>ML058531.1:243899-843899 GCA_003013855.2 Liriodendron chinense
AGCGATGACTTACGCTCAAAAGCTCAGGTCCCCAGTGTATGTTGTATATATTGCAATATGTTAGATGTATTTGGGCAAAAAATTTGAAAAGATTAACCTGTTGTCCCTAGGGTAATTTTTACTCATTGAGAGATGGCCATTCCATTTGCTTGTCAGATCACTGAGGCTGATTTTCATCTATGCTCGATACGTGGGTCTTGCAGTAAAGCTGCCTTTTGCCTATGCACTTGTGGGCAATCTGCATCCGGCCCAAGAAACTTTTGCACGCCTCCGTTACTTTTTAGGAGGCCTGTAGCATGGATTCTTCTTTAAGCAAGTTGATAAATGTCAGGCAGGCTTCTTACGCCACGACATGGGGATCCACACCATTCATCTTGAAAGACCTTAGGCAAGCCAAATCGAAAAGCCTTCATAATTTTTATTTATTTATTTATTATTATTATTATTATTGTGCCTGTACATTTCAAAGGACACGCTATCTTAATTAAGAATTGAAAATGTGACACTCGTCCTTCAAAAAAAAAAAAAGGAAAAAATGTGAGTCCTGGTAAAAACTATGCTCCTTTTATTTTAACATCTTCTTGAATTGCTAGGTAATGGATTTGAAATGTGTTCCTGCAGCAAGCTATGATGGACGGATAGTTTTTCAAGCGAAGGTATTCGATATGGCCTGCTTTTTGTTCACAATAAGAAAAAGGTTTGCTGACATGAAAGATCTGTTCCGACAGCAATCGGTAAAAAATTTCATACTTGTTTTATCTTCTTTTGAAGGATCTAAGTGTGGATTGCCGACTTTTCAAAAGTCGGAAGAACTGGTCCTTGTCTCGTCAGACGAGTGAGCTCCTGATCTAGTTTCCTTGACCTGAGTCCTGACTCGATTCAGAACTAGACAACTCATTCCAAGTCGCTTTGTAAGAAAACTATGGCTTTCAAAGGATGCATTTCAAGTCTGTGGTCGCTCATTCAGAGCTATTTGATGTGCTTAAAAGTAGATGAGTATAAGTTGAAATAAATCTATGTAAAATTACCTTTTTATCATGAAATGAAATAGATGAGTAGAAGTTGAAATAAATCTATGTAAAATTACCTTTTTATCATGAAATGAAATTGATGTAGAATGGGTCGCCGATTATTTCATGGCCCAGATGGAGCAAAAGAAGACCGGTCGGGGTCGAAAGTGATCCGGACCGTCAGGACCGTAAATCGGTCGTATCTCACAATCCAGAATGAGTTACGGGACGTATAATATATCAATTTGGGGTAGCTCGAGCTACTTTAGCCAACCAACCTGCTACGCCGGGTTGCCCAGGCCAGAATCACGAGATTCGACCGTATCGACGGTCATTAGGCTAGTTTATTTCAATTTTACTATTTATAGTAAGTTTTAATTCGATCATAACTTTGCATCTGTAGGGCTTTAGAGTTAGTGTCCACATGAATGAAAGGGCTTAGAATATTTAGTAGAACAACGTGGTTGAAGCCGTTTGATAACTTTCCATTTTTTGCCGAAAACCAAGAGTTCTAGTAGGATTGAACGACTTCTATAAATAATAAGTTTACTATTTATAGTAAGTTGCGTTTTCTAGGAGTTTAAGTTGGAGTTGGATTTTGATACTTTACCTAGGGTTAGTTTTCTATTTATATGCATTGTAATTCCGTTCTTATTCATTGAATCATCAATAAAGCAATTATTCGGAATTTATTTCCTCTCTTTTTATCTTTTATTTCTTCTCGTGGATTCGAGAAACACTCGGTTAGGAGACGGTGATCGACCTACCACGTCCTCCCTGCGTCAGAAATACTTTGATTTTTTTTTTCTTTCTGGGTTAGTAGGCACATCTAACTGTTAGTACACACACCCACACTGTTAGTCACCCTTCAATGTTAGCCACCCCACGTTGGGATTTGATACCTTGACTGTTAGCCACACCCTTCAATGAAATACTTCGATTTGTTCCACGAGTCTTTGCAACATGGAATGACACATTTCTTTCTGGCCATTGTTAGGGAACCACACACATTTTCTTCTATGTGCAATCAATGGGATTAACCATATAAAATATTTAATGGATGATAATCACTTCCAACGCAAGCACACAAATCATCAAACATATAAGATGCAAGACACACTGAGATTTTTTACATGGAAAACCCTTCAATGCGAATGGAAAAATCATTGGACCACTTAAGAAATGATTTGGATGTCCAGAGAGATCAATCAATGTGTTTGCAACCCAATGCATATGTGTGGCCCCCCAATGAGTGATTAGCTTGGCTATCAACTAGGTCACCTAGGCACGGCCTCAGTGGATCTCCAAATCACTGAGGTGGGCAGGATCCCTGACTGTGGGCCCACCATGATGCATGTTCCTTATATCCACCCTGTTCATCCATTTTGAAAACTCATTTCAGGGAATGATCCCAAAATTGAAGTAGATTCAAATCTCAGGTGGACCACAATACAAGAAACGGTTAGCAATCGACCATTAAAAACTTCTCATGGGCCACAAAAGTTTTAGATCAAGCTGATACTTGTGTGGTCTCTTCATCCAAGTCTTTGTGACCTTATTAACAGGTGGATGGCAAATAAACATTCTGGTCACCCCCCATGAAGTTTCCAATGGTGGGGAATCAATCATGATTGTTTCCTATGGTATGGTCCACTTAAGATTTGGATTTGCTTCATTTTTTGGATCATCCCCTAAAATGATCTTTCAAAATGGATGGACGGTGTGGATATAAGTCATATACATCAAAGTGGGCCCCACAGTTAGGAATCCACCGAAGCCGCACCCACCCGGCCGGTCATCCTGCCTAATGTGTGGAGAGATATCAGGGACATGAGCTGAGTTGGCATTTATCAAGGATAGTAGCCGGTTTGGGAAATCAGAACGATGGTGACATTTGTGCTATCTTTGGGTCAGATTAGGGGGCCGAGCTTGACCCATTCACTGCTTGGGCTAAGAATAAGACTAAGGACCTCGTCACATGCATTGTTGGAAGACTCCATAGCAACTAGGATGCTATTGAATATAATTTCCAGTAGATGATGGCTTGAACTGGAATAGAGTCCGGACCACATTCTCAGTGCAACCTCATCACATCCTCAGTATAACCTCATCACATTGATACCATGTAGTGTGACACGGACCACTAAAAAGGCTGCAAACAGGAATTTTCTGTTTAAAAGCCAACAAAGGTTGCGGACTCATTGGGATATTGACATCCGTGGTGTCTGTGTACACCATGAAACTTCAAGATGTCAATTGTATCGATTCCCATAGTAGGGGTGGCTAATATTGCAGTGTGACTAGAGCTGTACACGAGTCGAGTAAGCTCGAAAAACTCACTTGACTTGCTCGGAAAATGCTCGACTAGGCTCAGATCGGAAGTGAGTTTGAGACGAGCCGAGTCAAATTTATGATGCTCGAATGTGTTCGAGCGAGCTTCGAGCAGGGCCATGCTCGATTCGGCTTGACTTGTTTATGATGGAGTTTTCCTCCTCAAATGTGTCAGAGGAGAGAATGTTGCAGGGTGAGGCCGGGCGCCCGGGCCCTTCAGTGGCCGGGTGACCGGAATTCATCAGATTGGCAGCAATGCTGCTAGAGGTTTTTGGCCTCAGCCGGGCGCCCCACGGTTTTGGTGACCGGGCGCCCGATGACCGGCCGGGCGCCCGACCATGTTGGTCCGGGCGCCCGAAAATTCAATTTTCTCTTGGTTTTTCTCGCTGGACTAATTTTGAGTTGGCCGGGCGCCCGACCCGATGCGGACTGCTTGTACGCAGTTTCCATATTCGACTCTAATTACTCCGTTTTTGGTACTTAAGCACTCCAAAACGGGATTAGGGCATCCCATTGTGTTGCTAACACGTCCAAGGTGAGAAAGAGAGAAAAAGAGGAAGAGAGAAAGAGAAGAGAAAGAAAGAGGAAGCTTGTAGAAGGGAGAGGTTGCTTGAAGAAGGATTCTTCTGCGCAACGGTCGTCTCAGCACTTCTACGTCCTCGGGATCGGTGGGATCGTTTCTCCTTTACTATTCTCTTGTAGTTTATCCATCCCTGCGTGGGTGAAGAAGTTTGATCCAAGCAGTGTGTGCTTGTGATCGGTTGTAACAGTTCCCTGAGATAGTGGATTGTTGATCTGGACTAGGTCCCGTGGTTTTTACCTCTTTTGAGGGTTTTCCACGTAAAAACTTCTTGTGTCGTGTGGTTGATGTTTATTCTTGATTATTGCATTAGCATAGTCCATAATTCTAGTGTATTGGGGGGCAAGATTCGAAGGTTTGTGTGAAACGCACCCAAAAAAGTGGTATCAGAGAGTTCAGGTTGTTTGAACGGTGAGGGATCGGTTCTGAATTATGGAAGGTGGCTCATCAAGGATGATTAGCCTCAATGGTTCTAACTGGACCATATGGAAGGCTAAGATGGAGGACTTGCTCTATTGCAAGGACTTGTATACTCCAATTCTAGGCATATCGGCGAAGACAAAGGATATGTCAGATGCTGATTGGAAGAAAGTGGACCGGAAGGCAGTGGAGTTCATTAGACAATGGTTGGATGATTAGGTTTTCCACCATGTGTCTACAGAGACCTCAGCCGCTAGCCTATGGCTGAAATTACAGGGGCTGTATGAGAGGAAGACAGCCGGCAATAAGATTTTCCTGATAAGACGACTTGTGAATCTCAAGTTCAAAGATGGTGGTTCTGTGGCTGAACACATGAATGAGGTCAGCAACATTGTGAACCAGCTCTCCGCCATGAAGATGGTCCTGGATGATGAACTTCAGGCTTTGCTACTGCTTAGCTCATTGCCTGACAGTTGGGAGACATTAGTGGTGTCTCTAAGTAACTCCGCGCCAGACGGAAAGGTATCCATGGATCAGGTAACAAGCTGTCTCTTCAATGAGGAGACAAGGAGGAAGTCCCTAGGGCCTGCTCAACAAGAGGCCCTTGTGACACAAGATCGGGGGAGAGGAAAGAACAGAAAGGGCGGAAAGGCCCGAGATAAATCAAGAGGCAAGTCAGTTGCCAGGAAAGATGTTGAATGCTGGAATTGTGGCAAGAAGGGCCACTATAAGCAAGAATGTCACAAGAAGAAGAGTGACAAGAAGGGTAAAGGAAAGGAGAATGAAGATGAATCGGATTCTACTGCGGTCGCCTCAGATGGTGACGTTGTTGTTATTCTTTCGGCAGATCACGATATTTGTCTCACGGCTTCGAGTCAGGACACCGACTGGGTGATAGACTCGGGAGCCTCGTTTCATGCGACTCCACGCAGAGATTTCTTCACAAGCTACAAGTCAGGTGACTATGGGACAGTGAAGATGGGAAATTCTGGTGTTTCGAAGATT
Organism: Liriodendron chinense; assembly: GCA_003013855.2. Taxonomy (NCBI): domain Eukaryota; kingdom Viridiplantae; phylum Streptophyta; class Magnoliopsida; order Magnoliales; family Magnoliaceae; genus Liriodendron; species Liriodendron chinense. Next base: position 249,246 of record ML058531.1, read on the forward strand.
GTAGGGGTCGGTGATATTTGTCTGAAGACCGATGTGGGCTGCACATTGGTTCTCAGGGATGTGAGACATATTCCAGACCTTCGTCTCAACCTGATGTCGACGGGAAGGCTGGATGATGATGGCTATGAAAGCCGGTTTGCTGGTGGGCGCTGGAAGCTCATCAAGGGTTCGTTGATTGCTGCCAGAGGAAAGAAGTGTTGCACTCTTTACAAGGCAAATGTCAGTGTATGCAAGAGTGGATTGAACGCAGCAGAGGATTCAGCTACTGACGTGTGGCACAGGCGTCTAGGCCACATGGGTGAAAAAGGGCTTCAGCTACTAGCGAAGAAGCAGCTCCTTCCAGACGTGACAGGTATACCTCTCAAAACCTGTATTGACTGTTTATCTGGGAAACAGCATAGAGTTTCTTTTGTTAAAACTGCTTCTCATACTAATAAAGTACATGCATTAGATTTGGTTTACTCTGATGTTTGTGGTCCTATGAGGACAAAAACCTTGGGTGGGGCATTGTATTTTGTCACATTTATAGATGATGCATCTAGGAGGGTTTGGGTATATGCTTTGAAATCCAAGGACGAGGTCTTTGGTGTGTTTAAACTGTTTCATGCTATGGTCGAGAGAGAGACAGGCAGATCATTGAAGTGCATCCGCACTGACAATGGTGGTGAATACATAGGTGACTTCCACGAGTATTGTAAGTCACTGGGTATACGGCATGAACAGTCAGTTCCCAAGACCCCCCAACATAATGGTGTGGCTGAGCGAATGAATCGCACCATTGTAGAGAGAATCAGATGCATGTTATCCCATGCAAAGTTGCCCAAGATGTTCTGGGGAGAAGCAATGCACACGGCGGTGTATTTGATAAACAGGTCTCCATCAGCCCCGTTGAATGGAGAAGTACCTGAGAAGGTGTGGACTGGACGTGATCCATCGTACAATCATCTCAGGGTGTTTGGATGCAGGGCATCCGTTCACGTACCAAAGGACGAGAGGTCCAAGCTCGACATGAAGATCAGGCAGTGAGTGTTCTTAGGGTACGGTGATGAAAAGTTCGGTTACAAGTTGTGGGATCCGACCGATAAGAAGCTCATCAGGAGCAGAGATGTGGTTTTCATTGAAGATCAGTGTATAAAAGACATTGAAAAGCCAGAGAAGACCCAACCCAGTTCAGGTGAACTAGAAGACATGGATCCAGTTACTCCTCCAGTGGTGCCTGATGACGGGGGAGTACAGCAAGGTGTAGAGGATGAGGGAGTCCCTACAGAAGATGGACAGGGGGAACAGCCCCAACTTGATCCACCTGTTGAGCCACGGGTGAGGAGGACATCAAGGGACGGACATCCATCCAAGAAGTACTCGCCGCATGAGTACATTATGCTCACAGATGGGGGAGAGCCAGAAGACTATTCTGAGGCCCTAGCCGACGAGCATAAGGGGGAGTGGTTGAAAGCTATGCAAGAGGAGATAGAATCCTTGCATAAGAACCACACCTATGATATGGTGAAATTGCCTAAGGGCAAGAAAGCTTTAAGCAACAAGTGGGTGTTCAGAAAGAAGAATGAGCAGAAGAATTCACAGACAAGGTACAAGGCCAGACTTGTGGTGAAAGGGTTTGGTCAGAGAAAAGGAATAGACTGCGAGGAGATATTCTCACCAGTGGTGAAGATGACATCCATTCAGGTGTTGCTTGGGTTGGCGGCTGGCATGGATCTGGAGATAGAGCAGTTAGATGTCAAAACTGCCTTCCTCCATGGTGACCTGGAAGAAGAGATCTACATGCGTCAACCAGAAGGGTTCGAAGTCAAGGGCAAAGAGCATATGGTGTGCAGGCTTAGGAAGAGCTTGTATGGGCTGAAGCAAGCTCCTAGGCAATGGTACAAGAAGTTTGACTCGTTCATGTTGAAGCATGGATATGACAGAACGGAGTCGGACCACTGTGTGTTCACTCGCAGGTTCTCAGATGGTGATTTCTTAGTTCTGCTATTGTATGTTGTGCTCATCATGGGAAAAGACATCAAGAAGATTGACAGGCTGAAACAGGAGTTGGGTAAGTCGTTTGCGATGAAAGACTTGAGCCTGGCAAAACAGATCCTAGGAATGGAGATAACTCGTGACAGAAGCAGCAGGAAGCTTTGGTTGTCACAAGAGCGGTATATTGAGAAAGTCCTAGAGCGGTTCAACATGAATGCAGCGAAGCCGGTCAGTACTCCACTGGATGGTCACTTCAAATTGAGCGACAAGCAGTGTCCCAAGACGAAGACGGAAGTGGAAGAGATGCAGAAGATACCCTACGCGTCAGCGGTAGGAAGTTTGATGTATGCTATGGTGTGTACGCGCCCAGACATAGCATATGCGGTTGGTGTTGTCAGCCGGTATCTTGCCAATCCTGTTAAGGAACATTGGGCAGCAGTGAAGTGGATACTGCGGTATCTGAGAGGCTCATCCAGGTTGAGCCTATGCTATGGTGACGGAAAACCTGTGTTAGAAGGCTACACAGATGCAGATATGGCAGGTGACATAGACTCCAGGAAGTCTACATCGGGGTTCATGTTCACATTTGCAGGGGGAGCGGTCTCTTGGCAGAGCAAGCTACAGAAGGTCGTAGCATTGTCGACGACAGAGGCCGAGTACATTGTAGTCACAGAAGCATGCAAAGAGATGCTTTGGATGAAGAGGTTCCTACAGGAACTCAGCCTGAAGCAGGAGGAGCACGTGGTCTATTGTGATAGCCAAAGTGCTATACACTTGAGCAAGAATCCAAGTCAGCATTCCAAGTCGAAGCACATAGAGATTCGGTATCACTGGATCAGGGATACTTTGGAACAGAAGGTGTTACAGCTTGAGAAGGTCCATACGGACGATAACGGGTCAGACATGATGACCAAGGCTTTGCTCAAGGGCAAGTTTGAGGTTTGCAGAAACCTAGCTGGCTTGAAGAAGGCAAATTTCTCCTGAGTCGAAAAGGGGGAGATTTGATGGAGTTTTCCTCCTCAAATGTGTCAGAGGAGAGAATGTTGCAGGGTGAGGCCGGGCGCCCGGGCCCTTCAGTGACCGGGCGACCGGAATTCATCAGATTGGCAGCAATGCTGCTAGAGGTTTTTGGCCTCAGCCGGGCGCCCCACGATTTTGGTGACCGGGCGCCCGATGACCGGCCGGGCGCCCGACCATGTTGGTCCGGGCGCCCGAAATTTAATTTTCTCTTGGTTTTTCTCGCTGGACTAATTTTGAGTTGGCCGGGCGCCCGACCCGACGCGGACTGCTTGTACGCAGTTTCCATATTCGGCTCTAATTGCTCCGTTTTTGGTACTTAAGCACTCCAAAACGGGATTAGGGCATCCCATTGTGTTGCTAACACGTCCAAGGTGAGAAAGAGAGAAAAAGAGGAAGAGAGAAAGAGAAGAGAGAGAAAGAGGAAGCTTGTAGAAGGGAGAAGTTGCTTGAAGAAGGATTCTTCTGCGCAACGGTCGTCTCAGCACTTCTACGTCCTCGGGATCGGTGGGATCGTTTCTCCTTTACTATTCTCTTGTAGTTTATCCATCCCTGCGTGGGTGAAGAAGTTTGATCCAAGCAGTGTGTGCTTGTGATCGGTTGTAACAGTTCCCTGAGATAGTGGATTGTTGATTTGGACTAGGTCCCGTGGTTTTTACCTCTTTTGAGGGTTTTCCACGTAAAAACTTCTTGTGTCGTGTGGTTGATGTTTATTCTTGATTATTGCATTAGCATAGTCCATAATTCTAGTGTATTGGGGGGTGAGATCCGAAGGTTTGTGTGAAACGCACCTAAAAGTTTATATACTCGAACTCGGCTCTATTTGATTCGACTCGGCTCAGCTTGAAACCGTACTATATATAAGTTTTTCTTTTTTCTTTTTTCTTTTTTACCATAATCATTTTTACATTTTTACCTTTTACCCTCCCGAGTGCCTCCCTTTTCAATCCCTAACCCTAACCACCCTCCCCCTCTCTGAGCTTGATGGTTGGCCGTCCACTGTTCTCAACCATGCCCACTCATTGACGCTGATAATCCCCCCCTCCCCCTCAATCCATTATTTTTCATGAAATTTTAGGTTACCCTTGCTTGAAAACACAAACTCGAACTCAGCTCGAAAGAATGGAACTCGGACTCAGTTCGAAAACTCGAAATCAACTCGAACTCGCTCGGTCTGCTGATCGAGCAAGGGCCTACTCGACTTGGCCGGGTAGATCTGAGTAACGAGCAGGGGTATATAGATTCAAATCGAGTGCCGAGCAGGGTGATGCTCGATTAGACTCGACTCGTGTACAACTCTAAGTGTGACTAACTGGGGTGGGTGGGTGTACTAACAATGGGGTGTGTGAACTAACCCATAAAAGAAAAGAAAATAAAATAAATAATAAAAATGAATAAATAAATAGGAAGATTGGGCATCTTTCATTGTAAACAAGCAAATAAAGGCCCACCAGAATTTTAGCTAAGAGAGCACACTTGTGTTATTTTGACTCTCGTGGTACATCCAAATAATTAATTGGATGGTTTTGTAATTTGGTTTGAATTAAATGAATTCCACGTGTGCAGATTTCAAGTAATTCTTAAAGAGTGTCTGTGTGTTGTCCCAGCAAAGAAATAGTAGCATCAAAGAGGGACACTAATTGCAGAGATTCCATATGCGCTAAAACGGCACAAGCGTGCAATATCCTGTCCATTTATCATGTGGTGACTTTGGTTGATGTGCTTGGGACCAGAGATCTGGCATTCTGGCTGGTTAACTCCTCCGGCGAACAGAAAATGAACCGTTTGGATGTGTTGATCAAACTTTTTTGGATAATGGTAAACCAACGGTGGCATCCATCCTTCCTCTCATGAGGCGTTTTCTTTATATCGGGCAGAATATAGAGCTTATTTGCTTATTTCTAAATTAAGGTTTTTTTTTTTTTTTTTTTTTTGGTTAGTACACACTCCACTGATGGAAGGTTGACATCAAAGTGTGCTCCACCTGATGAAAGGTCGATATCAAAGGTGAGACCCACATGATAGATGGTGGATAATGAAAGTGGGCCCACTTGATGAATGACCCATATTGAAGGTGCGGCCCTAGATGATGAATGATCCACATCAAGGTGGGCCACATAATGCACAGTTATCATCAATAGTGGATCCCATGTGGCCTTGTATGATGGACTATCCGCAACAAGTGGGCTCCACTTGATGGAAGAAGTGGGCCTCACACGATGACTGATGGAACTCATATGATGGATGGTGACTGTTGAAGGTGGGCACCCATGATTGTCACATAACATCAAAGGTGGGCCCACATGATGAACGACCCATATTGAAGGTGGGGCCCCACATGATGAATGTTTCATATCAAGGTGTGCTCACATAATGGAAGAAGTGGGCCTCACAGGATGGATGACCCATATCAAAGTGCAGCCTCACGTGAGCCTTGCACAATGGATGGCCCACATCCAAGTGTGGCCTCCTGCGACAGATGATCACATCAAGTGGGCCCCACCAGATGAAAAGTTTATATCCAAGGTCTTATATGATGGACGATTAATATCAAAAGTGGCCCAATATGATGATGATTCACATAGAAGGTACGCACCACATTTGGACATCAAAGGTGGTCCCCACATGATGGAAGGCTCACATCAAAGTGTGGAGTTGCATGATGGACAACCCACATTAAGGTGGGCCCCACAGAATGGACAGATGAAAGTTTGACTCCTAATGATGAATGGCTGACATCTAAGACAGCCCCTACGGTGGACAACTCACTTTGAAGGTGGAGCCCACATGATGGATGATCTAAATCAAGGTGAGGCTCACATTATGGACAATCCACATCAAAGGTCTGCCCTTAATGATGAGTGGTCCATGTTTGAGGTGCACCAGCATGATGGATGGTTCACTTCGAAAGATTGGCCCACAAGATGGATATTCCACATCAAAAGTGGGCTCCATATGATGGATGATCCACACACAATGTCCGACATTGTTGGATGGCCCACATCCAAGGTGAGAGGCATGAAGGGTATGCTCGTTTGAGATGAAGTTATTGCAATTTTAAAAAATACAGTAAGTACCCTTAAAATAATAATAATAATAATATAATAATAAATAAGAAAGAAGCTTTTATTTGAATGTTTCACCATATGTGATTACTTAAAATAAGTGTCGATTTTGTTTTGAAAAAAAAATTAATAAAAGATTTTACCACCTAGTGTAAAAGAAGCATTAGAGCAAAGAGACAATGCCTTATAGATGCTTATATTTTAGTGGAATTCTAAAAAAATAGAACTTATTTTCAAACGGTTTCCTACAATCCACCTAAGTTTTTAAAATACGGCCAAAATCCCACTTCGACTAACGGCAGTTTTAAATTTTCAATTGCTATAGTTGAAAAAGATGATCATGCCCTCTTCTTTTACTCCTTGCCCAAGTTTTCGAAGTTATATATGGAATATGCTGTGCGCCTCATGATGATGGGTTTGGTTGATCCACACTGCGTTAATCATGATTTCAAGTCATGAGCCTGAAAATGTAAAAGATACAAATATCATGTGAACCCCACAAGAATTAATGGCGCCAATTAATTCTTACAAATAAAAAAAAATGTAACTTTTGTTTTTACCATGCAACAGTGTAACCTGTTGATTAAGTAACGTGGACCTAAATTAAGGGCCATTATAATTCTGTTTTTTTTATCCATTGAATATGTTTGGCCCTCAAGAAGTTATCAAGGTTAGGAGTTTAATCATTTTCCCTTTCTCATGATGTGATCCACTTGAGATTTGCATTTGCCTCATATTTTAGCCCATGGCCTAAAATAAACTCACAAAATGATTGGACAATGTGGATGTACCACATATATCATAATGGGGCCTACAACTTGTGAAACTACAACTTAAAGTAGCGTTGGAGCAGATTGAGCGGATGCGGATATCCTGCCAAAAGAGTTATCTATGCGAGTAGATTATGGGAGACTTAGGCTCACCCAAGTGCAGCCCTTACCCTGGGGCCTATCTTGATATATGTATTCGGTATCCATGCTGTCCATTCATTTTTTCCATATAATTTCAGGGCATTAAACCAAAAATGAAGATCTAGATCTAATTATCAGGTGAGCCGCACCACAGAAAACAGTAGTGATTATCCATTAACGGGCCACAAAAGTTTTGGATGAAGTTAATATTTTTTTTTGCCCTTCGTTTGGGCTAATATGAACTTATCAGCAGATTGGATGGAAAATAAACACTATGGAAACAATAAGGTGCGCTCTATGTAGTTTTTAATGGTAGGATGTTCAATAACCACTGTCTTAGGGTATAGCCCACCTGATTAATGGATCTGCTTCATTTTTTGGGATAATACCCTAAAATAATATGTAAAAACGGATGGACGGCGTGGATAATCATGGAGGGCCCCACAGTAAGGGCCCCACCGTCTTGGTTGAGCCCGGGGTCTTATCTAATCCGCTGTAAGCAAGCAGATTGCATGTTGTGCCACACGCCACGGTCCATGGCGTGTTGACGTCAAAGTTCTGTGGGGCCCACCATGATGTATGTGTTGTATCCAAACCGTTTGCCAATTTGACGAGATTGCTACTGGGCTTGAGTCCAAAAATAAGACAGATCAAGCTCAAATGACAAAACCACAGAAACTGGTGGGGATTGAATGTTTACGTTGAAAAATTCTTGCACGTGACAGAAGTTTTGGATCAATTTGATATATTTTTTTCTTCCCTTCATTTTCAGGTCCTGTGTGACCTTGTGAACAGGTTGGATGGAAAATAAACATCATGGTGGGCCATAGCAGGGTTTCAAACGTTGGGAATCATTGTCCTAATAATTTCGTGGTGTGTTCCACCTGTACCTTGAATCTGCCATTATTTATGGTGGGCGGAGCGAATTAACACCTTAGTGAGTGTTACCCCACCATGTGGGGCCTACCTTGATGTATGTTTTGTATATCCATGCCGTCCATCTATTGTTACGTCTAATTTTAGTGGGAGATACAAAATTATAAGAAGAGCCAAATCTCAGGTTGGTCATACCAATAGAAAGAGTGATGAATAATCATTAAAAGCATTTTGCGGGCCACAAAAGTTTTAGATCAAGCTGATATTTATATTTTTCCTTCATCCTGACCTTCTTGATATTATGAAGAGCTTGGATTGCAAATAAACATTATCAAAACCTTACGATGGGCTCTTTGGAATTTTTAATGGTGAGAACTCAATCAGCACTGTTTCCAGTGGTATGGTCCACTTGAGATTTAGATTTGCATAATTTTTGGACGGATGGACGACGTGAATATACAAAATACTATACATGTGGGCCACACGGTGGGGGTAACACCCACTAAGCTGTTCCCAGGTAACACCTAATTCGCTCTCCATGGTGGGGCCACAAGACTTAGTGATACTGACACACCAGGGAGGTCGGTGGTGTGTGGCACACCATGCATCCGCTTCCCAATAGCAAATGGATGGTTCGTACAATCCTGAGTGGTAATAGCCTTTGGGATGGAGGGACGGAGAGGAGTTGTGACGTGGGGCCGTTTGGGGAGAAGAGTGTGTTTTGTTCCAGTTGTATGAGCTTTGCTTTGAAGATAAAATTGTCTTTTTTCAAAATACAGTATTGATTACATAATACTAGTATTAGACAGCAATGTGTTTTGACTAACGGCCTAAAACTTAGGCGTGTTTTAAGAAACCGTTTAAAATTAAATATTTTTTTCTAGAATTCCATCAAAATATAAGCGTTTTTGAGGCATTGTCTCTAGAACAAGAGGTCTTTAAGTCACTCTCTTTGCAGTAGCTCTTATTGGATTAAATAAGAGAAGCCAAATGATCCTAACTCTCTATATATACTGCATATAGTCTGTTTACGTAAAGTTGGCAAATACCTATGTCCATAACGTCCAAATTATGGGGCTCATTGCGGATTGATCACAACACAAAATAACACTGATAGCATGATTTGAATCACGTGACTCTCTAATAGACCGTTCAAAGCTTAAAATCAAAAGAAAAAAAAAATAGTTCTTTATATGAGGTTTTAAGTGGCCCATTACTATGATTTCGGATCATACGATTTGGATGGTCTGATTGATGCAGATGTATGCCACATGTACACATGACACGGGCCAAGCTAGGCTGAAGCATCTTCATGAACGTGTGTATAGTGCAGGTGTACATGCACGTACATGGTTAGGACCTGTTTGCATATGCCCTTGTTAGGTAGTTTGTTTTACTTACGACAGGAAATAAATTACTTTTTAAATAAAAGTTATTTTGGGTAACTATCTATGTAGAAATAGCTTACTATTTTAAACTACTTATAACCACACTTGCAAAATTATTGCTTTTTAACGCTCTCTCATTTTCCTTTTCTCATCTCTCTATGCGATGGACCATCTGTGTCAAAGGTGGCCTCACATGATGGATGGTCCACATTGAAGGTGGGGCCTACATGATGGATGGTCCACATCAAAGGCGGGCCCCACATGATGGATAACACACATTAAGGTGGGCCCACATAATGGATGGTGGCCCACATCTAAAGTGAGCCCTATATGATGGATGACCCACTTCGAAGGTGGGGCCCACACAATGGACCGTCCACATCAAAGGTGGTCTCCACATGATGGAAATAGACATTGAAGGTGGGCCCCACACGAATGAGTAGGACCAGATTAAAAAATATAGCTATCAAGTCAAACATCAGTTATGATTAGCGATCAGGTGATTTGCAAAATGATATGGGGCTAGACCTCTTTGATGGATTCTTTTTTATCTTACAACTTTACGACTTTTTTTTCATTGGTATTTGTAATTTATCATCAAAGGAACATAAATTGATAAATAAATAAAAGAGGAGGTTAAACAATGCTGATTTTCATTAATATTTGGAATGAGCGCATTACAATCAACAAAGTATCAACATAAACTAGAGATAAAAAGAAAAGAAATACCTAGAAATACCTAATTCGTCCATGAGAACAAATAATCTAGAAATGGTTAATAGGATTCAGCTGAAAAGATGATTGTCCAAGTAAGAACTCGGTTGAACGGCATCCAACAACTTAGGGTTGTGGATATTTAATTTAAATCTACAGTACTGTAGCGGTAGCATTAGACAGTAGCTATCCATTTTAAAGCTAGGCTAGGCAAGATTATACTATACTAGGATAAATATAAAGATAGATGATAAATAAAAGTTAAATGTAAAAGTAGATAAATATGTCTGGTATAGGGCCTCGAGCTTTCTATCATGTTCTCCTTTTACAGAATATCAAGGTGGCAAAACCTTCACTAGGTTTTCTTATTGATTCTGGATATCCTTCATGCTTACGGCATGCATTCTGAATAAAATGGATTCTAAATAGATTTGAAACTACATGGCTTTTCGGATATGAAAGGTGCTCTTCTCGTAGATGATCCCAATATTTAGAAACAACTATATCTAGATTTAGTATCAATAAGGGGAGCCATTATCGTTGATCTCGAGCTTCAAATTGATCATGGTCATGCTTTGGAACGACCCAATCAAACAACCTCCTACAAAACCTTGAACTCCTTCTCCCTTTTGATTATGGTCCTAGAGGGGTCAGCTCAATCATCAATCTCTCTCATTCTCAAAATTCTGATTAATGTACAGACAAGGATTCAATTCACTTAGTATTCATCCTCTCCTAATTTGGGTCCGATCTTTAAATATTCAGTATTTTCGTGATCGTTGCAATCTCTCAAAACGTCTCTGAAAAAATCCCATATTTTAGGGCTATGAGGTAGCCTTACTGAGTATATAATAACTAGATCCATGATAGGTTTCTCTCTCGGTTGATTTTTATAGACGTGCTAGGCACACTGCCTCATTAATTGACTTTCTTAATCATGGTCACCTAGCATCCATTAGCTGCTCCCTTAAAGGCATACGTATAATAGTCTGTACAACCGCATTAATGATAGAATACATATCATCGAAGGAAGATCAACTAAATATATTTTCGGGTGCAAGTATGATTCCGTGAGAAATAAACCCATAATGTTGACATGTGGTGGTTTTTAATGGTCCATGTCAGGGCGCAGAATATAGGTGTAAATAAAAGATATTAAAAAAAAGGAAGAAGAGAAAAATAGAAAAAGAAAAAAGAAAAAAGAAAAGAATGAAATTAACCAAGGAGATTTAAAATTTATTTATGTAATATTGGGAGCCCAATTCTTTAATTTGCCTTTTGGTTAATAAGTATGTTGTTACCAAACATAACTAAAACTAACATAAGTTACTTAGCCCTAGGGCTGGTCATGAGCCGAGTCAGCTCGAGAAACTCGATCGACTCGACTCGAAAAAGCTCGCCTTGGCTCGACTCGACTTAGTAGAACAAGTCAAGCCAAGCTTCATTTAGGAGCTCGAGTCAGAAATCGCGTCAAGTTTGACCATTGGGTCACTCGACTCGACTCAACTCAAAGCTCGGCTCGATTCAAGCTCGACTCGTTTCATATAGATATTTGTTTTAAAAAAAAAAAACAAAAAGAAAACCTAATCTTCTTATTTCTTGGTTCTCTCTCCCCCCTCCCCCACACACATTGTGGTCCAAGCTTAGGACATATAAAACCCTCACACGTTGGGGGGTTTCTTAATCCTACTATTTTGTTCAGGTAAGAACATTCCTTGTTAAGCATATCTAATGGATTGAGTAATTTCAAGTATGAAAAAAGGTAAGCACACAATGGTTGAGTGTTTTACACGCTACACAAACATAAATGCTACGGTGAGACCACACACCATATATATCTATAAAACAGGGGCTATGGTAAGACCAAACACCATATGCAACTATTGATTGCAATTTTACGAGGGAGGTGGTGCATCTGATCAATGAATCAGCTAGGCCTTATCATGAAGATGGTCCACACAATAATCAGGGCAGTCCATTCATGAGGTGAGCTATGCATGTACTGTGTTAATTATGGTTCAGAAAATATTACTAGGAGTCTGTATTCAATGCGTGTGTGACCTAGCCAAAGAAAAAATCGACCAGAGCTAGGTCATTTTAATGGTGGGGTCCCACCTGTAGAAATACTGTTCTCCCCTAATATACGTGTGACTTATTGAACTTAATGTTGTTGACTTTTAATTTGTATTTTGTAGTAAAAAATATAATAAATTGAGGTGAGAGCAAGCTCAACTCGACTTGAGGTAAGCTTGCCTCGACTCGATCCCCCAGCTTGCCTCGAGCTCGCCTCAAAAGTTTTAGCAAACAAGGCAAGCTCTAATGGTAAGCTCGAGGGTGAGCTCGAGCTCGAGCTCGAACTCGAGGAGAGCACAGACGTGTCAAGTCAAGCTTGGCCCACCTCGACTCGACTCAGCTCGATGTACAGCCCTACTTAGCCCTAAGTAGAGGCAAAATGACGTAGGATCCAAAGGCCCTAACACTCTGCCAAATTATTAATCTCCAACCAACCATCGCATTAGGGCTGTAAATAGTCGGGTTCGGGGCGGGTTTAGCCAAAACTAGACCCGCCCATTTACTAAACGGTCTGGGTCCAAATTTTAGACCCAGACTCTTTTACTAAATGGGCGGGTCCGGGTCGGGTTTGAGTTAACCCATCACACCCATTTATAAATGGGTCCGGGTCTGGTAGAGGGAGATCCACCCAGACTCATTTATAAATGGGTCGGGTCTAATGGGTCCGGGTCTGGATCAAGTATGTAAGCATTTTACAAGGCTTAAAATCAGGTCTAGACGGGTCTGGGCTGGACAGGTCCCTTGAAACATAGACCAAAGCCACCCACTTACTAAATGGGTTTGGGTCGGGTCGGATCGGGGTCGGGTCGGGCCTAATATAAAGGAAACCAGACTCAGACCCATTTAGCAACTGGGTCTGTTCTTGAACCCAGACCTGTACCATTTAACATATGGTCCGGTCTCGGTCAGGTCTAAATGGGTTGGTTCCAGGTACTCCATCGGGTCCGTTGACCCATTTACAGCTCTACATAGCATGACGTGCGCGAGGCCTGCTCGGTACGATGGCAGGCAGCATATGGGATGCTGTGGCTACTCTCATGTGCATAGTAGCATATGTGCAAATTGATTTTTGGCCATTGATCATGTGGACCCTGCCCTGAAGGCGTGAACATGCCCTGGCCCAGTCATCTTCTTAGCCACATGTTATATTCAAAATGGACCATTGGTCATCACTAATCACCCATCTTATTCATACAGTTGTAGTCATCCTTATGAAGGGGAACACCCTCGTTTTCTACTCGTAGAATTTTCACAGCGGGCCCACACAATCAATGGCCAGGATGTTGTACGGTACCGACAGATTGGCACGTGCATGGAGAAAAGGAATCTGATGACTCCACTTGCGAGTAGCAATAACACGATTGTGAAACCTACGCCCGGAAGAGGTTAACTAGAGTACATCCCACGTAATGTTACAGGATACATCCGCGACTTTAGATCTTAGATCTGGATTCATCTTTCAGTGATCTAAACCGTTCATATGATAGGCCACATCTTGGATGGAGTAAAGAAATTAAAATTTCTAGAAATTTTAAATTTTGATCATTTGACTCTTTTTCTTTGAATATGAACAAGGTATTCTTAACGTTTGAATAATCAAAGCGATGAGATCTTTCTATCTGAATATTTTCATATTCATTCACTATCCACAATGTTCTATCATATGAACTATTTAGTTCACTGAAATGGGCCACCTTTCAACGGCTAAAGTCCCGACGTATCATAGAGTGGTACGTCGGGATGTATTGTAGCAAACCTCTTGCTGGAAACCTGTGACAGCCGGTCACTCTCAATCCTAATCCATTTTTAGTTTTCTCATTTAAGGCTTGGGTTTCTGTTCCAGAAAATAATAAATAGGACAGCGAAAAGGGTATCTAATTCTAGTGGAATCTCTAAATACAGAGAACCTGCAGAATAGTGACAAATATAGCATCAGTTATGACGACCACTTACCTGGTAGTAGCCGGTTACAAGGCATGCAAGAAGGGCTTTAGCCGGTATTCAATCCTATATAAGTAGTAGTCTTCTCTACCATTCAGTGGTGTAGAGTTGTAAGTTTACAAGATTTATTTTATTTTATTTTCTTATTCTATTTTCATAGTTTTATATTTATTCTCTCTGTTTTTTTTCGTCGCTTTGTTAATTTAAATGTATTTTCTATATGAGAAAAACAAGATGTTGGTTTTTTTTTAAATAAAAAACTAATCTCTTTTATTTTATTTTATTTTACTTTTCGTCTATTTGAATACAAAAAATAATGCGAGCTTATAAACAGTAAAATAAGTTTTTTCTTTTTTTTTCATATATATCTTCAGTTTTTATTATAGTTTACCACCAATTTAAAAATGATGGCGATCCATGCTCTTCACATGCAGCACTCTTGAACGCAATCCAGACCATCCACATTTTGAGGAATTTTTTTGTTGATCTCTATAATAGCATTGATCAAGAAATCGTAACCATCTACTTGTTGCTTATTGATTTGACATATCTCTAAAATGGTGTTGATCAGTAAAACGGTGAGTGGAACAGTTCAAGGGCAAAATCAGATAGTTACATATTCTCAATTTTAAGTTCATGGTTACACTCAGATCCAAAAATGGTTCAGCAATTTGGACGGTCTGGAGTGCCTCACAGCCATTAGTAGGTATCGTTGAAGAGTGGCCACGATTGTTAAAGTGGTGGTGAACTATCATAGAAATCTGACCTTTTCTCATTGTCCAAATCTTTATCATTTTACACTAATTTTCATCTCTCTCTCTGTCTCTCCATTTTTCAAGTGATTGATCATATCCTTCGAGATTTATAACCTTGTGGTGGACATCGGTTGCAGTATGAAATTCCAGGCAAGCTATTATATTTCCCTTGTGCATATACACATACATGCATGCATATTACATGCAGGTGTACGTGCATGCTTTTGAAAGAGCGTCTCATATTAGTGGATGACTGCATATCCATTAGAGCACTTTCATGGAATCGATGTAGCATTTGAGTTAACACATAAGTACATTGATGTACATACAGAAAAGAGAGATGCACGAGTTCATGCATGGACATGTTCTCACGAAAAGATCATTTATACATTCATTCTTACATGCATGCATGGCCATGCATGCCTATATATCATGTTAATTAATGTTTGTATCATGGTCATTTCGAAAAGAACATGGGAACATTGCATGGACATGCATGTGACATGCATATGCCTATATAGCATGCTAATGTTGGTATGCTGGTCAATGTTGCAGGTGTTTGAAGGGTGCATGCGATGCAAATGTGGTGTGGTGAGATATATATGTTGACAGAAGAGTGAGAGCACAACCCAACATTAGCTAAAGAGGCTTTGCTTTTGCTGGGAGTGTGCTCTCTCTTCTTCTGTCATCATCTACTCTCTCTCTCTCTCTCTCTCTCTCTTCTCCTTCTTCTTCTTCTTCTTCTTCTTCATCTACTCTCTCTCTCTCTCTCTCTCTCTCTCTCTCATAATCATCTATAATTCAATGCACTAGATCATTAATAGTTGTGACATCTCCTACATTTGAACATTTAATCCAGACCGTCCGTCTAGTTGTCCAAGGAGAATGCATCACCTGACCGTCCACTTTGGTTTATGGGAAGGATCGAACTTTTCTGATGCAAGTGCCAAAATAAGGCGTGAATATTAGATCCTGACCGTTGGTACGACCCGCTGCATGAGGATAGGTGTTCCTTAAAGTATCTTGCAGATCGGACAATATTAGCCAATTTCTAAAACTGTCAGTCTTATTCAAGGGAAACTTTGATACTCTGGCCGGGTGTGATGGATGATACGCGGGCACTTCGAATTTAGATAACACCAAGTGATTCAATTTAAATGTTATTATTGATACTGGTTTAGATGCATCATGAAACAAAAATTACTCTTGTTTGATAACTCATTATCAGAATCGTAGGCATTTATTGGACGGTTGAGAGCGAAAAATTAAAACATCCAATGTTCTTGTTTCATCAAACTAGTGTCTATGAATAGGAGGTTAACGTAACTCAGCCACGTCTACGATTTTTAAGTAGCCGCGTATCAAGCTTTATTGACAACCAGAGTATTAAATAATTCCCCATTACTGAAACATGGCTACAACTTAGGAAGTAGAAGCACTATTCCTTTCTTATGCATACCATGTTCTTAGACACTAGCTTGGTCCAGATGTCACTCGTGTGATACTGTTCTTCCTCCATACGTGTGACAGACATGCGTGCCTCATATGGACTGTTCAAAGTGTTGGTCCCACCTGATGTTGCATACCCTAAATTCGGGAGTCAATTCGGTGTTACTTGGGTAACAAGTTAGTAGGTATTTTCCTGACTGTAGGGCCCACCTTGATGCATGTGTTGTATATCCAAGCCATTCATCTGTTTTTCCAGTTTATTTCAGGGCATTATATGAAAAATGAAGCAGATCCAAATCTCAAGTAGACCATACCATAGGGATTGAATGCCTACCATTGAAAAGTCCTTGGGGGCCACAATAGTTTTGGATCAAGCTGATATTTGTGGTTTCCGCATCGAGGTCTATGTGACCTTGTCAACGGGATGGACGGAAAAGAAACATTACGGTGGGCCCTGAAGTTTCTAATATGGACATTCAATCACCACTGTTTCATGTAGTGTGGTCCACTTGAGATTTGTATCTCCTTCCTTTTAGGAATCCAGATCGCCTGCTCGTCTTCAGCAAGATTTTTCTATTTGCCTACGTCTGATCGGTCCAGCCCAGCACATGTCAGCATTGACTGCATTAAATGCAACAGTGCTGACTATGTCAGTGCTGAGTTCAATCAAGTGGTCGGCAATTAGGAAAATCTTGTTGAAGTCAAGCAGACGATCCGGACCCTATGTGTGTGCGTGGGTGGGTCTGGGGGAGTGTATGTGCAATGATTCATTTCTATGTTGTTCCGGTATGTAGTAATATCTTAATAAACAAGAATGCTCCAATGCTCTTAGAGATTATGTAAGATATAGTGCTCTCGCTTCACTTGGACAGTCTAATCAATGGATCTGAACTGTTTATTTAAGTCAAGAACACATTTCATTGGCTAAGATGAAAAAACAGCATTGATCTGATGATCAAATCAATCCTTGATTTTGCCTTACTTTCTACAGCCATCCTTTTTTTCTCAGCATGGATAGAATGGTTACAACTGCCTAACAAAAGTGAATGTTTCGAATCTTAACCAATCCATGCATGATGGGGCCCAAGGCAATAGACAGATCAAATTATTGATTATACCTATTTTCGTGCCAATGATCTTGACCATCCATATTAGAGGCTATTGATCAAATGGTTAAAATTTGTTTGAACATCATGGTAGCCCGTGGATTGTACTAAGTACTGTCCCAATGAAACTTTACTGCTCTTAAGATCATTTTTTCTTCAAACAATTTTTTCCCCGGCATGTCATTCCTTCTATCCCTCAACATGTGGCAGATTCGAATAAGCTCTGGACCTTTCATTTGCAATTGATGTACAACAGATCTGGACCATTTATCAAGTTGAGCACGTCCAATCGGCTCTGGTCCAACGAACATGCTTGTATAACTCACCAGGTTGATCACAGGCGCCAGAGAAAAATGGTGATGGTATGCAATGGAAGAAATCCAAGCATTCTTTTGATAACTGAAATGAGGGTGGTGATGTTAGATCACAAGCCTCATATTTCTTATGCTCTATGGTATGCATTATGATTATGTTACTATGTTTGATAATAACTTGAGAATTGTCTGATAATTGATTGAATTATCCTTTTGTGACAACACTGATTGCATTAAAGTCCAATGATGATCATGTCAGGACTTTTCAAGTGCACACAGCCTTTGTCACTATAAACAATTTCGCAGACTTACATCGGGGAGGATTTGTTACGTATTGCTTTTATCTTTTTGGTCCTTTTTTTTTTTTTTTTTTTTTGTTAGAGTTGTTGGATGGAGTGTGGATTGGACATTAATTTGCTTGAATATTCAATGTGATCATATATAATTTGCTTTAAGCTGCAAGTGAGAGATTGCTAGTACTGTGTGCCCTTAAAAGCCAATTATAATTGATATGATCATACGTCATAATTAAATGTGTAAAATGTAAATTTATTATAATATTGCGTAAAGAGAGGTTTCTTTCTACCTAATAGCCCCGCCTAAATGGCAGTTGTGTTTTATGGATCTTAATACCCTAAATTCTATTACTATGGTTATGGAATTGAGCAATTTATGAAAGGTAGATTGGTCATCTTGTGTGTGGGAACCAACAATAGTCCACTCCAATGGGTTGATTGTAACTTCAACCTACCTCATGGAGGAGTGTTGAGTGTCCATGGATGTGGGTTTTTATGTCTTAGGTTTGGCTGTGCACTTGCATTAAAGGCTTTTTCTCATTGATTTCCATAGTAACATAACATAAATAAGCCATCATTATTATTTTATAGCATATGTTCAAACAAGTATTATGACACATAATTCAAAATGCAATTACAGATGTAATGAGACAGATAAAAGGAATTTGTATCATTACAATTTTATATTGTAAAATGTCGTATTTAGAATTTTATATGTATAAAACAAACAATAAAAGCAACATTATCATTGAAGTAAAAAATGCAACTAATGTCACTAGACAAGTAAAGTAATTTGTAATCTTTACCCATTCATTTATTAATGTAATTAGTGGAATAAAACACCCTAAAAAATCACAATAAGTATTTGGTTTGGGAGGCTCATCCTATCTAAATCCAATTGACTTAATCATTTATTAGCTTTGATTAATCCTCAAGACCTCCAGGGTTGCAGCCAAGTCATGCTCCTTTTGGATAGCCTTCTAAGCAACAAGATCGGAGATGAACCTCCTATGGCCCCGAGTGGGTTTTTATGCTCCACCTCCTGAGAATTTCCTCTGACAATAACCCCAGTTTACTTGATTCTAATTCCAACCGTCCATTCTTTTTTAGACCATTCAAATTCAAAACTTCCTAAATCTTGAGAGATGGCTTCAAGGAGTTTTTAATTGAGGCATGTGACACCCACGCTCACAGCTCACCTGGCTACTAACTCTGTCGAAACTCAGAGCCACCAAAGATGGATTTTCATGGTGGAACGGACATGCATGTAGGTAATATCCATAGTCTAATTCCTGACACTCAAACATTAATTGAAAACCTTCGAAGTAAAAAAATGCTAAATGCTAAAAGAGATGAACCATAAGACTATTATCTTAATCTGCAAAGTGAACAATCATGATGAGGTACAGAAGTTTAGACCAATCCGCCTATGTAACATAGGCCATAAAATCAACTCAAGATCCTTAACAAATCGCCCAAGACCCCTTTTGAGCCAACTTATTTTCCCTATCAAGCTGCTTTTGTTCCTTCAAACAAATCTATGATAATATTTTAATTGCCCATGAACTTATGCCTGATCTCAATAGGCCTCAATAGGCAGAAAGGAAAATACATGTTTACGTGTATAAAGCTCAAAATTGAAAAGGCTTATGATAGAGAAAACTGGAGCTTTCTTGACGCAGTCTTGAATAGATTCAGTTTCCACCCAAATTCGATGTTGGATCTCCTCAATTACGAAATGCGTCAAAACTGCCTCTTTTCCGATTCTAGTAAAAGAAATTCCCTAGGGTGGAATAACCATAACACGAGGGCTTTGGCAAGGAGATCCAGTCTCTCCATATCTATTCATCCTTTGAGCCAAAGCTTTATCTCTATATGTATGTCAAATCACCACTTTCTCTAAAAGCTCAAGCCATTAGAGGATGGCATATCAAGTTATATCAAGGAACTTTGACACTTCCACCACATGTGTGGGGTGGAACTCCGCACCAAAAGATATTAGGCAAGGGTGGAGGGACACTCACACCATAAATAGGCCGGGCTTGATTCTACTGGTGCCCAGGCCTCCCGTGGGAGAATCTATCACCAAGGCATATTTGCTACTCTCAAGATTTGAACATAAGATCTTCCTCCTTGATACCAGGCTTGTCTGGATACGAGTACATCACAGTAGATACCGGAAATTTCATCCTTGATTTTGCCTCAAGTGTGTTTGGCAAAAATGAGAAATGAAAATTTAAACCCATGGATTTTCCCTGACATTATGTCAGTGTAATCAAAGATATTCCATGGGAAATGCATCTCATTACAGCACAACTTGGTTGTTACCCAGAACAAGCAATTTGGATGGCACCCATACCGTGGGTTCCACCTTGATGTATGTGTTGTATATATATCCAAGTTGTCCAATTCTCACATCAGGATCACAGTAATGTTTCTTTTCAACCCACTGATAAGATCAACCAGACCTAGATGAGGGGAAAATATAAAGATCAGCTTGATCCAAAAATTGTGGCCCACAAAAGCTTTTAATGGTCATTCACCACTGTTTCAAGTGGTGTGGTCCACCTGAGATTTGGATCTGCTTTAAGTTTTGGAATCACGTTCATCAAGGTGGGCTCCACCGGGTAAAACTTTAATCCGCTCCCCTATTCCATACCTTCATATGGGCCACCTCCCCAGACTTGTGAAGTGGTACACTGGATGAACTGTCGTCCATCTGAACCATTCATTCATTCG
Source organism: Liriodendron chinense (assembly GCA_003013855.2). Lineage (NCBI taxonomy): Eukaryota > Viridiplantae > Streptophyta > Magnoliopsida > Magnoliales > Magnoliaceae > Liriodendron > Liriodendron chinense. The sequence continues at coordinate 269,864 of ML058531.1, forward strand.
TACAGCTGGAAGCAAGTCTGCTGCAAGAATCACGCCCATGTGAAGATCCGTACCCTTTCAATGGGCCTATATCTTACAACCGTCTGTTTTTTTTACGGTGTTACTTCAGAATCATAAGAAATACTAAGTGGATCTATCTATTAAATGTTTCCAAGATGATGATTGGACCTATTTTGGTTTCTCCAGTCAAAATCTAGACCGTCCATTTTCATTCTATTGATCGGAAGCTTAGGATCACGTCAAATATTGCTAGATATGAGTGGGACGCGTCTTCAAGAAAATCTGAATCGTTAATCTGATAGACCCTACTAGGCAAAAGCTCCCCCATTGGACAGTCTCAGCCATCCCATTGTTGGCTAGCAAATGGATGGTTCACAATTCACACAAATATGGGTTGGCCCACATACAACACAGAATTTTCCAATAAAATTGAGCCGCCAGATTAACGAACTGGATCGATGAAAGGTGGGCCACTCTAGAGAATGCTGAGCTGAGCAAGACGACCTAGATTTTGTATCAAGGGCCATGGATTAAACATCTAAGATGAAAAGATGACCTCAGTATAATCAAACAGCTTCTCTCTTTTTACATACCAGAAGCTCATGGGAGGCCCAACATTCATTTTACAAGGCTGCAGCAAGGGGACTGGTCGGCCAGCCTAATTTTCAACTCCAGCTGGCCAGACTCAACTGATCGCAGATTTGTTAGGCTGGGGAAACACAAACATTGATGAGGCCATGAAGTGGGGCCCACCTTGATGTATGTGTTGTTTATTCACACCGTTCATCAGTTTTGCAACTTCATTTTAGGGCATGGGTTAAAAAATGAAGCAGTGGTGATTGAACGCCTGCCAATTAAAACTTCTTATGGCCCACCGTAATGTTTATTTGCCATACAACCTACTGATAAGGGCACACAGCTGGATGAAGGTAAAACATAAATATCAGCTTGATCCAAAACTTTTTTAGTGTCGGGCATTCAATTACCACTGTTTCCAGTGGTGTGGTCCACCTGTGATTTTGTCTGCTTCATTTTTGGACCCATGTCCTAAAATGATCTGGAAAAACAGGTGGACAGTGTGGATATACAACACATACATCAAGGTGGGCCCCACAGTCATGGCCTCACTGAATCCGGATTCGACTCAACCAGCCTGAGAACAACTGACCCACCTAATCTTCAACTCCAGCTCGCCAGACTCAACGTCACAAAGCTTCAACCAGACATCCTGCACAATCTCACCATTAACACAACTCACAAAGCTTTCCCCCACCAGGCAATTGTCTTCAGAAGGGACCATCTTCCTTAATTTCGTCTCCCCTGCTGAAACCTGTAGGACCCGCCTCAGCCGAGCTGCTGTCTCAATTGCTTGAAGGTTGAGATGTGCATGGCCCATCTTGTCATCTGACTTAAACCGGTCCTTGTCAAACACCTCCTGTGTAAACCAACCATTTCAATAAGTTTTTTTGTGTGCCACCAGCAGCTTGAAAATGAGGCACTGGCTATGAACACTGTAACTCTACTACAGTTATTTTGTGACAGTGATTTCAACAAAACGTTTGATGCTGCTGCAATGCAGTATTTCCTGCTAAATCATCTACCATTTACTTGATATGCATGGATGCCAATCTGGAATATATGGCTCATAGGCTCTGTTGTGGAGGGAGTACAGCCTGAAAATTCAACTAATCCAATTATCCTAACCGTTATAATCGGAGGATATATGATGGGTCAAATGCCTAAAAATTCAACTAATCCAATGATCATTACCATTATAATCGGAGGATATATGATGGGTCAAGTAAAAATGGCCAACAGTCCGAATCAATGGCAGATATCGGACCATTAAGTACGTCCACTTGGTTTGATTTTTGGGCAATGCTCTGTTCACAATGGCTCCATGATTTGGATAGTGTAGGCTACATACAAGGGATTGAGTTCCACCAGATAACACAATAGTCCAGCCCGTTAACCTTGGTCGTTGGACGTGGCGGGAATTGTGAAACTACAGAATTCAGCAGAATTTGAAATTTCAATTTGCTATTCTAAAACCATGTTTAGGAATAATGATTGTATGTATTTGGGAAGAATGATTTTGTGCGCAGTGCTCGTCTAAACCCATGTTTGTGAATACGATTGTTGTGAGTGTGTGTTTCTGTCTTTCCCAGGTTCTTCTTTTTCTTTTTTCTTTTTTCTTTTTTTTTTTTTTAAGTGATCTCTTCATAAGTTTCTTTTTCAAGAAATACAAACAAAAGGTTAACAGGTCATTGAGATTCCTCTACAGGATTTTGACCGAACTACCATTGTAAACAATCAAGTGGATACAACAGTACTGCCCAAAGAAAAAATAAGGAACAAAAATTTCCCCCAGGCCCCAACCCAGTAACATAATCTGTATGACTATTTCTTTGTATATAAAAGTATAAACTGAATTAGTTTTAACTTCTAAAAGTTTCCCATTAAAATTGCAATAAGGTAAAACCGTGAACAAGTAAAAACTTCTGAGATTTTGAAAACCTCTCAATATCATCGTGATAGTATAGTTTGATCAAAATTCTGCAATAGTATCATGAGATTTTCAAATTTTCTGCAATATTTGTCACAATGATCAGTACTTATATCTGGGTAACAAGAGACTCATTGTTTGGACCTCTAAACCATGGCCCAACTTATACAAACTGAAAATATACACTTAGCTACTTTATCATCTAATTCTTGCTATGTGGCTCCCTCAGTGTTTCAAATAGCGTCCTGTAGTGTAGCAGTAGCCGTAGCGCTACGTAGCGTAGCTAAATAGCGTAAATCCCCTGTAGCGTACGCTACAGGGCTACGTAGCGTGTAGCGTTTGTAGCGTACGCTACAATGTATTTTTTTTATTCTCTAAAAAATGTATTTTTTTATTTTTGTTTTTTTTTAAATGGTGTAAAAGTCACAAAATAAAATTAAAAATAAAATTAAAAATAAAAATTGAAAGTGTAAAGTCAAAACCAAACCTTCTATGTTTACTTTCACTTAAAATGGTGGTGATTCTTTGTTATACACTAAAAAACCTTTAAAACTTAAATAAATAAAAAAGGTTTCGAAAGAGGCCTTTCAGAAACCCCTCTTAGCCTCCGGGATTTTTATTTCTTTTCATACTTGTGAGTTATGAGTTGTGGTTTCAATTAGACATTATTAATTAAAGTGGTTTGCTTAGAAAGTTGTTGATGTGATAATTATTTGATTATTATTTTTTTATAACTTTATATATGTGGATTAGCTTTTGATAAAGAATAATTAATAACCTGCTTGAACATGCTTATACTTGAAAAAAATGAATCATTTAGTCAGGCATTTTTATATTTTTTGCTAACTAATTATCATATTTTTCTTATTTTTAAATTAAAAAATCGAAGTATCATGTAGGCTTACGCTACGCTATTACGCTACACGCTACAGAGGGTTGAACGCTATGCAACACGCTACCACTGTTTAGAACACTGGGCTCCCTTGCCCACCTCTGTTTTTTCTTTTTTCTTTTTCCTCCTTTTTGAAAGAGGAATGACTATCACTTTTTTTTTTTTCCTCCCTTTCTTTCATCAAGTGCAACGCATTGCAAAAAGGAAAGAAAAATAAACCAGTCCTTGATCTATGACGCTAAAATCCTCCAAGAAACAAGAGTGCCAGCTTATATTCTCAGGTGAGGATAATAATATACAACATTTCCGGGAAATATTTCACATGATTATACTTGCAAGTGCCCTTAAAAAAAAATGATTATACTTGCAAGCAGTGTTTGAAGTTTTGGTATCGCTATAAGTTTCGCTAGCCAGGGATACGGAAACAATATCGATATCACCGATAATATCATTGATAACTAAAAATGTGGGGGAAATGGGAAAAACAGTGGAATTTTTCAGTGAAACCTCAGGAGATGATAAAATACATATATTTGCATATTTAGGAATAAAAAAATTACAAAAAGAATGCATACATAGTAGGTTTCTATTTAATGGGGGCCTAAAAGCATGTGTTGCTGTAAGAAATTAGTCCAACCATCTCATCTATCCCATCTATCCATCCAATATCTGACCTTCCATCCAAACATCCATTGATATTTCAGAATATCGGCAACACATGATATTTTCAAACAAATCGTTAACAACTGAAAAAGAAACTAAAGATTATAGTCTCGTTATTACCATGTTGCGATAATGATAATATCGTGATATTATCAATATTATCGTCAACAAATTAAATGCTGCATACAACCATGCGCCTATAAAAAATATGAAATGGGAATTTTTTAATATATAGATTTTTGGCGTATCAATACATTGGCGATATTATCGAAATATTGCAGATACATTGACAATACAAGCGACACTTGGAATTTACACAGTAAAAAATATTGGCGATACACCAACGGTATCAATGCATTGACAATATTAACGACGCCTGAAATTTACACAATTGAAAATATTGACGATTTGATACATTGGTGATATATAGTGATACATCGCCGATACCTAGAATTTTTTATACTATCAGTGTTATCAGTATCGCTACCAGTGTTATCGGTATCACTAAGCTAGAAATATAGATAATATCGGGGATATTTCGATAATATTAGAGATAATTCAAACACTACTTGCAAGTGAATCGATCCTTGTTGCACCTATATCTAAAGAAGGGATATGGAAGATTGCTTTGTAGCTAACCAATATCCATATCCTTACATGGATGAAACAATCCTAGCTAGAATGCAAACAAAAGGTCAAATTACACAAGCCAAATCCAAGAACTAATGGACGGCAGGAAGGAAACCCTAAATGGCCTATATTGAAGGAAGAGATGAAGTATTCAATTGATTCCACAACCCCCACAAACAATTCCATACGGGAGAGGGAAAGATATATAAAGACTGAAATTTTGTCGATACGCATAAAGGTACAGAAAAAAGTCTGAAATTTCGTCAATACGCATAAAGCTATAGAAGGAAAAAAAAAAAAAAATCTAATTGTAAGTTGTAACTTCTAGTTGCACGAAGTGTGAAGCAAAGCAGCAACAGATTGGGTGTGGGACCGGGAAGTGTCTATTTCAAAATGTTTTCAACTATAAATAAGTACGAAGTAGGAGTGGGAACACAAGTTTGAAGCACGATTCGAGGTGGAAGTAGCACCTAGTTAGAAGGATCTTGCAACTAAGAAATAACTTCATAAAACTCGCAATGCAAGTTTTGGGTTTTCATTTCTTATGCAGACTTCTTGACTTGTTTCTTTCTTCTGTTTTTTTTTTTTTTTTTTTTTTTTGACATACTTGACTCACACCCATCTCAACTTTCACAAAGCGACTGATAACCTTATCAAGGGAGCTTTTTGTTGCATCAAATATCATGAAATTTCATTATATTTTACATCATGAAATTAGACTGATTAACCATAAATTCATGATATGACAACCAAACACGCCCTAAATTACTAGATTATTCGTAAATAACCTGACTTGGATATAAAGCACTTGAAAGAGTCCAACTCAAGCTAGCTTTAGCAAAAGTTTCCTAACTCGACTAACATAACTAAGTTCTAAGAAGAACAAAAACAAACTTGAATTTCTCCAACCAACCAAACCAATCAGTTTCCAGCCTGAAGGGCTCAACTAAGGGCCTGTTTGGTAAAACTTATTTTCAGCACTTATAGCTGAAATGAGCCATTTTCAGTGATTGTTTTGGATTCAGATCGTTTGGCAAATCTAAAAAATTAAGTGCTTAATTTAAATTTCACTGAAAATTTTGGATTTTTTTTCAGCTTCGCTCCTTTGACTTAAAACTTAAGGCTGAATGCGGTAAGTGATTTGGGTTTTTAATTTTTTTTAATGACAAATCTACCCTTCAAAGAGAAAAGTGCGTGGGTAAGTGCGTGGGCTACAAACCAGCAAAGTGGATGCGGATTAGCTATGACGTCACCCAGTTTTGTGGGCCCCACCATGATGTATGTGTTGTAACCGTTCATCCATTTGGAGAGATCATTTTAGGGCATGAACCAAAGAATGAGGTAGATTCAAAGCTCAAGTGGACCCCACCACAGGAAACAGTGAGACAATGACACACACCATCGAAACCTTCTTAGGGCCCACCATGATGTTTTTTGAGATCCAATTTGTTCATAAGTTAACACAAACATGGAAGAAGGGAAAACCCAAATATCTACTTGATCAAAAAGGTTTTTGGCCAACAAGAAGTTTTTAATTGTAGAGTTGCCTTGAACGTATGGCCCACCTTGATATATATATTTAATATCCACACAGTTACCCTCAAATAAAACCATCGAATCACTCTTCTAACAAAACACGCCGCTCTCTCTTGAACGGCCAAACCTCGCAACCTGCTACCCTCACGAACTAAAAAATAGGCTGATCCAAGGCTAAGGTGGGCCAACCATGATGCATGTATTTTATATCCATGCTGTCCATCCGTTTTTACACATTATTTTAGGGCATTAACCAAAAAATGAATCAGATCCAATAACCGGATGGGCCATACCCTAGGAAATAGTGGTTATTGAACATCCTACCATTAAAAACTTTGTAGGGCGCACATTAATGCTTCCATTGTGCTTATTCTCCATCCAATCTGTCGATAAGTTCATATTAGCCTGGATGAAGTGTAAAAATAAATATCAGTTTCATCCAAAACTTTCTTGGCCCATTAATGGACAATTAGCATAGTTTCAATGGTGGTCATTGAATCCCCATTGTTTCCTCTGTATGGCCGCCTTGAGTTTTGGATCCACCTAATTTTTGGTTTCTTGTCCTAAAATGATCTGGAAAAATGGATGGACGGAGTGGATTTCTCACAAACATCATGGTGGGCCCCACCTAGTATCCCAAAGCGGGAACTCCTTTTACAGGAAATCCGCATCCAGCTCATTCCAGGTTGTACCTGAGTAGCGAGATTCGCTACTGAAGTGACGTCCTCAAGTTCTATGAGCCCCACCATAATGTGTTGTATCCACACCATCCATCCATTTGGAGAGATTGCTTTAGGGTATGAGCCAAAGAATGAGGTAGATCCAAAGCTCAAGTAGACCCCACCACAGAAAACAGTGGGGATTGAACGCCTACAGTTGAAAACTTCTTAGGAGTCATAGAAATTTTTGATCAAGCTGATATTTGTGTTCTCTCTTCTTCCATGTCTCTATTAACTTACAAATAAGTTGGATCTCAAGAAAACGTCATGGTGGCCCTCAGAACGGTGGGCGTCGCTCTCCCTACTATTTTATGTGGAGCAATCACCTTGAGCTTTGGATCAGCCTCCTTTGGCTCATGCCCTAAAATGATATCTAAAAATGGATGGACAGTGTGGATACAACACATACATCATGGTGGACCCACATAACTTGGTGACGTTACTTAATTCAGTAGGGAATCTTGCTAATTGCGCGGTTAATAGTTAATCCGCATCCTTCTTGGTTGCAACGCTACTTCAAATTTGCATCCAGCTCTTAAGCCCCATTACGATACATGTTATACATCCACACCATCCACAGATCTAAACCACACATGTACTTGGCTTTATTTAGTAGGGAATTTATTAAAATTTGATTAGTGGCATGATAATAATATGTTTCTTCTTGTTCTGTACAAAAATTATAAATTAAAATAATAGGGGCAAATATGACAAATTGCTAATTTTCAGACATTTGTAGTCCATGTTTACCAAACATGTTTTTATGAAAAAGTACTTATTTTCAAATATTAGGATTTTTTTAGACAAATTACCAAACAGATTTTTCAATTCTTCTAAGTACTTAAATTCAGCATTTTAAGTTTACAGCACTTAAATTAAGTTTCAGATCTTATTTTTCAGTTTACCAAACAGCACCTAAGACTGAAAGAACCTGACTGAACAGTTCTTGGACCCAGGGTCTAATTGACTATGCAGCCCCCATTCTTGCTTTCTCTTTGAGTCATGAATGGGAACCTACAGGGCACTGCCAGTCCCATGATTTTGGGATGGTTTTGGGCCTGGATCAGTATTCAGTAATGCACCCTTGTAAATCTAGATTTCACAGAAGAAGAGTACCTTGAGGATTGGGCCCTCAATGTCCAACTTATGCTCCTTCTAGGAGAGATACCGTCTAACATAGTTAATCAATGAAGATAGATCTGCATGTTCTCGTGTACTCTTAGAACTTAATCCACAACTACCTCACCACAGCTATTTGGCCCATTTGGAAAATTACCTGACATTAGAAATGGTTGGTGAAAGTCGAACCCAAATTGCTGGGACGAGCCTATGACCATTATGACGGTTTACAGTATCCAATCTTGCTCAGAAGAAGCACTTTTCATCATTTGTAAGAATGATTTTATAACCTTGTCTGTAATTTAAAGCCCTCAGATGTGGGGCTGTCAATAGGCCCAGCCCAGGGCTCATTTGGACCTGGATTTCAACTGATCAGGCTGGGGCGTGTTGAACCTCGCCTATTCAAAATTTGAATTTTGCTTGGCCCTGGCCCAGCCATTCACAGCTCTCCTTGGATGCATCGCTTCAAGTATTGCTGATTATTTCTTGATGAAACTAACAACCTTTTGAACTTACCATTCTCCTCCTGGACTTCAAATTCCATCAGGAGGCAAATCTGAAGGATGACAAAATGGCAACTTTCTTCATTTGATCTGTGCAAGGGAAGTGTATTCTCCAAGCTGGTACCATTGTGAGGCAGACTGCCAGTTGTACTTGTCTTTCTTTTACTCTAACATTTTTTCAGCCAGGCGGATGGGAAGAAGTCCAAATGACCAAAGAGGCTGGTGGTCTTGACATAGGTAAAATCAGAGAGAAGAATAGATCCCTCCTCAGTAAGTGGTGGTGGTGTTTTGGCAAAGAGAAGCTTTTTTGTGTAAAGTGATTGTAAATAATAATAATAATGATGATAATAATAATAATAATACAGCTCAGCTAACAGAGCATGTGATCCCAGCATCCGTGGCAGAACCTCAGCGTCCAAAACTGTGGAAAGACATTGTTGGTATGGGAGATTGCTCACACTAATGGCGCAAGCCCCTTTCGGAAGTCTTCAGTTGGTTAACAACGAAGGATCTACATACTTTTGGGTAGACAAATGGATTGGCAATGGACCACTGTCCTCTAAATTCCCAAGCCTTTACAGATCGGTCAGCGAGAGACATATCTCAGTCAAAGATTGTGGAAATTTCAGAAGGACATCATGGAAGCATTAGGCTTAAAAGGAATTTGAAGAACAATGAGCTGGAAGATTTCGAATCACTGCTTGGATGCTTAACAAAGTTCGCCTCTCTCCCCTGGTATGGAGTGAGAGAACCTGGAAGAGGGATCCTTCTGGCAAGTACACAACTAAATCATTCCTCATCTATGTCCTGTAATGCCAAGACCCACTTCGCCACCCCGCTTTGGAAATCTCTCACCCCTCCTCGAGTTTCAGCCTTCCGGTGGCTTGCAGTAAAAGAGAGAATCCTAACGATGAGTAAACTACAACATCACGGAATGATGATCCCCAACAGATGCGTGATGTGCGAATCTAATGAAGTAAGCAACACCCACCTTCTCGACTGCCCAGTGGCCTCTTTCTTTTGGATCTTTTTCCTCTCCAAATATTGTACCTCCAGGGTTATAATCTCCCACACAGACGAGGAATTCATTCATTGGAACAGTTGCCATCTCAAGGGACAGTAATACTGTGGAGATTGGTGCCTATTCGCAATTTGTTGGGGGTTATCTGGGAAGAGAGAGTCTATAATCTTCAAGGGAGTGAAGTCATCAATGAATACACTGGTCAAGAAGATCAAAGAATTGACAATCAGGCGTCACTCTGGTGCAAATTTTGTGGAAAATCAGTAGCAGATATAGGTCTTTAGTGGTCCTCTATTGTGATGAGTACACCACTGCATACCTCTCTATGTTAAACATTTCATCTAACAATTCATCTTGAATCACTTTGATTCTTTGCTGCATATTTTGTCTCCTGTGGGCTTTCTTGCCCTCTCTTGGAACCCTGAACTTTGGTTCTTTTTATAAAATTTGTTGTTGGTTGCTCCAAAAAAATAAAAAATAAAAAAATAAAACTGCAGATATGTCACCTACGTTGAAGCCGTAGGTTATCATAAGTAGTAACTGACGTAAAAGCCAGACCAAGGGCAATTTTGGAGACATCCTACACAAGAGGGGCATCCACAAACCCCTTTTTCTCAGTTACCATTTTTGTCGACTTACAGAAAACTAATTTCAGATTAGTTGGTTTTCAAACACACAACATAAGGCAAGAATGAGTTTGGCTCAAAATGGTGTTTTGCTGTTAAAACGCCCTTCTGAAGGTGCGTCCAAACGAACCCGAAATGCATTATATGTAATCCAAGAAATTAGTGTGTGCGTGGTGTGAAAGATATTGAATGGAAATGTGTGAAAGATATTGCAGTGGAAATCTATGAACTTGTATCGCTTCTGAAGGTAGCATATAATGGTGGTTCCCTATCATGTTTAGACTATAAAGAAATCCACAATCCATTAAGCAAAAAGATATTGGTCTTCATAGAACGACATCAACTTCAAACTGCTCTAGATACATACTAATTAGCATAGATATATGATGAAACCAACAGTAGTCTCCAGCAACACCTGAAGCAGCGCCCCACCCTCATCTCCAACAGATACATGGTCATATACAGTGATGGGAACTGGTCATTGCATAGGCTGGGCTTCGATGGACCATGGCCCAAAAGAAAAACTCTTGCTGATGGTCCTAACCATCCGTTCAATGTATACCTTCAAAATTAAAGATAACTAGTTTGCTATTGTCCTAACTCTCTGTTTGCAAGTAACCAACTGGACAGTTAGGCTTCCACCAGGTTCAATGTTTGGGCCATGACGCTTCAACAGCTGGCTTATGACCGTGCATGAGCCACTTGTACAAGATTTGGGGATGGGGGTCACTGATTCAGGTGAATTGGAGCTCACTAAATTGGCCCTCTAGCATTCCAACCTAGCTTTAAAATAAATAAATAAACAAATCAATAATAGCTTGTGCAATAAGTATGGTAGGCAGTTTACACAAGCATGAAAATTGAAATAGTCAAATTTTAGGGCTTACCAAGTTTAAAACTCCTAGAGGTTCCATAGCAGGTGAAAGTGAATTCCTCATTCCAAACAGGATTAAGGCAACTATTAATAACCTTCGTCTTCGCAGTCTGATGCAGAAGATAAACAATAATTCAGGGTTCAAAAGTGATGAATAAAACAATGACATATGATTTTGAAATTAGAAGAATGTGTTCATTCTTTTTGAAAATGGAAAAGGAAAAGAAAACTACTCAAATATTCAGCAAAAAGGCATTAAATCATGGTTTTTAGACTCGGATTCTCTTGTTCCATCTCGAGTTGAATTGTGACTTGCTCCAGTCGGGGATTTTATGGGCCCAACTCAGTCAAGTCGAGGGTGGCCCATCATTAAATTGAAGTTTAGAAAATCGACTAGATGGTTTTCAATAAAAAATATTCTATCAAATTCCAAACTAACTTCACTTCCAATGGAAGGGTAAAGACTTTTTCTTTTCATAAGACATCTCTCAGGAAAAAAAAATGAATCATTTGTTATCATGTTGCTGAAAACAGGGCCATACAAAATGACCCTGACGTTTTGAATGGTGGCCTGCAAATTGACAACCATAGTGAAAACAAAGGCTTCTTTAACTGTCCACTTTCATGCTCCCAATGTGACGGTTAGGATGATTTCATCAGAGTGATTTCTCAGCCATGAGAATCAAAATTAGGATAGGATCAAAACAGCAGCGTAACGACAAAGCAACAATCCACAGGGATGAGTGAAGGAAGAAGTTAGAGAGACCACCAATCGTGCAACAGCTAGTTTATTCACACAAGTAGAAGAATGATTTGCACTAAATAAAATTAATATATCTATTTACTGAATAGAAAACCATCCTGTACATCCAAAGCAATCATATTAATATACAAGATTTCCTATTCTTGATAAACCCAACAACTTGATTTTCCTGATCTTCCATATCTTTGATGTAAAAGTGACCAACCTATTTTTGAATGATGATGATAGTTTCATTACAAACCAAACAAATGAAGCAAGCAGCTGAAAGCAAAATAAGGGAACAAGGATGATGAGAGAGTTGAGTAGATTTGGAGAGAGGGAGAGAGAGAGAGAGAGAGAGAGAGAGAGAGAGAGAGAGAGAGAGTATCATGCAACAAGGAACTGCTTTTGACTCTTCCAGGTGACAAGATTTCCACCCACAAACATACAACACCCTAATGTAGACGGTCTATCATGCAAACATTTCCACAAAGAGTTGAAGAATACATCAGATATACATAGAGACCTCCAGTGATTGGCCAGGACAGGAGCCCAAAACCGAATCCCCCCCCTGATTTTCCATTTTTTTTTTTATGTAAAAGTGACCAACCTAGTTTTGAATGATGATGATAGTTTCACTACAAACCAAATAAATGAAGTGAGTATCTCAAAGCAAAACAAGGGAACAAGGATGATGAGTAGATTTGGAGGAGGGGGGGTTGAGAGAGAGAGAGAATGCTCTTGTGTGTTAAGGCATACATGACCTAACTTATTCTATTGTGAAGAAAAAAACAAATACATACTCCTCAGGACTATACAAAACTATACACATGCACACACCAAAAATACATAAATACAACACTTTTCGCTTCCTGTACTCCCCCTCAAGTTGGATCATAGATTTTGATCATTTCCAAGGGAGTACATCTTACTCTTTCAGGTGACAAGATTTCCACCCACAAATATACAATAACCTTATGTAACCCAACACCCCCCCCCCCCCGCCCCCCCCCCCGGGACGCGCACGGGCACAATTATGATACAAAAATACAGCAAATCAGATCTACCCCATGAAGAAATCCCTAAGCAAGGTATTCCGGAATGGTAACGGTGGCCATAACGGCCACCACCGTTACCTTTACGACATGGGTCGTAACGGCCTTTATGGTCTCTTTTTTTATTAGAAAAAAATTCCCGAAATACCTTTATCTGCTCCTTAATATTAAAAAAAAAAATCAGAAAAAACCTATATATGCCCCGTAACAGACCATTATGGGGCTTTACGGCCTTTAGAGGGGGGGCGTAACGGGCCATTAATGGTAGTTACAATTCATTTTTTCCATAACGACTATTGCGGCCATCACGACCCTGTAACGTGTAACAATTGTCACCATTTCCTTTACGTAATGGCCTTTATGGCCAAATAATGGTTGTTACGGCCGTTACGACCATGTAACGTGTAATGGTTGTCACCGTTTCCTTTACGTAGCGGCCTTTACGGCACACCATGTTAAGAAACATCTACCGATTTTAGAGATATCTCAAAGAAAAGGAAAAAAAAAAAAAAAAGTGAATTTGGGTTTCTGCTGGACGTGAAAAACGGTCCAAACAAACCTCAAATCAGCCCCAATTTTTCCACAAAAATCACTACGAAATTTTTAAATAAAGCTTTATCAAACTATACTTCTCCCAATTAAAAACCGTTCTTACAGAGTGTACAGTTGTTGACATCAGTTCTACGGTTGCTGATGTCAGCCGGTTCCCGTAGCAGCAATCAACGTGAACTGTTTACCTCTGATACAAATTGAGTAGAGCAGATTTTGAGAAGAAAATAAAAGGGAGTAGAGATGAGAGAGAGAGAGAGAGAGTAGTTTGGAAGAGAATGCTCTTCTGTGTTAGGGCGCACACACACCTAACACACCTTTTATTCTATTGTGAATAAAAAAAACAAATACATACTCAAGAGTACGCAAAACTATGCACATGCACACACCCAAAATACATAAATACAACACTTTTTCACTTCCTATAGAGAGACCAACCAAACCCAAAAATCCTAGATTCCATATGTCATTGACAACCAAAATCTTCTTTGCAACACCCCTCAAAAACCTTAAGGTCCAAGTCCCAATCAATCATCCTTCCTTTTGCCCCAATAAAGACCTTGTTTGGCGCTTCCAACTCGTTAATGAGGTCCTGTCATTTCATTCCCTCCAAATTCCAAATAAATGAAAGACCTGCCAGCAATGACAATCTCCACAATGCTTGCCCCCTTCTACTATTTCTACTATGAGAATAAAAAACGGTTGTGTTACATCCATAAAAGTTGATACATAAGGAAATGGTCACCCCCTTTACACGATCAAGTGTGAATCAGTCCATTATGAAAAAAGGAGCCGTATAGGCCTATATCAGCATCATTACGGGGCTGATACGCCGTTACAAAGCCAATATGAACATAAAGAGCCCATTTTGAAATTTTTTATTTTCAACTCTTCTTTTCCACTTCTTTATTTATGTCAAGGAGAAAGGATTCCACTTCTTTATTCATGTCAAACATAAAGGAAGCTTAGAAACTAAGTTTAAACTAGATGTAGGATTATTTTGAGGATCAAAACACAAAATTGAGCGAGATTCGATGAATTGAAATTGAGTGGACCATGTTGAGAATATCTAAAGCAGTAACTATCACTTCCTTTTCTTTTTTTTCATTTTTCCAACTTTTTGTTATACTTAATGTAACACGCCCTAATCCACCAAATCATGCTCGACGTGTGTTCAGAGCCAGAAAAGTGATGAGTAACGACCTATATTGTGTCATCAACTCATCATTACTCATATGTCGACTTATAACGATTTATAATCTTAATTATATATTGAAATTAGATTTTAGAAGCCTAAATGTGGGAGTCTTACTGTTTTAGAGTCAGTCTCAAGTTAACCAAGACAACATTCTTACTAAAGAATGGCCCAATACACCATCGAATACATGTTCAAAATCTTCATATTTTTTGTAAAAAAAAATTCCAATATCCTTCTCCATTTACTGAATACCTTATTTTCTACCCCCAATTTCATAATTCAAAGGATGCTGCAATAGTCCCTAGCATCACACCATCACCCCAAACATCTTGACACAAAGAGCTCTACAAGATACATCCATTAGCAATCATCATTTTCCTAACGGTTATTACGGGAAAACATCCCCATAACGGCCTCATAACAGTCCATTATGGCCAATACAGGTTTTCTTCACCAAAAAAAAAAAATAAAGACCTTGCCATAACGGTAACAATAGTGGCCATTACGGCCACCATCACCGTTATTGGATACCTTGCCTTGTACTAGTCGAGGTTTTGAACTTTGAAGAGATTCCTACAAGACAATGGGCTCTATGATTTCTTCATCTTTGAGATTTCTTCGAAAGCATGGAACCTAAATTGCCTCACCGGCCACCACCAAGGTATTCACTAACAGTAACAGGTAACGGTACTGGTGGTCGTAACAGCCATTGTCAAAAAAAATTAAAAGAAAAAATGTATGTCTTGTATCCAAATTCCAAGGTATTCCATAACGGTAATGGTGGCTGTAGTGGCCACTACCATTACTGTTACAATACGTGCTGTAATGGCCATTACGACCTTTTTTTTAAAGACCTATTTTGGCTCCGTAATGGACCAATATGGGGCCATTACATATCATTCTGGGTCAATTTTTCAGTAACTGTCATGGATTTACGACTCCATTACGTGTAACGGTTACCACTATTACCGTTTTGAAATACCTTGCTCATATCAGCCCTGTATTGGCCTTTAATGAGCCCATATCAGCCCATTACAGGCCACGTTTTTTTTCAAACCAGGTATTACAGCTCCATATAGTATAACAAGCACCATCATTTCAGGGTGCAACTTACCCAGGAACTGAAATGGTATGACTCCCCTGGACAGTCTCAACTTCTTTACAATCATTTTGACTCAGTCAAGATCATGCAGTTCAACGCGATATTTGAAACCACAGCCACCACACACGTCACAGAGGGAAGGAGCATTGAGACCATCAATCTAGTGGACCCTACCATGGATAGAAAACAGTTAAAAACACACTGATTAGGAGATACCAGCAATCCAACCGGGAGCATTTAAAGGAACATAATGGTTGATAGTTAACAGGAAATGTGGGCGAGAGCGCATAAGTGATTATTGCAGTTATAATCAATGAGCTGTTTGAGATATGGTCTATCCAAGTGCAGTCCAATAGATATATGGCTCAATCCACGTCGTGTACCATGTGCGTGTGTAAGTGGGTTGTATCATATGGGAGAGGATATGATATTTGTATCACCATCATCATCATCTTAGCCTTGCTCCCAGTAATTTGGAGTTCGCTTTCAAATATTAGAGTGGAGAAAGTTTTACAATCAGCTACTAATGCAGGAGCATTTTCACACCGGGCTCGCGTGGGGCAGCCTGTGTGAGGCGGGGGCACACTCGGGGTGGGGTAGACCGTGCGAAGCGAGACCCATGCGAAGTGGGGCGGCTCACGAAAGAGGGTTCGACCGGGGCCTAGCGTGGCCTGAGCTATGAGATAAAAGGATATTCCGTGCCTCCCCCATCAGCTCTGGAGCTTTTGGTGAGTTAGTCGGATGTCCTGTGTCAAATTGGTATCAAAGCGGGAGGTCTCGTGTTCGAGACTCCTCACCGGGGGTGATTAATGCAGGAGCATTTTCACACCGAGCTCGAGTGGGGCAGCCTGTGTGAGGCGGGGGCACACTCAGGGTGGGGTAGACCGTGCGAAGTGGGGCGGCTCACGAAGGAGGGTTCGACCGGGGCCTGGCCTGACCTGGGCTATGAGATAAAAGGATATTCGTGCCTCCCCCATCAGCTCTGGAGCTTTTGGTGAGTTGGTCGGATGTCCTGCGTTAGCTACCCACCAGACATCAACCTTCCTCTGTTACCCACCCACTTGTATCATTCCCCTAATAATTACATAATTTGGATGCCGTAGCTGCAGACTTTTGATCAATAGAAAGAAGTTTCATTTTTGTAAGCAGGCGTGACAATATGCAGAGATCAAAAGGTCTAAGAAAGTGATAAAGGATACATGAGCGAGACCTGATTTCCAAGCTTGATAATGACATAAGGATCGCTGCTTGTGAAATCTCGGACTACGAGTTTTTTTCCTTGCACGATAGTCACTTTCAGCACACCATCTGCAACTGCCCCATCGGCCATCTCCCTCTACACTTTCCACCTAACAGAGTACTCTTACACCTGCCAAAACAAGGAGCTTCTTAAACACATGAAACTTTATCAATCCCTAATGAAACTACTAACGTGATTCATGCACGGATCTGAAAAGGCGATTCACAGAAATGCACCAACATGTGACATGCATGTGAGAGCCTGAGAAGGTCCAAGCCACACATCCTCTAGGCCCAACCATGAACATGCCGTTGTTGGCTGCGAGGTGGAAGCATAACATAAACCCTCATGCAGGGCCCAACACGAACATGCCCCTTGTTGTTCTCAACACTGAAGTGTACACATCATGATTCAAATATCAGTAAATAATTATCACAATTTCAAAAGGAAAAGGAAGAAGAGGAAGATACCAGTGTGTTTTGTATGTACCAGTATATGGCAGTAAATCAGTCATAAATCATACTACTGCTGCTATATACAGTCAATATCAGTTGATACAATACCGATACATGTCAGTTTTGGGTGCGTGAAGTGAAGCAGCAATAGATTTGGGTGCGAGAGCGAGGGAGCACCTGTTTCAAAATGCTAGCAAGTATTAAAAAGCTAGGAAGCGGGAGCACGATTACGAAGTGCAATCTGAAGGAGAAGCATCTTGATAGAAGGATCATGCAACTAAGGTTTTGGGGGCACTGATAGGTGCTCTTTTACTGATATTTGAAAACTTGGTTCACATTCACCCTCATGCACAGAATGTGCCTGAAAGGCTGCACAGAATGTAATAGCATGGCCCAGAAAATAGGACAGTCCACTAGACAAGGGAGGCACAGGTATATAGAAAAAAAAAAAAAATGGCACAGTCTGAAATAACATGACCAGTGGTCTACATCCAACATGAATGGGTTACATCCTAACTGATGAGTGAACCTGCACTTTGGGGCACAACATGTTTCCCAGATCTCATGTGTTAGGTCAGCACATTTGTCAATAATCTGCTTCTGCCATCAATCCCAACAGGAATCACCTTAGCATTTTCCATCTCTCATAATTTTCTCATCCTCCTAATTAAACGGAACTCAGTCCCTTTCATACTTAAAAAAAAAAAAAATGTACTTCATGATAAAACTGGAAAAGTCAAACCACAAAGAGCTGTTGAACATGAGAGACCTTGAACAAATTCTTTGACTAAGCTTTTGAATCAACTCTGGCTCAGGCCATCATAGAGAATGAATCTTTAGAGTCTGACCTTCCTCATAGCCTATAGAGAAAGGATCAAATACTGCCAGCAGTACCATAAGCTTACCATCCTGCATCTTTTTCTGCCAACATGTTATATATGTGCACGACATTAGAACCATGCAAAAGCTGGGATCCATCATGAAGATAACTTGGGCTGAAAATCAGGATAATCCATTGAATATGTGGTCCCCACGTATGTGTTGTGTCAAATTGTAAAACCATCTGTTGATCTTGAGGGTATGATCCACTTGATTGATGGATGAGATTGATTTTTTGCTCTAAGTGATCTTCATGGAAGGCCAACCTTTTGCAAGGCTAAGACATCCTACCCATGTGCCATGGGACATGTTGGCAATAAAGGATCCAGAACAGTTGCCTTATGGTACTGCCAGCAGTACTTGAACTCAGAGATGATAAATCTAGATTATTAGAAGAAACCTTCAATTTTCCATTTTTTTAGGAAAAAAGAAAGCTTTCAAAAGGGATCTTATTCACACCACACATGCACACGTGGCAAACATGTATGAGTTTTTCTGTCCCAAAATAAGGGAGGTCCAAAACTATAGTTCAAGACAGACAGGGAAAAAAAAAAAAAACATGTCATTTTGGTCACCAAGATATGTTATATTGGTTACTATAACGGTATTGGCCGACTCCATTACGCGATTTGGAGCTGAATCAGTCAGGGTTCAAAAATGACGTCGTAATGGCCATTATGGGGCGTAACAATCAAAATGATCCCGTGACAGTAAAAAACCAGCTAGTTTTTTCTTTTCATTTTTTTAATAAAAATGTCCCAAATACTTTTTTTTTTCCAATCTTCTGCATTTGTTCTTCATTTTCTCATCTTTCCTATGGTATTTATGACTAATATTGTGGCACATCAAGGATTAAAACTCTAGATTAGAGCGAATTGGACATATCAAGCTTCTTAGGCTATTTTGGGAAAGTTTCGGAAAAAGAGGTAATGCTCATTTCTTTTTTAAATTTCTTGCTAGAAATAGTTTTATGAAGACTACAACACTGATTCGACCACATCTTGCTAGATCATAGTCAATGTGGAATTTTTTTTTAATAATTTTCTTCTTTTTTTTTTAAATGTTGTTGTTGTTTACATAGAAACTGGCAAAAATAAGTTCATGTATTATATATTTAAGTGTGGATGGTTCCAACTGATGTAGGATAGTTACATGTACAAAACCATGCAATAGATTAGGGATTTTAACCTCATTTTATATATTTTTTCAACTTCAGCTGATTTTCAAATGAACATTGATATGAGGTTAAAAATTTAAAAAAAAATTAAAAAATAAAAAACCAGAAAATTTTTTGGGTTTAATATTGACTATGGATGCTTCAAACATATTACACATGTAGGATGCTTACATGTAGAACCCCATACCATAGACTAAGAATTTTAACCCCATTTTATATTTTTTGTAATTTTTTATTTCGACTGGTTTTCACATGAAAAATTACTATAAGAAAAAAAAAACCAAAAAAATTATTAAAATGCAAATGCTTCAAACGGAAGTAGGATGCTTACATGTTAACACCATGCCATAGATTAGGGATTTTAACCTCTCTTTTTGTAATTTTTTATTTTTATTTTTAGAGAGAACTGAATTTTATTAAAACGCATGCCAAAAATAAGAAGAGAATACAACGCAACACATCACTCTCAAAGGGAAGAAGGAGAGGCAAGATGATAAGCCCATCCCCTCACAAGACCTTCAACTATACATATAACGTCATCCACCAAGGACCTCTCATTTCTAAAACATCGCTCGTTCCACTCCTTCAAAATGGCCCCAAAAATAGCCAAAATGAGAAGTCTCAGAATACATTTACCAGCTTTCCCAACCCCTCATGACACACTCGAAGGAGATCTGACACCAACTCGAAGCATAACCCAGGCCATATGGAATGCTCCAAGGAAGAAATCCCACACATTCCACACATAAGGGCAATGGACAAATATATTCTCAATAGACTCCACATCCCCAAACATATTAGATAAATGTTGGAGGGAATAAGGGGATCTTCGTTGAAGATTATAAATAGTTAACACTCGCTTTCCCCACTAACCAGACAAAAACCGCCACCCAAGGAGGGGGTCCATAAAACCAATGACAAAACAGATGAGAAGGATCGGGATTGATGACTAAAGATAGCAATTAGCAACCTGAAAAGAGATCGAACTGAGAATTTCCCAGAAGGATGACCTTTCCAAATCATCAAGTCCGCTTCCTGCAGTGAAAGCATAACATGCTTAAGGTAATCTAGCAGGCCGATAAACTCTAAGACCTCCCTTATCATTCAACAAGTTTATATGCAAGGGGGGATTCCAAACAACATTGCCGCCACAAATGGAGAAACACCGGGAGACACAACATGAAGCAATCCAAAGCAAGAGAAGCTAATCTTGGGAAGACTTCTTGAGGGCCATGTCATGCAAGCAATGTTCGGAATATTGGTATCGCATTACATATCGCATCCTTGGGATACAGATACGTATCAGTTATCGCACGGGATATATCATTTGCATCGGGTAATTTATCGCACTTTTTGGGAAACATGGGGAAACATTGGAAAAATGGTTGAATTTTTCAATGAAACTTAAGGCCTAGTTTGGATTTGGAGAAAGGGTAGGAAAGGAAATTATATTTCTCAAGAAACCTTATTTCGAAGAAAGTGTGGGAAAAGAAATATTATTTCTCATGTTTGTTTATTAACAATATTTTCTCGAGAAAATTGAGGTTTATTTTCAAATCATATGTTTGGCAAGATAAATTTTTCTTAAAAATTTCCTTTTGTTGACCATACCATACTATAGGAAACATACCATAGGAAACGGTGGTGAATGAACATTAAAAACTTCTTGTAAGCCATAAAAGCTTCTTTTTTGTGCTCATGCCGTAAAATGATCTAGGAAAATGGATGGACTGGCATGGATGTAAAATACATACATCAAAGTGGGCCCCACGGTAAGGGTTGCACCATCTTGGATGATGCCAGAGCAACACCTAATCCGATCCCTATTTTAGTGGGATATGGTAGTGGGGGAGCGGATTAGGTGCGACTAGGAGTCCAAGACTCACGCAAGACGGTACCATTAACGATGGTTGTACGCTCACCAGTTAAAAACTTTCTAAGGCCCACTGTAATGTCTAGTTGCCATCAAGTTGTTGATTGGGTCACACAGGCCTGTAACAAGGAAAAAAACAAATATCGGCTTGATCCAAACTTTCATGACTCCAAATAAGTTTTCAACAATGGGCATTCAAATACTACTGTTTTCTGTGGTGTGGTCCACCTGATTTTTTAATATGCCTCATTTTTTAGCAAATGCCCTAAAATGAGCTGGAAAAATGAATGAGCGGCATGGATAAAATGCATATATGGTGATGGGTCTATAAATCTTTTCCAGCACGAACCTGCAATAGGTGCATACGAAGGACGTAGGGGTCACTCGCGAATCCACTTCTCAAGAAACCTTGTGCGGCTTAGCTACTGGCACCGGCCTCACCCGACACAGTGCGGCCTTTACCATGGGGCTTACCTTGATGTTGTTCTACATCCATGCCATCCAACTATTTTTCATAACATTTTAGGTCATGATCTCAAATATGAAACAAATCCAAATCTCAAGTGGACCATACCATAGGAAACAATGGTGATTGATCATTAAAAACTTCATGTGGGCCATAAAAGTTTTGGATCATAATGATATATATTTTTTATCTTCATCCATGGTTGTGTGAACTTAATCAATAGTTTAGATGAAAATATGCATTATGAAAACATTATGGTGGGGTGTTCAATCATCATTGTTTCTTATAGTATGGTCCACCTAAGATTTGGATCTGCTTCATTTTTGGGTTTGTCCGCTAAAATGATTTGGAAAAATGGATGGACAGTGTGGATATAGGATGCATACATCAAGGTGGGCCATTGTAAGGACTGCATCGTCTTGGTGAGGCACAGCTACACCTAATCAGCTACCGAGAAAACGTACGAAAGGAAATGTCCTTTCTTATGGTTCTTAGTAAGAAAATAAAGGAGGGATTTTGAGAGAAAATTTGCTGCGTATGGTTCTTAGTAAGAAAATAAAGGAGGGATTTTGAGAGAAAATTTGCTGCGTGGGAAAGTGAATTCCCATTGCTTTCCCATTATTTTGGTGTTTACAAACAACAAAAAGAAGATTTCTCGAGAAACCCTATTTCCTTTCCCACCATTTCACTCAATCCAAACAGGCCCTAAGGGATTGTTAAAAAAGACCTTAATACACAATTTTAAACATAACATTCCACAAATGAAGTGCACATAATAGGTTTCCTTTGTATAGCAGTCCTAAGCTATGTATTAGCTCTGACTGAACTAATGCAACTATATTCAAATTGAATGCATAACATTTAGAGTGTATATGATGATCATTTCATCAAACACACCTAAACAATTGACAGTTGGTTGAAGGAAATTTTTGAAAAATAAATATTAATATTTTAATAATTTTAATTAAAAATGAATTTTATTTTTCGAAAATTGACAAGGACTTAACAAATCAGTAGATCAGCCCTCATACATGCTTGATTTCATGTTTGGAGTGCAAATCAGTAGATCAACCCTCATACATGAAGAACTAACGGATATCAAAATCAAAGCTCCAACTCCATGATTTTTCATGCAAAACCTGAAGAACCAATGGATTTGTAACCATTTGACACTGATTTAACATAATTGCGACAAAAAAAAGGGATCGAAAATTGAAAATGCTCACCAGATCGAACATATGGGATATATCGGCATTACCTATCCGTTTCCTATCGCACAGGTGGGATACAAGATATATCGTGGGATAAATCGGCCGATATCGTCGATATTTAAAACACCTGGCGGACAGGAAGCACAATAAAGAGAAGATCTCTTCACAAACAAATCTTCCTCTGAACTCCATACTTGCTGCCAATGATCTCCCTCTAAAGCCTACCTAGCTCGGAACCAAATCTCCACAACCATTTCCAAGAAGAGTTGTATTCATGAGGCCCAAACTTTTTATACCTGCACCCCCTTCGACAACCGGCTTGTAAACCTCCCCCCAACCAAGGAGACTGAATCTTCCGACTACCCTTAGCCCCTTTACCAAAAAAAAAAAAAAAATCCCTTCACAATTTTTCGAGCTTGTCAATAACGGATCTTAGGCATTTGAATAGAGACATGAAATACACTTCCGTGTTCAAGAAAGCTACTTTAATTAGGTCAACCTTCCTCCTAAAGAAAGCTATTAACATTTCCAACTACCTAGCTTCCTCTCTATTCTTCCGATTACCTTATCCCATAAGTGCTTAGCATGCTTTCTGATATCCAAAGGCAAGCTAAGATAAGTCGAGGGGAATGCTCCTGCCTTGCACCCGAAGACATTCGCGAGCGAAGCTAATTCCTCCTCAGAAACATCACACTTAACAACTCACACTTAGCCACATTAATCTTAAGACTCGATACTACTTGAAAGCAAACAGAGATTTTACAAAAATTGTCCACAGAAGACTCGTTCGCATCGCAAAACATAAGAGTGTCATCTGCATATTGGATGTGGCTGACTTCCAACCCACCTTCAGAATTATTATTTTTTAGGATTAATGGAAATTTTATTGAAGGCCCACTTGCAAACAAGTAGGAAAAGAATACAGCTAAACAAAAACAACTAGCAATTTATATCCCAATAGATGACTTAACAAAATCTAAGTCGACTTTCATGGTAGAAGCTCATTCAAGAACATTCGCTTTTATAGATAGCAATATGGCGTTGAAAGAACCCACGGAATCCCATAAACGACGTCTATTTCGCTCGCCCCAAATGGCTGGCAAAATAAGGTTCTGAATAGGCCGAACCTTTTTAGACACACCTCCGCCTTGCCATGCCCAAAGGAGGGCCGAAACTACTTGCGGCATCACCTAAGCCATCTAAATTTGAGATAGAAAATGCACCCATATCTTGGCTAAAAATGGACAATTCATGAACAAGAGATCAATAGATTATGAGTCTCTCATACAAAGGCAACACATATTCGGACTGACCATGGCTCGCTTTGGAGATTATCAATCGTCGACACCCTCTTTCCTACCGACTAGTCAAGTGAAGGCAGGCGCACCTTGGAACAAAAACTGATAGGCGAAGGTCCTGCTAGGGTTCGTCGGCCCTCCAGAAGGAGCATATTGTAGAAATATTTTACTAAAAACCTGTCGGAACTATGAATAGTCCACGCCATGAAATCCTCACCCCTTGAAGGGGCCACATTACGAAGACGACACTAACTAGGCCATTTGATTCCCCTTTTGAGAGCATCTTACTGAAAGCCTCCCCTACAACCATAAAAAAAAGTTAAGGAGAGAGGGGATCCCCTTGTCTAAGACCCCTAGAAGCCCTGAAGAAACCTTTAGGCAAGCCATTTACTATAACGGAAAAGGAAGTAAACTTCACACAAGATCACATCAAGCCTCTCCACTTCTAGCCACATCCCACCCAATCTAGCATATAATCCAAGAACTCTCAATCAACATAGTCGTAAGCCTTTTCCAAATCTAACTTGCAGACTAAACCACTTGTCTTCTCCTTGTATCTGGAGTCAATGCACTTGTGGGCAATAAGAGTGATGTATAAGAGTTAAACGGCCCCCAAGAGAGATATCGCCCCTTCCATCTTACTAGCTTCCCTTCGAACCTTTCAATAACTACATCCCAAAGTGTTACACCCGTCTGCCAATACATAATGGCAACCCAAGATAGGATGACGGAAAAGAACCTACCTCGCACCTTAAAAGCCCCTGCTAGCATCAAGAGATCTTCCCTAAGCAAATGAATACCCAATATGATGCTTTTCGTGATATTGAACTTCAAACCTGAAACAAGTTCAAATCAACGAATGATCGTTCTTAAATTATTTACCTTCTCTTCCCCAACCTTGCAAAACAGAAGGGTGTCATCCGCAAACTTGAAGATGGGAGATTGGAGGGTTCGCTCTACTCCATGCAGAAGCCCTAAAAGAGATCAACTTGTTGCCCCCATTCCAACATTCTTTCGAGCACTTCAACTGCCACCACAAAAAGAATGGGAGATAGCAAAGTCCCGTTGCCTTAACCCCCTAGACCCTTGGAAAAAATCTTTAGGCAATCCGTTAACTAGGACCGAGAATCTAGCCAAGCTCATTCTCCCAACTTCTCAATTTCAATTTGCATCTAATTCTACCCAACATATTTTCCAAGAAACCTCAATGCACATGACCATAGGCTTTCACTATGTCCAACTTGCACAAAACACCACTTCGTCTTTTCTTGTGTCTAGAGTCGATACATTCATGGGCTAATAGAGCGTTGTCCAAGATCTATCGACCCTCCACAAATGCCCCTATGTCTTTAGAGAGTTTCCCCCAACTATGAAACTCTCTCACAAAATTCATCACATCCCCTTTAACATTTACCCAAAAGATCTGGAAAAAAGCTAACAGGAACACATCGGGCCTCAGGGCATTCTCTCCCCAAAGAATCCACAACTTCCTTAACTTCCTCCCCCGAGAACTCCCCCTCAAGCGCATCTACTTCCCCTCTTAATAAACCGTCACAACACAAACCATTCAAAACTAGCCTATCCCACGGTTCTATTGTCAACCTAGTACTCCCTGTAAAACTGGACTATCCTCTCACAAATCCTGCCTTTATCATCCACTGTATGCACTTCCCACAATAAGGCTGTTTAACTTGTTGCATCTTGCCCGAGCACTCACTATGCTGTGGAAAAAAAAAAGTGTTCTTGTCCCCCTTGTTAAGCCACAGTCCGTGATCTCTGCTTCCATTTAATCTCTTCCTCTTTTAGACGCTTAGCATAATCATGCCCCAAGCTTGTGCCAAGGATAATTTCTTCCTACGACAAATCCTCATCCTCCTCTTTGATGACAACAATATGAATTTTGCTTAGAATCTCACATTTCCCTCTCCCTTTTATGAAAGACATATCTTCTCCAATCATTAGCTTACTTTTCAAAAGCTTCAATTTTTGGCCAAAAATAAAACCCACGAACCCTTCCACCTCGAAGGGGGCCCACCATTCTTTCATAAGGTCCGGAAAGCCCTCCACTTCCAACCATTACAACTCGAATCTAAAGGGTTTTAGTCCCCAATTCTACTCCTCAAACACCAAAAATAATCGAACGATGGTCCAAGATAGGTCTTACAAGCGCAACCTAAGAAACAAGCAAATAGTTGTCCACCAAGCAGGGTGAGACGAGAAACCTATTGATCCTAGTCATGATTGGATGATCTTGGCCATTGGACCATGTAAATTTCCCTCCTCCCAAAGGCCATTGGACTTATGATTGTTGTTAGTTATTACTCAATTATTATTATGTTATGATTATTAAAGTCTTTGTTTTCGTTATTGGTTATTGTGATACTATCTAAATCTGAGATACATATACGCTTCTTCATCTATCGAGGATGACAAGGTTCATGCCGGGCCTGAAGAACATGATAAAGAGATTAGAACATAGGCTACATATGCAAATAAGGGTGTTGAACGAAGTGAATGCAAGACTTAAATTACTAGTCTTTAACTTTGTTGTTTCAGTGCTTAAAACACTACAAATGTTTTGATGAATTGTACTGTCCACAGTTAGAAGTACATGCAATTCACAAGGGCAGCTCAGAAGATGTGCTTGCACAAAGGGCAGTCTCTAAAACAGCTCCAAGTAAGAAACTCATGTTTTATTAGTTCTTACTTATAACTATTATAGGGAAAATTGTCTTATTAGTGATGTCTTATTAACATAAGTTCTTTCTATTTTCTATATAGCTTATTGGTGGATGCATTTTGGAAAAAGTGGAGAAGCTTCCAAGACAATTGCAATTAAAGTTTTGAGCCAGGCAACTTTGTCCTCTAGTTGCAAGAGTTGGTTCACACTCGTCCGCTCAAATAATAGGAATAGATTGTAGGCAAGGACAATGGATTGGCTCGTTTATGTGCACTACAACATTAAGCTACGACTACAAAATGCAAGGCATGTGATGAATCTGGTCGACAAAGGCGACTTTTGTCCAATAAGCTTGTAACAACATTTTTTTAAGGACCTGCTTCTAGCTTAGTTGGAACAAACGGAAAAGCAAGTAGGAGAGGATAGTAAAGAAGTCTAAGTGCTCGACCCAATGATACACATGGGGCAGAAAGAGAGTCGTGCAGCTATCTTGGACCCAAAAAGGGCATATTTAACCGAGGCTACCTAGCAAAAGAGTAGAAGCAGCAGCAATGAGAAACAGATGATTACGGCGGTGATGATGACGATGCATCTGCATCTGGTGTGTCACAACACACAGGGATACAACCGGCTACAGATTGTGAGATTAATAAGGATCGACAGGGTAGAAGAGGCCAAACTTATAAGTGTATTGAGGTCACAATACAACCAGCCAGGAAGGGAGCATCATGGGGAGGTTGACACTAGTGGCATTGGAGAAGATGGAGCACCAGGAGGTCTAGGACATTAAACAACTTATGAACAGTATGGATATGAATATGAATATGACCATGGACATATAGGGAGCCTATTGAGCCAGTTTCATGATGGGCTAATCTTCGTCGATATATTCCATATGGATACACATATTTGGATCTAAATCTGAGTTATTCATCATCGCAGTCTCACTCTCAATAAAATGAATACAGGCAGTACAGGGGCAGCCACAGTATGGGTACAGCTATCGTGAGCTTGGTGGCTATGACCAGTGGATATTCTTACTTAGAGATAGGATCGACACAGTAGATGCCCAGTAAGAATCATGATCAATCATCCCTCTCGGATTTCGTTGACTTCAATTATCTCTCTCGGATTTCATTGACTTAGTCTTTTCATCTGACTTCTATTATTATGGATATGCACAAGGTGTGCCAGTGTCACATCCGCAGCTGGATGATGACGAGAACATGGAGGTCAAGCAACCACAGGCAACAAGATTTTCATTCTGGTGCTAATTGATTGGTGGTGAGTTTTACTTGGAATTCCTCTTCCTCAGATAAGTACTTTTCTACACTGTCTTCTTCATCCACGGCATATCACTCACCAAGCACACATTGCCGAACTTGTGCTTAAAATAACTCCTCTGACTAACCATTAAGAAAGGTACAATTAAACTATGAAACTCATGCAAGGAAGTTAATCAAATAATGCTAATTACTTCTTTTTTTAAGATGACAATCGACAAGACAGGACGAAAGTCTGGACTAATACAACTGATTGACGTGAAATGAGATATTTGGTATTATATTCATGTGAATATGTTTATCAATGATATTAAATATTTAGACAATTAAATATAAGAATTTTGTAGTCAATTCAAGGCTATCAAGTTCATAAAATCATTAACCAGACCGAAACAACATTCTCACCAAAAAGTGGACCGTTATGCCATCATAAACATAGTTAAAAATAATAATAATATTACATATTTGGAATCACCAAAATATTTAGAGTTTTTTCCCATATTTTTTCAGATTTTTTATTAAAGAAAAAACTGTTACACCCCCATAATAGCCATAACATATCAGTGGGGACCACAATGCCACTGATACCATTACGTCACACCTTGGGCGCAACTAATTCAAGATTCAAAACACTCGACTCAACTCAACAAAACTCAGGAAATAAAAAGCCTCAATGAACTCAAAGAAACTCAATTGGACTCCCAAGACTCTACAATATTTTTTTTTTTTTAAAGGTGATGATTTTATTAAAGACTCGCAAAAAGTGAGGAAAGAATACAAAAGAAGAAAAGCCTGCCAGACAGCCTAGGCTGACTTAGCAAACATAGACCAATCACCCAAAAGAGCTTCAGACCTCGATATAACCTCTTCAACCTTTGAAAGTTTACTTTTGAAACATCGCTAATTTCTAGCTCCCCATATTGACCACATGACAGCCATAATAGTGAGCCTCCATTTGGCTTTCCCACTCCCTCCCACTCCACTTCCATGCCACGCCCAAAACAAATCCTCAACACATCTCGGCATCACCCAATACATATTGAACCGAGCAAGGAAGTGACTCTAGATCTTGCTCACAAAGGAACCATGAATGAATATATGATCAATGGTCTCTCCATCCGACATACACATGAGGCAAATATTGGGAAGGATGACTACCCTTCTCTGCAAATTATCAATGGTAAGGATTCTTTTCCTCCCTACTAACCACACAAAAGCTGAAACACGAGGGAGCCCCATAAGACCATTGGAAGAAGGAAGGCGACATGAAGGTATAGGTAGAAGCCCCGATCACAGAAGCAAGGGACTTAACCGAGAAACGAAAACAACATTAGCACTGTTGTTCCATATCATCGCGTCTTCCAATTGATTGGCCAAATTCACTTTAGAGAGGGTCATTAGGAGCTCAACCCACTCTTCCTCTTCACTTTCCGTGAGACCTCCTCCATCAACCTACCACTCCATGAGAAACAGTCCACCACCATAATGGCCTGATCTCGAGCTACTGTGGCAATAAAGGGGAACTACTCTGCTAAATATCAATCCCCACACCACACGCCTTCCCAAAAAGGACTCAACGAACATTTGCCACCAAGAAAGAAACTCCCTAGCGGATAAGCGATTCCGTAGATGCCACTGCTTTCCAAAAGGCCAAGGCCCTATAAAGGGAGGAATGCTTGGAAAACCACTCACCCTCACCCATACCATATCTATGAGCAATCACCTCCCTCCACAATCTTCCCCTTTCCGACCCAAACCTCCATATCCACTTACCCAAAAGGGCCAAATTCATAACCTCCAACGATTTAATGCCTGTGCCACCTTCTTATATGGATTACACACCTCTTCCCATCTAAGCAAATGGAATTTCTTCCCCTCGGCGTTTCCACTCCACAAAAACTCCCTTCTAATCTTCTCAAGTCTGTTAATCACAACTTTGGGGCATTTAAACATAGACATGAAATACGAAGGCAAATTAGCCAAAACTGCCTTAATGAGAGTTAGCCAACCCCCTAAGGATAGATATCGGCTCTTCCACGTAGCCAGCTTCCTCTCGAATCTCTCGATCACCTTATCCCAAAGATGTTTGGAAGGTTTCCCATAACAAAGGGGGAGACCCAGATAGGAAGAAGGAAATGATCCCACCTTGCAACCAAACACTGAAGCTAGCCTACAAAGCTCTTCCTTATCCGTATTTATTCCGAGCATTTCTGACTTGGCAACATTGATCTTCAGCCCAGAAACTGCCTCAAAACAAATTGTCAGCTTCCTAAGATTATCCACAGTAAAGTCGAAAGACTCAATATTTATATATTATTATATTTTAAATATTAAATATTATGAACAAAGTAAAAAAAAAAAAAACTGAACCAAATTACTTGACTCCGAACTTTGGGACGATCATGATTTATCAAGTGTTTAAACCTTGGCCTAACCCATCAAGAGCACCACATGCAAAATGAAAGTGGATGGTATTCGTTATACACATATGGTCCACTTGATCCATGGACAAGCCTAATTTTTTACACCAAGACATGCACAATTGGGCCAACCCAATGAGTGGCACTTGACAAGCACATGTGGGCACATTGATGTAAATGGCCTCAGCACCTCCATGGGGAAAAAAAACTGGAAATCCACTATTATAGAAAAGCAAGACAACTATTTTCCATTTACGCTTAAACCTTGGTCCAATGCATCAAGAGTACCACACATGCATAATGAAAGTGGATAGTATTTGTTATACACATATGGTCCACTTGATCCATGGAAGGGCTTAATTTTTTAGGCCAGGACGTGTATAGTTGGGCCAACCCAATGAGTGGCACTTAACAAGCACATGTGGGCGCATTGCTACAAATGGCCTCAGCACCTCATTGGGGAAAAAACTAAAAAGCCGCTATTATAGAAAAGCAAGACAACTATTTTCCATTTACGCCTATTTGGATTCATGGAAGCGCATGGAAACCTCATTTCCCTTGGTTTGCACTTGTTATTTTCCTGGAAAATCTATTTTCATTATTAGATTTTCCAGGAAAATTGCCCTTCCTCATTCCTAGGACCTAAGAAATAGCATTGCCTTGGTTGATAGGAAAATCAATTTTCATTATCTATGAATCCGAACCACTCGGATTTCCATGAGGAGGCCATCAGTAGATGATCTTAATCATGTTTTTCCCATGGTTGGTCAATACTAGCCAATTATATTTCCATGCCAAGCCCATCCTTATATGATCTTTAACCATTTGGGGCCCATATTGATCCTTGTCAAATCACCACTTGATCTAAAAGCTCGAGCTGTTAGAGGATGGCGTATCAATGTATATCAAGGGACTCCAACACTTCCCCGCACGTACAAGGTGGAACTCCGCACAGGAACATACTGGGCAAGGGTGGAGGGACACTCATAACTCACACCATAAATGGGCCCCCGTGGGAGAATATATTACTGGTGGCATATTTGCTACTTCTGGGATTCGAATACAGGACCGTCCGCTCTAATACCATGTCAAACAACCAGTTGCTCTAAAAGCTCAAGCCATTAGAGGATGGTGTATTGATGTATATCAAGAGACTGTAACACTCCAACACTCCCCCGCACGTGTGGGGTGGAACTCCGCACGGGAACATACTGGGCAAGGGTGGAGGAACACTCAACTCACCCCATAAACAGCCCCCCGTGGGAGAATATATCAACGGAGGCATATTTGCTACTCCCAGGATTCGAACACTTGACCATCTACTCTGATACCATGTCAAATCACCAGTTGCTCTAAAAGCTCGAGCCGTTAGAGGATGGTGTATCGATGTATATCAAGAGACTGTAACACTCCAACAATCCTAAGCACGAGGCATGTGTATTTCCACAAGGGCCCCTCAACATGGGAGCCAGCTTCAAAATGCTAATGATGTATTTCCACAAGGGCCCCTATTAGCAACAGGTTCTTCAAAATATCCATATGATGTAAATCATTAGTCAATCCTAATGATGTGTATCTCCACATGGAGCGCATCATTAGCTGAAGTTAACCATGTGGGGCTCATCAGTAGTTAATTCTAACCATGCATATTTTGCTGAAGGCAACCTTAATCATGTGGGGCCAATTGTTAGTCAATTGCAACCACGTCTATCCCCATGTGGAGCCGACCAACAGATGATCTTAACCAAATGGGGCCTAACATAGTCAATCCTACCCAAGTCTATTTTCCACGAGAGCGCGCAGGGGGGGCTACTTCCTATACAAGTCTACAAGCGTTTCATGTGGGGACCACAGTGGTGTGTGTATGGCATCCAACCTGTCCAACAGCACCACCTTGCAGTGAAAGTGGCACACCCCAAAAATCAGGCCAATATAAACCATCGTGTGGGCCGCCACATGAATTTGGAGGCTTTGGGCTGCTTGTTATCTATGATGTCACCCACCCAATTATTAGATAGTTCTAACTTTTTGAGGCATCACATTATTGCAATGGGACACACTTAATGCACAGGCTGGATGCCATACACAAAACATGGTGGGTCCCCACACAGGCAAGTGAATAGATTTTTACACATCGGTGAATTACACATAGAAGAAGCTTATTCTACAATATTCTTGTAGAGGAACCGGCGTCTAGAGAGTTTTTGTTGAAAGGCAAACAATACATTCTCATTTCCAAGAATTCCTTGCATTAAAGTAGATTAGAGAAATCTTCTAAGTTAAGATATTTCCTCGTTAGTTAAAGATGTGTATCTACTAAGATCTCTCCAAATCTCTCCAGATCTCTTGTCTCTTCTATATATTCTCCTAATTGTCAGTGGAATAAACAAGTTACAGCTTCCACAGTATAGTCTCTTGTAGTTTCACATGATATCAGAGCCCTAATTCGGGCCTTGATCCTCAACCATTTCAGGTATCTCCACCGCGACACTGCCTGCATCTGTCTCCCCCATTGTATCCGACGCATTTGGTAATCCACCACTATCACCATCCCGAAGTACGCCAGATCTATCGGATCCACCTATAACATCTACTCCAACAAGTACTCGGTCTCCTCACCAGCAACATCACTTTACTAGAACCACCAGCTATTGCTTGCTATACTATAAACAAACCCATCACTAACACAGAAAACATCTGACAACATCTCGCACTCCATCATCTTCAGCCATTATCAAATCAAGCCCATGGGTCCTACCCCTATGCCTCTCTCACATGCCAACTCCACTTTTCATCTCCCATTGCTATCACTAGCTCCGTCTCTCTCTCTTCCGGTGTGAGTAAAGACTTATCCACCACTAGCCACTATCGAGTCCCCCACACCCAGATCTTGCATCTTCAAACTCCCCATTCTCCACAACCCTCGATCTTATTGGTTCACTGATGAATCTCTCTCTTCCGATGGTTGGATTTGATGATATGGGAATCGATGATTAAGATTTGTCATCCAGTCATGGAATTGGTGAGGTTGTTAAAAGGGGATTTGGGGTCTGGTTTTAAGAGGAAGGGGATGGGGTAGAGGTTGAGAATAATGGGCTTTTAAGGGTCTGAGATTGAGATTGAGAATAATGGGGTTTTAAGGGTCTGAGATTCGGATTTTGCAGTCATGATGGTTTCCAAGCAACATGAGTAGTCTGCTTCTACTACGAAAAGTAATGTTGTTTTAGTTAGGAATAAAGAAAATAGTGCATGGTTGTTTGTTTTTCTCTTCTTTTGCTGCAATGGAGGTTGATCAAGAAAATGGATGGGGAGAGTTTCTTTTTTAGATTGATGTAGTTTTCTTTCTTTTAGTTTCTAGGACAATTGTGGTTCATGTTTTGGTGCTTTGGACTGCATTGATCCATGTGCACATCTATTGGCCATTGCTAAAGAAGTCTTCTTTTGGTGTTCCAAGAGTGCATCGATTTTTGTACACCTTCGCTCTGTGCACATCTGATATCTTCAGTCCTCCATTAAGCACCATCTCTACTATCATCTCCTCCACACACCTTCAACAATGTATCCTGTATGTTTCCTATACTAAGCCTTTTAACAAGATGTGTTTTTCGTTTGTGCGGAGCATTTGGACCAAACTTGTTTTTGTGCCTGCCTTTTAGACCATACTTGTTATTGTGACAAGCTTTTGGACCAGACTTGTTATTGTGACAGGCTTTTGGACCAAACCCCATTACCCCATCAGACTTATGGCAGGACCTGTTTTTTCTTTGCTATCAGAATATCTAGAGCCACCGAACCAGAAGTGTTCATCCACTGAAAGATCAATGGTTGAAATCCCAGCCATAGGAAGAGCCACTAGATCATTTGTCAGTCGTTGTTAGTGCTAATGATTCAAGTCATCAAAATTGCTTTGCTCACCTCATTCTACTCGTTTTATCACCACATTATTGTTCACCTTCTCTTTTCGCCTTTGAATAAATGCTCAACGTACCTTTCCAACTCAAGTTACTCCTTATATACCATCTTGATTTTGAGCAAGGATGTTTCCTTTCGTAGCTCCTTTAGAGTAGATTAAGGTAATCTTCTAAATTAGGACATTTCCCTACTTGTTAAAGATGTGCATATGTTAAGATCTCTACAAATCTCCCATCTCTTCTATATTTTCTAATGACAGTCAACGGAATAAACCCAAGTTACAGTTTCCACAGTGTAGCCTCTTGTGATTTGATTCCTTCGAAATGACACTTGCACATAAACAATATCCCCTCACTTCTTACACCCAAATCCAATCAGACCCTTTTGCAAAAGAAGAAGAAGAACAACAAAACAGAAACTGCTTTGATTGAAGGAAAAAAAAAAAAAAAAAAAACGCTACGAAAAAAAAAACGTACCGGAAAAATATCGGCTTCTACAAATCGCTTCTAATCTCTGTCCTGGTTTTCTCCTCCGTCGTCGAATGAGCGAAAAGAATAGTGGCGCTGATATTTACAGGCGGAAGTCCATTCACCGCCGATCCCCGGTCGTCGTTACTAGAACCCGAGTGGATGAGACCGGTTCCGGTCCATGACGTGTCGGTCGCCGCTGCCAAAGAAGACAAGACGGAGTCCTCCTTTCTGGCGATGAATTAGATGATATACGAGCTGCAGTTTTACACGGTATCCGCGTGTTTTAAATTCGTGGTCATTTCTGCAATCCAGACCGTTGATCTAGTGATCAATACCGTCTATAGGATTTTCATTAAAAATTCTTGATGGGAGAATCTTAACCATTCAATTTTTGGGGTAACTTGTTTCTAGATTAGATGATGATCGCAGCAACGGCCTAGATTTTAACTGAAAATCTTGTAATGTAAGAATCTCTCCTGTTGGAATATCTACCAACATTGGTAATCAACAGATGAAAGGTCTGGATCATTTATATGTTGGGCCCAATTGCCAAAATAAAAAATGAGTGTATACTTTGAAAGATGCAGGGAATGTATGGGAATCTTTTGATACTCTGGCAGAGTATGATTGTTGGTATGCAGGCGCTCAGAAATTGTACACTTGGCATATTCAAATTAAAATTTAAAAATTATTAGAATAAATATAAATATTTTCTGGTCCCAAAATCAGAGTGTTTGAAAAATCCTAGCCGTTAATTTTTGAATGCTTGTTTGTTGAATTGGGAACTTTGTCTACTTTCCATTTAAACCGTTCATTTTATAGCTACTAATCCACCATATAGTTAGTAAGTCATCGTAATCTTTCTTGATTTGGCAATCCATCTAAATTATATAAATCCTAATTTTTACGATTTATTTGAAATTAATTGCTTACACGGTATGTAATTTCTTTGTGCCAGAGTATCAAGCAATCTGGCAGAGTACCAAAGTTTTACACATCAGATATGAGATATCCCGTTGTTTGTGGAAGTCAGAGCCAATTCCCGTTCGGTGTTATGAAATGTGGACTCGTTTGGATGTGTGACTCGAGGTTTGGACTGTACATACGCGGGTTTTTAATAATGAGATGGAAAATGATACAGTAGGTCATGATCTACTGTAAATAGAATAGACATCCAATTCTAAGACTACTGGGGCCCACTTTCGTTAATCCAGACAACTTGTATGGTGGGTCCCACCGTACAACGACCATTCCTTAAAATGATTCTGGATTGAAAAATCCTAGCCGCTAACTATTGGGAATTTTTCACAGGTGAAGTATCCACAAATAGATTCAACAGATCAATGGTCTGGATTACGAATGAATGGGCCCCACTTGTCAAAATTGAAAACAGGCTTACGTTAGGAAAAGGCACCCGCTGATTATTCTATAATTTCTCGAGACCCTACGGGAGCGGATTGCCTGTGACCCCGGGCACAGAGATATCTCTGTGCCCGTAGCTGTGTGGGGCCCATAGAGATGTCAGTGACAAATCCACTCCGTCCATCTGTTTTTTATGACCACGTTAGAATGTTATTATAAAAATAATGCAAATCCAAAACTCATGTGGGCCAAAACACACGAAAAAGTGGTTATTGAACACTTAACGGTGAAAAAGTTTTGCATCAGGCTAATATTTTTTATTATAGTTTATCTGATTGTTAATAATTCTTTGAACGGTCCGGATGGCATATAAACATCATGGTCAGCTACAAGAATGTTTCAATGGTGGACGTTAGTGTTCCCACTGTTTTGTTGGTGTGGCCCACCTGAGTTTTTAATCTATCTAATTTTTTCTTTCCTGTCCTATTTTTGTCTTCAAAAACATATGGACGGAGTGGATTTGTCACTGACATCTCTATGGGCCCCACACAGCTACGGGCATAGAGATATCTCTGTGCCCGGGGTCACAGGCAATCCGCTCCCAGACCCTACGGGGAGGAGTCCGGAAAGTCTGCTTGGCTTATACGGGCGCCAATTAGGTGTTACCCCGGGAACAGCTTAGTGGGTGTTGCCCTAACCGTGTGGGGCCCTTCTTGATGTATTTTTATATATCTAAGCCATCTATCTGTTTTTTCATATCATTTTAGGTTGTGATCCAAAATCCTAAAAATATCCAAATCTCAGGTGGACCATACCACTAAAAACAGTGATGAATAATCGTCAAAAACGTTTTGTGGGCCATAAAAGTTTTTAATCAATATAATATTTATGTTTTCCCTTCATCAAGACCTTATTAACAATATCAAGAGCTTGGATTGAAAATAAACATTACCAAAATCTTACAATGGGCTCTTTGGAATTTTTAATGGTGGGGCACTCAATCAAACTATTTCAAGTGGTATGGTACACTTGAGATTTACATCTGCTTAATTTTTGAAACTTCATTCTAAAATGGACCGTAGAAATGGATGGACAGCATGGATATACAAAATATCATTCATGTGGGACATACGTTAGGGGTAACACTAACTAAGTTGTTCCCTACGTAACACCTAATTCACATAAACAAGATTTTCCTATTTGCTAACCATATGATTGATCCACTTAAGCACTTAAGTTCTCAGCACCACTACATTTAATGCAGTCAATGCGTGTATTAAGTTGGATCAATCAGCCCCAGCAAAAAGAAAATTCTTGTTGAAGTTGAATAGACCTGTGACTCTATGTGCTCAGGGCTGTGTGAGGCCCATCAAGATGTATGTGACAAATCCACTCTGTCCATCGTTTTTTAAAGGACACAATAGGACAGGAATTTAAAAATCATGCAGATATAAAACTCATGTGGGCCATATCTCATCAAATAGTGGGGATTGAACGGTTGGCAGTGACAGAAGTTTTGCATGAGGATAATATTTCTTCCTGCAGTTTATTTGAGTGGTAATAATTCTATGAACTGTTTGGATGGAATATAAACATCATGGTCAACTCCAGAAAGGTTTCAAAGTGGACAATGTTGTTCCTACTGTTTTGTTGGTGTGGCCCACATGAGTATTAGATCTGCGTAATGTTTAGAATCCTTTCCTACTGTGGTCTTTAAAAATAGGTGGAAATAGTGGATTTGTCATTGACATCTCCGTGGACCTCACACAACCTTGGGCACATAGATATTTCTATGACCGGGGTAAGAGGCAATCAGCTCCCGAGGAGACGAATGGGAGATGATTACACCGCCAATCTAGTTCCTACTATGTGTGGATGGAAATATTTTAAAATTAATATATATTTTATGATCATGGACATACGATCAGTTGCCTTCAAATGAGGGTAGAAAAAGAAATTTCTTAGGTGGTAGAAATAAATGCGAGAAGTGAAGAAAAGTGACGTCTAAGATTTTCAAAATATCTACAATCCATGATAGGTCACGCTTGATTGACAGTCCTGGTGGATATATCACCCTGCCATGTGTACTACTAGATGAATGTATCACCCTGCCATGTGTACTATTGGGGGAGTTCATGGAGAAGCCAATTGGCCGGTGAACCCTACACCAGTGACCTTGCTGGTGTACAGGTACGTGGAACATGCAGGTGAGCGAATCAATGACTACCGTTAAAGTAAGAATGATCCGAAGAAAATCAAGGTTTCATAGGGCCCATAATCATGTATTTAATATATCTACACCGTCCATCCATTGGGCGAGATCAATTTAGGGCATGATCCAAAAAATGAGTCATATCAAAAGCTCAAGTGGACCACACCACAATAAGCAATAGGGACAATGATTCTCACCATTAAATCATTCTTAGGACCAACCATGATGTTTATTTTCCATCCAAACCGTTCATAAGGTCACACGGACTTGGATGAAGGGTAAAAACAACTATCAGATTGATTCAAAACTTCTGTGACCCCATGGAGGTTTCAATGGTAGAAGTTCAATCTCCACTGCTTTTTGAAATTTGGTCCACTTGAACCTTGGATCCATCTCATTTTTTGTCTAAAGCCTTAAAATGATCTCACAAAGTGAACAGACGGCTTAGATATAACACATACCTCTTGGTAGGGCTCACATAACTTGTTGACGTCCTCACTGGTGTAGGGTACTCCACGCACTCCCTTCCAGCTTAAGGTAGTGTCTGGACAAGATATGACAATACTAGATTTAACTATGTAGATGCAGTCATGTGGCTGGTATGTAATCTTCATGATATGCGCTAAAAATATGAATGACAATTTCAATAATGACCGGGTCTTTGAAAAATCGAGCTAACCATATGACCTAAAAATAAAAACAAATAGTTTATATGGCTTCATTTAGCATTAAGGCACATTCGATAACCAATTATCTTAAGAATTAAGTGTTCAATGAAGGCAACACATGATCGATTAAAGGCAACTGCCACTTTATAGCTGATAGTATATTACGTTGCCACCTAAGCAGCAGTTACTCTCATGACATCACTAAGATTTCTATAAATAGCGAAGGAGAATGCTAAGCAAAGGAAAAAAAAAAACCAACAATCAATCAATCAAGTAGACTCAAATAACTCAATTCTAGTGCAACGCTACTTATTTAGTCATCCGGGACACTTATCATCTCCATCGATTATCAGTGTGGACCTATTAGTTTCTAGAATTAGTTCAATCCACCTCCCGCTCTAGCTAGACTGACTTAATTATAATCAGTAATTGTAATTCCCTTCTATCTAAACTTGTATATTGGATATGAAGGAAGATATTAGTCTTAGGAACCGTCCCTATACCCACCTATACCCATACACTGGGTCAACATTAATTTATAATTTCAACATTGCCCATTCCTCACTCATCAACGCGTTGCTTGATTAAGCATTCCACTAAACAGTGATCTTGAAAAGTTGCACTTTTCCAACCCCATCTTTATTTTTCATTTGACCAAACTCTTATTGCACCTTTCAAAATCATTAATTCCACCCTCAATAGAGAAAGAGCCCCAAACTCTACAAATTGCCTGATAAGGACATTCCTGTCCATTTATTTCAGCCACTCTATCTGGGCGCTAAGGTCGCTGGCATTTGATTTAAATCGAATCCAAATCGGTTTTGACACGCCCACAAAGCAAAGCACGCACCTGTGTCGTGTGGCCGAATACCAGACCAACAGATGGATAACTCGAGTAATGGACACTTCAGTTGATAAGAAATTTTTTGCTACACCCATGCGTTAGCTACGCCGGGTGCAGCAATGACCCACCATGATGTATGTGTTGTATCCCCGCCGTCCGTCCACTTGGCTAGATCATTTTAGGGCATGACACCAAAAATGAGGCAGATCCAAAGCTCAAGTGGCCCCCAGAAATTTTTAATGGTTGGGGTTCAATCCCCACTATTTTCTGTGCTGGGTCCACTTGAGCTTTGGCTCTGCCTCATTTTTGGTGTCATGCCGTAAAATGAAAAATGATATCGCCAAATGGGTGGACGGCGTGGATACAACACATACAACATTGTGGGGTCATTGCTACACCTGAGGTAGCTAGCACGAGGGTGTAGCAAAAAATTTCACCATGCAAGAAAATGCAGTTCACAAAACAATCTTAACCTTTGAATTTGTGGCTTACAAATGGACGGTTAAGAAGAGACACAAAAAGGGTCCACGTCCAAATAAAAAAGGACAAAGAATAGTGGTTAGGATGTTCCAATGTGAGATTGTTTGGAACACGGTCCATCCACAATGGCACACAACAATCAATGGTCTAGATCATTTAACCATGGGCCTCACTTGTACAAACTGAAAATCCTGGTGGATTGCACATCTGCCAAAAGTATAATTCCACAGTGCGAGAGCTGATCACTTGCATCCTGTTGTATGCTAACTTCGCATGCAGCCCAAACTTCGTCAAAAACATGTCAGTTGTGTAGGAAATCTGGACCATGAAAATGGTGGACCAAAGGATGAAGATCATAATCATGCTGGTATGATCAACAAGCCAGCCACAATGTTGATTGGATGTTTGACTCAAATTAAACTTAGGAGCGTTTGGCATCTCTACTCTAATTTAATAAGAGCTTTTTGAATACGGGCTACTTTAATAAGGCCCTTTACGTTCTAACTCTTGTTTTAAATGAGCCCGTTTGGTAAATTTTCCAAAACAGCTCTTATTTAAAATAAGTATTTTTTTGTAAAACTTTCAAATAAGAGTTTTTTTAAAGGTAGTTGATGTCATTTTTAAAGATTACAACAACTTAAATATAAGAGCAATCCAAATGATTGTTTGGGTAGACCATCCATCATGTGGGGCCAGCATCAATGCTAATTGTCCTTTATGTGGGGGCTCCTCAATTTCCACTACCCATCACTATCACATGGACTTCACATTTGATGTGTCCATAGTGCAGGCCCTACCTTTGAAGTGTATTGTCCATCATGTGGGGCCTAGTCTTGATATACCATTCATCGTATGAGGTGCACCTTCTATATAGATCATCCATCGTACGTCCCGCTTTGGATATGGTTCATCCATCATGAGAGACCTTGGATGTAAACCGTCCATAAGGTGGGAGCTCACATTCAATATCCACCATCCATCACTTGAATCTTACCTTTGATGTGGACCATCTATCATGTGGGGCCTACTTGATGTGGATAGTCCATCATGTGGGACCCACCTTTAATGCCCACCATCCATCATGTAGGTCCCACCTTTGCTATGGATCATCCATCATGTGGGGCCCAACCTTCAATATGGGTTGCTCATCATGTGGTCTCACATTTAATGTCAATCTTCCATCATATGGTTCCACATTCAATGTCCACCATCCATCATGTGGGTCCCACCTTTGCTATGAAACTGTCCATCATATGGGGCTTACTTGATGTGGATAGTCCATCCATCATGCAGGGCCACATTTTAATGTGGGTCATCCATCATGTCGGACCCACCTTTGGTGTTCACCGTCAATCATGTGGGGCCCAACCTTCAATATGGGTTGTTCATCATGTCGCCCTACCTTTGATGTGGGCGTTCATCATGTGGGACCTCACCTTTGATGTGACCATGCATTATTTGGGCCCACCTTGATGTGGAAACCCACCTTCAATATGGGTTGTTCATCATGTACGCCCACCTTGGAGATATTTTAAAGAAGAGAAGAGGGCAAGATGGAAATTACTAAAAGAGTCTAAGGACAAACTTGTCCAAAAATTAATTAAAAATGTCTACTCGCTTAAGCTAAATAAGCTCTTAAAGAAAAAGTGACATCCCTATGACGGTATCACTTATTATTTAAGAGCTGTTTTGCTAGTTTCTAAAAAAAAAAAAATTAGCTCTAAACTGAAAGCTTTACCAAACTGTCTATCTTCACAATAAGAGTTTATTTTTTTAGAATAAGCAAATAAACTCTTATTAGTAGATTTGCCAAACGCCCCCTTAGGCAAACTTAATGTGTGGATCAACCTTATTTTAGAGAAAGCCGATCTTCATGTTGGGGCCCACCTGCTGCACAGGTCAGATGTTCTACACAAATGTGATAACATAGCCACACATTAAACATTTTCCGCTGCATAGATTATATATCTCAAAAAATTCAGGCTATATCTCAAAAGGATTAAAAATTCTTTTTGCAGCCAATCTAGTTCCATACCTTTGAATAGCACCATCACTTACTATATTTGATATTGTAAATTCATTTACACCAACACCATTGTCCAAGCCTTATCCCAACTGATCGGGGTTGGCTACAATAATCATGTTCTGCCATTCCAACCTATCAAAAGACCATATTCTCAGTTAAATCGTTCAAAATGTTGTGGCTACATCATAACACTGGTTGCCAACCTGACATGATCAGCCTCCTTTATCCAGGCTTAGGACTAGCAATGAGAGCACAAAACTCCCACAGGAGTGATTGTAAATCCAATTAAACCAAAAAAAGGCATTTTCCTTCACCCAAGCACACCATCTCCAGGTGTTATTCCTGTCCAGGCAACTATTATATAGAGTCTTCACATAGTTTTGAGATTGTGCATCAAAAGAACTTAATGGTTCAGAAGAAGCAACAACAGCAGCACGAAACATGATGTGTTACATTTTTTTTTTAAAGGAGACAGATGACTGAATTGGATAAATAACATAACATGAAGGGGGAAAAAAAGATGAAGGATAATACAAGTGGGAAAAAATGAGTAAGGATCATTTGTACTAATTACAACGCAAAAATTAAACTTATGAAGTCAGTATATAAACTATCTCTACCATACAACCACATACTGATACAGACCATCAATAAATCTGCTGAATCTTCCATGGCATGCAGCCCAAAAATCAAACCTTTTCTAAAGACCAACTGCTGTAACTTATGCTAACATTCCAAGGATAAGATACCAATCTGACAGCAACTTTACATCATAACCCATCGATCAATGACACATTCACCAACTGGCGGGACGGGACAGGTCATGCACCACAGTTTATGTATAGTTCATAAATGGAATCATCTACCTTTTCTACTAGCTCCTTTCCTTTCAAATTTCAGTGTATTTTCTGAAGCAACATGTTAGTGCATGGCTACCAACTCTCCCAATTAAGGTGCAGGAGGGAGAAAAGCACTCTGGACATTTTATTTCTACTGGAGATGTGGCAACATGCAAATGGTTTGTTAAACAACTATGATACATGGTACACAACGACCCACTTCCCTATCCTGGTAATTGTGGCACTATCATTTACCATCATCCCTATGAGCATCAACATTCATCACTTACCTTCAGCAACCAACTTGCAGAGCCCAGCTAGACTGTACCACATAGCCGAAATCCATCCATGGGTCCTGAAAGAGAAGGCCAACCTCAGGCTTTAGGCTACTTTTGCTGCCCGCAGCTTCCACATGCTCTGCATTGAAAGAAAAAAGGTGGAATTTAATGTGGATTATATCATGCTTGGAGATTCCGTTCATGAAAATAAGGCAAGAGGGATTACAAGGGGCTCATCTTCAGAATCTCCATTGGGCCCTGCATTGGGAGAATCCGATTTCTCTTCTTCATCTGATTCTATTAGGTCTTTTGGGTCTTCTGACTTCTCTACGCCTACCGAGTGGGAAGCTTGTTTCCATTCAGAATTCTCTGGAAACGAAAAAGCAGAACTTGAGAACTGATGGAAAAATAAGATCTTCCTTGCAAAAGTTTTCATAGATAAGTTTTGATCTCTTATATAAGGAGAATCTTAAGATTCAGTATGTTCATGAGCTCATCTTGGATGCCCCTTGCGAAGCAGGGGCAAGTACGATATATTCCATCCAGAAGTAATATTCTGTCGTTTTTCAGGTTCCTGACCTGAAATGCAACTAATGTTGATTTGTGTTGGAAAATGGTGGAAAGAAGATATCCACAGATGGGGCAAGAAAGGGTAAAACTGAACCTATTTGATTGGATATCTACCAAATTGAGCTTGCAATG
Organism: Liriodendron chinense; assembly: GCA_003013855.2. Taxonomy (NCBI): domain Eukaryota; kingdom Viridiplantae; phylum Streptophyta; class Magnoliopsida; order Magnoliales; family Magnoliaceae; genus Liriodendron; species Liriodendron chinense. The sequence goes on from ML058531.1 coordinate 314,374, forward strand.
TTCACCTTTATATGTCACAAGGTCTGAGAAACCCCCCAATACTGGACAGTGGAATATAATTACCAGCAGTGTTCTAGTTTTGAGAAACTAGAAAAGGTGAGGAGAACTTGAAATTCGGGTAGATGGGACTGTATACAACTCCACCCTCCTAGTAGAAAATCCACTAGAACAAGAACTAGAAGAATCCACCCTTCCCGAATGAAAAACAAATAATAAATAATAAAATATTCAACATATCATAACTCTTTAGAACCATAGTTATGGCTATATGTAGCCCTCTTGTATACAACAGGGAAAAAAAAATAAAAAAAACCTCAAACTTAAACTCTATTAGTTCATATTAGATTGCTTTATTTAATTCAAACTAGCCAAAACTACTTGTAATAAAAGCAACAAAATACCTAAACCTAAATAGTTCAAAAATCCTCTTCAAATTATCAAAAATACAGTACAAAACCTCGTTTTATTGCATACAAGGCTGTACAATTTTACAAACCCTTGTTTTATGGAATACGGATTGTATAGAAACCCCAAAGAAGCAACTTGGACTTGTGGGCCCCACATCCAAGAGGTCCATTCTCTTGGCCATTTGATTAGATCTCAGTCCCTGCAGTCCAATGGGACCCTTAATTTGGTCGAGATCTTCAACAGCCAGCAGCAAGGTCCACTTTGGACCCTTTTAATGATAGAAGAATCCTGCATGACCTGCCCAATGTGACTCCACTCTTTTGTGCTGTCCAAAAGCAGATCAGATAACCACTTGCTCTACCAATAGAAACAGAATGTTAAGATGAATGCTAAGGGACTGTTTGTTTCGCCAATTACCCCGGTAATGGAAAGGAAATGTATCATCATTACGATTTTACCACTGTCAAACCAAACATCGGAGTTGTAGGGTCAAATGCAGATGTATTTAAAGACGGGTAAAAGATTTTGTAACCACTGCAATTTTTTATTGCATTACCAGGAAAATCTCCCATCCAAACAGCAAAACACTGTATTTTGGTGATGATTTGAAATTGAAGTAATCTAAAAATGCCATCATTATGATTTTACCGCCAATAATCCAAACATGGGAATCAGCGGTCAAATGTAGCTATTGTCAGGAGACAAGTAATTCGTAATCATTGCTCATTTCCTTTAATTAGTATACTATGGTAATTGGTGAAACAAACAGGCCCTAAATTAATGTTTTTTTGGATCTCAGGGGAGCATACTTATCATGAATGTTCTGTTCGTCCTCGATAGGATGGGATTCTAGGGGAGTTTCCATCCCCGTTCCCCCAAGAAGTGCATTTGTGCTTGTGGCTTCATACGTAATACATTAGAGCCTTGAATCATGACACTAAGAACACGGGAACTTCATGGATAAGGGTCAAAGGCCTAAGGTAAGGACTAAGGAGTGCATGTGGGCAATTCAACTCAGACTACAGATAATGGTAAAACGGCTCACAAGCAGGTATGATCAAAAGCTTGAACCTTATTGGTTTTTTCGCCCCATCCAAAATGAATAAGACATGGTCGTTGATACAAACATGGTAATGGCAGAGTCAGACAGGAAGGCTCACCTAAGTTATTATCATCAGCTTTTGGAACAGTTTGAGAGTTGGAATTTGATGAGTCAAAGGCACCTCTGCTCTCGATGTCACTGGAATTGGCATCAACATGGACATGCGCTTTACTTTTCTTTGGAGTTTTCCTTCTGAATCTAGAAATGAAAACATGTCACGCATTCCAGAAATCACAAGGCAAAAAATATGCTAGATACAAAGAAACCAACAATGAAAGATTTTGCCTACTTCTTAATGGAATTCTTATTTTGTTCCGAGCTGCCTTGTGGCCTTTTACCCTTTTTCTGTTCTTGTGATCTGCAGAATAAAAAATAGATGAGATGTGTGATGGAAATGGCATTGCCTAAACCATTCAGTTTAGGTAGGTCATCTATGGTTAGACGATAAACGATCTTTATGCCATGGATCAAGAACAAGTAAGACTGCAGAACTAAGGCTGTATATGGAATTTCCCAGTTGGCCCGTTTCCAAAGCTGACACATAGGCTGATGCCAAAATCCAAGTGAGATATGTTTGACTGTTTGTGACATTCCCAAACATATCTTACTTGTGATTTGGGGCAGACACAGAAGCATTCTGGATGTGTTTCACATTTCCCATTGGCACCTCAAGTGCTACACTCAGAAAATCCATCTAATTGCGCTTTCCTTTTACTTCCAAAAAACCCCTATAAAGCAGTCTGTTCATTATCAAAACGAGGACATTATCCCACATGCTTGTGAAGTTAAAGCAGAAATATTCAAGATTCTTGTGCTAGCCGTTGTGCTCTGTGGTTCAAGTCATCCAACCCACCATCATACAGATCCTAGTCTCTCCAAAGTGACTTTCCACTGACAAAATCAAGCAAAGAAAATCAATGCCCAAAGAAGGTTCTGGGAATGCTACTTACACCACTTGAGATGGAGAAATGCTTGGTGATTTTTGTCGCTGTAAACAGGTTGAACACATTATACACTGTATTAAAACCCCATACATGTTTTCATAGCTTCAACTTGTTATAAAAAGCAAATTACCAAAGAAGAAAATATTTAAAAAAATGAGATCCACACCTTCCTAGGCGTGTAACCATTACTGACAACCTCCCACCGCTCCTTAGCTAACTGGAGAACTTCCGAATCTCCATCATCGTACAATATCTTCAATAAAATATCAATAATCAGAAATGAGTCTCAGATACAGAAGACTCCATAGATAAATAAGACTTCTAGAGAAGATTTGCATCTTACCGCATGTTTATTCTTTTTCAGGTCATAAGATTGAACCACGCCTTCATAAAACCTGTCAATAATGGCATTATTTACTATGCATACAGCAGCAAATGATCCCATTTCTAAATGTCTGATAAGCATCCAGAAATCCCAACTTCGTTGCCACCATGATGTCAGAAAGTCCTAAATCATGTGGAAATACAGACTCATGGAGATGGATTATAATTTTGTTGGGAAGATTTTACATCTTTGATTGTTTAAGGCAATTCATAAAACATAAACAGTGGACTAAATCACCATAGTTCAAGCCACGGCAACAATCGTTTACAGTGAAAGAGTTTACGAAATGTTTTCTCAGAGGATGCATATCTTTGCCTTATATTGAGAAAGGCTGATGCAGGATGACCTAATTATGATGCATGCCCATGAACCTATGTAATCCAGCGGAAATAAAAGACAATAATAATATAAAAATTCAACATTAACTATCATAAACTAAGAAAACCACAAAGAGACATGCAATGGAACGGGCCATCATCACAACCACGAAGTAAAAAATTCAAATAATGGATAGGTTGGATCCGGGGAGGGATGGAACCTCCCAATCTTGCATGGTCATACCCAAATATCCAATGTGAATCACTAGTCCGAGAGATCAAGGATTTTCTCGGAATAGGAATTTGAAAATCTGAGAAATTAGGATTTTGAATCAATTATCAAATTTAGGATTCGAGGATTGAGGATAATGGAGATAGAGAAAGAAGGAAGAAGAAATTTACCTTAAAGGAATGTTATAGGGGCATAAGAAGAAAAGAGAAGAAAATTGGGGAAGAAGATGAAGATTCACAGAGAGAATGAGAGGAAGAGGGAGATAAGCCACCAAAAAATTTTCTTTTATCAAATAATAGCATCATGAAAAAGGTTTAGGGCAACACCCTTATAAAATTCAGAATTAGCATAATTACCAAAATACCCCTACTAACAAAATTTCAAAAAAAAAGACATTTGCATGAAAAAACGTGCGCATACTAACTCAAAACTCAAATAAATAAAAGTGCATAAAATAAACTCAAATCTAAGATGCCCGATGAACTCCGATGATGGTGCGATGAAAGTGGGCCACGACGAACCAACGGTCCGATCACATCATCATCGTGATCCAACGGTCCGATCATCTCCTCCAAGCAACTTACACATGTCTTCCCAAGGTGGGGTCTTTTCAAATGTCTCGGACTACATGTGTAAGGTTTTCGATACTCCTCAAGTCGTCACGAACGATCCAAGCCCTTCATCGGGCTAAAGAGATGCATGCGTCGCTCGCATGATAAACCCTAAAGGGATTGATGTCCTCATCAAAGGCCAAGGATGTTGCTCACACTTGCTAAGGTGTCCAAAGAGCTTGACTTGTGTTGGAGCTTTGTTTCATCTACCTTGATGTATCTTTTGTACACTTATGGGTAAATAATTTTTTTCAGTTAATGATCACAAAAAGAAGAAGAAAACAACCAAGCAAGAAAGAAGGAACCATGAACATCAGCCAGCTCAACTTTTAAAAACAAATATGAAATTTTATGACCACAATGAACTATAATTTATGACAAAACCAAGGCATTCAATAAAGGTAAAGGTGGCCACAACAGCCCCTGTAACAGTCCCAAAAATTTTTAAGGAAGAAACTGAATTGACTCCATATCCTTAAGGGCCGTATCAACCCATCATGGCCCCGTATTGGCCCGTTATGGTACCTACCATTTTTTATTTATTTTTTTCAGAATGGGTGTTACAGCCCTGTATCACGTAACAGGCCTCACCATTACCATTACATAATAGTGTTACATAACCATTTTTTAATACCATGGACAAAACATGGACAATCGAAACCAAAAACATCTCCCATGCAAAATTTCTATCTACAAGTAATCCATATTACAATCTTCTAGGGCTCATCAAACTCCAAGGCCATCTTGGAACCTAAACGAAAGATTCAGGGACAAGGTTAACGATCCATCACCTTTGTGAAACGATACTACCAGTAGTATTATTCATGAAATGGAGGCAGACCAGGAGTAGAAGTTTTCCAGGGGCCAACAAAGGTTTGTGGCTATATGACTGATGCATATGTAAGATCTTACGAAGTTCTACTCCTACAAGACATTTAACACATGTTTTGATAGAGATCAAAATGTTATGGGTCTCTTTTGTCTATATATCGCATGCCACATTTGTACCTAACCCTGAACTTGAAGGGCTGGTTTCCACTTCATAGTTTTCCATTTGCATTTCCACAATCACATCCTTTATTATATACTACAAGTTCATCCAGAAACACTAAACACAAAACAAGAACTTACTGCTTATCCAATGGCCACCAAACTTTTATTCTGCACCCAATCAATTCCTTGTGTTTTTCAGCACTCTCAGATGAACACTGCAAAGACAGAGAAAAGAATCCATTGATGGGGTGGCAAATTATTCGCAAAGGTGAAACTGCTGGAAATTGTCAGTAAAAATTTGACCAGAGAGAAGCACCAAAACATAATGAATGCGTCATGTAGTTGAATATTTGCTATTCCATGAATAATCAATACATGCAGCAAAATGCCATGATGAATATTTATTTTCAGCTTTATGCCTGCAGTATGCATTTCCATTCATTATAAGGTACGAAAAACTTCAATTTAGTGCAAGCATGATCATTGCTTAGATAAGAAAATTCTAGAAGGCCTGGCAATAGGTCAGGTCAGCCTGTGGCCAGTCCGGCCTGGCCAGCTTCTTAGACAGGTGTTGTCCATGCTTAATGGGTGGTGCTGTGGTGGATGAAGTTTGAACCAGAAAACGATACCCATTGAGTAAACAGGTAACGTTCGGTCCGCTGGCCCAACCCGTTATAACCCAATCCTCTCATAGGAAGTTCATAAATTGTAAATGTAATCGTAATAGACAGCTTTAGGGTACCATTTGGTAACAATTTCGGGTGAGAAAATATTCTGGAAAGAAAGACTTACAAAATAAAATAACCTGGAAGAAAACAATTTTAATGCAAATACTATGGAAGAATAGATTCTAGGCTTGCTTTCATATTGATTATGATAGAAGATCCAAATATCAGTCTGGATCATGCATTTCGTTGGGCATTTCATTGGTTGCACAAGACCTTCCACAACTATTTTGATCAAATGATCTAAACATTGATCATTGGTCAATAAAATGGACCGCCTAATTCTTTCTTTCTTTTTTTCTTTTTCTTTTTTGACAAAAAAAGGTCTGACCATGGAACTAGATCGTCCATCATGAGGATCTCACGATTCTCACCTCTAATTCCTCCTACCTCTCAAGAATCCCTCTGATTTGATGATCGTATCAATCTGATCCATGGCCAACAAAATGGATGGTCAAGACCATTAAAATATACAATGATGGATTTGGACTGTCCACCATGCGGGCGTCTCTGATTCCTTCCCCTTAGGAATCACTTTGATATGACAATCCAACCATGATCAACAAGTTCTATGGTCCAAATTACTATGACAGAAGTTCTATTCATGGATCTAGACCATCCATCTTGTGGGCCTACATAACATTGTCGCTTAGAAGTGTGACCCCACATGGGCATGGATTATCCATCATGTGGGTTCCTCAATCGACAATCATTTTACTAAAAAATGAGGGAGAGAGAGTTATGTCACCCGGATTGCTTACTTGGGCAGGTTCCGAAGGACCTTGCTTTGTATTTTGAAAAGGAAGAATGGTAGATTAGGGGATTTGGCATCCAAACAATCGAACACACAGAGGCATCCCTCTTCTCAATTCTCTCTCAATTCTATTACAAAAGCCAAAAAATCCCTTACAATGCTTATTGCGAGTTACATATAGATCTCCTAGAACCACCCCTTACTAACTTCCAACAAATCCTAACAAACTCCTAACTAATCATGATTAACACTACCCAATTATTGTGATTATTTGCTAATCACGACTACCCAACAACCTAAAACTAACTTAACAAACTTCATAACTCCCTAACAAGCAACTAACAACTAATAAATATAAGGAAATTACGAAGATCCCTCCAAACTCCAAAATTAACAAAAATGCCCCACTTGACCTCATTTGTCTTATATGTGTCACAGGTCCCAAGCATGGGTAGTGTGATCCAAGCCATCCAAGCAGGGCATGGCCACATGCCTGTATCAGAAAGAGTGAGAGAGTCAATTCTCAAGAGAAATAAGTCCCTGCTATTTCTCAAGAGAATTCTCGCCTTCTTTTGGACACACACACACACACACACACACACACACACACACACACACACACACACAATCCATCCATCCAACCAACCAACCAACCATCCAGGCATACATAAATACATACAGACATGATCCATCCATCCATCCATGCATGCATACATTTACACACACACATACGTATATTTCATCATACAACCATGCATCCAAACAAAAAATAAACAAATGGAATTTTTTTGAATCACCAGATTTTTTTAATTTTTTATTTAAAACAATTGATTTTCCACCTACAGATGCAACCCATTGATCATAAACGTGGACCATAAATAAGAAAACATCAAAACAAAACAGAAATCTGAAAAAAAAAGGTTAAAATTAAATTATTATTTTTTCAAATTAAACAGATAATTTCAAAAATATAATTAAAAACGACGTTCTAAATATCGACGATATCGGCCGACATATCTTGTAACCCACCTGTGTGATACGTAACGCATAGTTAGTGCCGATATATCCCACATGTTCGATCTGGTGAGCATTTTCAATTTCCAATCCGTTTTTTTGTTGAAATTATGTCAAATCAATGTCAAATGGTTACAAATCCATTGGTTCTCCATGTTTTGCATAAAAAATCATGGAGTTGGAGGTTTGATTTCGATATCCATTGGTTCTTCATGTTCTCCATGTTTTTTTTTAGACTAATTTCGATATATTCTAATTTCAAATTTTGAATGTGGGCGGTTCAATTTGGGAAAAATTGGGGAAAATTCAAAATTTCCCCAATTTCCGCCAAATTGCTTGCAATGTTGCACTCCCAACATGAAATCAAGCATGTATGAGGGCTGATCTACTGATTTGTTTAGTCATTGTCAATTTTCTTAAACTAAAAATCATTTTTAATTAAAAATTATTAAAATAATTTTTTTTTTTTTCAAAATTTCCCTTCAACCAGCTGTCAATTGAGACTAATTTCAAAGTACTTTGGAGTGTTTGATGAAATGATCATAAAAACACTCTAAATGTTATGCATTCAATTTGAATATAGTTGCATTAGTTTAGTCAAACAGTGCATAACTTAGGACCCTATACAAAGGAAACATATTATGTGCGCTTCTTTTTTTTAGATGTTATGATTTAAAAGAGTGTATTAAGGTCTTTTTTAACCATCCCTGAAGTTTTATTGAAAAATTCAACCATTCTCCCAATGTTTTCCCATGTTTCCCAAAGAGTGTGATAAATTACCCAATACAAACAATATATCCCGTGCGATAACCAATGCGTATCTGTATCCCAAGGATGCAATATGTAACACGATAACGATATTTCGAACGCTAATTAAAAAGATTTTGAAAAAAATTGAGAGATCAACATAAATCTATAGATCAGCCCATGCTCATCATCATGTTAAAATTTAAGCCCCCAGTTACTTATTTTAGGCAATAAAAAAGGGAAATTTTGAATTTCTCAACTTTCTATCCTCTATTCTCTCAATGTTTTGCTCAAATCCATGTCAATGCATGAGAATCATGCACAAACAGTGAAATCTATGAGAAAATTGAATAAAGAATCCATAATATTGCAATATTCTATACCCTTTGGATTCCAGCTCACCGATCTGCGATTTCTCCCTGAAATGGGAGATCCCCCCATCATGTTAAAATTCAAGCCCCCAGTTTTAGGCACTAACATAAGGAAATTTTGGATTTCTCGATTTTCTATCCTCTATTCTCTCAATGTTTTGCTCAAATCCATGTCAATGCATGAGAATCATGCACAAACAGTGAAATCTATGAGAAAACCGAATAAAAAATCCATAATATTACAATATTCTATACCTTTTGGATTCCAGCCCACCGAACCATGATTTCTCCCTGAAATGGGAGATCCTGCAGCATAATATTACATGGGTTGCCTACGACCATAGTGTCTAATCGTGATGTGAGATTTACCGGTTATTTTTGGAAGACACAGTGGCACATGATGGTCACTAGATTACAGTTTTCTACGGCATACCACCCCCAGACAGATGGCCAAACTGAGGTGGTTAACCGAAGTCTTGGAAACTAATTACGATGTCATGTGGATGAACACGTCAAGACTTGGGACTTAGTGTTGCCTATAGCAGAGTTTGCATACAACGGTTTCATCAATAGGTCTACGGGTATTGAGTCCTTTTGAAATAGTGAGTGGTTACAAGCCTATAATGCCCATAAATTTATTACCGATGTCAGTCATCCAAAGATCATCAAAGTCGGCCGATGCATTTTCCCGTCATATTCATGAATTACATTCAGACATTAGGAGGCGGATCAATGTAAGCAATGAAACTTATAAACATTCAGCTGACTTGCATCGTAAATTTCAAGAATTTCACAAGGGAGACTGTAATGGTTCGGATAAGGCCAGAATGGTTTCCCCAAGGTACCGTGAGGAAATTATAAGCACGCACTGCTAGACCATTCGAAATCTTGTGAAAAATTGGGTCCAATGCGTACGTAATAGAACTTCCACCGAGCATGGGAATCAATCCTACATTCAACGTGGAGGATCTAGTCCCTTGCCCAAACCCTCACCTACACCCTACACCCCATACTTGGCCATATTCAGCATTTGCTTCTCAACCTACTCCACATATCCCAAATATACCTGAGACAAGAGAAGAGATTGAAGGGATTGTGGATGAGGAGATTGTAGCCACCAGAGATGAAGGCTTCTAAAGGTACTTGATTAAATGGAAGAACAAACCACCATCCGATTGTACATGGATCACAGAGTCAGAGCTACAACGACTTGACCCAGACTTGTTGGAGAGGCACAAAAGTTTTATCTCGTCGGAGTCGAGCTCTTCTCAGCCAAGGGGAGTTGATGCAGACATCACACCTTTCAAAGTCTATCAATGTCGGAGGCGAGTGTTACCCATCTCGTTATGGTTTGACAACACGTAAGGAGCATGGGAGAGTCGAGTGGAGCAGAGAAAGCAGCAGAAGACATCAGAGAGACCTTCAATCGACCGAATGCAGGGTTAGGTCGACCGAAGGAAGGAGCAGACCAAGATTACAGGCAATCTGTAATCGTGACCCAAGTGGGCTTCGGCTGACCGAAGAGGGGTCTTCGGTCGACCGAAGATATGTCTCGGTTGACCAATGACCAAGCGCAGAATTTTGCAGATTTACGCGATTTTTCAAGTTTTATAGGTTTTTAGGGGTATTTTTAGTATTTTCTTGATTCCGAATTATTAATAGGGTTGAAACTATTATGGTTATGCTATGATTATTGAGATAAAGAAAAACTTAATGGTGGCTTCCTCTTCCTCCTCTTTTCTTCTCTTGGTGGATCTTCTCCCTTCTTCTCACATCTCTTCTTCTCTCTTCCTCTTTTCTGCAAAGTAATCTCTATCCTTCTTCCTCTGACCTTCTTCCCCTATCATCAACATCTTGTTTACCGTCCTTCCTCGATCGGTCCTCCGTGATCGAGCTATCTTCAGATTTCCTGAGCTTTCACATTCCCTTAATCCAAAAAATCCTCATTTTCATGGATTAGAGAATCGACGTGTTTGATTGGATGAGCCCATGCGAGATCAAGAGTTCTATCTCTTGCAGGATCCAATCCACGCCAGGAATTGAATCCATTACTTCTTGCTTGTGATGGATGGCCCTGATCATTATAAATTTCTCTTGTTTCATTTTTTATTTCATGATGTGTTTGATGAATGTTTAATTTATTGCTACATGATTCCGCCCTATTTGTAGTTTCCGCATGCATCTAGGTTAAGATTAGGCCGTCTTGCATCACATGTACTCAAATTTATCCACACAAAAAAAAAAAAACAAAGAGAGAAGAAAAAAGAGGCAACCCATAGCAACACAATGACAATTGACAATGAAGCTCCTTGCTTTGGAATAACTCAGTAACAGGTTCTAGGTTCCCATAAGTCTTATTCAAAATAAAAACTTTAAGTGAGGAAGAATAAGTAGAACAGAGAAGGCATAGCAATGCAGATTAAAATAAATAAATAAAGGGATGAAAGAATCACCTTTTCCAGTCCAATACTTCTTTTAGGCTTTTTGCCAGACACCAGGGATAATTTGTGATTATCGATTGAATTCTTCTCATCAAGCTCTAATAGTGGAGAGGACTTCTGCAAACATGAGTCCAAAAGTAATGTCCATTCTTACATCCAAAACCAGATATGGGAAAATATGCATGATTCCTATCTACTTGAACAGTGATCTAGGGAAAGTTACCTTTGGCTCATGGTTGAGAGCTGTGCCGGAAGGATGTGTCAAGTCATTAGACGCAGTGTGTTTCTTTTTATGTCCTGAAGAGTTTTTTATCATTGGGGAGCACGATAACATCAGGTCTGACTTAGTGATTTCTGCCATTTCTTTGGCCTTAGAAGGTTTTTCAAAGGATTGCAAGGTGGAAATTTCAGCTGTATGCAAACTTGCCCCAGCATCTTTTCTCAGGCCCTCTGCAGACTTCTTTGAGAAAGACCATGAATGAATGTCCTGACCAAAAGGTGGTCTCTTGCTCTTTGGAACTGATATAGATTTTTCCCTGCTACTTCTCTTTTTCCTTTTCACAAATACAGGAACTTTCGTACTAATTTTTTGATAAGCGGTTTCTCCTCTTACAAAATGTTCATTGTCAGTTGCTAACCTGCCAAATTCCATATCCTTGGCCCTTTCCAGATTGTCCAGATTTATTTCTCTCACCATTCCCAAAATATCGACATCATTTTCAGGGTTATTTCTTTCATCCAACGGAGGGTTTTTCGCTGGTTTCTTTTTCTTGGTTCCCCGAGATTTCAGATGTTTCATCACTTTCCGCAAAGGCGCTTTGGTCAAAACTCCATCATCTTCTTCTACAGCCTTGTCAATGTTCTCATCATTGGGATTGTCTGAATGAATCTGAAAATGAGTCACAGAAAAGACACCCCATGAAGTTAGAACAATGGATACAAAATCAGAGAATCAGATAATTTAGAATGGTTCCCTGAAGATTTAAAGAGAAAAATCACACATAGGAAGTAGAACACACCGTTTGCTCATTCTCACAGTAAAGTGATTCAAAATGGGCCAAGAAGCTGTAACCAGCCAACCACGACTGCTCTCTGTTGGCCTACAGAAACATTAAGCATTTAAGGTATTATACAGAAGGGAATAAGACACAGGGATTGCATTAGCAGAAGAAACAGCTCAAATGTGCTTTCAACACTTTTTCTTTTTTGTGAAAGATAAAGCTGCAAAAGACAGCCCAGAAAACCAACAAAAGGAGGTGAGGCCTCATAGATGCAAACAATGCAAGGCATAAAAGAGAGAGAGAGAGAGAGAGAGAGAGAGAGAGAGAGATAAAAGATAAAAAGAAACACAAAAAAAAAGGACAAGTGGCCCCCTCGTTACTCCCCAAAGCCACTGATCATAGAAATACAACAAAAGGCACAAAGAAACACAAGGTCCCTAAAGTACTGATTCAAATGCCTTAAGGAATATCATTTTCCATCACCCATTTCCAATCACAGAGAAGCCCACCTCTTGAAATATTACCAAATTCCAGCAGAACCACAGCCCACTAGGCGATAACAAAGAGATTGTTCGTTTTAGAAGCTCACAGGAAGAAATCTTTTTACAAAAACTTCCGACACCTCTCCTTCTACACATCTCCAAGGATTACAAAAAGCAACATCCGGCAAAAGAGGATCCCTTCTGTTGAGAAAGGACCACATATTAACCCAAGAATAATCTCCCCTAATGACCTGTTCAGGACCCCCTCCATGCCAAACAGACCAAAGCATGACATCATAACTCCCATGCCATAGGACAGGGACGACATGATCATTGGATTCCATGTTTCCCAGACATATTAAGCAAATGCTTGGGGGAAATCTTGTTTCAAATTGTCCAAAGAATCTTCTTGGCAGTTTCTGTTCACATAAATGCCTTCACTTAGGGTGGGACCGGATACCCCAACATTTTTGCCCATGGCAGTGAATGGCCACTAGAAGTGAAACAATGACGGAAAAAATAATTGACAAAACTCCTGTTATAATCCCATCTCCAAATTTCTAATTCAGATCATTCCTATTTGCAACAACCTTATTGATAACATCCATAAGTGCTATAAGACGGAAGATTTCATCATCCTTAAGGTCCTGGCTGAAATTCCAAACCATCTTGGCTCCAACAGCATTGACAAAATCCTTAATAAGTTTCTTCTTTCAAGGAAATTGTGTACAAATACAGGTAAGATGTTGAAAGAGAAGCATCAGCAACCCAAACATCCTCCCAAAATCGTACTGTCCACTTACCCAAACAACGAATCTTACTCCATTATATCCCCAACCCTACCCATCACATCCCTTCAAGCCCCCTCTACCCCCTGCTTCCTCCCATTCCTAACTCAAATTTGCTGACTGCATCCCAAATATCCAATACTATTCCCTCGAGACCAATCGTGGAAGCTGTCCTCCTTCAAACAACCCATAGTTATTGGATATGACATCCATTCATAAAGCATCCAGCTCCTCTCTAAATCTCCACCACCATTTAGTCAACAATGCCAAGCTTTTTTCATTTAACATTTTCAATCCCTATTCCTCATTTTTCAGTTTTTTTAACTTCATCCCAATTAAACCACATATGAGGGTCCGTCTAATATTAGCCGCCCATCACTAATGCATTTTCTGGAGGCTCAGGTTGAACCTCAGCTTCAATTATAGGGTCCAGTGTCGCTGGAAGCAGATCGGCTGTTGGCAACTCCGGGTGATAGCTTAAGTTTCGGACCCGAGCCTCTGGTATGGCTGGACACATGTCATCAAGAGAGAATAGGTAGCAGGGGTAATAATGATGCTGGGATGGTAGGTCGGCATTGTGAAGAGACAGATGTTCAAAGCATCAACAAGCCTCTCTCCTGCCAACATGTGGCTTGGAATTAGCACAAGCAAGGTAGTTCTCCACACATGCTTCTCAGTTGGGTGAGATGGCACTTGTTCCCACCTCGTCTCATGTGGGAAACTCATATCTCGACTCACACGTGTTTTCTCAACACTCGTGCCGACTCGACCCTGTGTATAAGCTTACAAGGGAAGGCCTCTCATCACTCCTTTCTCCAGAGCTTCGAAAGCTAAAAAAAACTTTTCCTTTAGGGAGGCAGCAGGGGCCACGGCTCCATTGATGCATGCCAAGCTTCCTATTTAGGTAGCTAGTTATGCAATAATCCATTAGTCAAATATTCTTAAATGCTTTCTTATACTTTTTTTTTTTTAACTTCTTTTCCATGTTTGTAACTAAGTCATTGGTTGTCAATGACAATATGAGTCTGCCTTATATGTATGTTTCAAAGCTTATATAAGGCCTAGCATGAGTAGTATGAAGGCGTCTTTGAATTGAATCAAATTTCTAGAATTGTTCTCTTCCGTTTGTTTGAATTCTCATGCTTAGAGTGAGGGTGCCTATGCTCGGGCAGATCCTTCCCATCCGCCGGCAATGCCAGTTTGGTATCCCCGAGCGGGTCCTAGCAGCTTGGTTGAAGTTCTCTCGATATTATTGTTTCTAGATTCTTTAATCATAAAATTCTGCCGTTTTTCTTTTATTTTCTTCATTGCATCCATCTCCTACCCCCCCCCCCCCCCCCCCCCTCATTTTTTCTTTTCTTTTACAAAGCCCAAAAGTCCGATTGACAGTGGGAGATTCTGCCGAAATTTTGGCAGCCATCTACCCTCCATATTTCAGTCCATTCAAACACCCAAAATCAGCCATATTACAACCCATTAAACCCCCAAAATCAGCTCATTCCACACCCATTAAAATCCCTGAAAATCAGCCCCATTCCAGCCCATTAAAACCCCCTAAAATCAGCCACATTCCAGCCCATTGAAACCCCCAAAATCAACATCATTCCAGCCCATTAAAACCTCCCAAAATCAGCCCCATTCTAGCCCATAAAACCCCCCTAAAATCAGCCACATTACAGCCCATTAAGACCCCCAAAATCAGCCCAGTTTGGCCTGAATCATCCATTCACTCCCCAGAGTCTTCTCCTGGACCTCAAGTCCTTGGCTTTGACAGAGAGAGATGCGATGCTTCAAGTACAGGAACACTGATGGAGGTGCTTGGAACAAAGACATATGGTGTTCTGAGGGAAGTTACATAGGATCCTTCTTAGTGTCGACAGTCTTCAAGGATACATCGTCACAGTTCAGGTGGCTGTTTTCAGCAATATATGGTCCATGTACTTCAACTCGAAGAGACCTTTTTTGGGCTGAATTGAATCAAGTCAAAGCTATGTGTATAAGCTTCCCTGGTGTGTTGGGGGATATTTCAATGTAATCCCGTTTATTCATGAGAAGAACAATGGAAGTTGATAAACCAT
Source organism: Liriodendron chinense (assembly GCA_003013855.2). Classification (NCBI taxonomy): domain Eukaryota; kingdom Viridiplantae; phylum Streptophyta; class Magnoliopsida; order Magnoliales; family Magnoliaceae; genus Liriodendron; species Liriodendron chinense. The sequence continues at coordinate 329,767 of ML058531.1, forward strand.
AAACATCAAAGGTTTCGGAGAATGGGTTAGACAGAATGAGATGATCGATATTCCAATGGGTAGGGCAAAATACACCTGGTCGAATGGGAAGGAAAATCCAGTCATGCCCAGGCTTGACAAATTCATGGTTTCCAAAAATTGGGTGGATAAATTACCCCTCATTAAATTAAACGGCTTGACTAGAAAAACTTCAGATCATCGTCCAATTTTGTTAGAAGTATCGGAAGAGCTGGGGCCCCAAACCATTCTAACTTGAACTTGCTTGGCTGGATGTGGAGGATTTTGCTGATATAGTTAGAAGATGGTGGTAGTCCTTTCCAATCTCAGGTTCTGTTGGACACAGACTTGCCCACAAAATTTAATATCTAAAGCTGAAATTAGTTGAATGAAAGAAGGATTTCTTTTCTAAACAAGCCAAGACGGCCGAAAGTATAATTAGTGAACTTAATGGTCTCGACATCAGAGAAGAGGGAGCTGCATTATCAGTAGAGGACCGGAACAGACGATTGATTTTATCAGCAGAGTACTATAAATTCCTTAAAGAAGAAGAAATCATGTGGAGGCAAAGATCTCAAGTGGTTTGGCTCAAAGAAGGAGACAGAAACACCTCCTTTTTTCATGGGATAGCAAGTACACAGGCAAATAGAAAATCAGATCAGCAGTATCCCGGCTCATGGGGAGCGAATTGAAGAGAAGAATAAAGTTTGTGATGCTATAGTTGACTATTATTTGAATCTTTTATCTAGTGATAGTTGGAAGCGGCTGGTATTAGATAACTTACCTATTTGAAGTCCGTCGGTTGTGGATATGGAAATCCTCGAGAAGCCAATTATGGAAGAAGGGATCAAAAGTGCCATAGAATCCCTGGGTAGCAATAAGGCTCCAACCCCCAACGGATTCTTACAGCCTTTTATCAGATTTTTGGAAAACAGTAAAGAAGTAGTAGAATTTGTGCAAAGTTTTGTGATAAAGATCGGCTTACTAAAGGGTTGGGGCTACGTTTATAGCAATTATTCCAAAACGAGGAGAAGCAAGAGTCATTATGATGGGGGCATCAGACCATCACGTTCCTTTTCCCGAGTGTACCAGCGTAGGAGACGTGTCGCACCCATTTTATTGTGGTTCGAAGACCTTTGAGGAGCACGTAAGAGGATTACAGCAATAGGAGCACAGCAGGACCAGCAGACAGTCCCATGTTTTCTAGGTTCTGTCGGACGATCCGACGGATCTGTTGGGCAATCCGACAAAACACAGTTAGATGGTCCGACGATTTTGTCAAACGGTCCGACCAAGCGCGTGGATTGTTTTTATAGGCGTTGTTTTGTTAATTTTTTTTTATTATTATTTAGGCACTTTAGTGTGTGTTTTTTAGACGTGTGTTATATAATATACTTTGTTAGAAACCCTATTTTTCATTATGTGATTATGAATATTGAGAGAAAACTCTTCATTGCTTGAGATGAGCATGAACCCTCCTGTAATTGGAGCTTCTTTGGTGTGACGCCAATGGTGTGATGCCGATTACCTTCCTTCTATCCTTATTTTCTTTCATTTTCTCTACAATTTCAGGTAGTTGATTGTTTCTTCTACATCCGTTTGAAGAGTCTTTGGTTTCCCTTTAAACCCATAGTCGAAATCCCTCAATCCTTGAATCCCTTTTGATTCGGCATAGGCCCACACCCCCTTAAACTTCATTTTTCCCCCAAAACCCCAACTTTATTCCATCTAAATCCCCTAAACCTAACATAATCCAACACAACTTTCAAATCCAACCATCCCTTTTCACCCTAACCCCATTTTCAGCTTTCCCATGGCCTTAACTCCATATCCCTAATTCCCATTAAACCTTAATTTCATCCATACCCTAGGAACCCTAAAATCATTCCTTTGATTTTAGGATTAACCCTATGCTTGGATGTGGAAGTTCCACATTCCATGGGTCCCGGCCTTTAAGATTTTGCAGTTCTTTCACTATATACTTGTGATTTATGGTTATGGTGCATGATTTCTTTGCTTATTTGAATTCTCGCACATGTGATTGATTAATTTTAATTTAATTATTCGTTTTTATACATTTTCTCTTTAGTTTCATTCCGCATCATATAGGAAGGCCCATTGTCTTGCGTCACATAATCAGATTTCTGGCCGATTAGTCTCATTAGAAGCCCTTACAAATTTTGGCAAAGGTACTAGGCTATTAACTAACAAATTCAGAAGAGTATTAGCTATGGTCATATCAGAAAATCAAGGAGCCTTTGTAAAAGATAGGCAAATATAAGATAGTGTGTTGCTAGCGCATGAATGTATTGATTCAAGAAACAAGGCAGGTATTAAAGAGGTGGTATGTAAACTAGATATCGAGAAGGAATATGATCATGTTGATTGGGGCTTTTTAGAGTATATGATGAAAAGGATAAGTGTGATAGGAGTAGGAGGGCTGAGGATAGGATCTCACGAGTTGTTGATGCTCAACACACTATAGAAGAGACGGTTCATATGCCTGATGAGGAACATTGGGATACAAGCAATGTCACTACTATAGATTCCATGATGATAAGGAAGCCTAGTAGTAGTCTAGTAAGCATAAAACACCAAAGGGAACATGACACAAGATACTACAAGAGAAAGTTGATATGACAATTTTTAAATTCTTCCATTACAAACGTTCTTCCAAACATGGCCACAATCATTATAATTTGATGATATATGATCTTCAGAATGTTGATCCAGGTATTTTGCGCACTAGCCCGTATGAAATATGGGTAAAATACTTGGATGATAATGTTGAGGAGTTGAGGGTAATCTATGATGGCGTTCTAGAAAACTTCAAGCAATTGTTGTCACACAATCATGAACAATTGATGGACAAGACCAAAGGATAAGTCCATCATCAACAACATGGTATAGTGTTCCATGAGTCTTTTGATGCGCCCGATACGGTCAAAGACGCAATATATTTGCTTGACCTAATGGAGGCTACAGTAAGTGGGTCGTACATTGTACAAATAATCATAGATAATGAAACGTCTTATTAAGAAGAGAAGGAACTAAGGAAGAAGAGACCAATGATTTTTTGGACCTCATGCGTAGTACATTACATGGACCTCATATTAGAGGATGTTGCTAAGATACTAGAGGTTGAGCACATTGTCAATTTTGAGAGGAGGATCACGAGCTTCCTCTATAACCAAACAAGGTTGGTGGCTTTGATGAAATTCACAAGCAATAAAGACTTGGCTACATTATAATTTTGTGTGTGTGTGTGTGTGTGTGTGTGTGTGTGTGTCATGAGAGAGCCTGGGCAAATATAAGCGTGGACTCAAGCAACTATCTGTGTCTATGAGTGCGTGGGTTCAAAGTTGACTAAGCGGAAACGTGCAGCTAGACATATCTCAAATACTATGAAAGACGGCTCCTTATGGGATGAGTCTGAGAAGATTTGTCTTTATTATCAAGTTGTTGATCCTGATTTTGAATATAGTGGAAAGTGAAGACAACTTTAACGTACACATATAATACGATTGTGAGGGTGAAGCAAGCGAGAAAATTAAGAACCAGGGATTACAAGGTGTGCATCAACAAAATCGAGGCAACATGGGAGAAGACATACCATCACGAGAATGCAGGCGATTATGTGTTTTGATCTTTTACTTTTGTATGAATAAAGTCTTTTACATATGGTAACTTTTTGTTAATCCCAATTCAATGATTAACAAATCATACCTTTTAAACCACAAGTTCTATTACAAATGCTTCAAATATTGTATGGTATGCAGTGGAGCCTTCTTATATAGCATACATCACACACTAAATAGCCTATGATGCATGCTATGTAGTTTATGCTAGATGCTATTTTTCACTAACACAGTAAAATCAATTAATGTTTTCAAGAATTTGTACATTTTTATATTTTTACTAAAAAATTATTAAGGTTTTCAAAATATTTTAGTGAAATAAAAAGACGACAACATCAGATTAGTTCCATTGTTTTTTCATACTTATATTAATTCTTTGCTCTATTGTTCCTATTATTTTAATTAAAAATGTAGAAGTAGCATGTAGCTTACACTAGACACTACATAGCTTATGCCTCACACTTTAAGAGGGGTGAATGATATGCTACATGACATTTACCATCTAAAACACTGGTAAATACCACCCAACAATGCCACGTAGAGATGATGTTGAAAGGGGTTGGCATACAAAGATTGTTGCCAGAGGTATAAATACAACTCCAAGCTTCGATGGAGCTAACATTATGAAGATTTCTTTAATTATTTATACTTTCAAATAAGGCCTTAATCTGCATTATACATTGGGCAAAATTCTCTTATGGCCCGTTTGGCACCATGGATTTGAGGAGAAAGGAGGAGAAACTGGTTGCTTTATTCTGTTTGGCACCATGGATTTGATGAGAAGTGGATTTGAGAAGAATCCAGGAGAACTCAAAAAGGCACTTTCAACCCTTTTACAAATCCTCAAAAAAAGGTGGGATTTGAGGAGAAATCCTTCCCAACGTGGGACCCACCGTAATGTGTCCCCAACTATGGGACCCAACATGATGTATATTTTCCATCCAACTTGTTGATAAGGTCACAAAGACCTGGATGAAGGGACCACACAAATTTCAGTTTAATCCAGAACTTTTGTGCATCATAAAGGTCTCACTCTCCATTTTTTCTTGTTTTATGGTCCACATTAGATGTGGATTTGCTTTATTTTTTGGATCCTGGCATAAAATGATCTGTAAAAATGGATGAATGGCATGGATTTAAAAATTGAGGCTAATACGGTGGGCATACGGTGGGATTAAAATTTACACCGTCCATTCCTTCATGTTTGATTTCTCTCCAAATCTTGGCTGCCAAACAAAAAATCTGGAATCAATAAGAATTGGAATTGATGAGAATTCATATCATGGAATCCACTTCTCCTGAAATCCATGGTGCCAAACGGGCCTTTAGGGCACGTTTGGGAGCTTGTAAATGGAGGTAAATGGGAAATGGAATTGGAGGTAAATGAATAGAGAGTAAATGACTTACAAAGTTGTGTTTGGAACAGAGTAAATGAAATGCATTGAAATCCAGAATATTATGATTGGAATGGGAATGCAATTGAATTTTTCAATATATTCACAGGAACTTATGTGATATTCTAAATAAGCTTTAATATATGAAATTAGTGTACATATATGATATTTGACAGAATAATTGTAATAAGCCCATTGAAATATATACTTTAGCCAAAAATGAGGAAAATCCAAGCCTTAGGTGGGCCACAAACATAAGGATCACAATCAAGCTACTTGTCAATGTTTTTTAACCGTCCATTTGGATGGCCAACATTTAGATTGTTTGGATCATTCTATTAGTGTGATTTTAGTGATGTAGCTGATAATTGGCTTGTTTTGGAGTATCATCAGCGTGCCACATGTACAGCGGATAGATGTGTAGTGACATCTTTGTTTACCTGTGTGACTCTCCAAGGGAGCCCAAAAGGGCATTTAACTCCATTTACTCTCAAATCTCTCAGTTCGGGGAGGATTTCATTTGCAGCCATATTTACTCCCATTTCATTCCATTTACTTCTATCCAAATGCACCCAAAAAAGTCATTTACTTCCATTTACCTTCATTTACTCCCAATTCCTCCCGTTTACTCTCATCTAAACGGCTACTTAATGACATTCCTACAACTGTTTCAACAACATCTCTATGACATATGTTTATGCCGTCAGCAGTTTTGACATTCGTGTTTAGAAAGCATGCTGCATTTACCAAAAATTCAATTAAGGTTATTAAATGATTATCACATATCAAAGAGTTCATGCATACATAATAACATGGATAATGATGGAAGTTTTCCTTCCACCTTGCATCAATTATCATGATTTGTAATCCGTGGTTCACAACTTTAGCACTGGCTTCGCCCTCGCAATCTCATTATATAAAAGATAAAGTCGCCTTCATTTCAGCATCCACCATCTTCAAAACTAGGATCATTAGATTGTAATTGAGACAATCTTCTCTGCCTTACTAAAAAAGAAATTATCTTTCACAATATTTAGGATCTGTTTAGTTGCACCTCTCCACTTGGCATATTTTGAACCCACCAACTCATCAAACATAATTGCATAAGTACACTCTTATATTTGCACAAGTTCTCTAATAATATATAATATAACAAATCATGTGATGTTTGGTTGTAACAAGTTGTTGTTGCCTATGAATTTCTTCATCAAAGCTACCAACCATGTGATTATAAATGAAGCTGGTGCCTTAAACTAACAAAGCACTCAATATTCAGTAACTTAACAATATGCCCCAATATGAGATCTACATAATGGGTTGCATGTTGGGTCCTGAAAATTGTTGGCCTCTCTTCATCAGCTCTTTCCCGTCTTTCTCATAGGACACTTTGATTATCTGTGATTATTTTCATAATGTCCGACTCACCAATCTCACCCACCATGGCAACGATCAAGCCAAGCAAATGTCTTGTGTTCATAATCTCATCAGATGCATCAACTGATTTATAAAACATTCTCCATGTCGTGAACTAATCATGAAGTAGATAATGAACTCCTTCGTTGGACATGTCAAGTCACCCTACATGATTGTGCAATCATAGTTGCTCCAACTCCTCTGGAAGGTCTTTATAAAAACCCTCAACTCACCGACATGAAGTAGATAATGAACTTGATGCGGACATCAGGCCCCACCTTGGGAAGACATGTGTTAGTTGCTTGGAGGAGATATGATCGGACCGTTGGATCGTGATGATGATGTGATCGGACCATTGGTTCATTGTGGCCCACTTTCATCACACTATCATTGGAGTGCATTGGACATCTTAGATTTGAGTTTATTTTATGCATTTTTTACTTATTTGAGTTTTGGGTTAGTGTGGGTACGTTTTTTTCATGCAAATGTCTTTTTTTTTAGTTTTGTTAGTAGGGGTATTTTGGTAATTATGCTAATTCCGAATTTTATAAGGGTGTTGCCCTAAAGCTTTTTGATTAGTTGTTGATTTATGAAAAAGAGCAAACCTTTGGTTGCCTACTTCCTCTTTCCCTCTCTCATGGTGCTTCTTCTTCTTCCTTGATCTCCTTCTTCTCTATTCTTCTTGTGCCCCTCCAACTTCTTCCAGGTATTCCATCTTCTATTATTATCCTTTTAAACTTCTGTTTTGTTTATTCCCCACGATCTAAACCTTGAGAATCGATCTAAACGCTAAACCCCCAAATTCTCAAATCCCTAATCCGAGAAACTTTCTGATTCTTCGGACTAGTGATCATCATTGATCGATTGGGTATGACCATGCAAGATCGGGAGGTTCCATCCCTCGCCGGATCCAACCTATACGCTACTTGAATCCCATACTCCATGGTTGTGATGATGGCCCGTCCCATTGCATGTTTCCTTTATGATTTTCTTAGTTTATGATGATTGATGCTAGATTTCATTATTATTATTGCTTTTATTTCCGCTGAATAATTGTGTTCATGAGCATGCATCATATTTAGGGCTGTCCTGCATCAAATTTGGTATCAGAGAATAGGCTTGCATGGTTTTGTCTAGATCGAGTTATCAAAAAAATTTGGGTTTTGATTTTTAGGTTTGTTTTAGGAAATGTCCAGATTTAGAAAGTTTCCAATTTTAGAAAGTTTCCTAATTTAGAGAATTTTCAGATTTAGGAACTTTCCAATTTTAGAAAGTTTCCTAATTTGGAAAATTTTCAGATTTAGAAAGTTTCCAATTTTAGAAACTTTCCAATTTTAGAAAGTTTCCTAATTTGGAAAATTTTCAGATTTAGAAAGTTTCCAATTTTAGAAAGTTTCCTAATTTGGAAAAATTCCAGAGTTGAGTCGCATCATCTAGAATTAATTAGTGTCAGTTCATTGTAGTTTAAATTCATTGCATCCATATTGTGAGTCACCCAGTCCGTAGAGTCTCCCCGTAGTGAATGGAGTATAGGCGTTTGAGATCTTCAAGGCCATTAAGTGTTGTCGTGTGGCCGTCAAGACCCAATGGAAAGCCGAACTCCGATGATTTGGCTAACTTTAATGGTCACATGGACCCACAAACCTTCCTTGATTGGCTTAAGGACTTGGACTATTTTTTTTATTGGTATGATATGTCAAGTTATCGTCGAGTGAGGTTTGCCAAGTGAAAATTGGAGGGCCAAGCCAAGTCGTTTTGGACAGATTTGGAGCGACGACTTGATAAAGTTGGGAGAGCCCCGATATCACAATGGGACGAGATGAAAGAGCGTTTGAAAGAAAAATATCTTCCCATCTCTTATCGTGAAAAGCCCTTGGGTCAGAAGAGAGTTGCCCCACCTTCTCATCCAAACACAGAACCAATATGGTCCCCTCCTTGTAAAGTGGTCCAACCCATCATTAAGGAAATCTCGGCTTATGAACAATTTGAGTGTTTAATACCAATTATATTTCCTTGGAAGCGAGATAATACATTGGTAAATGGCCAGTTGGAAGAATCCAAACATGATGTTTATGAAGTGGAAGAGTACGTGCCTAACGTTAGTAGTGAAGAAATGGAAGAAATTAAGGCATCGCTCATCATCGTTGATGATGACGAAGTGTGTGCTAGTGATGAAAAGGTCGAAGAGTTTGAGACCACACCACTTCCAGGTGTCATGTGTGATTTAATTGATGCAGTCTCCCATTCTACGTCTCTTACCGTGGTGAACAAAAGTGAAATTGAAGAGGAGACTAGTGAGGGTATGATGGTAGACACCCACATGACTTGTGATATCCCACCAGATGATTTATGGGATAAATTTTCACCCATATGGGACATTCAACAAGCAATCGATCTTGTCCCTAGGCTGGTCTTGTCAAGCTTTCCTCCATACCAGGTGAACCCCATAGAAAATATAGAAATGCAGTGTCAATTTGATAAACTTCTTGGGGAAGAATTCAATAAGGAAAGTTTGAGTTGGAGTTTTGTTTTCTGTGTCATGCCTGGTCTTTTCACTTCCAAGAATAATGGCATGTGGCACACAAGTGGGCATATCCTGACCGTCCACAAAGCTTCAGTCAAGTGTCATGCTATCATGCGACGTATTCACGTCATGGTGGATATGATGACCTTAGTTCTTATCCCGTATCTTGATGACATTTTGGACATAATGGCTGATGCCAAGATCTGCTTAAGATTTGGTATTACTAGTGTTTGTTCTCAAGTGTTGGGATACCTGAAAATCATCCTTATTTATAATACTTATAATGAGAAATTATGTGTCATCCATGGGAAGTGTCCTTTTGTTTTAGTTTTTCAAATTCTAGGTCATAAGATTGTTTATTTCCATAGGATTGTTTATTCCAAGTTCATGGATTTTTCAGCGTGTCCTTTAGTGTTACCTATGTCTGTCATCCAAGGGTCTTCAGAGTCAGCCAATGCATTCGCATGCCATATTCATGATTTGCATACACATATTAGACAACGGATAAATAAGAGCAATGATGATTCTAAAATTTCAGCTGATTCTCATCGTAAATTGCAAGAATTTCAGGAAGGAGACTATGTAATGGTGAGGATAAGGCCTAAGCGGTTCTCACAAGGTTCCGCTAAGAAATTACAAGCGCGTAGTGCTGGACCATTCAAGATTGTGCAGAAAATTGGGTCCAACGCATATCGGATCGACCTTCCATCTGAAATGGGCATTAACCCAACTTTTAATGTGGAAGATCTAGTCTGTTCCCACCATCCCATCGTTGATCCATCATCTCTCTTATGGCCCTTATCTGATTTTATTTCACAACCCCTCTCACCCCTTCCTCCACCTAATATCCATAAAGAAGAAATTGAGGAAATCTTGGATGAGGAGACAGTGTTTACGAGAGACGGAGGTTTCCAAAGATACATTGTCAAATGGAAGAACAAGCCACCTGTTAGAATCTACGTGGTTTACTGAAGTGGAGTTGCAGAATGTTGATCCGAATTTGTTAGAGCGCCACAAGAGTTTTAACTCGTCGGAGTCGAGTTCTTTTCAGACGAGGAGAATGATGCGGACATCAGGCCCCACCTTGGGAAGACATGTGTTAGTTGCTTGGAGGAGATATGATCGGACCGTTGGATCATGATGATGATGTGATCGGACCATTGGTTCATTGTGGCCCACTTTCATCACACTATCATTGGAGTGCATTGGACATCTTAGATTTGAGTTTATTTTATGCATTTTTTACTTATTTGAGTTTTGGGTTAGTGTGGGTACGTTTTTTTCATGCAAATGTCTTTTTTTTTAAAGTTTTGTTAGTAGGGGTATTTTGGTAATTATGCTAATTCCGAATTTTATAAGGGTGTTGCCCTAAAGCTTTTTGATTAGTTGTTGATTTATGAAAAAGAGCAAACCTTTGGTTGCCTCCTTCCTCTTTCCCTCTCTCATGGTGCTTCTTCTTCTTCCTTGATCTCCTTCTTCTCTATTCTTCTTGTGCCCCTCCAACTTCTTCCAGGTATTTCATCTTCTATTATTATCCTTCTAAACTTCTGTTTTGTTTATTCCCCACGATCTAGACCTTGAGAATCGATCTAAACCCTAAACCCCCAAATTCTCAAATCCCTAATCCGAGAAACTTTCTGATTCTTCGGACTAGTGATCATCATTGATCGATTGGGTATGACCATGCAAGATCGAGAGGCTCCATCCCTCGCCGGATCCAACCTATACGCTACTTGAATCCCATACTCCATGGTTGTGATGATGGCCCGTCCCATTGCATGTTTCCTTTATGATTTTCTTAGTTTATGATGATTGATGCTAGATTTCATTATTATTATTGCTTTTATTTCCGCTGAATAATTGTGTTCATGAGCATGCATCATATTTAGGGCTGTCCTGCATCAGAACTCCTTCCTTGGACATGTCAATTCACCCCACATGATTCTGCAATCATAGTTGCTCCAACTCCTCTGGAAGGTCTTTATAAAAACCCTCAACTCACCGACATCATCAAAATCTTTTAGATATTTCATACGAGGTAGGGCACAAAATATGTGAACCAGCCTTTTAAAGTCCATGGATTACCAAATGATGGTAGGGAATATTGGCCACATTTGTCCAAATGGGATTGTAGTGGACGAATTTAGAAATCACTCAACTATCCATTTCAATGTCTTGTGCCATATTCCTTCTAGTGTTTTCTTCTTACTATAAGAATTTCTCATCCACATGAGGTATATGGGGTCTATAGTACTGTCACCTTCCCCCTATCTTAATGTCCCTCATCACGAACAACTGTCTACTAGTGCACCAAGCATAACAACTCATGAACTCCACCGTCACCGCCATATTCATTTCCCTACCTGATGCATTGGAAAGGATTGCTAAAATCCTCCAGAGCCGCAAAGCTACTCTTGCTCATTCTACTAATGACTAGAACTAAGGCCCCTACACAACTCTTTAAGATCATCACCCTGTCTATATTTTAAACACCAGTGCTAACGCTAACTCACCTCCCTGTGTTGCTTACCAATCATTTTTTCTTCTCCTTTTCAACCTTTTTATTGAGGACCAAAGACTTCTATCTCACTACGTACTTATACCAGCACATTTGCCCATCCTCATGGGGTCAAAGGATTATCTTGGTTTATAATAGGATTGAAAAGAGAATGCAAGATCTCTCATTCAACTAAAATTGATTATTGTACCCCTAAGTCTAATTGTTTAGGAACAACAACCAGCTTGGACAAGAGAATTCCATGGTCAAAGAAATCAATTCTGCGATGATTACAAAATCCCTTTTCCACCAGGTCGGAAATGTCTTCGAATCCCTTGATTAGGATTCCCTTGATAAGACAACAGTGGATGTTTGGATAGATGGATTCCACAAAGTAATCATTAGGTTTATGCATCGTCAGGATTATCTAGGGTAAGAAACAACGTGAGCATTTTCTAATGAATCTTCTTACTATCCGAACAAGACCCTAAATTTGGAATCCTATGCTTTGCACTAAAAATGGAAAGAATCACACATACTCATTACACTTTACATATCCACGCCTTGGAATTTTGCAATCCAAACATAGAAGAATTGTAATAATTTCTGTTGTGATTTCTTTCACCAAGGAATTCTCCAATCCAAACTCACCCTAAGTTACTATCTAAATCATAGTTGCATGAACCATGAAGGAAAGTGGCAATGATTCGGATGTTGAAGCGCGAAGCATTTGTCTCAACACATTAGCGAATTATAAATAGCTAGGAAGGGGAAGCTGGAGCATGAGACCAAAGCGTGATTTGAAGCAAGAGCGACAACTTGGTAGAAGGTTCGATCAACTAAGGTCCTAAAGAAGAAGAAAACCTATAGTATTCCGCAGAGCACCTTTTCCTCTATTGCTGTGTTTCTTCATGTTTAATTGGCATAGATTTATACAAATTTTCCCTGAACTATGTACAGTAGTTCATAGCTACTAATTTATAGATGTCTTGGGGTACGAGTGATATTTTACACATTTTTTAATCACGTCTTTTGTTAAAGATCCGCCTTGGCATAGTCATTTCCACTGGTTCTTCCACCTGCCATCAATATATGGGATGGGAAAATTAAGTGGCTGAACTATATTATTTTTCTTCAGTGTCAGTTTCAACATATAAGAGACAGGACAGGAAGGAAGGAGAATCATCAGAAACTGACACTAAAAGTTGTGCCCTCAATTTGCGAAGCACCCAGATACTGTTGAACCGTTTTCATTACCCGAGCAACAGTAAAGGATAAAGGAACCCTATTTCTTTTCTTTGTTAGCCTTTAGCTCTTTTACTTTTTTTACCAAATTAAGAATACAATAACCTCACCCAAAATGACAGTAATATAAAGTCAAGATCTTGCATCAGCAGAGCAGTCCGGTCCATAAGACAATGTGGATTAGCATTTAGCATGCCCAACCAAATCTACGGCACCAATCGGCACCTTTACCTTCTGTAGGGTGGTCAGCCCATTGGAAATAGACCATAGAAAAGCTAAATCAATTTAAAGGTGAACGGTATTCACCTCAGGGTTGTCACTTTCATTCTTCTCAAGTGATCTGTACAATGATGGAGGTAGCGGAACTGATGTAGTTGACTCAGAAAAGTCTGCCTGGTTACGAACTAAACGCTTGACAATTGAGATCCCAAGGTCGCATATTGCATGTGAGTTCTGCAAATTTCACAATAACCAGATCATAAAACTATTTATAAGCAGCAGTCACGAACAACAAATAAAAGCATTTGACAGGCAAAAGAAGATATTTTATTTCAACTTTAGGTGCGTCGCAAACCAAATAAACATCATAATACTTGTGAAATAAGAAAAGAAAACCGTACCTTTGACTTCATTACATCAACTATATCTTCAGAATACTTGATACTCTGGAAGATGGACATTATTATAGACAAACTCTCTTTGTTGTGATTAGCCCCTGGTTGCCCATCTTTGTGTCCAGGCAACAGCACGGAAAGAAACAAATGTAACTGCCTGATAATACCCAAAAAAAAAAAAACACTTTAGCTGACCAAAAAAGAAGAAGATGACTAATCTCCTATGTTGTTTATTACACATCTTCTATAACAGCAGGCATACATAACATCTTTCATAGAACACATAGGTGGCTAGAGACACAATTCAAGAAAGCTTCTCCTATAAGATAAGCTGGGAAAGGTGATTGGTTCCATCAGTTTTGTAGAACACATAACGGCCGATATGGGTGCATACTGGCCGTTACACCCCCTCCCATAACGGTCGATTTTTTTTTTCGCCCAAAATAAAAATCTGGAAAAATATCCAGAAATTCTCAAATAACCTACATATTTCAAATACGTATTCTTTTTTTTGTTTTGTTTTGAACATATTTATGGTGGTGTAAGTGTTGTATCGGGCTGTTAGATGAATTTACAAACCTGACAGGCATAGACTGATCTCCAATTAGCCCACAATTCAGGCAAGTTATAACACCCATCACACTAATGCACATCCCTAAGCATTTGACTTCATTCCGCCAAAGAAATTTTAAGGAAAAAAAACTGAAATTAAATTTGAACGATTAAGTCGCCGATTTAGGGGGCCATTCAAATGTGCCCAAATAGCCCCAAAATTCATGTAATGTATGGCATTCATTCCACTAATACATATCCCTGAGCATTTGACATCGCTCATCTCAAGTTATTATAGGAAGAAAAAAAAAATCGGATGAATAGTGTCATCGATTTAGGGGGCCACTCAAATGCCCCCAAATCAGCCCCAAATTCATACAAGCTATGACACTCATTCCACTAATGCATATCCCACATCATTTCCCCCAATAAATTTTAAGGAAAAACTGAAATAAAATTTGGATGAATAATGTCACAGATTTGGGGGACCACCTAATGCCCCAATCAGCTTCAAATTCATGCAATCTATTGGCACTCATCCCACTAATGTAATTTTTCCCAAATCGGTAGACATTCATAAGAAGGTGAAGAATAAACAATATCCAATGGTCCTATTTAAAAAAACAAGTGTCTGCAAATTAACGGTTAAAATCATTCAAACAAATTGATTTTTGGTATCGTTCCTTGCAACAATGAGCCCCATAAATTATTTTTTTTTCTTTTTTTGAAAGGCAACAAAACTTTATTGAAAGCCGCCCAAAGGTGGAAAAGAATACAACCAAAAAACAAAGAAACACAAAAAGAAAAGCAACCAAGACGCCTAAAAACACAAAAGAAAATCAAAGGTCCAGTGGGGCTGCAATCACAAAAGGATCCAAATCCTTTAAACCCGAAACCCAATCCTTCACCAATGACATAGCTTTCCAAGAAGATCTGTCTACCATTTCCGCCTTGTTATCAAAACACCTTCTATTCCTCTCCCCCCAAATAACCCATAGGTAGCCATAGCTGCCAAGTGCCATATAGCTTTTCCTTCTTTTCTAATGCCTCCTTCATCCCAAGAGGCCAAAAAGGCAGGGAGAGTTTCCGGCACAACCCAAGAGACATTGAGGGTTGAAAGGACAGTCTCCCAAATCCTCCTCGCATAAGGACAATGGATAAAAAGATGATCCACTGACTCTCCCTGTCTCATGCAAATAAGACAAATATTTGGAAGCACCATGCCACGCTTAAGGAGGTTGTCGATGGTGAGAATCTTGTTTCTACCCGCTAACCACACAAATACAGACACTTTTGGGGGAGCGCCGTACTTCCAAAAGCAGTAATTGAAGTTTGTGGCTCCACCCGAAGTCGACAAAATTCTGTAAAAGGAACGAACTGAAAAGCTGCCCGATTTGTTCCCTTTTCAAATGATGGAATCCGCAACCGACCCATTGATCACCACCATCTTTAGCGTATCCAATCGGCCGATCAACATCTCGATTTCTTAGTCCTTCAAGCCCCTTCGGCACAAGGGAACCCACACCATACCACTCTCGGATCTTGAGCAACAATCCGCAACACTGACATTCTTATCAATAGCCATAGCAGCTAGACATGGGAAGGCCTCTTTAAGAAGCAATCCCCCAACCATAGGTCATCCCAAAACCGCACTCACGAGCCATCACCCACTGCAAATGAAATTTCTCCCTTGAATTTAGGGGCTATGGAAAGAACCTGATCTCCAAAGTCCTGAAGCTCTATAAGTAGAATAATCTTTGGTCCACCATGCCCGTAACCTTGTACTGTATTTGCAAGACAAAACTTGTTTCCACAAGCTATTGTCTTTCGAGGCAAATCACCATAACCACTTCCTGGAAGAGCAGAATTCATGACTTCCAACACCTTGAGACCTGCTCCCCCTTCTATTAAGGGCTTACACACGTCTTCCCACTTTAATAAATGAAACTAGTAGTGCACTTATTTGTAGCATAAGAGTGCACCTTATTTGTCAATCACATGCATCCATGTGTTGTAATGTCGGTTGAGCCTTCGCATGCTGAAGACTGAAGATTACAAGTGGACAAGAAGCATTAAGGAAAAAGATACAGGTAAATCAAAGGTGCATTGGTGGTCCTAACCCTTTTAGAACCAAAACAACCATAACTTCTAGATGACTTAGGATTAAATAGGTAAACTTCTAGCTATCCTACATTAGCCTTATGAGTCCCAATAAGACCACCATTTGTAAGGCCCAAGAGGTTCATGAGTTGCTATACAAATACACCCCAAACAGCAGAACTCACAGGTTTGTCGGCCAGACCATCGGTCGGTCAACAGTCAATTCGGCCGACCGACCGATCTAGTCGACAAGCCGAAAACAGCCAAAACTGAACAACAAATGAACAAATTGTCCAGGGCTAATTCAACCGACCGACAGGCTAATTTTGCCCGGCCGACATGTCAGGTCAACAGGCCGAAATGTGGCTAAATGAGACAACAGCCACAGTAAGGGGATCGACCGATCGACACCCAAATTCGGTCGGCCAATGGTCCTTGTCGACCGACCGACAGGTTGAGTCAACAGGCCGACAGAGAGCCATTACAGCCCATTTTTTTACCGTTGGAGCTTTTGCTCAATATATACAGGGCTCAGTTCTTGGGCTTCTTAGAGGAAATTTTGTACCGCCCCGGATTTTTGGTTTCTAGCTTAAGTTTATCATATTCATAATTATGTGTGTTTCCCTTAATTAACGTGAATTTTAACTTGATTTGTGAATAACTTATAATCGGTGATAAATTAAATATATATTCTTTTATAAGAATTACTTGGAAACATGCCTAGAACTATGTAGAACCATTAAATTTCTCAAAACCCTCGGATCAAAAATAATTATGAAAACGCTACTGCCTACTAGCCTAGACCCTTGATTTCTAGATCACATGATTCCCATGATCCATTCCACTTGAAATTTTATCCCATGCCTATATATTATAAATAAACCATACACGTCAAATTTTAGCCTTTAGATCATATTATAAGTAGCCCAATTAGCAAATCAACCATTTAACCCTTGATTTTAGTGTCCATCGAGTGAGGAAAGTGGATGTGTTAGTCGTAATTGAATATTCATCTTCATGTGAGTAACTTGGATCGTCCTTATCATGAATCAATAGTATGATTTGAGCGCCCCACCTTATTAAGCCTATTTCTTAAGCATCAAGTTATCTCGTTTTAGGAAATAACCGAGTTATCAACTCTTTTCAAATCTTGACCTTTCAATTGACCCACTTCCCACCGTCAATCAGAACTTCAATTTGGACCATTTCTTAGCCTCATATGACTAGGAGATCATACAAAATTTGAACCTCGATCTATGATCCTACACCATCGAACCCTAAGGCCAGTCACTTCCTTTATCCACGACAGAAGGCCATTTTTCAAGATCGGCCAATTTAGATTTCGGATTAGAGCTGGGCACAAACCAAGCCAGCTCGAAAGCTCGGCTCGGATTGGTTTGAAAAAGTTTGGCTTGGATTGGTTCAAATAGAAGTTCAAACCAAACCAAGCCTCAGAGTCAAGCTCGTTTGAAAAAACAAACCAAGCTCAAACTAGGGCAGTACTAGCTCGGCTCGGCTCGAAGCTCGGTTTGATTCAGCTCGGTTTGGTTTGGCTTGATTCGGCTCGTAGATCATAAGCACATTGCTTCCTATGGTGTGATCCACTTGAGCTTTATATATGATTCCTTTTGGGGATCATGTCCTAAAATGATATGTAAAAACGGATGGACAGCGTTGATAATACATATACATAATGACGTGGATAATACATAATACGTATACATGAATGCATATTGTTTCTTTGCACTTGTAAAATTATGCTTGTGTACTTGTTTGGAAAAGGCTATTACATTGTTATTTTAAAGTTGCACTCCTCCTTTGGAGGATGTTAAACATTATATAGTAAAATACTTTTGTATTTTTTTTTAACTTTTTAAATTCTATTCTATTTAAACAAACAAACCAAAAAAAGAGCCGCCACCTGTTCGAACTCGGCCCGGCCTGGTTCAGAATTTTCGACCAAACCGATCCCGGCTCGAACCAGATTTTCCTGGAGCAAACCAAACTCGGGCCGCATGGGTCGGCCCGAAGCGCAAACCGGGCTGATCCACAAACTGAAGTGGCACAAGAACAAGCCAAACCAAACTAGGGCTAACTCGGCTCGGCCCGGATCGTTGCCCACCTCTATTTCGAATCACCAAGAAAATTATATATCCTAACTCTACTCTTCATGCCCAACAATGTGAACGGATTTGAAACTAAGAAAGATCGGCACATGACCCCTATTGGAGATGTCCCAATGTGAGTGGGAGGAGTGGACGCCCACCCCTCTTAATAAAGAGGTGCGCACGTCCCCTCTCCCCCTTCCTTGTCTTAACCCACACGTCTCCCTCCTATTCTTCAACCCACACGACCTGAGAGAGGGAGAAGGGGGGGGGACGTCCTCACCCTTAAGGACGCCCATCCATCCTTCTTCCCTTCCACCCAGATGTGTAACCGCTTACATCTTTCCTCATAGTCATCGTGGTTCTATCTCCGACATCGAATCTAACCTAGGATTTCATCTAAGGCTAAGGTGAGGAGTCCCATTAGGCTTCTATGGCTAGTTTTCTCTCAAATCTAGCTTTTGATCTTGTTGATTCTGAACTTCATGTTTCCCTTTATTTATTTGCTATTTTAATGGAATTTTATTGCTATAAATTTGATGTGGAATGATTGAATTCATGTTTGGGTGAGGTTTGATGCAAAATTGAATCTTGTTGGGGCGTAAACCCTAACTACATGATGTACGGTTTCCAAATTATGTGAATTGGTGATGGAATCTATATCTAGATTGGGGGTGTGAATTATGAGACCTAGATGATTGTTCCATGATGTAGGATTTCATGGAATTAGGTAGGTTAGCAAATTAACTCGTGGAGATGAGCCAACCCGCCAAACCTACAAGGTGCGCCTACTAGGTTAACCTATATAGACCCTACCTATTGTAGTACTGTTTAGCCTTATTTATGTAATGATTGTGGATGATTTAATGATGTTTAGCATGAAGAATTCATGATGTCATGTTGCTGGACTTTTTTATTGAATATTAGAATAAATCATGTATGATAAGATGAATGTGGAATTGTGTATGAAAACATAAATATGATGGAACTATGTGGAAACCATGATGTATATGCTATGATGATGGATATGGCATGCCCATGTGATATTATAATGATGGACATGTATTTGGAATGCCATATTAAAAGAAAATCCCTCATCCCATGTGTTTTGGATCATGACATGGAATTGTGGAAACCCATGTGGTTTATGTTATTGAATGGACATGGAATATCCATGAGTGTGAATTATTGTGGATTATGCAGGATCCAATGGTTGGATTATTTACCTTTGGTGGATGATGATGAATTAGAGCCATGTGCGGCATTGCGACTATCTTTTGGGTATGATGGACTATGGAATGAGGTGAGGTGGTGACTTGTTGAGTGTGTGCATTGGTAAATCGACTGGATGTGAAAATGAATTAATTAAAGGTGAAACTAATCATGCATTCACTGGGATCCGACTTGGTAGATCAACCCCTGGGGTGTTATAATGGAAGGATAATAAGGATTCCCGCTTCCAGTTGTACACTATCTAATGGAAGGGTAACGAAGACTCCCGCTTCTCTTAGATGGGTCTGTTGAGATGTGAAGGGTAACAGGGATTCCCACTTCACATGTGAAGGGTAACAGGGACTCCTGCTTCACATAACTCTGGTGACTAGTGGCTAGTAAGTGTGTGTGAAGGGTAACAGGGATTCCCACTTCACCGTCATGCATAGTCAGGGTGCCTTAGCCAAAGTATGCATACATGCATTGCATTAATTAAGATTTATCATGGATGTTTTGCTTTGAGAATCTGTGTGAGATGATTATGTTATAATTGTGATAATCTTGGACGAATGCCCTCACTGAGTTGATCGCAAGCAACTCACTCTCTCTTGGGACGGTGTTTTAAAACACCAACCCGGTTGACGCAGGTAACAATCTATTAGATGAGCACGAGCTTCAAGGTAAAGAATACGAGGGTTCATGGCAGCAGATGGCGGATGATGAAGCCGCTTTGGTTTAATAGACTTATGTTTTATTGCTTTATGTTTTAGGTTTAGTTGGATTTTTGTTTAAAGATGTAATAAGACCTCCATGAAAGAACAGAACTTGAACTTTGTTGTTGGTTTAAGAACTTTATGATTGAGAACTTCAGAGTAGAAATCATATGGAATGAGAATTTACTTTTCCGTCATTTACTCTATGAATGCCATGAGAATGAAAAATGTGTATAAAAGGGAATATGTGAGATTATGTCCTTAACATATTCAAGTTAACACCCGGGAACTCGACCCATTGTGTTATCCACGAGAGCCGAAAGCTCGAACTGTTACAAATTTAGTGCATTATAAGCTACCACTATAACAAATACCATTAGGCTTTAATCATAATCCAATCAAGTCATCTTCCTTGTGATTAATCACATGTTAGAGCATTCAAGGCTCAAATGAAGATGAACTTGTTCCCTCTTGATCGGTAGATGTTTACACACCAATCCTATAGGTAAAACATTTGTCTAAACATCTCTTAAAGATCTTTTAGGTGAATTCCTCTAGGCAATCAACTTCCTATTAGTTGTAGAGAATTCAACCAACCTCCCATCACCCTGCTCACCTCATCGGGACATCAAATGCGAGGTGGTTGATCTTCAAGCTGAAGCCTTGGTAAAGCATCAGCGTCAAAGATCGAGGGAGCACATGAGAAGCTGATTCAAGCACGGGAGAGCTAGAAGAAGCGACTCAAGACGGCGCGACAAAATGGGCTCAATCTAACAAATAAGGTGTCAATTATAAGAGTCTGGTCCATCATCTTTCCTTGTATAGGATTGAGTGTGAAGAGTTTGTAACCCAAAATCGAACTAGGTTCTTGTGTAGAACCTTGGCTCTTGTGTAGAGCTTAAATCAAGTTTCCATGGGGAGCCTCCGGTAGGAGTGTACGTGAGGTTCTTGTGTAAAACCTTGGCTCTTGTTTAGAGCCTAAATTGTCAAGTCTCCAAGGGGAGCCACCGACACAGGTGTGTACGTGGTCCACTGGCACAGGCGCAAACGTGTAGGTTGAGAGGTGAACCTGTAAAACCTCCATTCACGTTGAGAAGTGAACCTGTTGTAAAAACCTCCGGTAGAGGTTGAGAGGTTAACCTGATTTAAAACCTTCGTTTAGTAAAATCCGATGTACTCATGAGTTGGGTACGACAATCGAGAATGAAGTAGGGAAACCGAAACACTATACATGCTTGTGTTTATGATTGAATTGAGCACATTGTTATTCATGCATTGTTAGTTTCATTATGATTACATGAATGCTTGAATGGAATGTATACCATGCACTTGATAGGTAGATTCACACACAAGATGTATTTTCACTAAGTAGATGTTGAACCACCAATTTATACATTTGTCAACCCATTACATCACATTATATGCATGGTTTGCATGCTTAAAAGACCCTTCTAATGCATGTTATGTGAATATAGGATTGAGAGAGAGACTTCACTCCATTGATGCTTAAAAGACACATTTAGGAACCTTTGATAAAGAATCAAGGTGGGCCAAAGAAAGAAGAAAGCAAGGAGAGGAGAGAGAGGAAGAAAGAAAGAAAGAAATTGTGAAGAAATGAGTTCCGACCAGTCATGACCGGTCGGCCAAGGGAGCCACGACCGATCTTGACCGGTCGGCCAACCTCCTACCCCTCTGTATAGGTCACTGGACAAAGGACCAGTGTGGTCCGATCGGTCTAGACCAGTCGGCCAACAGGTCAGGCACCTCTCTGGACTCTCTGGACCTCTGCTAGACTAGTCTAGACCGGTCGGCCAGCCATCTCAACCGGTCTAGACCGGTTGGCCAACAGGTAGCCAGTGTAATTTGTTGAAATTCAGCAACTTCTTCAGCAAGCTCCGATTTTTGAGGCGCAAGTGCGTTAGTATTGCGCAATTCTGAAAGATTCTGAGGCAGTAGGGACCTCTTTACTATAAAAAGACACCTAGGGGTGGATCTAAAGACATCATAGAAGGCTTGGAAAGTTGTGGGAGGTGAAGGAGATCGCTGTGGAGCGCTTGCAACTCCTTCAAACTCGGTTTTTCTATGTTTTTCATTAGTTTCTTTTGAGTTTTAGTTTAACCTATTAATGGTTGGCTAAACCTCTTAGCTAGGGCTAAGAGGTGAAGCTTTTAGTTGTTTGTAATGTTCAATTCGAATTCGTTCAAGCAGTTTTGGGTGTTATGAAGAACACTTCTAGTTCTAGTTTGAAATAAAATAAGTATTTTTAGTTAATCTTCTATCTCTTTTGATTTCTCTTACATGGAATGTTTTGATTACTAAGATTGCTAAATGGGGTGTTGATTGATAGGATTTTGGGTTGTAGAGATCCTAGATTCATCATGATATGTTGGATGCTAGGGGATCTTACAAACTAAGTTTCATAAGAGCTTATCTAGAACTAAACTAGAAAGGGTTCTTATCTTTTAATTGAATCTAAGATAGATGTTTATGTATTGATTTTGGTTCAATAGAAGTTCAATTCATGCTTCTAAATCAAGTCTAGTGACAAGGCTTAAGGAAGAATCATGAATGTGATCTTGTTTGTTTTGTGAAGGATTGGGTTGTGTGATTGAATACACCCAATGCCTTAGTTGATTGTGAGAGGACCATATCAGTGGATGATCCATCTATGTTAGATGTATTATGATGATTTGATTGCTCTATATTCCGATTGGATAGGGATAGAACTCCGATTCCAATTGTGTTATTGGCTTGAATGGTTTGAATCGGCATTGCGAATAATTATTAGTGGATCATTAGCGCTCTAGTGTTTATTTCCCTAATTTAAGTATAAAATAGATAGTTTTATGTTCTTAATTTCCACCCATCGATACAAATCCGAATTTAGCCCATCCTAGTTCTAAAACTTAGAATTGTTACAACAATCCCTAAGGATCGACCTCGGTCTTATCGAGAATTATTACTACATCGTAGCCTTGCACTTGAGGCAAGTGAACAGTAGACTAGTTCCTTGAATGCTATATCTTTTGTCGTCTCTGTGATTGGACCCACTTGGCTTGGAAGCCTAAGTGTTAATGCTTTAATTTAATTAAATTACTAATTAGTTTTAATTAAGGCATGAATTTTAAAAGGTCCTAATCCCCCCCCCCCCCCCCCCCCCCCCCCCCAATAGGACTTAGCCATAGTTCTAGTAGCTCTTCTCTTAGTTTCCGCAAAGCGCAAGCGCCTCAAGTGTGAGTAAAAGACGCAATTTCAGAAACTTCTTCGAAGAGCCATTACCACGCCAAAGGAAGTTGCATCTAAGTTTCTCCAGCTTATCCAAGACCGATTTTGCACATTTAAAGAGTGAAATGAAATAGATGGGCATAAAAGAAAACGTCGCGCTAATCAAAGTGAGAGGTCTCCCTAGAGACAAATATCTGCTTTTCCAAGTGGAGAGTTTTCTCTCAATTCTCTCAATCACCACATCTCACAAGTGTTTCGAAGGCTTGCCTATGCACAAAGGAAATCCAAGATAAGTGGAGGGAAAAGAACCACTCCTGCAGTCGAAAATCTTCACATATCTTAAGACCTCCGCCCTGGACAAATGAACACCTAACATTTCACACTTCGTCTCATTTACTTTTAGCCCCGAAACACATTTGAAGCAAGCAATAATTTTCCACAAGTTGTTGACCTTAACCGCGTCTGCCTGGCAGAAACGAATAGTGTCGGTGTCGTCCACAAACTAGAGGTGAGACATGGAGGGACCTTGATTAGCCACCTTAAAGCCTTGAAATAATCCAAAGCATCTTTCCAAGAGCCTCCGCAACTAAAAGGGGAAAAAAGAGGTAAGAGGGTCCCCCTTGATGCAGCCCCCCTTAAAGCCTTGAAGCAGCCCTTTAGAGAACCATTTACCAATATTGAAAAGAAAGTTGAATTGACACATTCGAACATCCACCTTCTCCATTTCTGCCCAAAGACGAATTTTGCCAACATGAAATCGATGAACCTCAACATAATCATAAGCCTTTTCTATATCCAGCTTACATACAATTCATGTCTTGCCTAGTATTTAGATTCTATACTCTCGTGAGCTAGCAAAGCACAACTAAGGATTTGACGGCCCGCCACAAACGCACTGATTTCTAGCAATAATCAGCGGCAATACTTATTGAAATCTAGTGGTTAGAACCTTTACAAGAATTTTATAGGGACTTCCCAAAAGGCTAATGGGCCTAAAATCTTTCAATTTTTAAGCCCCTTCAACTTTAGAAACTAACGCAATGAAGGAAGTGCCCATTTCCTTAGGAGTCTCTATTGAAGAACCCAAACACAAAAGCCAAAACGTCTTTTTTTAACCTCCTCCTAGAAAACTTATAAAAAAAATAAATAAATAAATAAAAAAAAGAGAAGCCGCAACAGCATAATCATAATAATAAGATGAACTTAAGTATTTTTTAAGTTTTTTTTTTTTTTTTCATTTTTTCGCTCTAAAATTGTTGTTAAGAGGGTAGCGACCGTTATGTCTCGAAACAGGTATTACGCTTCAGAAATTCAGCCCCGCCTCGTTTCACTCCCATATCGCGAATAGTCACAGCGTAACGGCTGTTACACCAATATCATGACCGTTTTGATATACCTTTCCTTAAACCAAAGATCATCCGAAAAGTGAACTCTGTCACCAATGCCCTTTGAGGATAAGTACCCCACCCATTTGAAGAATCTCCAAATATAGAGATGGCTTTCCAAATTAAAGAACCGAAACTATTGTTGGAGAGCAACTTCTCTCCATCTCCATGTATTTGAAGGTAATGACCTATAGACAAAGAAAGAGTTGCCAAAATGCTACCACTGATTCACCAAAAGGGAATTTTTTTTTTTTTTTTTTTTTTTTTTTGCTTTATTTTACCAAAACCAAGGCTTCCTTCTTCCTTTTATTTTTGGACTTCTTCCATACTGATAAGATGATATCTATGACTATCTACACAACCCTCCCACGAGAAATTCCTCTGAATTTTTCTCAAGGTTCTTCACCATTTTCCTCGGGAGATTAGATAGAGCTGTGTTTTAAATAGCGAATAGCGTGTAGCGTAGCCTTTACCTCTCTGAAGCGTGAGGCGTAAGCTACATAGCGTGTAGCGTAAGCTACACAACACTTAGATTTTTAATCAAGGTTGCACTTGGTTGCACCAAATTAGATGATTAATAATAAAATTTAACAAAATTCCATGCTATTTGGTGCGACAAATGCAACCTAAAGTAATAGCAAGGGTAATGATTAAGTATAAAAGTGAAGAAAGAGCAACAAAACCGATTTAAAACTAGTTCTTATGTTATTTTACTATAAGCATCGAAAAGACTAACGAATTTTCATTGAAATAGAATTATACAACAAATCATTTTTAATGATTGATTTTAATGTTATCGTGAAAAATGACTTGTAATGTGAGCTATGTAGCGTGTAGCGTAGTCTATGAAGCGTGTAGCGTATCCAAATTAATCATGTAGCGTAGGCTACACGCAACTTAAGCTATTTTCATGAGCTACGTAGCGTTTAGGCTAAGCTACGCTACGTAGCGTAAGCTACACGCTACATAGCGTAGCTATTTAAAACACTAATAGACCAAACTCGAAGAGCACAATACAACCTCCATGTGCTATGTAAGATCTCTTCCGTGATTCCAACTTCTTTTCAAACATCTCAACTACCGGGTCCTAACTCCTACGTGACTAGAAATTTGAGGGTGGCCCCAAGGGGTAGACCTAGATAGTTCATTAAGAAAGAAGCTGCCTTGCATCCCAAAGTAAAAACAAAATCTTTCACCTCCTCATCACTACTGCAAGGCAAGTTGCAAAATTCACATCGACTGGATGACCCTAACCATGCAACCTAAAGAAGGAAATATAGACACTCAACATCTAGTAGAGAAAAGAAAAGGTTGAATCATCATATTGTAATGTCTATTCAATAGGCCCCATCATGTGAGTTCTTATGACTTTAAATGAGCACTTTCATCAGATTATGCTAACCATCCAATCCATGGCTCCTAAATATGGATGGTTTATAACAAAAATGACCAACATTCAAAAGATTAATGTCATTTAGCTGATATTATAGATCTGAATATCGGAATCGTATCGGCCGATGCGGCCATATCATCTGTATCGGTACAAGACGGTACGCAATATGAGGCCGTATTGGCCCGATACAAACAAAAAAAAAAAAAACAACAACAACAACAACAAGAAGAAAAGAAAAGAAAAAAAACTGCATATCGGCTTGTATCAAGGTATACAAAAACAGTTACATAACGGCCGTCGGTACGTGTTACGGGGCTGAAACAGCTGTTACAGAAAAAACTACCTGTAGCGGCCCTATAACAGTCCTGTAATGGACCGTAATGAACCCATAACGGACTGCAGCGGTCCCATAATGGACCAGAAACAAGTTTTTTTCAACCCATGTCGACCAACATGGGGCGTATCGATATTGATACAGGCCAATACAAGCTGATACCCATAAGAGCTTAATTTTGAATTTTTTTTCAAATTTCACTCATTTCCCCTCTTCCTTTTTCATTTAAACCATGGAGGAAGCTTCAAAACTCATTTTAGGCTAGATCTAACCTATTTTGGGATCAAAACAAATGATTTGAATGCAATTCAACAAATCAAAACGAAGTGGACCATTATGGGAAAAATTGGAAAGAAGAGTAAACCTTCACTTTCTTTTTGATATGTTTTTCTCTTTGTTGTATTTCAATGTAGCGGGCCCTAATTCACCAAATCATGCTTGATTTGAGTTCAATTAGGGCCCATCAAGTTGACCTTCAACAAGTCAAACGGACAACCAACATTCTCATTAAAGAATGGTCTGATACACCACCAAAAGTAGAAGAAGAAGAAGAAGATGAAGAAGATAAATTCTTGAACATCTTATTATTCTCTTTTTCCCTTATATTTTCCTTAATTCTTTGGCTTAAAAAGATAATTACTGATACGCCCCCACAATACCGATGTTCAGAACTATGGCCGATATCATCTTTGCACCATGGCCTGTTAATAGTTGTATAGAAAACAAATAGACAGTTCAAAACAATGATTGAGTGACCACACGTCATTTAAAAGTGTAGGGGGACTACTAACATTCCCATGGAGGTAGGGAATGTTAGCATTTCCCTCTAAAATATCATATAAAGAAAATGCATTTGTTATTTATGATAAATGTCAACTATATTACGAGGTATTGTTACTATATTAAATTCATTTCTTGCTTTCAAAAATCAACCCTCTGAAAAAATGAAGATCAACACATGGACCTTCCATGGCATATGGTGTTCAAATACCTCCTATTAAATTATTATAATGTCTGATGTTAATACTATATGTGTGCTACAGTCCCAAGTTATATATATGGTTAAGGGAACTGGGAGATGAACATAAGATCTAAAACATGACGGATTCGAGCACATTTTCAGTCAGGAAACCACTTTTAACAGGAACCTCTATAGAAGCAGTTTTAAGAGAGGTAAATTATACATGTCAAAATTGACAAAGGAAGAGAATAAGGCATACTGGTAGACTGGTTCAAATGATTGAACGTCCTTGCAGTTTTCAATATCAGGAAATGAAGAATGATGTGCTAGAGCATGGACCAGATATGTGAGAATATATTCTGGATACGCCACAGGCGAGTTTGCATCACGTGGCCCAGATAGCTGACATGCCTTTTCTTGGTTACACATTTGAACAACTTCAATTAGGTTATCCCTGTCCTGTTAAATAAAATGTGAACAAAAGAACAATATAAGACATCGGCCTGTATAAGAAATTTCATGCTCATTAAAATAAACCAGAAAAGACAATGCCAAGAGAAATGCAGCAAGGAGATAGTTTTATGAACCGATTGACACTATCAGAACACTGACATCTTTAAGCTCAGCTGGACCAGATCCAGTCATGTTGAATAAGAAAGCACAAGCATACTTTGCATCCAGCCGCTGTTCCTTGATATATTGGTGTACTTTGCTGAGGAATATTTTCCTAGCTTCAGGATGGATCTCCTGCTAGACAAGATAAAGGTAGTAATATTTACTGGAGAAGCTATTAAAATCTTTGCCTGAACATGTACTAACTTATTTCGAATGACATACCAGCAATAAACTAATCAGCACATCTTTGAACTCTATGCTGAATAAGAATAAAATGCCAAGTAAAGAAACTGTTCAGAGGAGAACTTTTGAAGGAAAGAAAAGGCTCTACCTGTGATGTTCTTAAGGTCAAATGAAAGATATCAACAGGAATTTTATGATCCCAGTACTTCGACAAGCGTAGGATTGCTTTTGCTGAAGCAAGCCTCAGATGGGCCCTATCTGCAGTACTACAAAAATGGAAAAAAAAAAAAAAAAAAAAAAAAAAGAGAGAGAAGAAAAAAAATGATGTAGTTTTGCAATTAACTTTTGGAGGGATAACTAATATGCAACATTTATGTAAAATGACGGTAATGATACCCGTCCTAGGAAAAAAAGGGACCTACTGGCTGAAGTAGAGTTTCAATACCTTGATTTTATATCCTTCGAAATATCCCCAAAAGAAAATAAATTCTTCAGGATTCCAAACAGCTTTTCTATTCCCAGACGCAGATGAGCGTCTTTTGCAGGTAAGTAGCTCTTCACCAAAGCTTTAATGCCAAATATCTGCAATGCAACAACCAGAGGTAAAATGCATGAAGGGTGCACCAGAGTCACATGGAGCTAAAGGCAAATAAAACAATAGACAAACTTCAGGTAAAGATTGTTGTAAACATTCAAATTTAATAAGTAGAATAACTAGAGGAAAATAAACTCATTGTCCTGGCTCACCTTTAAGAAACATAGTTCACTTTGTTCTTCCCAACAGGTTTTAGTGTTATCTTCCTCCTCCTAAAGTGTTGACAAACACAGAGAAGTGCTTATGAAATGGACGAAATGGATGACAGCAACATAAGACTAATCAATTTTGTAGAGAATTCATACATTACTGCACTGAAGAATGTTTCCCATTATAAAATCCACAATTTCATCCTCTCTGGTTTCAAAAACTGGCATTGCAGCCTGCGCTATGCATCCCAGAGATTGCAGTACAGCAGGCATATGTGTTTTTTTCTCCAGCATGTCCACAAGCTTCTGTAATTCCATAACAAATCCCGTTGTAATAGCTATATTGTCATGAGTAGTAGCAAAATGGCAGATTTGACTGAAAAGAATGGCAAACGATGATAACTTTTGGGGAAGATAAACCTTGTATAGAACAGAAAGAGACTTGAGCCCATCATCTTTCATTATCGCTGCTAAAGCCTGTACAGAATACTTGGCTTGCTTCCGGCTACCTTCTAAACATAGCCTTTCTAATAGAAGTTCTACTGAACTGCAATGAAGCAATTAACATACATAAAAAGAATGTTAAAGCAAGACGCTTTGACATGACCAAGTTCAGGATTTCTTTTGCTTTCACCTAGAGGTCTTTGACAGTTGTTCTCGAATGTTTCCACCAGCCCTTGCCAGAACATGCACAATACCCTCTTTAATTATCTCATTGTCCTCTTTAAGTAGAAGATTAAGGAGGTTCTCTTCAGAACCAGTCAGAAACAACGGAGAGAATGATGCAAGAACCTGAAAAGGTAACTCAGCATGGTTCACAAACATGATTTCAATTATGATGCAGGAAATTAAGCAATGCCATGACTAACAGGAAAAAAGGGGCCAACCCCTTTTTAATTCGGAAAAAAAAAAAGGGAAAAACTTCAAGGTACTACTCAACAGGAACCATAAAATAGAATAAATGTAATCTAAGGGCGTGTTTGGATTCGCGGAATCCGCCGTAATGTGGTGTGGTCCACTGTAAATAGGTAAATGATTACGACTACCATAGTAGTCCGAAGTAAAGCCGGATGTAATTCCAATACACACTAAGGCTTTAATTTTTTTATATGCTTGTAATGTATTCCCGTGAATAGACACGTGGATATAACTTGCCTAATATTTGTTATATCCACACCGTTCATCCATTTTGCAATACCATTTTAGGGCATGACCCTAAATATCAGCTTCATCCAATACTTCTATAGGCCGCAGGAGCTTTTTAATGGTAGGCGTTCAATCTCAAATGCTTCTGTGGTGTGGTCAATTTTCATTTTGGATGTGGCTCATTTTTTGTCTATTTCCATAAAATGCTCTCGCAAAATGAATGGACGGTGTGGATATAACACATACATCATGGTGGGCCCCACGAAACTGTGCCACGTCAAGGCACCTCCACCCACTGCATTCGGATGGATTCCTATGATTTGACAGCCTAGTTTATCCAATCGGCTACAACGAGTAATAATGAAAGTTTTACAATGCATTACCGTGGATTTTGCGATCCAAACATGGCACATCATCATTATCATCTTAGCCTTTGTCTTGGAAATTTGGGGTTGGCTTTCAACTGGTACACCCGCCAAAGTTTTATAATCGCTGCCAACTAAACATCAACCTTCCTTTTTTACTTTGGCTCTTGGGACCATGGCAGAAGCTCACATTGACATTACTCACATGCCACCACAGTCCCACTCAACACTGACCCCCAACACTACTACAACATGCAAGCCCATATGGTGAGCAAGCAAAATAGGATCATGAAGGGGCAGGCAAACCGCAAAGCATGAAGCACCCACACGCATGAAAGGACATGATCCAACAGTACACATCATAGCCACTCTCACAAAATCTTAACCATTTATCATAATGGCTCACATAATACTCATGGTAAAACTAGTTCAAATTTTCAATAGTAACCATCTGATGGGCCACAGCCTACAAGTGTCAACTCTGCAAAACTTCAAATCCCATTTTCTACAATGCAGTCAACGTGGTTTAACAGTTATAAATAGCGAACAACGTGTAGCACAGCGTTCACCCCTCTTTAAGCGTGAGGCTTAAGCTACATACTACTTCTAAATTTTTAATTAAGGTTGTGTTTGGTTGCACCAAATATTATAAAATTTATGATATTTTACACCAAATTAGTGTTGGTGCAACCAAACATAGCCTAAAATAATAAGCAAAATAGGCAAAGGTTAAATATAAAGGTAAAGAAAAAACAACCTAACTTAGTTAATTCTATTTCGTATATTATTTTACTAAAATCATTGAAAAGATTAACCTTTTTTAAATGAAAATGTAACAAATTATTGAAAACATTAACTGATTTTAATGTTTTATTGAAAAATAATTAGTAGTGTAACTGTGTAAGCTACGTAACGTGTACCCAATGTTCGAAGTATCGGTATCGCTACAAGTGTCGTTGGCCGGAGATGCGGAAACAATATCGATATTGCTGATAACCGGAAATGTGGGGAAACACTGGGAAACATGGGGGAAATGGTGGAATTTTTCAGTGAAACTTCAAGAGATGCTAAAATACACATTTGCATATTTAAGAAATGAAAAAAATTACAAAAGAATGCATACATAATAAGTTTCCATTTAATGGGGGCCTAAAAGCATGTGCTATCACAAGAAACCATCCTATCCATGCCATATATCCATCCAACCATCCAACCTTTCATCCAAACATCCATCGATATTCAAAATATCAATAGCACATGCTATTTCACCAAGAAATCATTGACAACTGGAAAGGAAACGAAAGTCTATGGTCTCAATATCGCCCATGTTCCGATAACGATAATATCGTGAAATGATTGATATTATTGTCAACAATTTGAACGTTCCACACAACCATGTGCCAATTAAAATTTGAGATGGAAATTTTCTTAAGAAACAAATCTTTGGTGAGATCGATGCATTGGCAATATTATTGAAATATTGCCGATACACCAGCGATACAAGCGACACCTGGAACTTGACAGTCGAAAATATTTGGGACATCAATACATTGATGATACAAGCAAACACTTGGAATTTACATGGTCGAAAATATTGGCAATACATTAGCAATATCAATACACTAGTGATTCTTGGTATTACATCACCGATAACCTAGAATTTCTGAGACTACCAGTGTTAGCGGTATCACCGAGCTGGGAATACTGATAATATTGGGGATACTCCAAACAATGTGTGTACCATAGGCTATGTAGCATCATGCAAAATTAGCATATGGCATAGGCTACAAGTGACTTAAGCTATTTTCATGAGCTATGTGGCGCTAAGGTGAAGCTACACTACATGGCGCAAGCTACACACTATATAGCGAAGCTAATTACAACACTAGTCATGATAATTCAAACCCTTCTAAAACCTCAAGTAGTAGACCCAAATGCTAAGATAATAGGATAGGGATAAGAGATCTCCCTTCTCTAAGATTGAACCCTAGATATGTTGGTGTTGTATGCCCCAAAAAGCCAATGTGACGATCTTATCCATTAAATTAATGATCTTAGCATATAGCGTAGGCTACGAGTGACTTAAGCTATTTTCATGAGCTACGTGGCATTAAACGAAGCTACACTACATAGCATAAGCTACACACTATATAGCGAAGCTATTGACAACATTGGTTATGATAATTCGGACCCTTCAAAAACCTAATAGACTCAAATTCTAGGATAATAGGATAGGGATAAGAGATCCCCCTTCTTTAAGATTGAACCCTAGATATGTTTGTGTTGTATGCCCCGAAAAGCCTATGTGACAATCTTATCCATTGAATTAATGATCTTAACTGTAGATCATGATGACCATGGGTCTTGTGTGGACATTTTATTAATACTATAACTAATATGCGGCTATATCTTAATCATACATGTATATAGGTTAAAGGAGAGGGTTTACTATGTTGTCCTTGAAAACTTGGTTTGGGCACAACTATCACTGACCAAGGAAGAGTTGTCTTCCATAAATCTTAGTGCCTTGTTACATAACCACCTGGCAGCTTTTAAGACAACCCTGTGGTTATTATGTGGTAATCATGTGTTCGGGAACCAATGAAAAATCGGAAGGGAAGGTCTCCACCATCGGGTTCGATGATGAGTCGATAGCTTTGCCTACCACATAAGAGGGCCAATGTTCATGGATATGAGATGTTGTTATTAGACCCTTTAGATACTTACATTGGAGGATCACTTCGAGTCTCTAAATATGGAGACCCATCATGCCTAACCTAGAGACAAGAGCTAGGTTCGGTTAGGGCTGGATTTGTGTAGCCATGGGAGAGGTTTTAGGGTGAGAGGTGAAGTGAGGGCAGGAAACGAAGGATTTAGAGTTCTCTTAGCTATTTAAATGGACATGTACGTCCATAGACCAACAAAGGAGTGGGTATAATCTATGTTGTTCAGGGGTTTTTTAGAGGTAAAAATCTCATCCTACATTACCAAGCGCTATACTTTCTAAATAACAAAAATACCCTCAAAATAATTTTTAACCCCTTCTCAATCTTCTCTTAAAACTCAATGTTCATCACTATCAGAAGGCTATTGTAGGGATGAAATTGGCCAAACGTTGTTTGGGTTATATAAAGTAAACATTGAACCTCCTCAATTTCTTTTATACATAGACAGTCTCTTCTTTCTACTTCTGTCTTCTGTCTTCTTCTTCTTCTTCTTCTGGATGGTTTTGTGGTAAAAACCCTGAGGTTGCAGGTTCAATCCAAACTTACCACTAGGGAAAAAATTCCATCACTCCTCAAAATTTTGCTAATGGAACTAGTTGTAGGTAGAGCTGTACATGAACCGAGCTAGCTCGAAAAGCTCGCTCGGCTCGGCTCGGCTCGTAGGGTTGAACAAACCAAGCCGAGCCTATTTTATGGGCTCGTTGAAAATTCAAACCAAGCTCGAGCCTAGCCTAAGCTTGATTCGGCTTGGCTCGTGTACAGGCTCGGTATTTAAAATATATTATATATTATATTAATATTATTATATAATATATATAAGTTTAAAATAAAAAAACAAATCTCTAAAAGTCTAAAAGTTTTCCATTCAAACGCATTGCCCCTTCTCTCTTCGAGCCCCCTCTCTCGCCTGCCTCCCTCAAACCCTAGTCGCCCTTGCCCGTCGCTGTCTGACCGCCTTCGGCCATTCGATCGTCATCCTCTCTCTCTCTCTCTCTCTCTCTCTCTCTCTCTCTCTCTCTGCTCATCGCCCGACCTCCCTCCAGCCAATAACCGCCCCTGTCCGACAGCCGACCTGCCTTCAGTCGACGACCTCCCCTGTCCGACCGTCCCAACCTTGAAAGCCCAAGCTCGATTCAATTCAAATGCCTAAGCTCGATAGTGGCTCGAAAGCTTGAAGCTCGAATAGGCTTGAATAGGCTCGAATTCGGCTTGAAAGCTCGATCAAACCAAACCAAGCCTGCCAATTGGGCTAGAGGACCAAGCCGAGCCAAGCTCGAGCCCAGGTCACCCGCTGACCAAACCAAGCCGAACTCCACAAAGCTCGGTTCGGCTCGGCTCGTGTACACCTCCAGTTGTAGGAAGAGGCAAAAGATTCTAATGTGAGAGTAATATTAGCAGAGTTTTTAATTTGCTCATGTTTATGAATGATTCTTATTTTTTCTTTTTTAAAGGCGATAATATGTTATTGCTAGACCGAAGCCAAAAGAATACAATAAACAAAAAAAGAAGGGAAAGAACCAAAACAAAGTAAAGCTACCCTACTGCTTCAAGGCAAACTCCCAATCCTTTACATTCACTATCACCTTTTTGAAAACCTTGCTTGCCCAACTAATTCTACTCCAAAAACATCTATTGTTCCTTTCCTCCCATACTGCCCAAATTCCAGCCAACAACAACATCTTTCATCGTGCTTTCACTTACCAATTCCTCCCCCATCACATACATGAAGAAGCTTCATATAGATTCTGGCATAACCAAAAAAAAAAATCCTAATTCTACAAAATAAAAAATAATAATAATAATAAAATAAAAATAAAAATAAAAAATCCCATACTTCTCTAGCGAAAGGCAATAAAGAAAAAGATGGTCCATCATCTCTTCATCTTGCATGCACATTAGACATATATTCATTATCGCCTTCGCTCTTTCAACAATTATCAATCGTTAGCACCATCTTTCTTCCCACAAGCCAAGCCAAAGACGCCTTTATGAGGAGCCCTATAAAACAAAACCGGGGATGTGTGGTTGTATTCCTTTTCCGACGAAGACCCAACCATGAAGTTATAGAATGATCTGATCGAGAATTTACCTGATTCTCTTTTATGCAAACCATAGAGTCCTACTCTCCCACTAATGGCGTTACTTTTTGAAGCATTCCCAACAATTTAATCATCACTTCTTCTTCCTCTTACACTAGATTTCTTCTACATAACAGGGCCCAAATCACCTCATTCCCTTGTATAGAAAAACAACCGGCAACCAAAATATTTTGATCCACCAAAATTCTAACCAAACTAGGAAATTCTTCTTGAATAGCTTATCTCACATCCAAACGTCAGCCCAAAAATGGATACTCCATTACTCCTTCCATCCCCCAATGAGAAACCTACCCCTTCCTTAAATTTCCCTCTCAATCCTATTGTTGCTTTCCAAACTCGATGCTTTATATAAGAAGACCCTCTTTTCTGCCCTCTTGCTTCCTCTTAACTGTATTTCTTTGATATAGCCTGTTTCCCCAAAAATCCATCCTCTTCACCAAGACGCCAAAGGCATTTCCCCAAAAGCACATTATTCATCACTTCCAAACTTCTTACAGCAGCTCCACCTTCTTGAAAAGGCTTGCATGCCTCCTCCCATTTCATTAAATGCAATTTTTATTTGTCGTCTGCTCCTTGCCAAAGAAAATCTCACCTAAGTTCCTCCTATCAATTTATGCCCCATTTTGGACATCTGAATAGAGACATGTAGTAAACGGTGAGATTTGACATAGCCGGTTTTATCAACATTAATCTTCCCCCAAGGACAAATGTCTTCTTTTCCAAACTGATAGCTTCCTTTCAAATTCTATCCCCTTGTCCCACAAATGCTTAGTTGGTTTTCCTATACATAGTGGTAAGCCTAGATAGGTCGAAGGAAAAGACCTTGTCCGACAGCCAAAAATACAAGCAAATTCCCCCCACCTCTTCTTTGGATAAATGTATCGCCAACAATTCACATTTACTTATATTTACCTTTAATAATCCCGAGACAACCTAAAAGCAAGAAACTATCTTCCTAAGTTATCCACCTTTTCTACCTTCGCATCACAAAATAGAATCGTATCATCAACATATTGCAAGTGTGACACTTGAAATTCTTACTTGTCCACCTTGAAGCCTTCTATCAGTTTTGTAGCAACCCCTCTTTGAATCATACGACTTAAGGCCTCCATCACTACTACAAAGTACGGAGATAGCGGGTCCCCTTGCCTCATCTGCGAATGGGGAAAAGAAAAAGTAAAAACAATAAGAAATAAAATAAAAATAAAAAATTGGTTTGGATTAAAGGCATTCTTGGTGACTTAGTAAGTGGTGGGTAAATTGTGAGTTAGCTGGCGATGGGTTTAAGAGAAGTTCTGGAAACATGATTGGGAGAGATTTCGGAATCAAAACAGTGCCATGGGTAGAAGATGCCTGCTACTAAGCAGAATACTTAAGGCAATTATCATTATCCAAGTGACTTGGAGAATCCTATCAGCAGTGACCCAGTTTATGAGGCAGATTCTAAAGACATTTTGATGCAGGACAGCCCTAAATATGATGCATGCTCATGATCACAATTATCCAGCGGAAGTAAAAGCAATAATAATAATGAAATCTAGCATTAATCATCATAAACTAAGAAAACCAGAAAGAAAACATGCAATGGAACGTGCCATCATCACAACCATGGAGTATAGGATTCAATTAGTGCCTAGGTTGGATCCGGCGAGGGATGGAACCTCCCAATCTTGCATGGCGTTACCCAATCGATCAATGATGATCACTAGTCCGAAGAACCAGGAGGATTCTCGGATTAGGGATTTGAGAATTTGGGGGTTTAGGGTTTGGATCGATTCTCAAGGTTTAGATCGTGGGGAATAGCAAAACAGAAGTTTAGAAGGATAACAATAGGAGATAAAATACCTGGAAGAATTTGGAGGGGCACCAGAAGAAATCAGAAGAAGAAGATCAAGGAGAGAGAAGAAGCACCATGAGAGAGAGAGAAGAGAGAAGCCACCAAAGAGGTTTGTCTTTTCATTCATAATCAACTAATCACGTTATTAGGGCTTAGCCCACTTAAATAAGCAAGAAGAAAACATAGAAATACCAAAATACCCCTAAAACATTGGTAAAAAACAACTAAAAAAAACAGTTCGTACGTTGGTGGGGCGCCCCGTGACCAATTTGGCCGGGCGCCCGGCTAAGACAGAAACTGTCCAGCAATGGAAACTGAAAATCTGTTGAATTTCGGGCGCCCGGTGCCAAATTTGGCCAGGCGCCCGACCACCTTCAGAAAAGCATTTTTCTATACTTTCAGTCGGGTCTTCTTTCATCCTACACACGTGTCTTCTATGTGCCAAATCACGTGCGTAGGGTCTTCAATGCTCCTCAATCATCGCCTAACCACAAGGATGGTACTTGTGGGTGGCGCTTTCTTCGTTGGTACACTTGAAATGGTCTTGTGTCCTCATCAACTCCCCTCGGGTGAGAAAAACTCGACTCTGACGAGTTAAAACTCTTGTGGCGCTCTAGTAAGTCTGGATCAACACGCTGCACTTCCGCTTCAGTCAACCACGTAGATTCAGAAGGTGGTTTGTTCCTCCATTTGACAAGATACCTCTGGAAACCTCCATCTCGCATGAAAACTATCTCATCATACAAGATCTCTTCAATTTCTTCTTCATGGGTAATGGGTGGGGGAAGGGGTGGAAGGGGTTGTATAGCAAAATCAAAACAAGGCCATGAAAGGGACGATGGATCAACGATGGGATGATGGGAACGGACTAGATCTTCCACATTAAGAGTTGGGTTAATGCCCATTTTAGATGGAAGGTCAATCCGATATACGCTAGACCCAACCTTCTGCAATATTTTGAATGGTCCAACACTACGCGTTTGTAATTTCTTAGCGGAACCTTGTGAGAACCGCTCTAGCCTTATCCTCACCATTACAGTCTCCTTTATGAAATTCTTGCAATTTACGATGAGAATCAGCTGAGATTTTAGAATCATCATTGCTCTTATTTATCCGCTGTCTAATATGTGCATGCAAATCATGAATATGGCGTGCGAATGCATTGGCTGACTCTGAAGACCTTTGGATGACAGACATGGGTGACACTAAAGGACACTCTGAAAAATCCACTAACTTGGAATAAACAATCCTATGGAAATAAACAATCCTATGACCTAGAACTTGGAAAACTGAAACAAAAGGACATTTCTCATGGGTGACACATAATTTCTCATTATAAGTATTATAAACAAGGATGATTTTCAAGTATCCCAACACTTGAGAACATACACTATTAATACCAAGTCTTAAGCAGATCTGGGCATCAGCCATTATGTCCAAGATGTCACCGAGATACGGGATAAGGACTATGGTCATCATATCCACCATGACGTGAATACGTCGCATGATGGCTTGACACTTGATTGAAACTTTGTGGGCGGTTAGGATATGCCCACATGTGTGCCATATGCCATTGTTCTTGGAAGTGAAAAGAGCAGGCATGACACACAAAACAAAACTCCAACTCAAACTTTCCTTATTAAATTCTTCCCCAAAAAGTTTATCAAATTGATGCTGCATTTCTGTATTTTCTACGGGGTTCACCTAGTATGGAGGAAAGCTTGACAAGACCAACCTAGGGACAAGATCGATTGTGTGTTGAATGTCCCATATGGGTGAAAATTTATCCCATAAATCATCTGGTGGGATATCACAAGTCATGTGGGTGTCTACCATCATATCCTCACTAGTCTCCTTTTCAAATTCATTCGTGTGCATTATGGTAAGAGACTTAGATTGGGACTCTACATCACTTAAGTCACACATGACATCTGGAAGTGGTGCGGTCTCAATTTCTTCGACCTTTTCATCACTAGCACACACTTCGTCATCCTCAATGATGATAAGCGATGCCTCAATTTCTTCCATTTCCTCACCACTAACATTAGGCACATACTCTTCCACTTCATAAACAACCTGATTGGATTCTTCCAACTGGCCATTCACCAAGGTATTATCTCGCTTCCAAGGAAAAATAATTGGTGTTAAACACTCAAATTGTTCATAAGCCGAGATTTCCTTAATGATGGGTTGGACCACTTTACAAGGAGGGGACCATATTGGTTCTGTGTTTGGACGGGAAGGTGAGGCAACTCTCTTTTGAACCAAGGGCTTTTGCCGATAAGAGATGGGAAGATATTTTTCTTTTAAACGCTCTTTCATCTCGTCCCATTGTGAGATCGGGGCTCTCCCATCTTTATCAAGTCGTCGCTCCAAATCTGTCCAAAACGACTTGGCTTGGCCCTCCAATTTCCACTTGGCAAATCTAACTCGACGATAATTCGACATATCATACCAATAAAAAAGATAGTCCAAGTCTTCAAGCCAATCAAGGAATGTTTGTGGGTCCATGTGACCATTAAAGTAGGCCAACTCATCGGAGTTCGGCTTTCCATTGGGTCTCGATGGCCACACGACAACACTTAACGGCCCTGAACATCTATACTCCATTCATTACAGGGAGACTCTACGGACTTGGTGACTCACAATATGAATGCGATGAATTTAAACTACAATGAACTGACACTATTAAATTAAAACAGGAAACAACTCAAATCTGAAAATTTTCCAAATTAGGAAACTTTCTAAAATTGGAAAGTTTCTAAAATTGAAAACTTTCTAAATCTGGAACTTTCCTAAAACAAACCTAAAAATCAAAACCCTAATTTGATAACTCGATCTAGACACAAACCATGCAAGCCTATTCTCTGATACCAAATTTGATGCAGGACAGCCCTAAATATGATGCATGCTCATGATCACAATTATCCAGCGGAAGTAAAAGCAATAATAATAATGAAATCTAGCATTAATCATCATAAACTAAGAAAACCAGAAAGAAAACATGCAATGGAACGGGCCATCATCACAACCATGGAGTATAGGATTCAATTAGTGCCTAGGTTGGATCCGGCGAGGGATGGAACCTCCCGATCTTGCATAGCGTTACCCAATCGATCAATGATGATCACTAGTCCGAAGAACCAGGAGGTTTCTCGGATTAGGGATTTGAGAATTTGGGGGTCTAGGGTTTAGATCGATTCTCAAGGTTTAGATCGTGGGGAATAGCAAAACAGAAGTTTAGAAGGATAACAATCAGAGATAAAATACCTGGAAGAATTTGGAGGGGCACCAGAAGAAATCAGAAGAAGAAGATCAAGGAGAGAGAAGAAGCACCATGAGAGAGAGAGAAGAGAGAAGCCACCAAAGAGGTTTGTCTTTTTATTCATAATCAACTAATCACGTTATTAGGGCTTAGCCCACTTAAATAAGCAAGAAGAAAACATAGAAGTACCAAAATACCCCTAAAACATTGGTAAAAAACAACTAAAAAAAAACAGTTCGTACGTTGGTAGGGCACCCCGTGACCAATTTGGTCGGGCGCCCGGCTAAGACAGAAACTGTCCAGCAATGGAAACTGAAAATCTGTTGAATTTCGGGCGCCCGGTGCCAAATTTGGCCGGGCACCCGACCACCTTCAGAAAAGCATTTTTCTATACTTTCAGTCGGGTCTTCTTTCATCCTACACACGTGTCTTCTATGTGCCAAATCACGTGCGTAAGGTCTTCAATGCTCCTCAATCATCGCCTAACCACAAGGATGGTACTTGTGGGTGGCGCTTTCTTCGTTGGTACACTTGGAATGGTCTTGTGTCCTCATCACATTTACACCAAAAATGTCATTTATTACATGAACGCTTCTGAAAAATCATTATAAACAACTTGAGAATATCACGGAAGAAGCAAACATTTTTCCCTTGGGATCTTTTTTTTTTCTTGTTTTATCTCACTGTTTTATGACCAAAGGAAGCACTATCCATGGGCTGGATATTCTCACGGGTCTTTTAACTTTCATTGTGCTTCTTCTACTTGATTGTTTTTCATAAGTTTTGACAAAATCCTGGAGCACAATAAACTAAAATGTTAATCAAGAAAAAGAAAAACCCAGAGTATATTCAACCATTAAATGGTGCACCACCATGACCATGTATATATAGCATTACAAAGAGAATAATTTTGTAGATTGGACACATTTCTCAGGCCAATAAAACTGCCACCTAGCTCTCTCCTTCAAGATGGTGGAAGCTCATTGGAACTCTCTTGGTAATCCAGAGTGTTCTGGAGTTGGGATATTGTTAGAGATGACAGGGGTTGTACTAGGCTTGTCTTCGCTGGCCCTTCTCAGTGGGTTGACTCTAACCAAGACAATAGCTGGGTTCCAGCTTTCTCTCACTTCCATTCAATCCTTGGAAAGGATAATCATTGGATGAGACTTGAAAAGTGAACTTTCGTGGGTCTCTGAATTTTTGCCTTTCCATTGAAAGCATTTCTTGATGCTAATAAGATCAAAGGGTTGTTAGCATGTACAACCTTTAGCTAAGTTCCTAGAGAGGCAAACTCTACACCCCGTGTTTTGGATAAAGAAAGGTGTATCAATGCAATCTTTGTATGTGGTGACGCCTAGCCAATACCTTAATGGATAGGACCTCTGCTTTTCTCTTAATTAATAAATAATTGTTACTTATAAAGAAAAAGATTGAACACATTACCACTAGCAGATTCATGCATGATAGAACGAGTTCTGTATTTCCTGCAGACTTGTATGCATCAACCTCCAAAAGAATTTCCCTCACATACTCCTTGTTGAAGAGTAAGTAAGAGCACTTCAATGACAGTGCTCCCAGAAAATCATGAAGTGGCTGTTTCTCACCCAGGATCTTAAGCAACTCATCCTGCAATGAAAAGGGAAACTTTAACATCTTAAAAACATTCGGTGGAGACAAAATTTCCATCTCCTGCTTTCAA
Organism: Liriodendron chinense; assembly: GCA_003013855.2. NCBI lineage: Eukaryota > Viridiplantae > Streptophyta > Magnoliopsida > Magnoliales > Magnoliaceae > Liriodendron > Liriodendron chinense. Next base: position 371,748 of record ML058531.1, read on the forward strand.
AGATTTGTATGTCACATCGTCATTTGTGATTTCCTCAACAATAGAGGTTTAAAAAGAAAATACCCGAGAAGTATAAGCTTGCTGGAAACTAGTGTCAGGATCAAGAAGCTTTGTTAAAATCTTCCAAATATTTGCATCTTTCAATTGATGAAGAATCCGAAAACTCTCCTCAGTCTTCCCAGGATCACCAAACAACTGAGACATTGTCCGGAAGCAGAGCGCAATTCTCTTTTGGAGCTCAGGAGCATCACCATCCTGCATTACAAGAAGATTGAATTGCTATGACAATTCCAACATCAGTGTTAATATTAGCAATTCAACTTTGGAGAATGACGAACCTGATTTGTCTGTCTAATAGACAGATACTTCTGCATTTCTTGCTGTAACCTGCAATCCAAGAGGAAATGCCCTGAAAATCCGTGAAAAATCTATCAAATACTAGAAAACGAAAAGGAAGAGAATTCTGTAAAACATGACAGAAATGCATGATGTCAAAATCACACATTTTGATTTATAACGAACCTTTGCTTCTGCACAAGAAGCTTCTCAAGAGCTTTCATATTGACTTTTTCGAACCCTGAGAAAATTGTTATCCAATATTTTACTTTATCTTTGATAGAGAACTCGGTAAGGGGTAGAGACCAACATAGAATAACTTCAAGTGCATCAGATCTGTAGGAAGCAGTTCAAGGTGTTTCAGGACATCTTTCTTATCAGAAATGAGAAGACTAGACTGAATAATCAAAAAAATTGCTGTTGTAGAATTGACAGATGTATTAATAAGTTTGAAAGTTCCAGAGTACAATTCAATGCAAGACACACTTTCAAGGAGAAAATATGACAAGGTTTGAACGTCAGGGAAAAGCCCAATGAGGTATGCCTAGGCGCATATCTTGCCTCAATAGTAGAGGCGTGTGCTCCTGAAACCGTTTGAAAGGTTCTGCATCTAGGCACCACCTTTTCTTTCTTTCTTTTCTTTCTTGTCTTTTTTATCTTTGCCTCCACTATGCATGTAATATTTTTCATTCTACCAAGTTCCCCATATGGGATGAGACATGTCACATGGACTCTTCTAAAGAGACGAGGTACCTTTTGTCACTCATCACATTCCAAACTCCAACACAATACTTCCGACGCAATACTTCCTACTTTTCTCTTCAATTTTATAATAATATTACATAATACAAAGTTGCATATACCTTTACTCCTTTTCCACCCTTTTCAATTCAAACGTTCTATAAATACAATATCATATAATACCTTGAATTTTAGTAACCATGAATACTAATCACCATGGCTCCTCATACCCTCTACAAGCGGTAGAGAGACCATTTTGGATACCAATTCAACTGTGAAGTGGATCCTCGATGACATGGATATTTCCCATTTCATAACCAACCAAAATAGTCAATGTCAGCAACTTCCATTCTCTGAATTGAGCCACATCCACTGTTTTCAATAGCGCTCGTAGCGTAGCTAAAATGCTACATAGCGTATGCAGGTAGCGTAGTTCCCTAGTAGCATAAGCTACGGGGCATCTAGCGTAGCGTACAGTGTAGCTCAGGTAGCATATGCTACATAAAATCTCCTTTTTTTAGTCTTTCTTTTATGCTAGTTCAACATCAATTGTAAAATGGTGGTGACTCATCCCCATCACATGTGGCACTACATTAGATCAATCTGGATCGTCTAAATTCTGGTCCATATCATGGATAGAGCACTTGGATCAATCCAGACCATTCAAATTGTGGTTCATATTGTGAATTTGTGATGTTTCAATAAATAAAAAAAGAGGTCACACTTAGAGATGTCTGAAGGCAAAGAGAGAGATTTTGCATGGAAATATGTGGTTGACGATCCAAATTCGTAAAGTTCTTATTTCTCTTACTTTGTGATGAAGTAAAACCTCCTACGATTAAAGTGATTTGGAGTGATGCCATGGAGTCATTCCAAGTTATCCTTTTTCTTTAATTCTTTTCAATCAAAAGGTATTTCTTCACTACTTTTCTCTTTCGTTCTAGTTTTCTCTTCTCCTTTCTCCATCAACAAACAATTCCTACCCCATTCTTGTTCTTCCTTCTCCCAACCCTACATCCTTGACCTAACCCAACCCTCTCCCACTGACAGTACAACCGTATGGCCATACCCGACCATACTCTTATGTCCGTACAACCGTACGAACAGACTTGTATGGCTATCCGTACGGTTAGCCTCTTCTTCCCTCTCGTCTTTGGATTCCCCTATTCAAACCCTAATTCCTCAAAACCTAAATCTCAAACTCCAATTCCCCAAACCCTAATCCCCAAAATTCGATTCTCGAACCCTGAAGTCCTAACCCTAACCTACCCAAACCTAACAAACCAAGTCAAACCCTTTGAATTGAGAACAATACCTGTGCTAGATGGAACTCCTACCTTCAATAGGTCCTATCTAAGCATGTTTTACAAGATCTAACTGTTGGGTTGTGATTTAGTCTTTAATCCATGGTTCTGAAAATTGGTATCATATCGGCCAATACGAGCATATCGTATCTGTATCGGCTTGATACAATACGCAATATGGGGTTGTATCGGCCGTATCAGAATCGGTTGGACCTTATCGATCCATCTCAGCCAATACAGGGCCAATACGCCCATAAAACGCCAAATTTGAAAAAACAAATTCAAAAATTCACTCATGTCTCCTCTTCTTTTCATTTAAGTCATGAAAGAATCTTAAAAACTCATTTTAGGCTAGATCTAGACCTATTTTGGGATCAAAACAAATTATTTGAATGGGATTTGAGAAATCGAAGCGAAGTGGACCGTTATGGGAAAAATCGGAAAGAAGGGTAAACCTTCACTTTCTTTTTACATTTTCATCTTCTTTTTGTTGTATTTCCAATGTAATGGGCCATTGATCACCAAATCATGTTTGAATTGCGTTCAATTAGGGCCCATTTAGTTGACCTTCAACAAGTCAAATCGACAAACAACATTCTCATCAAAGAATGGTCTGAGACACCATTGGATACATGGTCAAAACAAACAAACGAAAAATGATAGATTCATGAATATCTCATTTTTTTCCCCCATTTTTCTGATATTTTTTTATATTTTTTTGCTTCAAAAAAATTCTGACCGATACCGCCCCGATTCCAACATGCGACGCCGTATCATATCATTTTTCCACGGGGCCAATACCGTCATTTAGAACCATGCGTGAATCTGAGCATAGTTAAATGCTTGACTTCATTAAGATTGCGATAGATTAGCATTATTTTGTGCTTTAAATTGTTCTAATTAATCTGCTGATGATCTCATTGCATCATTCTAGGTTAGGCCATTCATCCTGCATCAACTGGCCACGTCTACCTCTAGACAGATGTTCAAAAATGCAGAGGTGATTTCACATGATGCAACTATGTCCCACCTAAAGCAAGGCAGCTATCTCCTTTTATATGAAAGTACCACGGCTCTACTGTACAACTGATGTATGGAGTAGGGCTCCAGTTTTAGTCTATAATGTATGAGACCAAGTGTATTTTGTAGTCTGTCTGGTGGAATGAAGGGTAAGGGTCAGGTAGCCGGCAAAGTTTGTGATGGTTGGCTTTTTGTTCTGTTATGTAATAAACACACAATTTTAAATCTGTATATACACTTTATATGCTGAACATATGGATTGTTTAAATTATTTCCAATTATAATGATTCGAAACCATGAGGTTATGCCTCAAAGCCCTGGGCAAATGCCCGCCTTGCCCTTCATCTTTAGAATCAACAGTGGCTTGCTGGGCTCTAGGACTTTGAACAAAACTTTTTTTAGTGATTCAACTGTTTTTTTTTTTTTTTTTTTTTGAGACAACGATAAAGAATTATATTAAAAAAGGCCAAAGGCAAACAAAAACAAAAGTGATTCAACTGTATAACTATTAACAATGCATTAAACTAGAGTAGATGACAGAGTCCATGTAACCAAAACATCAGAAGGCACGGAATGTCCGTATAGATTTTCCCAAATTTGTGTCAAAGAATGAAGCAGCAAGTCAGCAACAGACAAACACATGTCCTCCCACAAGAATTGCAGAAATTAAAATCCTACCTGAAATCTCTGTCGTAGATACATCTTAATATCCTCCCAGGCATCCACTTGAATTCATCAGCACTAACTGAACCCTCAGAATACTTTGAGCAATAAAGTCCGTATAGCTCGGCTAGCCTCTCCATAGTATATTTTTTAACACTAATCTGAAAGATTTTCAAAAGAAAATACCCAATAACAAAGTTAACCAACCTTTATCAATAGAATAAACAAGTGAAAAGATGAGATGTGAAAGTACAGATTTGTCTCGAAGGCACTCAGCAACAAGTTGAATAATCTCAGCTGGAATTGACTTCAACTCGTGACACGCTACATCAAAAACTGCAGCAACAACTAGTTTCCGAACATTTTCATCACAGTCATGAAGCCGCTCACAGAGGGCAGCTGTAAATGTTCATCCAGGTAAATGTCAATCCATCCACCTAACATGATTTATCCTTTCCCAAACAAAATAAGGCAGATAACAATTCAGAAACTTCTTACTGATGATCTCTGGAGCTTCGGCTCTGGAAGGATTTGACAGCAGACAATTTTTTACATTCTCAGCAGCAGTAACACGAACTTCCACTACTCTATCAGATAGCTGCTTCAGAAACTCAGAGAAGAGTGGCTGAAATGTTTCAGAGATGGCATGGCCAGGTAAAGCAAATAGGTCTCCAAGGAACTTCACCGCTTTCAGCCGCAGATCTAACTGATCTGTCTGCATAACTTGAACCATGAGCAGTGATGTTGATAACCAGTTTGCTAAACTTATTACACAAGGAAAATAGCAGGAGAAAGGTATAAGACTATCAAAGCTGTCTGGCATAATAAAAGATATACATCTCCAAAATTCATGGCATACACAATAAAAAGCTACAAATGGGATGATATTCAGAATCATCTCCAAGTTCCAATAAATGAAAGAGGCAACTCCTTTACTTTTCATACGTTGGATGATTCATTTAGTTCATTAATCACTAGCCACTGTGCAAAAAATGATTAAATTCATAGAACTACGTGGTAGAAAAGGAAGACATGCTGAATGATTACCAATAGTTCTCCTCTAAGGTATGGAACGATTTTGCCAAGGATCTGAGGAGCACATTGATATATATCACGAATGACTTGATGATAGTTGAGTTGGCTCTTCAGAGAGCTGTTATCCCCTGACATGGATGATACAATGAGCTGCTTTATGCAAGGTTCAAGCTTTCCTGCACAGCTCTGTATCACATTCATAGCAAGCCTCCGTGCAGCCATAGAAGAACCCTACATAACAAATCCCGAAAAAAAAATCAACGGTAGAAAGAAAAGGTCGCAGAAGTATCTTGAACATGAAGGGCCATAGATATCTGTTTAAGGAAATGAAATTCCAATTGACCAGTGAGCAAAGAAAACTATAATGATGGGAAAATATCAACGAGAGATAGAGGAACTCACATTTTTTTCCCAGTCTAAAGCAGATAATAAAATAATTAACAGCTTCTCCTGGATATCCTCACTCTCGTCTAAAAGAAGGGCCATTATTGTCTGCATTGGTGTGAGAACACTTTCTGGATGATCATCACTGCAGCCATAAAAAATCAATAAGAATAGTGAACATGCACATTGATCGCTTGAATCAGTTGAAAAAATAAACAACGACAATTTAACAGGAATATTTGAAAATCTGTTAGGTACCATCATTCCCATATATATAAGATTAACAATATTTAAATGCAGAGGTATTGTGAGTTTCCTACTAAGTAGTGCAGAATAGACCGCTGTTTGGTTCAATATGAAGGAATACACAATGTTTTATGTAATGGTATTGCACAAAATATCACACCCTTGGGATACAGAAATATTGTGGGAACAATGGAAAATATTGCATTTATTGCATAATACATCACAATCTGGAAGAAAAAATTTGGGGAAACTATAGAAAAATGGTGACAGCTTCAGGAGATGTTAAAAGACACATGATTACACACTTAGAACCATAAAATAAATAAATAATTGTAATAGTTTTCAATTGTTAAGGGGACAAAACTCTCCGCTGTCAATCATAAGTGATGCAATTATATCCAAAGTGAGTTCATATCATCCAATAATACAAGCAATGAAACATAAACAATGTCCCCAAAAACTAAAAAAACCAAAAGCATAACTTGGTCCTAGACCCATGAAATTGCGTCGGGTAGTCTAACACGACACCCTATGCATACACGTGCGGAAGCTTAAAGAGCAACTAGAATTATGGCTAAACCTATAGGAGGGGGTGATTAGGACCTTTTAAAACTTTTCGCCTACTTAACAAATTTAGCAAATTAAACTACGTAAGCAGTTAACACTTCGGCTTTCAAGCCTAAGTGGGTCCAATCAAAAGACTAATAAATGATATATGCAATAACAACCTAGTCTATTCAACACATGTAGACCATAGAGGATGGATCAACAAAAGCTCAAGTCTACATGAGGAGTGAAAGTACATCATGTGTGTGTGTATGTGCCTATCAAGTGCCTAGCATATATTCCTAACTAAGCATTCATAATTAACAAGTTAAACGCAATGCATAAAGAGAAATGTGCTCAAGAACAATCACAAACACAAGGATGTATAGTGGTTCGACTACTTGTCTACTCCACTCCCGGTTCAAGTACTCAACCCCTTTGAGCACACCGGCATTCACTGGGGAGTTTAAATCTGGTTCCTCCCAACCAAAGTGTTTTAACTCGGATCCACCCAACCGGGGAGTTTACAGGTTACTCCCAACCTACACGTTTACACCCGTGTTGGTGGCTCCCCCTTGGAGACTTTGTTTAGGCCCGACAAACGTGCCAAGGAACGGCTAATGTCCCTAGATTTTAGGCCGATTAACAGGCCAAGGATCGGCTAACGACCCTAATTCGAGTTTGTCAAACAAACTCTACACTCAACTCCCACAGGGAATTGAGTAAATGAACTCTTAACAAGACAACCTTACTTGTCGGATTGAGCCCCTTTGTAGCGCCGCTTTGGGTTGCTTCTTCTCGCTCTCCCGTGCTTAAATCAGCTCCCCTTGTGCTCCCCTGATCTTTGACGTCGCTGTTATGCCAAGGCTTCAGCTCCCAGATCAGCTACCTTGCATGTGATGCTCTATTGGAGATGCCCAAGGTGCTAGGGAATAGTGAAACCTCTACAAATTGTAGGAAATGGGTTTCCTAGAGGAATACACCTATATGGACTCCTAGGTGGTGTTTAGACAAGGGATTTAACTATCATCAAGGTGTCTAAACCTTAGGAATCAAGAGGGAATAAGTCCATTCTCAAGATGCCATTGAATGGCCCAAGCTTGTGATGAAAACACAAGGAGAATGGCTTGCAATGGGTTTGGGATGGAGCCTCTGATGGTCTCTAGCAAGTAGCAATGGTGGCTTCTATCTACTCAAAATCCCCTCTCTAAGCTCAAAAACGAATCCCCCTCTTTAAATAGATTTTCTTCCAACGGTCAAAAAAGGGCAAATTCGCGTAGCTCCGATTGATTGGAAAAAGGTCCGATTGATCGGAAACCTGTCCGATTGAACGGAGACATGTCCGATTGATCGAAAATCAGTCTGGTGAATTCTCTGGAAGATATTCTGATTGATCAGAAACATGGTCCGATTGATCGGACTGACCCCTTCCGATGGATCGGAAGACTGTTTGATTGATCGGAAATATGTCCAGTGGATTTTCAAGTTTTCTGGGACAATTTCCGATTGATCAGAACTTCAGTCCGATTGATCGGATTCCTATCAGAGCCAATGTCCGATTGATCGGAGATCAATCGGAAACTGCTGTTTGAGCTGATTTGATTACAGCAGCTTCCACCTCTTTAATTAGTCTAACTTATCATGTTTTTCATGGATTTCTAAGACTAATGATGATGACTAAAGGTATACCTAGATGGTACAAGTCATCTACGAGGTTATGGTTTTGGATAGGTACTAGGTTCGGGCTCACCAGGGCATCAGTTTTACCTGTTTCTTCTTTCTTAATGCAACCGGTCCGTCTTGAGTCTTTGGTCTTCGTCTTCATTAAGCTCAACCGACACTAGACTCACTGACCTAAGTAATTGACAAACAAGGTGCACTGTATGCCACAGAAAAGTGCACTAACAACCCACATGGAAATATGGGAGTTGGCGTCAAGGACAAACATTTCATGTGCCCGTGTTAAGAGGAGAGCAGGAGTAACTGCCAAGATCCTTCTTAATCAATCACCGGATTATCGCCCTTGAGATGTAGCCATGGTGTGCCGTAAAGGCTGTTATGGGGCCATAAAGGCCATTACGTAAAGGTAATGGTGGCAACCGTTATATGTTATGGGGTCATAAAGGGATGTTACGTAAAAAATGATCTATAAAGGCTGTTACAACCCCTGTAATGGCCCATTACGCCCCTTACAAAGGCCATAAAGGCCCCATAACAACCTGTTACACCCCCTGTAAAGGCCACAACGGTCCATTATGGGGCTGATATAGGTATTTTGGATTTTTTTCAATAAAAAAATAGAGACCGTAATGGCGGCCATTACACCCCATATCATAAAGGTAAGGGTGGCAGCCATTACGGCCACCGTTACCATTACGGAATACCTTGGATGTAGCAAAGAAAGAGATCAAACTTCTTTTTTATGGGTGAGGGATTGAATTGTATTGAGAGGATTTGTATATATACCAATGAACATCAATTTGGAGGAAAAAGTATGCATACCGATTGTAGATTCACCATTCCCACTTAATTGCTAGAAATAAGATAAGAAAATATCTACTAATGAACTCCAGGTCCCGGGTGGCAGGGTCACGGGAAATATCGCAGTTGTAGCAGGAAATATTGCGGAAATCACAGAAACATTGCAGATATCGCAGGAAATATCACAGACATCACAATACATCTTCTTTTTTTTCAAAGGATAACTAAAATTCATTAAATTAAAGAAGGGGAAGCAATTCCTGAAACAAAAGATAAGGGCAGCTTGCCCCAGAACAAGCGAGCTCTACCAGAAGAGGATGGGGTGGATCCTTTTGAGGGGGTAAACGATACTTTAACCCCCCGGCAAGGAACCTAGTCTCTTTGAAAATACAATCAGAACCACAATGATGATCTGCACCCCAGAACCCAAGAGCAGACTTCTCTTTGAGGGACCTATATTAGGTGACAGAAATGCTTGTGAATGGACGGCACTGCCTCATTGATAGCTAGGGAGATGGCTTTGGTCTTGGAGTCAGCTTTGATGGGACCAGAGAAAGCTTTCAACATTGATACACTCTCATCCAGAAGCTAACCACCCATCTTGCAGGACCCAAAAACCCAGTAGAAATCCGGTGCCTTTGCCGATGGTGAGGCTCTTGTCACTAGAATCATTGCAATGACAGCCCAAACTTTCTGAATCTCAGAGCGATTCATTTTCACAAAAAAAAGAGTGTGGCCTGCCCACGAGATCACATTACAACTGCGTTTCTGGAAAAGCTTTTCTGCTGTGCATTCTGTCTCCTCGAAGATACGAATGCTTCTCTTGGTCCAGATCTCCCAGCAGATAGAGAATGGAGTTAAGAACCAGACAAGTTTACCTCTATCTTTAAATTCCGATCCTTCTCAGCTGATCATCTCACGATATATCATCATACATGGGATTTTTTGTAACATCCCCCATGTTTTGTATTGGTTCCAAGCAATCTATAATATAATAGTGGCTGATTCAATCACGCCCTCGCACACTGCCCCCTTATGGCAGTATGGGGTTCCTCCAAAAGTAGCTGCTTTCGGTTGGCTGCTTGGAAGAAATAGAATTCTTACCGTGGACAATCTGCATAAGCGTGGGATGTGCATCCCGAATGTTTGTCTTCTCTGTCTTCATGCCGAAGAAACAGTGGACCATCTCTTTATCCACTGTCTGCTTGTGTCAGATATTTGGTGGAGTGTTTTCAGAATTGCTGGTGTCTCTTGGGTTATGCCGACCTCTATGGCTGATCTAATAGGCCAATGGCATGCTGAAGATGGAGGTGCAATGGGGAAAAGGAGGTGGAGGTCTCTTTTCCTTGCTGCTCTGGGCTATTTGGATGGAAAGGAACAACCGATGTTTCAGGAATGCTGCTGTCTCTGTGGCAGGGGTTTTCTCTCGCGTTTTGATCTTTTTCAGGGATTGGGCCCCCGAGTATGTTGTTCTGTCTTGGGAGGGGGGCTGTTTCTGGGTTCAGCCATTGTATAGTTTTAGTTGTTTTTTTTCCTGTTTTCTTCTTTTCCTGTATATGTCTGTGTTTTCTTTAATAAAATCCTTATCTTTCAAAAAAAAAATATAATAGTGGCTGATGCATCAGCCAATATGGTTGATACATTGAAAGGTGGTAACACATATGGGTTTTAGCCACTCAAGAAGTCACATTGCACATTCAAATCACTCTCTAGGCAAAGCTACATGCACATCAGGTGGGCATAAAGTAACTTATCAGCGACTTAGTGATGATTGATGAATCACTAGATTAGGTAATATTTGAAAAGGCAAAAGAGAGGAAAAGTTGAAAATGTTCATTTGGTCATTCTCCATCAGAAAGAAATCATCTGAGCATTGTGTACAGATATCTGAAAATATTCTTAAAATGCTAAAGGATTCAGACAGGATCAGATTGCACAATCAATGCAGCTGCAGTAAGCAGATGATTTAGTGCATTACATAAAGAGATAAGCATTCCAAAGCCAACAATTATGATGCTTTTTCTAAAAAGAAGTGGCAGCCCCTGCAGTACTGAGGATTCTCAATGCATTCAATTTAAAGAGAGTAAAAAAAAAAAAAAAAAAATCAGTTGTAGAAAACAAATCATATGGTTAGGTAAAATTTGCTAAAATCTATAAAGAACTGACCATACCTTGCAACGGAAAAGAATGTACTGAACATTTCATTCACTAGATCATCACATTCAAGGTCCAACATGACAACACATGACCTATATTTTGCAAGTGTTTCCAAGATAGCGACCATCCTACCAAATGATGGATCATTGACATCACCCAACCTACTAAACGTACCCACAATCAATTGAAAAATGTCCTGCAACAATGAAACACTTTAATCAGGATGTAAATCTGCAAAGTGATTATATGGGTTAGAATATAGATTACAAAATGGACCTATTTAATTTGAAGATGGAAATAGAGTTGGATCCCTGCAATGCAATTAACATGTTAGGGAAGAAAGGTACCCTCAAAACATCATCACTGTAAGGAGCTTCTGGAGCCGTGATACGGGTAATCTCACAAATGCAATTTGCAATCAGGACATTCACGTCTCTATCTTGGTGTTTCAGAAGCTCTGCTTTGGCAATTGAGTTAAGACATGGCTGCATCGACTCCTCCATTAATAACGATGGCGACTGGTCCAGCTCAGAAAGACAAGTTGCAGCTTGCTACATAGTGAAATGGCACCATAAGTGTTAATCAGAAGTACAATGTGACAAGAAAAGTATTATTGTAAATGGAAAGTGTGGTGTGATTGGTAAAAGAGAGAGAAAAAGAAAAGAGGAGAAAGAATGAAAGGCAGAAGAGGAGATATTGGGGTTCACATCCATCTAATTTTCTAGGGGTTCAAATTATCTTTATAAAACCAAATGGAGCAATTTATCTGTAGTGGCTAAATCAATCCAAGCATTTTTTACAACCAAAAGCAAATTAAAATATCTGACCGCGGAAAAAACCAGATGAAAGTTCTAGCACGTACAATTAGTATGGAAACATCCGTTAGTGGGAATATGATGTTTCTAGATACTGCAAATGAGGTGTGGGATGCATAACGAGTGATGTATTCATCCAATAAAAACATCTTCCACACATATCAGTTGTTTGAAGAGATTTTTTCATTCGAACAAGGAAACAAGTCCCTTAGTGAATATTATTTGAAACCCAAAGGAATGTGGGAGGAGTTGAATACAGTAGTGTTTGAAGTTCTAAGTGTGTGCTCATGTGTCTTTTAATATTTCTTAAAGTTTCATTGAAAAATTTCATCATTTTCCCAATAGTTCCCTTGGACTACAATACATTCACCGATATCTGCCGTGTTTCCAATGCAATACCGATATGTTCGTCTCCCAAGGTTGTGATACACGCAATGATAAAGATACTTAAAACACTGTTTTTTCCACACTTGCTTAGGTCATGTGCCTTTTAATTCACCTGTTTCTGCATTTGCCCTTTTGTGATTGAAGTGTGGTCTGCAATTCTGGCCAAATTTCTCTCCCTGGGTGATGCCCGAGGAGATCTTGACCTGTTGTATGCGTGGCATAGAGGAAGCATTGGTAAAGATTTTAAAGCAATCTTGCGTCTAGCGTTAATGGCCACCCTCTGGGCAATCTGGAAAGAAAGAAATCTTCGCTGCTTCAGGAACATCTCTTCTTCTTCTTCAAAGGTTGCGGCTCAAATCTTCAGGGACATGAAGGACTGGTCTTCAATCCTCAATCTGAATTATAGATCATTTATCTTGCCCCTTCAGAATTAGCACAGCTGCCTCAGCTCGGGTCTGCCGGAGGGGTTTTTGTGGGTTCAGCCTATTTATATAGCCGGTTGCTGTTCAGTTTTGGGTTTTTCTGTTTGTATAACAAGTTGAAGTCTCTTTAGGGCCTCTGTCTTTAGGCCCCTTGGGTTGTATAGTTGCTTTCTAGCTTTGTTCAGTTTTATTTTGTTTTTGTCTGGTGTTGGTTTTGTTTCTTTGGGTTGCCTTGGCTCCCTTTTCTATAATATATATTCATTCTTCAAAAAAAAAAAAAAAGGTGTCTTTCAAGTTTCTTTAGTTTTTATTCCCAAATAACTTGTGAAGGACTATGATTTTCAATGAGAAGTCTGTCAAGTGGCTAAACACTGCAGGACTTCTTTATCTTCACATACCAAGAAAAGTTCCAATCCTTTTTATCTTATTCACTTTGGTCATTGGGGACCAACCTTAGTGGTTTTTATTTTTGGTTTCAAGTATTTCATTTCATTTATTGATGATTATTCGAATTCACATGGATATATCCCGTTGATAAAAAGAGATTTGCATGGGAATGTCTCTTAAAAAGCAGGGATAAATTGATACCCATTGTCTAAATGTTTCGTAGAATCATTCAAAATCAAGTTGATAATAATATGTAAATCAAGTTTTCTACTCAGACAATGCTGGGGAACACCTACATCGCGAGGTTCGTAGTTATTTTCTTGAACATGGAATGGATCCCAAACTTCTAGTTCGTATACCCCCAACAAAATGGGGTATAGGTAGAGCAGTAAAATCATCATCTGATGGAGGTTAATAGATCCATTCTGATGGAGACATTTGTCCCTAACATCTATCAGGACGAAGCGGTTTTTGCTGCAGCCTATATGATCAATAGGATGCCAACTCTAATTTTGGATGGCAGTTACCTCCTAAAGCTTTGAGACCTATTTTTCCCTTATTTTTTATTTGCCAAAAAGTTTTTCGATGTGTGCTTTTCATTCATGTCCTTGGACCTACAAAGAAAAGTTGGGACAACAGGTTCCAAATTTTATTTTCTTAGGACACTCTAATTCTCAAAAGGGATATAAGTGTTATTGTCCAGTTATGAGAAAAAGGTATACTAGTAAAGATGTTACCACCTTCTTTAAGAATGTACCTTATTTTTAATCACAAGGCAAAACTATTACCTTAGGCGATGCCCTAGCTGATCATAACCGGAGAGCTTCCATGATGAAAGAGATGACATCCTTAGAAAAGCAAAAGACTTGGGATTTTCTCCCGAAGGAAGTATCTATTATAAAGTACTTCCTAGAGATTGAGGTGTCAGGTCCAAGCAAGGTATTTTCTCCTGAAGGAGCATCTCTTAGATCTTTTGATTGATGCTAACATGTCGATAAGTTAGATCATCCAATACTCCAATCGAAGTGAATCTTTGTCTCATGACAAGTAGTCTATACCTCTTGGTGATTCTGTAGATATCTTTGTCTAGTAGGCAAGCGTATCTATTGGAGAATAACTCGACATTGTGTATGCTCAGTATGACCAGTCAGTTTATGCATGCTTCATGTACATATCAACTCAGGGCAATTTATTTGATTCTTTGATGCCTAAAATCCTCTATATGGAAAAGCTTATCGTATTCCAATCATGGTAATTTGATCCTAAATGAATATTGTGATGAAGATTAGGCAGGATTTTCAAATGATAGGTCCACAAGTGGCTATTTCACCTTTATCAGTAATAGCCTAGTTACTTGGAAAAGCAAGAAAAAATATGTTGCTGCTTGCTGATATGCTAAAGCTTAGTAGCGTGCGATGGCTCATGCTACATTGGAAGTTATATGGCTTCGGACTCGTCTTCAGGAAATGAGATTTGGTGTTTCTATACCTATTCCATTACACTGCGATAATCAAGCTATTATCCATGTTGCCAAGTCTTTCACTAGAGAACCGAGCATATTACAGTTGATGGTTGCTTTGGTCAAGATAAGTTAGCTTCAAAGCTTTTGCTGGCTCCACCTGTTTAGATTTGATGATCAACTTGCGGATATTCTCACAAAAGCTCCGAGCTCTCTCTCATCTTCATTGTTCTTTGGGAAAGTTGGACGTGTAATATCCATGCTCCTCTTCCTCCCTCCCTCCCTCCCTCTCTCTCTTCAAAGCTTTTGCCGACTCCACCTATTAGGTTGGATGATCAATCTGCGGATATTCTCTCAAAAGCTTCGAGCTCCTCAAATCTTCATTGTTCTTTGGGGAAGCTGGATATGTATAACATCCACGCAAGTTAGCTTCAAAGCTTTTGCTGGCTCCACCTGTTAGATTTGTTGATCAACTTGCGGATATTCTCACAAAAGCTCCGAGCTCCTCTCATCTTCGTTGTTCTTTGGGGAAGTTGGACATGTGTAATATCCATGCTCCTCTTCCTCCCTCCCTCTCTCTTCAAAGCTTTGGCTGACTCCACCTATTAGGTTGGATGAGCAAATTTGCAGATATTCTCTCAAAAGCTTCAAGCTCATCAAATCTTCATTGTTCTTTGCGGAAACTGGACATGTATATCCCCCCCCCCCCCCCCCCCCCCCCCCCCCCCCGGGAAAAAAAAAAGAAGAAGAAGAAAGAAAGGGAATGAACAAGTATAAACATATGTGTCAATACACATCTGATGGACCGCACAGAATCCAACAATTAGATTGAGCACTTGCTCCAAATTGGTCTTAGATGAATTACAATAATGAATTCAACATGATTAGTTGGAGTTGAGGGAGAAATCATATGAAGAACAACACGGCCTTGCCATTTAGATTGAGCAAACAGAAATAGTAACTTCAACAGAAATGAAGTGTTTATCCAATATATAAGGGTGGAAAATCATCAATAATGCATGCGCAATACATAAGAGAAATTTTCGTCTGTAAACCTCAGTTTTGACCGACCAGCCAAATTAGACCTCCAAAAACTTTACTTTTCATTTTTAAACTTCGGCTGTACGGATGTGTTTTTCTGGACAGAAATACCTTTGGTGAATTGAACAGTGGACTCGGTGAATTTCACCGAGTTCTCGGTGAATTGACAGTGGACTCGGTGAATTTTTCACCAAGGGTATTTCTGTCTGAAAAAACACATCCGTACAGCTGAAGTTTAGAAATGGAAAGTAAACTTTTTGGAGGTCTATTTTGGCTGGTCTGTCAAAACTGAGGTTTACAGACGGAAATTTCTCAACACATAAAAACCATGCAGTATGAACGTGACAAGATTTTAAATCCTTCTCCTTATAAAGAGCTAAACCTTAATTCTTAATCCAAAATGGCTCCTTAAATATTCAAGGGTGCAAATCACAAGCGTGAGAATGTGCCAATGCCAGTCCGGCACATGTATGTGAGATGGGACTGTCCTTCAGGTGGATTTGATTGTGTAGGTCACCTAGAAAACATCAGGGATTCATGCCGGTCTGTTCATTCATTAGCTAGGGTGTACAAAACAAATGGACAGCTATACCATGTTTTTTAGCTGTCAATTCGTTTCATCCGCTATTGGCCCACCAAATAACTGCACCATTCTAATCTTTAGGTTGTAGCATCCACAGGGTGGAGCTATGTGGTGAAACTTTTGCAATTGGATGCTCACAACATGTGCCAAAATGAAACATGCTCAAGCATGGAGATAGCATAGGCTATAGCAAATTGGCACCCGTGTTGGACCAGCAAGGCCCTAAATTCTCAGTCGAAGGTATGGCGATAGATTTGAACATTGACTTGCTAAAAATGGCTAGAATATCTATGTTTATAAAGGATGATGTTGGAATAGCGGAAAGATTTTGAAGTTGAAGGTCAAGGAAGATTTAAGCTTTTTAAGAAACTTTAATTTCTAAAGCGCAAAACAAAGAGCAGGAACAAGGAATCATACAGTGCAATAGAGGAAAGTGGTGATTCTTAAACAAATTTCTTGATTTTGATAATTGAAAAGGGGACATAATTAAAGAAAAAGGATATAAAAGAACGAGCATCATGATATCGTTGACGTGGAGATATATTGGAGGCAAAAATTATAGGGTATATGGTTGGAAGGGGACAAAAACACACCTTTTTTCCCACACAAGATGACCAATGCTGGGAGGGTAAATTTGATATAAAAGAAGGGAGGGAGATGCTTTGACAGAGGACCCGAAGGAAATAAGAGATACAATGGTTGAAAATTTCAATGACTTTCACAAACAGAAGAAGTTTACTGGACTAATTTGTAACAGATTATTGTTTGATGTGCTTTCTTCCAAATGAGCTTCTTGGATGAAATGATGTTTTAAGAAATGGACATTGGAAAAGTAGATACAGAATCAGAAGAGAATGATGGAAAGACAAACGAAACATAGCTTTAAAATTTATTTCTATGAATCAGAATCGATACAGTGTGTAGTTTCCAGATTTATATAACAAAAACCAAAATGGATGGTTTAGAATTTAGATTTTAATACTTTAGATCAATGTGCCGAAGGAAGAGATTATCAATTCTGTTCTTATTCAAAACGACTAAGCGTCTCTACAATCTATCCTCAATGAAGAAGAGATGCCTAAGCAAGTTCACCATAGGGGTGAGATCTAGAACCTACAGTAGAGATTAACCCAAGAGATGGACCACAAGTGATGGAGGAAGGACAGGATCTCCTTCACTTTCTCTCTCATTGTTCCTCTCGCTTTACCTATCTCCTCTTTTTCTCTTCTTGGAAAGAGTTTGGAAGGAGAATAGGCATGGATATCCACTCTCTCTTTATGCCAGGGCACCCATTCTTTTTAGAATGGGATCTACACATAGAGGGGTTAAGGTTATAGTGCTCCACCAGAAACATAGTAATCCACCACCCCATGCATTTCCATATGCCCTGCATCATCAAAAGTGCACACACAAAATCTATCCATGTACCCAAATGGACCATATCCCTCCACAATTATGGCCACCCACTCATGCCCTAATCTTGCTGGACGAAGTGCAGGTCACTAATAAATCATGAACATTGGTTATCCCTCAAGCAGAAAAAAAAAAATCAATGGTTAAAACAATTGTTCCACTATATCTCTTTTTTGCATGAGATGGAAAATTGTTTTCTTTCGTAATCCACTCTAGATCACCATCTTTTAATAAGTTTCCTTGATGTTTTTATATTGGAGCACATGACAAACTCTTAGGTTCAAACCTTGATTCGTCTTTATATTGTTGCCTTGCTTTTGATTCTAAATCTACTTCAGTGAGGTCAATGCAAAATTAACTTTGTGGAGATATCCATCTCTCCCCACATCAAACTCTCATTGGGCTAGACCGTTATTGGACGTTAAAAGTACACCCACTGGAGCATAAACAGTCAGAAAACGGTCCATGATCCAGTGGGCTAGACCGTTGTTGGACAGTCCGAATTGCATGCCTCATTTGGAAGGATTTATGGAGCATAATCCAATAATGAACACTCCATGGACAATCCTAACCATCCAGCTCCACCCACTGGATCGTGGACTGTTTTCTGTTCAACAATCCAGACAGCCACAATCTGACTAGTTTAGTTCTTGGACTATGCCCCATCCACAATGGGGCCGACTACTTGGACAGCCCAGATTGCAACAAATGTATGTCACAGTAACATGGATGTGTTGCCAATGCTCTTTATGGTGGAGCAAGCACATGCCATAGTCTAGTTTAGGCCATCAAAATTGCATCTTTCTCCACAACTACAAATCTTGTTGTCAACCATACCCTAAAAGAAGCTAATTTTTTTCTAAAACGCCCTTCAAACAATGAATTTTCACCCAAAAAAAACCCTAGTTTACTTCCAAAACCCTCATTTCTAAGCAAAAAATCGCATGACCTCATACGAATTCAAAGAACTTCAAAAGGTTAAAAACATATATTTTCCCGAAAATTGCAAGGAATTCAAAGAATTAAATGGGATAAATACCTTCAAGAGCTTGATTAGAGCATCTTTGGAAGTCGGAGGGTTTTCGAGCTTCGACCCGAGCTCCTTCAGCTGCTTTTGCAGCTGCTTCTGCTGCTGCTTCTTCGTCATTTCTGTTGCAGAGACGGAAATCTCTCTCTCTCTCTCTCTCTCTCTCTCTCTCAAGAAAGCATCTGATCGATCGGAAAAGAACGAGCGGAGGGTTTTTCAGTTTTTTTTCCAGGTGAGCGAAATTAGAATCGAAATGAAACGGAAATGAAGCGAAATGAGAATGAAATGAAATGACGTTTTTCAACTGAAACGAGAAAGAGTGAGCGCGCGTCTAGGCACGTGTATTTGCAGTGCTTTATGCGCTCGTGTATTGTCCGAACTCAGCAGTTTTTGAGGGATCTGATACACTGCCTCCGGAGGCACTGCATTTTCGTGCCTCTATGTCGTGTCCCATACACGTGTGAATATTTTAACATGATCCAGTCCATCCATTCTGTGGGACCCACTATTTTTAGATAATTTGAAGGAAAAAAATATTATTATACCCTCTTAATCATCTAATAAATGGATCTTTCATCATTGAATCTGACCATTGCTGAACTCTTTTTCCTACCATAGTTTAAATAGTACGATTATACAAAAGATTTAGTTTTTGGCATAAAACCTACCAGATATCTGAATTATAAAATGAGCGGTCCGATCTTGTCCACGTTCTCCCTGTGGATAGAAAATGACGAGGAGGCACGGTACTCCCATGCATCTGAATGCATGTTGTCTGGCACCTTAGTTTGATGTCTTAAGCCCGTAAATGCCCCTGACATTGAGGAATAATCATAATAAAAGCTTTCAAGTTCAGCCGATTGCAGTATGAGTTATGGTCCACCGATCGGATAAATTTCAACCGTTCATATTATGAAAAAATCTAAACCGTATAATATCTTTTTCCTATCATGAATATCATATTCTGAAAATTTACGCCATTGGACCACATTTATATATATTCTAAATTCCAATGGCTATATATTGTTTTCTCTAGTAAGACCCATATGATGATTATATAGGGATTAAATTTTCAACAGATTATCCTTATAGTGGTACAACATATTATAAGGGTTCGATATCATATTATTTCAATAGGTTGGAAGTTAACCATGGTTGGACTCTAACTTTTGCTCCAACTAGTTGGACTTTAGATCTCACAATGATATGATCCTCGACCTAGGATCCGTAGTATCTGCATTTTAAGTTTGTACAGATGGGACTCATGATCCATCGATCCAGGCCGTTCATCTTATCCATCTCTCATATGGTGAATGGATACATATGTCAAAATATCATGGATAGGAAGATCCTACCCACAAATCAGTTGAACATGAGCCTTCTTAGCCGTTCATTTTTTCATCCATAAATTGAAATGTTACATTAACTCATCGAGGACATGTTCGGGTGGGCCTAACACGGTTAACTCCGATATACCAACGGTATAGATAACTGAATCATAAGCCTCAACCGTCCCAAACTAGAACCCGTGTACACTGTACATGTCCTCGGGTTGAGTGTTTAAAAGGACTATGATTCCATGAGGGACCTTGGTTTGATATCAGCACAAGAGTCACACGTACCAGAGATCTGGGCCATTCATAAGGCAGTGTGCATTATAAAAATATTACATAGCAAAAATCAGCATATGCTGATCAAGCGGGTCACACGTACTTTCAATCTGGACTGTTGGACATTTTTCTAACCGCCCCTTTTTTCTCAAACAATTTTGAATGCTTGATAAGTGGACCACATTATTTTTTCACCATGACATTTACAAAGTGTGTTCTACCTGATGAACGGCCGAGATCTCTGACACGTATGTCATCCTCCCGGATCTCTAACATGTGTTCACAACCCAGTCAACACTCAAAAGGTTTTAAATACCACGTCTGGTTTGAGGAGGAGAAAACATTGATACTCGAGCGGAGCCTAACCATCTATGTACATGCACTCAGCTACTATAAATGTGGAATACAATTACTTCAATCTAACCGTCCAAATCGTATCCCTATATAGATGAAACATTTACTTACCATCAGATTGGAAGATCTCAGCCTCTGATTAATGAATATTAGTCTGTAGAATTTGAGCCCTGAACCATTATTTGATGCCATAGATCATACAACTTGAATGATTCTTTTATTTTGATTTTTTTTATGGAAAATAAACAATAGCTCCTACTATTTGACGTGTTAGGATTGAGTTACGTTTATGCATGTGTATTAAGTATCATGCTCTACCAGAGTATCAAATAACTCCACCTTTAGATACAGCTTTCGAACCGGCAGAATCTAATTATACATATGCTTGCATTCATTGTCCACGCTGCATATTCATACTTAAATCCAGACCGTCCAAGTCAAGAGGTTAGTGTAAGCAGGTCAACACCTAAATACCTTATAACTAAACAACATTAAAAAAAAAAAAAAAAAAGGAATTTTACAAAATAGTACCTCAGTTCGGTATTTACATCCAATTACCTTTTTAAATTACCATTTGATTGAGATATCTCCTTAATTGAGTTATTGTAAGAGGGGAACCTTCCGTTTTTCTCAAATGACAAAAAAGCCCACGGAAAATAAGTAAAAAAATTAAAAAGATTGCTGAATCTAATTATCATTAATAAGCTATAATCATTAAAAAAAAAAACTATGAAAAAAAAAGAATAAAAAATCTTAGTGCCTTTCTCCACAAATTGTATAAGGCCAAGGCTACTGGTTGTGTTACGTGGATCTCATTATGATGTATCTATTTTATACATGCCATTCATCTATTTTCCAAGAAAGTAGATACAAATATCAGGTGGACCACACCATAGTAAATAGTGATGATTGAATACCCACCATTAAAAACTATGGCCCACCGTAATGTTTATTTTCCATCCAACAGGTTGATTAGGTTACACAAACCGGATGAAGAGAAAATATAGGTACAGCTTGATCCAAAACTTTTGTGCCCGCGCAAGAAGGTTTTAATGGTGGGAGTTGAATCACCACTGTTTTTATGGTGTGGTCCACATATATTTGGATCTGCATCATTTTCAGAAGATGCCAGAAATTGATCTGGAAAGTAAATGGATGGAGGGCTTGGATAAAATATATACATCATGGTGGGCTCCACATAGCTTCAAATGCAAAACGCATTCCAAGTTAAAGGCTCCACTGTCAGGTTCGGGATGACGTACACCCCCGGCCTCACCTAACACCATGTGGCCTTGATCGTAGGCCTCTGGTTCGGGATGACGTACACCCCCGGCCTCACCTAACACCATGTGGCCTTGATCGTAGGCCTCTCCTTGATGTATGTTTTGCATAGCAATGACGGCAATCCATTTTGTCAGCTCCTTTTAAATATCAAGTGGACCATACCATAGAAAATGGTACTGTCAATTGAACCCCACCATTAAAAACTTCATGGGGCTCACCATCTTGCTTTCACAGGAAGTTCCTGCACTAGGAGGGAAATATACTCTGAACGTCTATTTTGCGAGCTCATTTTAAGATATGTGACAAAAAAAATGAGGTAGATCCAATAGGATTGAAGCATTCATGAGCTCCACCTCGATGTTTGTAGCATCGAAACCTTTTATAAGGTCATTCCAAGAGGAATGAAGTGGAAAAAAAAAAAGAAATAAAAAAGCCTAATATAAAACTTTTGTGGCCATATGTATGTTTCAACGGCGGTCATTGAATTCCCATTGTTCCCTCTCACATGGGCCACTTGAGTTTTGGATCCTCTTCATTTTTTGTCACATGCCCTAAGATGAGCATGCAAAACGGATGGCGAAGGTGTATTTCTCACAAACATCATTGTGGTTCCCACCTAGCATCTCAATGCACTTCCTATTTTGCAGAATTTTTGCATCTGCGTAGTTTTGGGTGAGGCTGCGGTGGATTTATTTGAAAATTCCTAACATTTAGCTTGCATTTAACTTAATGCGGTTTGCATGGGGTGCTCTATAAGGCCCCACCATGATGTATATGTTTTATCCATGATATCCGTTCATTTTTCCAAATCATCTTATGGTGTGAGTTGAAAATGATGAAGATCCAAAACTTAGTTGGACCACACCATAAGAAACAGTGGTGATTCAATGACATTGCTAAAAATGGCTCCCAAGTTTTGGATCAACCTGATATTTGTATCTTCCCTTCATCCAGGTCTGTGTGACCTAATCAACAGGTTAGATGGAAAATAAACATAATAGTGGTCCTAATTAGTTTCTAATGGTGGGCATTCAATCACCACTATTTCCTATGATGTGGTCAACCTGAGATTTGTACTTGCCTCATTTTTGGGCTCATGCCCTAAAATTATCTCAAAAAATGGATGGACTTGTGGGTAAAACACATACATCATGATGGGACCACATAGTACCCACTGGTAGCCACGTCCCTATGCAATAAATGTGGAGAAAAATTCTAGTTTTTTTTTTCTCTTTTCCTAATATTACAACTCATTAATCATATGCATCTTCGGTGGCCATTTTTGTCATTTGAGAAAAAATTATAACCGTAGTTGAAGAAAAATTAATAGAAGGTACCATTTTGACAATAACTCAATTAATGAGGCACCTTAATGAAAATGTAATTTAAAAAGATACTTAGATGTAAATACTGAATAGTACTATTATGTAAAATTACCATAAAATGGAGTTATCATCATATGCTTAACAGCTTAAGATATTATGAGCAATTTTGGACATTTTTGCCCATTAATTATCTATTTTAGGTAGATGATGTCGAATAAAAAGAATATAAGATGTTTCAAATGAAGCCAGCAATATTTTTCCAACTAAAAAATAACAATTGTCTAACGTAGAGTAAATATTACACAAAAAAAGGGTTGTAAGGGCTTGAATTTCACCAGCATCTTTTTAGCTCTTTACTAGCCCACTTAAACTTCCTTCCTTTACTCGTGGCTTAAGGGGAGTATATGTGATAGAAAGTCTATGCAACAAGGGCTCAATAATGTTGGGGAGCCTTCAAACATGTGCATGGTTTGGGTGCTCAGACTGGTCGGGTGACTGATTTGGTTGTGTATCCCAGATGCACGTGAAGGCCGCTAGACAATTTCGTGGTGCCTCCGACCGGTTGGTGGTGGGGCAACGAGTTGGATGTTCTCCTCTGGACTGTTTTCGTGCAAGGTGCGACCGGTCAGGCAACCGGTCGACTGCGCACGCGTTTTCTTGTGCATTACACGGTAATGCGTAAGATGTTTCTAATTTCGAGTTGCTTGCTATATATATGGCATGTATTCGAACTTAGATAGTATCCTAAGGTGTCCAAGGTTTCCTAATTGCGTTAGGAAGAGGAGAGAGGTGTTTGTGAGAGAGAGAGAGAACTTGGGTTTTCTCTGTTTTTCCTTGCTTGTGGGTTGTCGATCTCTGTAATCTTCTGTTTATCCTAATGGATCACTTTGTGTTGTGGTTTTTTACCCGTTTAGGGGTTTTTTCACGTAAATTCGAATTCTCTTGTGCTAATTGCTTGTGTGTGGTTTGATTTCATATTGTTTATCGTTTGATCTCGCATTACTCTGCGCGTTTGGCTTCTACTTCCGCTGCCGGTTTTCCCAACAAATAAGTCTTACAAAGTTCACATGTCATACACGCTATGTCTATATAAGTTTTTATTATGCTAATAGCTATTTTGGTCTCACACTTGAAAAGTCCTAGGGCCTATTCCAATAACATGTAATAAGTAATTTTTTCAATTTATGTTAAGTCAATAAGTTATCTTTTTAAGTTAATCTGATAAACACCACTGTAAGAGTAAAAAATTATTAGTCTCATGAGTTTTTCTTTTCTTTCTTTTCAAATTTTTACTTTTTTACCTCTCTCTCTCTCCATGTGATGAATGGTCCATATCAAAAGAGTCCTCACATGATGGCAGTCTACATTAAAGGGGGGGCCATATGATGGACAGTTCACATCAAGCTGGCCCCCACATTATGGATGACACACCTCAAGGTGAGCCAACATAATAGATTGTTCACATTCATATGTAGGCTCCTAATGATGAATGGTCCACATCCAAAGCGGGCCTCACATGATGGACGACCAACATTGAAGGCGGAGCCAACACGATAGACGATCCATATCAAAGGTGGGCTCTACATGAGGGGTGGTGGCTATGGAAGGTGGCTCCACATGACGGACAATAACATTGAAGGTGGGTCCAACATGATGGATGACTCACATCAAGGTGAGCCCCACATAATGGATAATCCACATCAAAGGTTAGCTCCCAATGATGAATGGCCCACATCCAACGTGGGTCCCATGTGATCAACGGCCCACATTGAAGGTGGGGGCCACGTGATAGACGGTCCACATCAAAGTGGGCTCCACATGATGGGTGGTAGACATTGAAGGTGGGTCCTACATGAAGGACAAATTATTTTGATGGTGGGCCCCACATAATAGATGACCCGCATCAAGGTGGGCCTACATAATATATGCGTGGTCCGCATCAAAGGTGCCGACGATGAATGGCCCACATCCAAGGTGGGCCCCACATGATGGATTGTCCACATCAAAGGTGGGCTCCATATGATGGTTGGTGGATATTAAAGGTGGGCACCACATGATAGATGACTGGTATCAAGATCAGCTCCACATGAAGACAATTCACATCAAAGTTTGGCCCCTAAAGATGAACGACCCACATCCAATGCCGGTTGGATGGACGACCCATTTTGAAGTTGGGCCATGCATGATGGATGATCCACATTAAAGGTAGGCCCTGCACAATGGATAGCCCACATCGAAGGAGGGCCTCACAAGGTGGATGGTCCACATTGAAGGTCAGCCCCACATGTTGGACAATTCACATTAAAGACAAGGTCAAGGTGGGTCCAACATAATAAGTGGTCCACACAAAAGGTTGACCCACATGATGGATGGTGGATATTAAAGGGTGGACCAAACAAAATTGAGGGATAAGCACTTTGTGATGTTGGAGACCAAACATTTTTTTTTTAAATCTTTTTAGTTGATGAGTATATTGCTTACCAAACATACTTATCTACTAGATAAGTAGAAATCTAGATAAGTTACTTGAGGCCTCGCCCACTAGCCTAACTGGAAGACGCCGAGGCGTTTCAACAACATGTCTCAGGTACAAAATGCCAAGGAGACACACTTACTCCACTGGTGGGTGGGTTCATCATGTGACTAACCGTGTGGGTGCATTGCGCAGCTAGCAGGGTGGGTGAGTGCATCATGCGACTAATCGTGTGGGTGCATTGCGCAGCTAACACGGTGGGTGCGTTGCATGACTAACAAAAAAGTAGCCACATATATGAACGTAGTACATATGTGCAATAAGCCATCCAAAGAACGTTATTGAGCACATACATTAACACGATAAATGAATAGGATTGGTGCTTATTCAAAGAATGTTGTTCTAAATATGGGCACATGCATTAATACAGTACTCATGTGGGATGGGTGCCTACTAAAAGAATGCTATTCTAAATGTGGACACGCGCATTAAGCGGATGCATATGTAAGATTGTGTCCATCTGAACACCAGCACATGCATTACTACTTTGAAGGAGCATGGCCTTAGGCTTGGCATGAACCTTATTTCTACTCTCTTTCTTTTCCTTCTCAGTTAACTTTAGTCCCATAAGTTTATCCATGGGTGTTGGGACAATCTCATTTAAACTTGCTTTTCATTGATTTAAATTAAGAAGATTTTCTAGGGTGTGATTTTGGATAGAGGAATGAAACTGAACCAGTAGCAACTAGTGAGGGGGAATGAGGATTTGCAATAAGTGAGTAGTCAGAGGAGGAGGAGGTGGAGGTAGTATTCTGGGCCGGCTCTGATAAATTTGCAAGGGACGAGGAACAAAAGAAGTAGCTGGAATATCTATAAAATCAGTTAATGCGAAGGAAGAAAAAATTGTTGGAGCAGCAACAGCAGTAGTAGTAGATGATTGGGAATAAAAGGGTACATGCTTCAAATAAACTACGTTACGGGAAATACGTACCCATCTACAAATAGCATCATAACAACGAAACCCCTTATGGGTGTAACCAAAGTCCAAATACACATTCTAAGTGGACTTGGGGATAGTTTGTTACGTTCCCAAGTAAGAAGGTGAACATAACAAACACACTTAAACACACGAAATGATGAATAATTATGTAACGAGCAAAAGAGCACAAAATAGGGAGAGGTGTATTTGCATATGATCAATACGATATACCAAATGCAACAGGAATTGACATACCAAACATTAATGTATTTGCAATTTCTGCAATGTGGCGGTTCTTCCGTTTAGCCACCCCATTTTGCTTAGGGGTATCAAAACAGGTCTTTTGATGAATAACCCCACGATCATGTAGATATACAACAAATTCCAAAGAAATGTATTCCCCCTTGAATTAGCACGCAATATTTTAATTTTCTTACCAAACTGAGTTTCCACCATGGAGGAAAACTATCGGGAAATATAAAAAACTTGTGACTTGGAATACATGAAATAAATTCATATAAACTAAGTAAAATCATCTATGAATATAATATAATATCGCAATCCAAATTTAGATAAAATGGGAGAAAGACCCCAAACATCAATATGCATCAAATCAAATATAGTAGAAGTACAAGAAGTACTTAAAGAAAAAGAAAAAGCTTGATTCATTGATAAACAACATGAAAAATAAGGCAAATTCAAAGTATATTTATTAATGTTCAATTTATCTAATAAACCAGAGAAAAATAAATGGTAAAGCCTATCAGAATGTAGATGACCAAGGCGACAATGCCAAAATCTCCACAATTTACTAGCATGAGAAGTATCCAAAGTAGATGTGGCAAAAAAAACAAGAGGTTGAAGTAACATCAGAAGGGAACTCCAACATGAAGAGGTGACCATTCCTCCCACCCCTCCCAACTACTTCCCTCGTTGCCAGATCCCGCACAATACAAAAATCACTAAGGAAAAGAACCAAATAGTTAATTTTAGTAAGCTAACCCATAGAAATCAAATTGAAAGACAATTTAGGAACATGAAAACATTTTTCAAAATAAAGGATCGATTAACGGTAGGAGACAACTGTAAAGTACGAATCGACTTAATGGGTAGTAATGCAGAATCAAACATAGAAAATAACTTAATGACCAATATAAGGACTAATATCATGAAGGTGAGAAGAACTATTGGTCATATAATTTGATGCACCGGAATCAATATACCAAGGAGACAACAAAGATATACCTGATAGGCCCGCAACAAAAAGGGCTTATATGATCTGCTGAACCATCTTAGGAGTTAGAGGAGATGTAGAGACAAAGCCAACAGAGTCATTGGAAGCAAGTGTAGGCTCTCAAGAGGAGTAGGGGCAACAACAAAGGCACGACCAT
The DNA here is from genome assembly GCA_003013855.2 of Liriodendron chinense. Lineage (NCBI taxonomy): Eukaryota > Viridiplantae > Streptophyta > Magnoliopsida > Magnoliales > Magnoliaceae > Liriodendron > Liriodendron chinense. Next base: position 399,611 of record ML058531.1, read on the forward strand.
GACCACGTCTACAGCTATGACCACCACATCTTCGGCCTCGGGAAACAATAACAAAATCCTTCGTTTTACATTAAAAAATGCCATGACCAGCCTGGCGACAGTAAGAGCACTACTCCTTGCATTGTAAGACCAGATGTCCCACCTTGTTATAGTAAAAGCATGTCACAATGCGAGTATCATGAGTACCAGATAAGGCTACCATAGTTGTATCAGAGGAACCAGGAAATTGAGGAATCGAGGAAAGAACCCTAAGTCGTTGTTCTTCTGCCAACAAATCATTGATCACAACATTCATGGATGGAAGATGACTACGGTTCAAGAGAACAGCTTGGCAATGCTTGTACTCTGGGCGTAGTTTCATATAAAAATTTGTTAAAACACAGTCCGCTCCTGTAGATCCTGATAAATCTGAAAATCATTAAGAAACTCCGGATCCATTATTGCCATCTTAGTCCAGATGCCCATAATATCATTGTATAACGCATAAATACTTTTATCATTGTGAGAAAGATGTACCAAATCTTGCTCTAAACGATAGAGATGGGCTTTATTACTCTGTTGGTATATTACTTGTAAATGATCCCACATAGTCTTAGTCGTACGATGTGGAATCAACTCAACAATAATAGATTTCTCAGCTGAAATCTAAGTCATTATTCGACCATTGTATGAGAAGCATTTTCTTTTCTTACTAGTTTCTTCAATCCAAATCGGCCATAAGGTTCCTCTTTTGAGCGAATTCCTATCTGAATGCTCATTTTCAAATGGCATCTGTATTGTTCATTAATATTTCATTAATATAAAAACCACGATGTGATTGAATCTTTCATTAATTTAAAAATATATCCATATGTACATGTAGTAGGAGAATGATTACAAATGCTCCAAAGAACAAATGCTAATTACCATGTGTTCGAGCTGTGTGGGCCCACACCATGATTATAAGAACAACTAATTTATCTGTCATACTGTCAAAGTGTTTGGTGCAGATATCCATAAGCATTAAGCGGTAAAAAAAAACTACTAATTTCTTAGACTGCATCTGCAATCATGCGTTTTTCATGTCTTTCAGCAAAACTAGTTCTCCATGAACTAAGTGGTTATGACTCTCTACTCCAATTCTTCGAAAACAAGAGACTAAGAGACTGAAAGGGTTTATTCCTTCCAGCGACTTCCCAAAGGAGAAGAGGATAAACTAAAGAAGCTATCACAGATTTCAGGGACTCGCTTTACTTTAAAGAAAGGTGGAAGTAAATTAAAATGATTAAGGCCTTGTTTGGTAGTTGCATAAAAATAAGTTCCTCATTTTAGTTAATAGCAATTATGTATTAGATATCAAAGTTCTTGATCTTTAATACATAATCACTGTTAACATTAGCTGGTTATGAATTAGAGATCAAAATCTCTAATACACAATCACTGTTAACATTAGCTGGCTATGAATTAGAGATCAAAATCTCTAATACATAATTGTCATTAACTAAAATGAGATGAACTCATTTTTAGTTCCTACTCTTCTCTGATAGTGTTACTAGTAAAAGGTATATGCATTAAGACACCATGTCGGACATGGTGCATGCTACAGCTCCATGCTGCATGATGTCATACAAGTGATGCACGCAACAAAAACCCGTGAAAACAAAAACAGTAAAGATTCTACCTATCCATTAAAACAGGAAGATAATAAAGGGTACATCACCATAAAGAGATAGCCTTGTTATGTAGTGATGACAGAAATCTTCACAAAAGACCAGCACCTTGTTCCTAGTGGAGAAGTGATGGGGGCAGAAAACCACCCAATGACTGGAGCAGCCTGATTTTCATGTTACAGTGTACACATGGTGTGGCCCACAAGATTAACGGCCTAGATTTAAAAAACGTGACACATTAGCATGCAGCAAAAAGAGCATTCATCCCATATATAATCCTCCATTTACAATAATAAGGTGCTGCATGGAATGGAAGCACTGTTATGGCAATGCTACCTTTGCTGGGGTGCTATGTCTATTTTGAGGTACCAGCATTGCTGCCCATATGCAACTGAACTGAGGTACCACTAATAAGGTATAGCCGTTACAGGTGTGATTCATCTCAGGTTTGCTTGAAAAATATAACCAGGAGCAGGACACAGGCAATAGGAAATCTTGACTTGGCATCTCTTTAAAACAAGCTGATGAGCCTGACTTGATCAGTTCTCGATGAGACCTGTCGAATCGGCTCAAATACTCAGTCAACTCAATACGACTTGGGCTTGACTTGACCGAGTCACTCACCCAGTCTGCTGTTTTTTTGTTTAGAGATGATGAGAATGACATGAATCGAACAAGCAACCTCATCTGCTAGAGGGACCTGCTACCGATGCACCATGCAAAGTTGCTAGGTTTGTTTTTATTTTATTTTATATATATATTTTTTGTTTAGTATATCAATTGTAAATTCTTTTTCATCATGGTTTAAAACAAGCTGATGAGCCTGACTTGATCAGTTCTCGATGAGACCTGTCGAATCGGCTCAAATACTCAGTCAACTCAATACGACTTGGGCTTGACTTGACCGAGTCACTCACCCAGTCTGCTGTTTTTTTGTTTAGAGATGATGAGAATGACATGAATCGAACAAGCAACCTCATCTGCTAGAGGGACCTGCTACCGATGCACCATGCAAAGTTGTTAGGTTTGTTTTTATTTTATTTTATATATATATTTTTTGTTTAGTATATCAATTGTAAATTCTTTTTCATCATGGTGAATACTTTATAAATCATTAAAACATCGAGTCAAGTCAAAGTACAGACTTTGATTGAGTCTTCAAGTCGACCCGGCCCAATTTAGACATCAAGCTGAGTCAAGTTTTTGAGTTTTTGAAGTATGGATACAACTCTCTCTCTCTCTCTCTCTCTCTCTCTCTCTCTCTCTCTCTCTCTATATATATATATATATATATATATATATATATATATATATATATATATATATATATATATATATATATGTTGCATCCACAGTGGGCCCCATGAGACCAACGACCTGGATCAGACAACCATTCGTCCCACTAGTACAAACTGAAAAGTGTAAGGCTGCTAAGCATATCCCCAGTTTGAGTATATAATTCATCTGTATAAATAGTGCCAAACACAAACTGATAGGAAGAATACATTTCAATCTGATATACAGCTACAATGAATCCAATAACAGAAAGAATAGAAAAAAAAAAAAACACGCCGTATGCAATAATCACAGCTTATTCCCATCACAACCTACAAAACACATAGACACGCATATATGATAATGGCATCCAAAATCCTTACGGCATGAATTCAGAAATGAGCATACAAACAGTAGATATACAGTATAGAGCTGACATGATGAATTCTTCACATGGGAGCATGTACAAGGAAATTCAATATGAGGGGCGCAATGGCAGTCTTTTCACTCCTGATGACTGCATTCGACTGGATCTCTTTGATATGCTGGATGTCACGAATGATGAACAAGCTTCTGCTGTATCATCTGCAATGGAAAGAAACACGAAGATTGAAGTACGAGGCTTCTTCAGAATAGATTAACGGCAAATTACCAAAAGAGTTCGATGAGTACAACATCCAGGACTGTACTCTGAATCATAGTTCAAAAACTCGAAAACTCAACTGGACATGCAGCCAGGTCGGGTTGACTCGAAGACAAATTGAATCGACTCGGTATTTAATAATGAAGTTGAGAAAAGATTAAAGCAATAATAGAGATAATGAATAATATTAGTTGAAAAGAATTGTCAGATTGCTAAAAGGAACAACAAATGCTGAGATAGTATTGACGTTTTTATTTACAAAAAGCCCATCAATGACCGAGTTGTTAGGTTTGAGTCTTGCTGAGTCGAGTCAAGTCGACCGAGTTGGTGAGTCAACTTGACAAGTTTCGACGAATCGGTATTGAGTCGGGCTTGCCAACAAGTTTGAAAGCGACTCGGCTCAAAATGTCATTGAGTTGACTGGGCCGAGTTTCGAGTTTAGTCACCAACTTTTAGAACTATGCTCTGAATACCACCACACAGGTTTTGGACTTTGACATGAAATTCCCAAAATGAAGGTTTGCTAATCCAAGCATATCTTGATGATGGTTGAAAATGTAGATCCCCTAACCTCCAAACGCATGACAATGCATGTAAAATGTGTGACATCCAAACCATTCAAAAGATAGGCCCACCATGTAGATGACCTGACCCATGAACCAGGCCAGTCCACTCATCAGGCAGTACGGTGGATTTGGACCCATTCGAACCATTTGTCTGTTTCCTTGCACATGGACCCATCTGATGACTTTTAGATCAGCCTGGTTTTGGGGAAAGTTAATCTACAAAGTGCAGACCACCCATTGAGTGAGTGGATTCGATGTCATGCATGCAGGCTCAGGTTGGCATGTGCACCTGTGTGTGGAATATAGGGTTTCAATTCAAGTACTTCTGAACTGCCATGCTCAAACAGACAGGTCGATGGAATCTAGCAAAATTGAGCTACAAACAATGCAGTGAAAAGCATGGAAGAGAATCAAGGAATCTATATGCTGCCAACCTTAAAATACAAGTGCTCACAAATACAGTAGCTGATGACCACCATATCTCATTTCAGCAGCTTAAGAAAAGCAACCATCAACTGACTTTACATAGGTCGCAGTTATTAGTTAGCATTTCCAAACGATAGCTACACGTAACCAGTTCGGTCTTGCTGAGTCGAGTCAAGTGAACTGAGTTGGTGAGTCGACTTGACAAGTTTTGATGAATCAGAATAGAGTCGGGCTTCCCAACGAGTTCAAAAGTGAGTCGGCTCAAAATCCAATTGAGTTGACTAGGCTGGGTTTCGAGCTGAGTCACCAAATTTTAGAACTATGCTCTGAATACCACCACATGGGTTTTGGGCTTTGAAATGACATTCCCAAAATGAAGGTTTGCTAATCCAAGCATATCCTGATGATGATTGAAATTGGAGATCCGCTGGCCTCCAAACGAATGACAATGTGTGTAACATGTGTGGCAGCCAAACCACTCATAAGATGGGCCCACTATGTAGACAACCTGGCCCACAAATCAGGCCGATCCACTCATCAGGCAATCTCCATGGTATGGTGGATTTGGATCTGTTGGAACCGTTTGTCTGTTTCTCTACCTGATGACTTTTAGATCAGCCTAGCTTTTGGGAAAGTTAATCTACACGGTGCAGACCACCCATCAAGTGAGTGGATTCAATGTCATGCATGCAAGCTCGGGTTGGCACATGCACCTGTGTGTGGGATAGAGGGTTGTAATTCAAGTACTTACTGAGCTGCCATGCTCAAACAGAACTGGTCAATGGAATCTAACATACTGAGCTACAAACAATACAGTGAAAAGCATGGAGGGAGAGAATCAAGGAATCGGTGAGCTGTCAACCTTAAAAGACAAGTGTTCACAAATACAGTAGCTGATGACTTCCATATCTCATTTCAGCAGTTTAAGAAAAGCAACCACCAACTTTCTTTGTATAGGTGAAGATTATTAGCATTTCCAAATACTGATAGCTACACGCAACCAATTTGATGTCAGCTCTGAAAATCCAGACTCAGCTCATAACTCAGTTGGGTTTGACTCATGAGCATCTCTGGCTCAGCTCAGCCTTACAATAGACACACTACATATTATGATATATTTTGTTCGGTAATTTACCATAGGCACAAAATTATCATTTGAAGCGAGACTGGGGGTATAGTATTACCATAATACTATCATTTCACATGCCAGAAATGTTGAAGATATGGATCGTTCATTTGCTGGTATTCGAGTTCAAAACCTGAATTATCAACTCAACTCAATGACCAACCAGGTTCAGTCGAATCGAAGACCGGATCGAGTCTTTACTTGACTCGACTCAGTATTTAATAATAAATTTAAATTTAAATAGTTATAGATGTTAACGAATATAAAATACCCAAAACGAAGCAAATGCAGGGTCACTAGTGCACGGTTAGAGGTGTTTTCATCTTGAATGGAGTTTGAGAGTTTGAAATTCACTACTCAGTTTAAATTATTATAAATGCATTAACCAAGTGACTCAGTTGACTTGACAAGTCTTGGTTTTTCGAGACAGAATCGCACTTACGAGTTATTTTAATAGTGACTCGGCTCGAATTGTCAAGCATAATTGACTGGGCTGAGTTTGGAGTTGAGTCACCGAGTTTTACGACCATTACTGTGGATGCGTACATACCACAAAAATCAACACCAGTTGGATAATCCTAGCCACTGTCTGGACAACTTTTGAAGATTGCAATTGGGTAATTATAAAATAGTTGAACCATCTTTTGACATTCAACAACTGGAAGTCCTCTCAGTTCCCATTACCGGGTAGCATCATCTAACTGATGTGATTTTTGGTGTATCAACCCTCCATGGAAGGGCCTAAGACATGGATGGTCTGGATCTCATATGTGTATGCATTTGGACCAAGATCAAGTGCTTGATGACTAACTTTGGTATTGGCATTTAGCATCAGATCCTTTCCTTAATATTTAATTATCATTGGGTAGATGCCTTTCCATTAATTGAATTAACTAATGGATAGGGAGGATTATTCCATTCTACAGTTTAGACACTAGCAACTGGCATCCGTGAAGGACGGAATGACCATAAAAAGCTCATGATTTAGTGGTGATCTGGGGTCTGCCACCTGTTTGAGTTACAGACATGAAAAAGAAGAAGCCTTGACCCAGCTATTTGAGGTCAGTTCTACGAATTTTGTTTTTCCAATCGTGTTCAAAATATGGATTCTCATGATGGCTTGGCAAAATTTCTATGATCAGCTGACCACCTGGCATCAGCCCTTCTCCATTGACCAGGCTTCAGATCGGCTGGCACATCACTTCCAAGCGGAGTTTCCAAACTCATTTTCTCCATGTTTCACACACACACACACACACACACACACACACACACACACGCACGCACGCACGCACGAGTGCGTGCACCCACCCACCCAAGCGCAAGCACGCACACAAAAGAAAAGGGGAAAAAAAACAGAATCTACTATTGGATCTGATAGTCTGTTGAGCATCAATTGCCCTAACCCAAACAAGGGAGATAGAGCATATATACAACTTGAGGAAAATACAAGAATGCCCTTACACATAAGAGAAAGACCCAACATGACACATAACAGGATCTGCATAGTGAGTGGTATGGATCTGCTAGGTGTAGTTGGATCGCCAAAAAACTTAATGGAAGGAAAGGGACTGATGACCATGCGGATATACACAAGAAATATACCCTTAGATATTTGAAAAAAAAACCTTAGATCTTTGTAGGAATGGAGAAGGAATAGGAAAAGGCAGTATATGGCATGAGTGGTCATCTACATAGAGATGACTTTGGATTTGCAAAACAACAGGAAGAAAACACTAGCCAGAAGCTATACAGGGAGATTTTTATTCAGTTACGTTCTTCAAATCAAACTCTGCTCAAGCATCACATTGAAATGACCAAAGTGAATTGAAATAAGCAAGGGTAAGTTTAATATCTACTAAGGAAATTTCCCCCTCTCGTCAGGTTATAATAAATTTTATTTCATATAAACCAGATTATTTTACGTTAGATTTACAATTAAGGCTGGACTTTTCCTGGCTCTGAAAGTTTGAAGAATCATTTTATCTTAAACTGTTTTTTTATCGAAAGGCAATTTTTTTAAAATAAAAAATTAGGAAAGCATTAAGAAATATGTAAAGAGGAATCTATTGCAAGTTACCCTCTTGTCCCTCCAGCCATGTGGGCCACCTCACTGGCCATTCTAGGGGCTAAAGGATAAACATGCTTCCAAGGAGGATGCAATTGATTTCATCTCCTTGACACAATACATGGATTGTCTCCAGAGACCTAATGAATGCCTGATATGAGTCTCCCTCGACAATTAACTTATGCCGCAAGTAGTTTATCTTGATTTCTATTTATTAAATTGAAGTGATTAAGTAACATTAAATAAAAAAAAGTTATTTACAAATGATCATAAGCCAAACTTACTTATTTCAAATAGGTTACTTATCTACTACTGTAAGTAGAAAAAGTAACTTATTTGATGGTAGCCAAACGGGCCCTAAGCGTGATATGAGAAGCTTCGTCTATCTCCCTCTTTCATCTCTCCACATACCTTTGGTCTTAGAAGGGCCTGAGTTTCCAAGAGAGCACCTGCTCAAATCAAGCTTAAGGAAACCTACCTGAGGCATACCCCAAGATTCTTCCTTCAAACTTTTTCTCATTGGACCCCTTCCTAGGAAACATTCCATCAAATCCCGTGAGAATTGCAGAGTAGAAAGTCGTCAAAATTCAGGAGTAACAAGGTCCCACTCGGTAATCAAGAAACATATTCTTCTTTTGATCCCCTCCAGTGAAGCAACTTTGATATTCAAGATCTAACTATTCCTCTCCCTCCAGAGCCCCTAAATGGTTGACTAAGGAAACCAACCCCACAATGCTGCTAAGCCCCCAACTTGCCTCCATTCTCTTCTTATTGAAAACCACCCATAAGAAGTTACTCAATCTCTGGATTTTGGTTCATTTTCTTTGTTGGCATCAAGATCCACTTAGCAGAAAAGCAAAAGCTTTGTTGTTATTTTTTTCCCTTTTGTTCTTTTGTTGGTATTCTCTAATAATTTAATAGGGCAAATGATGTTCATACAAACTACTATTTCTTGATATAATTATGTGTGGTCTGTATATTTTAATCAATCATCTATTATTTTAGATTACCAATAATTGGATTTTATTGAAACAATGCAATTCTATTCTTAAATCCTTTCTTTTTAATGTTTTAATTTTATTTTGCATTTTATTTATTTAGTTAAATGTTATTTATTTGTGTGCAGAACTGTTCTCATGCCTAGATTTTTGGAGTTTGCTTGCCAGGCACTATAGGGCAATTTGACAGTTGGCACTTGTCCATGTATCCTGGTAACACTGTTGATGACAATGGAGAACAAAGCTGTGGAACACATTAAAGAATCCATCTCATCTATTTCTCCCCAAAATCGGACTAACTGACGTGACCATGAACTTTTTTCATGCTGATCTTAAACAACATAGCCACCTTGTGTGACTTTTCCTCAATGGAATGCATTCATTTGCAACTATGATGCCATTGAGAATCTGCTTTAACAAATGCTCCTTGGATGGAGAGATGATAAAATTCATACCCTCCCTGAGTCTAGGCAAGAGTGTTCTCACCAAAATTTTGTACACACACTGCACCAGAGTAATGGGCTAAAATTCTTTGATATCGGCTACTGCTTAACTTTGGAATTAAGGTAATGAAAACTGCAATTATGCCTTTTAGTCAATCTAGATCTGTCATGAAATTCATTCATAAATTCCATCAAATCATACTTACTCACTTTCCAACAATATTGGAAGAATACAATAGTATAACCTTCAGCCTCTGGTGCTTTTTCCTTGTTCATATCTTCTATTATCTTTTTAATCTCTTCCTTCTGAAACTCCTTGGGCTACTCAGCCATCTTTCTTGGCAGTTGCCTGAGAATGAATCCATTTAGGATTGGCCATTGTAGATCTTCTTTGGCATACAACATGGTATGTATTATAGAATTCGATGGTCGCATTTTTTACCTTGACCAAAACATCCAGAATGAGCAGTTTATGAACGAGATTCGATCTAAACTGCTTTACTTTATTGGTAGAAGTATCATTAGATATTTGCTAGTTTGGGCACTTAAGTTTCATTTATCCTTAAACCATTCCATGAATTTAGTGTCGGTTAGGTGGAAGATGGATAAGTTTTTTGAAGTACTACTTTTTACTCGAGTCCATTGTAACTTTTACTAGAATTTCACAAACAATAGCAAGGTGAAGATCTAATAAATTCAATGAAGAGCGTAACTAGACGAAGATCACGGTATGGAAAACAATCAATCTATGCAAACATGTGTGGGGGTGATATTTAATTCTCAGTGCAAACAAACATTACACACATGCACACGCGCAAATTCCTTCTAAGAATAAAAACAATGCATTAGCTCAGTTGAATAGCAAAGAAGTTTTAGTACTCGATCATTAACGGCTAATGAATTTTCATCATTTGAGGGAAAAGAACATCCATTTCAGCATACTGATAAGAGGCTAGCGAATTACACATACACACACCCAAGCAGGTGAACCAGCAATGTGTGTATTTGTGCGACATACGAGCCGTATATTAGGGGAGCCAACCATGTCAATGCCTCAGCCCAACAATCAGGCCAGTCCACTTCTTCAGGCAAGTCTGCCCACGCACCTTGAATATGGGTGCCAGTTGCCCCTTTGGTCCACATGATGATGAGTGGACCAGTCTGATTAGACGGAGAGTTCATCTACATGGTGGGGCCCACGGCACACTAGATGAGTTGTTTGATTGTCAAACCTGTCCATATGCATGTGAAATTAGCAAACCTCTACAGATGAATATTATCAGAAACCGAGCATCCAGCAACATACTCAAATCAAACAATTCAATCTACTAAAAAAAGGAGAATGGGTTACCTCAAACGACTTTCAGCTCATACAGGGGGCTGGATTTCATGCTCTCTTCACAATCCGAAACAATATCCTCTATGCTCAAAGGCAAGCTGCAAGAAAATGTCAGGTTTGGCTTCCTCCTCGGCACAACCTGAAGCTCTGCCTCTTTATTAAGGATCTGTAAGACTCTTCTCATGGTGGGTCGCTCTGTGCAATCTGGATTCACACAGCTCAGACCCACAAGCAACAACCGCCTCATCTCTTCTTTTTCAAACTCACCGTTCAATCTTGAGTCTGCAGCTTCTATGAGCCTGTCTTCTGCATACAAACCCCACACCCAATCAACCAAATTGATCTTCTGACTGCGGGCATCTTTCTCAATGGGCCGCCTCCCACAAGCGACTTCAATCACGACGACCCCGAAGCTAAAAACATCTGTCTTTTCAGTTGCTTTCCCATACTGTAGATACTCAGGAGCGAGGTAGCCCATTGTCCCAGCGGTAAGAGTCGAGACAGGGCTCTTGTTGTGGTCTGTCAGCCGGGCCAGCCCGAAATCCCCCAACCTCGCATTCAAATTCGCATCAAGCATTATATTACTGGTTTTAATGTCTCTGTGGATGACTTGCTGTTCACATTCTTCATGTAGATACATTAGAACAGAGGCAATCCCAGCCACAATCTTGTACCTGTGGGCCCATTTCAGTGTGGTCCCTGCCTCGGATTCTTCATAAAGGACCTTGTCCAGGCTCCCATTCGGCATGTATTCATAGACAAGCAGCAATTCACCCTTCTCAGAGCACCAGCCTTCAAGCTGAACTAGATTCTTGTGTCTCAAACAAGCTATTGTCGATAGTTCGGCGAGGAATTCGGTTTTACTGTTGTGGGTATGTTTCGATCTCTTTACAGCAAAAGTGAGGCCAGATTCCAGGAGCACAGCCTTGTAAACGGTCCCAAATGCGCCGTGGCCCAAGATCCGGCTCGAATGGAATCCTTTTGTGGAGTCTCTCAGCTCTCTATAGATGAACGGTCGTGGGCCCTTCACAATCTCCAAACCGAAGCTCTTTCCTGTCCCGATTGTCTTCCATTTCTTAACTGAAACCCAGCCAAAGACGATCAAGATCGCACAGAGTACGATCAATCCGCCCGTGATTCCAAGGCCTAATGCGAGTGTCTTGTGGAACTTGTGGGTAGAATTCGAAATAGGGACTACGGGGGTTACCGGGATTATCCTCCCTGAGCTGTCCGATACATTGCGAGGCTGAGGATTCGAATTTGAAGGCCTGAATCCGAATGTCCTAAAGCTCCAGTCCTCGATCAGGTGGAGCTCGGTGCTCCCTTCTGTGGACCCTGAAAAACCAGCATACATGATCTCGTCGAAATCCTTCGAGAGGTCAAATTTCACAGACAGGAGTGGCTTCTCAGGCTTGAAGCTCGAGTAGCTCAACCAGACCATCAGCTTCTTCTGATCGTTCTCGTAATCAATCCATGCAGTGATCAGATTCCCACTCTTGAGATCAATCCCTGACAAGTTAGCATCCGCGGTCTTGATTGATACAAGGCCCTGGTCCCCAACGTCCAACCCAATGTGGTTTGAATTCGGGTCATTGAATTGGCTGTCCAATCTGGTGTCAAATTCAATGGCGATGATCTTGGTCTTGGTTGGGTTTGAGGAGTTGAAGAGACCCAAATAGCTGCCAGGGCTTCCGAGTGTGTCATTGTCGGTTGACAGGAAGAACGTGAACCCATCACCGTAGGATTCAGGATTGACGTTCAAGATCGTGAAGGAGAACTTCGTCGAGAAGGAAGCGGAGATGTTGGTTTCAGGATCAAAGAATCTGATGGGGATGTTGTAGATGACGGTGCCGGAGCTAGAAGTGGGGACACTAAGCTTCCGAGTGAGGCCGATGGCACCATTCCGGAGATAGGAGTCGCCGAGGAGAGTGAAGTTCCGGAGGTTGAAAGACGGGAAATCGAAGCTTTGGTTTTCGGCAGATGCAGGCAGATGGAAGGAGAGATTAAGCACAAGGAAGAGAGAGAAGAGGATGATGATTCTTATAGGAAGAGGCACCATCATGGTGGGGGTGTTGAAGTTAGAAAGGATTTTCAAGAGAATGAAAATCAGGAGGCGAATTCATGGAGAGAAGAGGTTTAAGTCAGATTTAAATTAAAAAAGAAAGAAAAAAAAATTGGGGGGGTTGAAATTAGCAAGATTTTTCAAGAAATGGGCTTGAAATCAGATAGAATTTTCAAGAAAATGGGTTGAAATTACCAAGATTTGAAGACGGAAGAAGGAAGAGAGAGAGAAATGGTTTTTTTTCTTTCTTTTTTCTTTTTTGCTTCCAAGAACTGGAATTGAAATTAGCAAGAATCTTCAATAGATGAGGTTGAGATTAGCAAGATGTGAATTCATCGGGAGAAAGAAGGTTGAGTTAGCAGAGGTTTTACAAGAAGCTGGATTGAAGTTGGCAAGATCGAAGAGAAAAGAGAAAAGAGAAAAAGAAAAGGTGGAAATGGGAAAGATAATAGAGGGTTTGGGTTTGAAAATGGGGTTTTAACGGTTAGAAATCGGCGCGTGGCGTTTGAAAATTAGGATGTTGCAACGGTAGTGAAGGTATTGGCGAGTTCTTCCGATACGATAAAATGGATACGATAAATGACGCAATATCTCGTGAGCTGTCGTCATTAACGTTCCTGTGTTAAACTGTCAGCTCCATTTTGAAAATGGTGGTGAGTCATTGTCCTCACATGTGGCCCTGATGTACAGCTATCCAGACCATGAAAATTGTGGGGTTTTTTCGATTGTTCATGGTGCGTGGATCATAAGTCTAAAATCACACTGAAAAATCATTCCTAACCGTTCAATTATTGAAATTTGAATAAAAACATTAGACGGTTAATATCATCTTATCAGTGATTTCTTTTTGGCTGTGATCTTCCAACAGTTGGGTGATGGGTTTGCACGGTCTAGATTGCTGTACAACTATGCCATGTCGTATGTGTAGTCACCACCATTTTTTAAATGGTGGTCAAACTAACACCGTAGTCAAAATTATCGCATTATAAGGCGTACTTGAGATCTTCACGGTGCATTCGCGCGAGTTTACTTATTTTTGTTTGGTCAGTCGCTTACACGTGCAAAAGTGGCACGCGTGTACAATATCCAGGACTTTCAAAAGGAAAGATGTTATTAGATAAAAATCGATCTGGATCGTTCATCAGATGATCCACGTGCATTTAGGTGAAACGGACGGTTGAAAGAAATTGACCACACATGGGTGGTCCGAAAAATGAGTATACCACCCTGTTTTCTTATGAAGTGAAGCGGATTGGCTGGTGCAACCTACACCAGCGAGGCTGCTGGTGTAGCGACGTCATCAAGTTCTGTGGGTCCCACCATGAGGTACTTGTTATATCCAAACCGTCCGTCCATGTTTTGGGATCATTCTAAGGCTTTACCCAAAAACTAAGACAGATCCAAGGATCTAGTGGACCACACTGCATAAAGCAGTGGGGGATTGAACATAAACCATTGAAACCTTCTTGGGGTTTAAGAAGTTTTAGATCAGTCTGATATTTATGTTTACCCTTCATCCAGGTCCGTGGGACCTTATGAACAGTTTGGATGACAAATAAACATCATGGTGGACCCTAGATATGTTTTAACGGTGAGAATCATCGTCCCCACTGCCTTTAGTGGTGTGGTCCAATTGAGTTTTGGATATAACTCATTTTAGGTATCATGCACTAAAATGATCTCGCCAAATGGATGGACGGTTTGGATATACTAAATAAATCATTGTGGGGTCCACATAACCTTAATCTTCTTTGAACCGTTCTTACAAACACTAGTCGATCCACTTCCGAAGTTGGTGGGAATTATTTGAAAATCACGATGAATGGATGAACCAAAATATCCTATCGGTAGCAATCGAACAAACGGATGGCCCACAAATCAGAATTTAGGATTATCCAAGTGACTTTATCTTAGGGAGGCTTCCCATTTAAAGCAAGGGTAGTGATTTAACTTTGAATCGGGTCCAAACGAACCGTCTAGATCATTCTTAGATCTTGTGGGTGGGCCTAATGTAGCTGTGATGGAGTGAGGGCCACCAGATCAGGGGTTACAAAGGTCGAATTGGCCAAGTACGGTCCGATCTCTTCTACGGCCCAGATCATCTTGGGGACGAAACTCAGGCCCACTTGGCATGTGGGATCATTGATCAGATATGTCTCACATGGAGATTAATTGAATATAAGACATGAATCAGACGATCTCAGCCATCCAATCTGGTTCCCATGAGTCAACATCTAAAAATAAATAATAAGCCCTTGCATCTATGGATTAGAGTTGTATGGTCAATTCGCTATCGTGGACCACCGCCAGGCCTGCAAGATCGACCGTTAGGAGTTCAAACTAGAAGGATTTTCTTGCTCGTCAGTGACATGTATACAATGGAAGAAACGGAATATGGGAGAGCCCTATCTCTACAGTACACGTGGCAGTGTCATCTATCAATCGGGACCGTCCATCTACCATTCCCTACCTTGGAGAGAAGGTGGTCCAAAAAAAATAATTGGTTGGATGATGCAGGATGTCTGATCAGTGACTTTAAAACTAGAAAAAAAATGAGAAGTTCCAAAAAGGAACGGCCAGGTTCGACACAAGATTTTGTTTTGTCCAATTTCCATGTACGCCATTGCTGGATGTATGGTCTGGATCGGCATCTGACCCTATGTAGTCATCTCATACCGAACAGCTGTAAAGAGAGATCCTCTGATCAAGTGCCAAATAATATTGCTGTTCAAGGGTAAAATGGACAATTAATTTCTTCCTCATGAGGATTAAACTAACTTTCCCACTTACCGATGTAATCTCTTGAGACTTGATACACATATCTCCCAACCAATTAGATTGGTTCACATGGTAAGTTTGCTCCTCAAGTTGCCATTATTTAAGATAAAATTGGGCAAGTAAAGACTCCAACCCTCCAAAATAAAAAACCAACAATACTGGGATGCTTGAAGAGTGGGGAATAGAGAGAGTTAGAGGAGAGAAAAGAGTGAGAATGTATCCCATTCATCCAAACCTTTTAATCCATTTATATATGCATCTAAGCCATCTCTACAGTCTACGAAGACCAGAATTAGAAATTTATAATCATCTCCTCTTAAGAGGAGTGTCTTAGCACTCATTTCCTTCTCCCATTTTATGCTTAATACGTTACTGAATCTTTGAATCTTAGTGTATTGAAAGTCGAGTGTTGTTTGAATATCCTTATTTCTTATTTACTTATTAGTGTATTATATTTCTCATTTTTCTCCATTGCAATTACTCTCCTCCAATCCAATGTAGGTGGGACATCATGATCTTCTTATTGTTATTTTGTGTTCGATAATGATTTATTAGTCGGTTTTTTATATATGTTGCCTGTAGCTAGCGAGTCAGTTAACATAAGATCATCCAAAACCTCAAAATCCTTAAAAATCATAAAATTTTGTAGAGTAAAGACTGCATATAAGTACAGGCAGAGAATGATGTCTAACTCCTTCTTTCTCTGTAACTAAGGTCTTTGTTCAGAATCATTGGTCCTGGACCTTATTAAAGAATCGTTCTAGTTGGAGAGTCCTTGATTTTTCGACCCAAGGTAATTTTATGAGTCTAGTTAAATGTAGATTTTACATTTATACTGGCTAGTGGTGACTCTGGGTCTTGTAAGGGCATCCATGCAATCCATACATCACACAACTCATACAAGCGTGAGTGTGCCTATGAAGAGCATGGACACACCCTGCCACATGTATTGCGGAGATGGGACTACCATATTCCAGTTCCATCGCTCCTACATATCATTTCCCTAACATGGTCCACTTGGGATTGGATCTACTTCATTTTTTGAACCATACTCTAAAATGAGTTGGAAAAACTAATGGATGGATTGGATATTCAACACATACAGCAGGGTGGGGGTGTTCCCTGGATCCACTGAGGTGGGTGGATTCCTAACTATGGGGCCTACTGCGATGTATGTGCCTTATATTCATATCCTCCGTTCATTTTGAAAGCTCATTTTAGGGTATGATCCAAAAAATGAAGCAAGTCCAAATCTCACGCAGACCACGCCTTAGGAGGCAATGGTGAGTAACCATTAAAAACATTTTATGGGCCACAAATGTTTTGAATCAAGTTGATATTAATTTGTGTAGCCCCAGTCTTTGTGACCTTATTAATGGTGGGCATTCAATTATCACGGTTTCATGTAGTGTAGTCCACTAGAGATTTGGATCTACTTCAGACAGGGTGAATGTAAGGCACATACATCACAGTGGGCCTCGCAATCAGGGATTCACTGAAAGCCATGCCTATCAAGGTGGGGCCATGGTCAAGGACTCATCTATAGAACGGACTGCCAGACCCAGGCACAGAGATATACCTGTGTTGTGCTAGGGAGTGAATTAGTTGTTACCTTAGTAATAACTTAGTGGGTGTTTCCCCTACCTAGAGGTGCATAATGATTCGATCCGAGTCAAACATGAATTAGATCGGATCATTCAGCTGCTTTAGTGGGTGTTTTCGAACAAACATTTGAACATGGTGACTCTATTTAAACTCGGTTTGGTCTGGCCAGCCATATTCGAACATGTTCCAACATACGAATTTTGGACAGTTTTTACGAGTTCGAACAATTTTGTTTTTTTTGCTTGAAAATATTATTTCTACTACTGAATGGTGAATATTAATTTGTTTACAAATTACATATAAAAAATGACAAATCACAAGGTCTAAAAATTTTAACTAACTAAACGAAAAACCATAACATAGATAATTAACATCCCCACCGTTTCCTGTGGTGTTGTCCACTCAAGCATTCGATCCACTTCATTTTTTGTATAATGCCATAAATGATCTTTAAAAAATGGACGGACGGCTTGGATAAGCAAATATATCGATGTGGGCCCCACATAGCATTGATAGGATTGTCCGTCTCTAAATATGTCCTGGTGGGGGCAGACTGCTACCCAATTCACAGATGTGAGTTGGCGGGTGACACAAACACCAACCAACAAGCTGGTGTAAAAGATCTATGGGTCCCACCATGATGTATTTGTTTTATCCACTCCATCCATCCATTTGTACAACTCATTTTGAGGCATTAAACAAAAAATAGGCAAAGACAAAGCTCAAGTGGACCGCACCACAAGAAACGATGAGGAGAATGATGTCCACCATTGAAACCTTCCTAGGGCCCACAATGATGTTTATTTGTCATCCAACCTGGCTCTCTCTCTCTCTCTCTCTCTCTCTCTCATGAATGAGTTGAGTCGAGTTAGTCAATATTCGAGTTGAGTTGAGTCGGACAGGGCTATGATTGAAATTGACTCAAATTTTATTTTTGAGCAGACCGTGTGTGTTCGAACAAAGTTGAGTTTTACCGAGTTGATCCGAGTCAATCCGAACAATCAAACTCAGTTCATGTCAAACTCTACCCTTAATGTGTGGGGCCTACCTTGATGTAATTTTTGTATATCAATGCTGTCCATTTGTTTTTCTATCTCATTTTATGAAGCGATCCAAAATTATAAGAAGATATAAAACTCAGGTGGACCATACTAATACAAAGAGTGATAAATAACAATTAAAAGCATATAGCAGGCCACAAAAGCTTTAGATCAGCATGATCTTTCTAATTTCCCTTCGTTAAGATCTTCTTAACATTATCAACAGGTTGGATTGCAAATAAACATTAAGAAAACGTCACAGTGGGCCCTTTTGAATTTTAACGGTGAGGCACTCGATCAAAACTGTTTCATGTGGTGTGGTCCACCTGAGATTTGGATCTCTATAAATTTTGATATCCCTTCCTAAAATGGTCCATAGAAATGGATGGACTGCATGGATATACATAAAATCATCAATGTAGGCCCCAAGATATAGGTAACACCCACTAAGTTGTTAACAGGGTAACACCTAATTCGCTCCCCTGTGGAGCTGGGGCTATGTGGGGCCACGGATATCTGGGTGACAAATGTACTTCGTCCATCTGTTTTGAAAGACCAAATTAGGTCAGGAGTCTAAAAATTGGGCAGATACGAGATCTGAAACTCATGGGAGACACCCAACGAAATAGTGGGAATTGAAATATCCACCATTGAAAGCTTCCTATAACTACCATCCAAACAGTTCACAGGGTTATTACCACTCAGATTAACCGTAAGCATAAATATCATCCTGATACAAAACTTCTGTAATCCTAGGCGTTCAACCCCCATTATTTCGTGTGGTATGGCCCACATGAGCTTTGGGTCTGCCTGATTTTTAGATTCGTGCCCTGTTGTGGTCCTAGCAAAACAGACAGACGGAGTAGATTTTTCACAGATATATCTGTTGGCCCCAAACAGCTCCGTCACAGGAATATCGCTGTGCCCGCGGTCAAAGGAAATCCGCATCCCTCATCCACGAGCTGTTGCCCGAACACCTAATCCGTGCCCGTGAATCGAGATACAAACGGAAGAAATGGTAAACTTCACTGTTAGTTCTGCACAATTAAGAATTGGTGGTGACTCATCCCCTCACATGTGGCACTGCAGTACAGCTATCCAGACCATCTAAATTGCGGTCCCATTGTGGATGCAGAGTATCTTTCAAAATAGCTGATTAGAAAAATCCTAAACGTCAATTAATGGTCGTCAAACGAACGGTTAGCAGTAAAGTAGTCTGGGTCCGAATTAAAAGATTTTTTTCGCTAATGCTCCATCCAACCTTGGGTCAGCGATTTGGACGGTTTGGATTGAAGTAAAACTATACCATACGTAGGTCGAAGAGTCACCACCAATGTGGGTACTATCTAAACGCTGTACATGCTAACGTATTTTGCAGCCAACGGAGGATCCGGACTCGGTCCAGAGGACGCGGATTTCCTGCAGAAGCCATGGACAGGAAGTTCATGCTGTGGTAACCTAGGTGGGGCCCACCATGATGTTTTCGAGAAATCCATTCTGTCCATCCGTTTTTTGAGCTCATTTTAGGACATTCTACCAAAAATGATATGGATCCAACACTAAAGTGGGCCGAAAATGTGGGGATTGAATGTATACAGTTGAAATATTCGTGGGGCCACAGAAATTTTAAATCAGGATAATATTCTTGTTTTCAGTTCATCTCAGTAGGAATGACGTTATGAACGGTATTGATGGCATATAAACATTACTGTGGACCCAGGGAGTGAGGTTTCAACGGTAAGAATTTCCCTGTACACCTTTTCCTTTAGTGCGGCCCACTGGAGTCTTGGATTCCGTTCATTTTTGGGTTAATATCCTAAAATTATTTCACAAAGAGGATGGAAAGGATGGATTTCTCGAAAACATCACGGTGGCCCCTCCAAAAAATCATTCTGTTTCGATGACTCAGGTGGGCTATACCACTTCATTTTTAAGGTTTTAGGTATAATTTTACATGGGTTTTGAATCGGCCTATTTCTTGGGCACCAAGTAGAACATGATGGGATGCAGATGATGGACGGAGTGGATTCCAAGCATATATCATGGTGGGCCCCACACACATGTAGTTCCAGAAGAGGATAATTCTACAGCGGTCTCGTACGTTCCTAAAAAAAAGCGCAGGATATTCGTAGAATATGTGCAACGTGGCACGCATGTAAAGGATCCGGGCCATTCATCAGGTGAGGATCGACAGTGAACGTTACTTTTTTTAAAAAAAAAATCAACAAGCTGATCTCATCAGGTGGGTCACAGTTGTAGATTGAATATAGACGGCCTGCTGGTCTTTTTTCATCCGTCCATCCTTATCAGACATTCGGTTGGTTGCTCGAGCACTTCTCCCCGCCTAATACACGGGAGTTTCTCTGTAGAGACACGTGAACTCCCGGTATTCACGTGCAACAGATAGAGTTTTGACCGATGCACTGTACCTTACTTGGAGCATGATACGCGTACACATCCATACACACACACACGTGGCAAACATAGAGTCGATCTGAACTGTCCAAATTGTGGTCCCAACCGTGTTCTGGGTTTTAGTTCAGAAACCACAGTGATGGGATAATCCCATGGGCCGAAACTTTGCAATAACTCAGTTAGAATTCGGAAGGAGATCTTTTCTTTCCAACCGTCCATTTGAATGGTTATTCAATACAGGCCCTACAAACAGTGGGCCCACATTTCAGACTGTTTGGATTGAATGATTCATTCTACCTGTACGTAGGGGTGCATGAATGTGCGTAGTCCTATGTACTCCATCAGAGTATGGTATCATTCCTGGGTTTGAAAATCCGATGATATGTATGAAAAAACGGGACGCGGTTTGGCGAGTGACCGACCCCAACACTAGCCTGCCAGCCAGCTGCTGTCAAAGCTCTGTGGGCCCCACCATGTATGTGTTTTATCCACTCCGTCCATCCATTTTTTCAAATCATTTTAGGAAATCAGCCCAAAAATGACGCATGTACAAATCTTAGGTGGATCACACCACAGGAAAAGGCAACGGTTGAATGCTTACCGTTGAAAATATTTTGGGGGACCACAAAAGTCTTGGATCGAGCTGATATTTGGTTTTTCCCTTCATCCAGGTCTGTGTGACCTTATCAACAAGTTGGATGGAAAATAAACATTACAGTGGGCCCTATGAAGTTTTTAATGGTGGATATTCAATCAACACTGTTTCCTGTGGTGTGGTCCACCTGAGATTTAGAATTGCCTAATTTTTGGGCTCATATCCTAAAATGAGCTGAAAATAATGGACGGACTGCGTGGATAAAACAGATACATTACGGTGGGGTCCACAGAGCTTTGGTAACAGAAGGTAATCAACGGTTTAAATTCTGAGTAAAAGTATGGCCCACCTGATCATGCGTATGATCCTGATTTTAGGATGAACGGAATCTACACACTGAGTACCAGTGAAGATCTCGTCCGATAATACACACCTGTGGCTAATTTCCAGTTGTGAGGTGAGATGTACACGAGCGAGTGCAATCAGCATTTCTCGCATGCAAGGAAGCATTGGCACAGACATTGTCAGATTTCAACGGTTGGGGATCTCTTGGGACTTTAAACGGCTATGGAGAGTGGGCCATATAGTGCGTGGCATGAGGGAGAAAATGAACCGTTAGAGCAGCAGAACCACAGTATTGTAGAGTCATCTGTCCACATAACACGTGGCAGGGTGATGTACCAATCCAGACCGTCCAATTAATGGATTCCACACGGTAAAAAACGACACTTATCTGACAATTCCTGCCGGGAGTGGATTAGGTGCGGCCCTTACCTGTTTTCTATCCATGTGCCGGGCCCACCTTGATGTATGTATTTTCTATCCATGCCGTCCATCCGTGAGGGTATCTAATAGACATATTAGGGCAAACTGTTCCGGGTATTTATTGAATTTCGATGATAAGTAATGGCCAGCGAAGGGTCAAATGATTCATTGTATGATACAGAGGCATCTTAATGACCTGCGATTTGACATGGGCTCCATCCTTACCTTCATGGAGATGTACGTCACTTTGATTGTAGGCCTCAAGTGTTGTGTGTGTAGAAATGCTACTAGTAGGATTTCTCCAAAAGAACGACTGTGCTGATAAATATATAGAGTTAATAAATAATTTCGGAGAGTTTAATAAGTATCCTTGAAACTTTGTGGCGTATGGATATTTGAAAGAAGTTATTAATACAACAATAAAGAAACACTACCTCAACTCATACAACATACATGGATGCTTATTTGCCTTGCAATTATTTCTTTTTTAGCTTCTGCTTTTGTTATATTATTCCTTATTCGTTCCATCTAATATTTAATTGTCAGGCTGAATATGACTCAAATCAAGCTGAACGCCTTGTGACTCTATGTGCTAGAATAGATCAATTAAGATCAGAACTGTACAGATTGGTCATTCATCTAGTCACCGATTACAAAGAATCAAGTAATTTGTGAAGAAAAGGGTTCATCCTTCTAATGTTTTTTTTTTCTTTTTTCTTTTTTGGAGAAAAGACTTTTAATTAAATGCTTGATGACTTACACTGTTCAACGATAACACAGTATCACTAAAAGAAATAAAATGAGAATGAAGCCAATAATATTTATATGTCTAAATATAACTATAATTATAAAAATGATAAATAAAATAATAACTTAACAACAATCCGTTCGTCATCTGGTAAAATACTAGGTTTCATAGCAAAAAGGTCTTTGGGCACAAAGGCTGGATCACCCACTAAGCATGACTTTGTGGTAAGATGGTCGACATGAATGACAATCATTTCATTATGTGACCAAGCTTTGTTTTGTAAGACAATCATGATTCACTGAGAACAATCATGTATTTGTTGCACAATTAGCTTCATGGAATGATTGTCACTAGGGCGATCGCTTGTTCATTAGTCAAGATTGAATTTTATGGCAAGACGGCCAATGGTAGGCATATTTTCAACAATTCATTGGTTGCACGGTTGGACTTCATAGTGCATGAAATGGTAGTTAGAAACGATAATCCATTCGTTACCTCGCACGACTTAGCTTCGTGGTTGAGTCAATCACACCTAGATGATCAACTATTTGTTACTCAGCCATGTATTTCATGGGTAAGAACGTCGGTGGGGTGATAATAATATGTTTGTTACTTAACACCAAACTTCGTATGCAAGATAATTGTTGAATGATTATCTATTCATTGCTTGGGACCTCACCTCATAGGCAAGACTATTATAGTTCGACGCTCATATCAAACTTGGTGATGAGACAACTATGGTTAATAAAAGTTTATTTGTCGCTGAGGCTGAATCTCACTGGTAAGATGGTCAACAGAATATCTCTAAGCATGTAGGCAAGAAGCCTCTACTAGCCTTCTATTAAAAGCTTATAGATCTTCTTAGAGTTCTAGCAGTGTGACCATGGACATATGGTGACAAAATAACTACTACTAATCTAATCGATTCAGATTAATTTATAGTAGTGTGCTAGCGAATAGTGAAAGAGTTAGATTAAACAAAAACAAGGATAAATATCCACGGTGGATGAATGATAAGCAATGCCGCTGAAAGAGTAGTTTTGTGTTAAAGCGATATGGGTCCCGAGTTCCTCATTCTCCGTTGAATTTAGAGATGTAAGGTAATTTACTGGAGACTCATATTGGAATTGATCTCTACAATCTTTTCTAGATTAATTGGGCAATTAATAGTAACGGCGGATTATATTTCAAACTTAAGATAAATATTCAAGATCTTTATGTAATTGGTCAATGATCTAGCAGTCATAACTGATTATATTTAAATCTTGAGATGGATCTTCATGATCTTCGCATAATCAACTTATTCCTGGAAATACTAGCCTGTTATATTCCACCATGTGTCATGTCAATCACTACTTTAGCTGAGCGTTTCACTCATAACTCTACGTGAGTGTTGCTACTTGTCTTGTGTTATGTATCATGAGAAGGATGATCCAAGGTTGAAAAAGTAGTTGTGAACGTTTTCTTTAGGCTATTATGGAGCGCATGACTTCTTTTGTTTTTGCCATGTGTCTTTGTGATAGCCGTTACTCAAATTCATGACTAATATTTCTCGACAATGACCTTCTTTGCTTCCCGTGATCTCCTCTCGCCAATTGCATGCTTTAGTAGTGATTGTCCATATGCATATCAGATTCTTAACCCTTCGATATGGTAATGTCAGATCGAGTGTAAACAAACAAGTGCAGATATGAGCAGATCCAGTACCAAGTTTTTTAACGGTCAATAACAACTGCTTCCTGTGGTGTCGTCCACCTACGATTTGAATCTGCTTTAATTTTGGGCCATATACTAAAATGACATGAAAAAAGTGAATGGACGGTGTGGATATGAAACAAGTACATCTAAGTAGGCCCCACGGTCACGACCTGACTGAATCCGCGCCCAAGTGGGACTAGCAAACTTTTCTTGGTGAGCCTATCACATTCATATGGCATCTTTCCTTCGTATCCGACAAATGCAATGCAATTGTTGTTATCCTTGCACGTGACATCGTTTCACAGGTCCCACCAGTTGTTCATCTGACAGGCCCCACCAAGGGACGCGAATTGCGAATTTCCTGTCAGTGGTACCCACTGTGATTTAAGTATTTTATCCATTCCGTTTATCCATCTTAAAAGATGATTTTAGTGCTAGATCCAAAAAATGAAGCATATCGAAATCTCAAGTGGACCACACCATAGGAAAAGTGTGAACTGAATGTCTACCGTTGAAATATTCTTGTGGCATGGTCCACTTGAGCTTTAGATATGCTTCAATTTTAAGATCAACCCCTAAATTGATATGGAAAAACGGAAGGACGGCGTGGATAAACCACATACCTTCACAGTGGGCTCAACAGAGTTTGGTCAATACGATAAGAGCGTCCTGAGTAACTCAAAATGCGATCCGATTTCTGTACGCGTAAGCTCTGTGGGGCCCACCGTGTCCATGAGACATCGACTGTCCATTCCAGAACATCTCAGGACATGAGCCCAAAAATGAGGCAGACCCAAAACTTAAGTAGGCCACACCACATAAAGGAAAACATGCAGTAGGGATGGAAACGCCCACTGGTGAAACCTTCTCAGGGCCTGCCGTATGTTTACCTGCAATCCAATCCGTTCATAAGGTTATTCTCACAGGGATGAACGGTAAAGATGAAATCAGCCTGATCCAAAACTTATGTAGGCCTCAAGAAGGCTTAATGGTTGGACAGCAATCCCTACTGTTTCCTGTGCTGTGGCCCACTTATGTTTTAGATCTGCCTCATTTTTGGATAAATGACCAAATATAATCTGTCGAAACTGATGGACGGAGTGGATGTCAGTCAGACATCGCAGTAGGCCTCATAGAGCTGTGGATGAGGGGTGGCAGGAAATTCGGGATCGGATTAGATGGGGACCCGGCCTCACCCAAGACCGTACGGTTGGTTTACAGTGATGTATTTATTCTATAGCCATGCCATCCATCTGTCTTTCCAGATCATTTTGCACAAAAATGAAGCAAATTCAATTCTCAGATGGACCACACCATAGGAAACGGTGGTGATTGACCATTAATGAGCCACGAAACTTTTTGATCACGCTGATATTTTTTTTTTCCTTTCATCAGGCTTATCTGCTTATGTGACCTTATCAACAGGTTGGATGGAAAATAAGCATCATGGAGTCATTACAGTGGGCCCTGAGAATTTTTTTATGGTAGGGCTTTCAATCTCCACTCTTTCCTATAGTATGGTCCACCTGAGATTTGAATCTTCTTCATTTTTAGGCTCATGTCCCTAAAATGATCTGGTAAAACAGATGGACGGCGTGGATATAGAATAAATACATCAAGGTGGGTCCCGTGGTAAGGGCCACACCATTGGTGGAGACTGAGTTTGTAGGTAGAAGACCTGGCCCAAAATTAGAGCCGGACAACGAACCGTAATGAGTTGAACATGGGCCAGGTTAGTTCGGTTCAGCTGCTAACTGGGCTGTGTTCGAATAATGTTTGAACAAACATTCAAACAATGGCGCCCTATTCGTGTTCAATTTGGTTTGTTCTAACATATGTTCGAATATTTTTCATTTCGGATAATTTTTTTAGTTAGAAAGGTTTCAAACAATTTTTTTTTTCGTACAATTTTTTTTTTTTTTTTTTTTTTGTCTTAATACGTGTTCGCAAATTACAAATCATAAGATTTTTAACAAACCCAATCACAAGTCATGACTCATACCTACATCATATTCCAAAAAACCCCTAAATTCCAAAAAAAAAAAAAAACATAAAAATCCCCAAATTAAAAAACTCTAATCACATCATAATCACAGATTAAAAATATTAAATATTAAAAAAAAGAAGAAAAGAGCAAGTGAGTTTCGTTCCGACCTTTGGAGCTGGACGAGCACAGTATGGGCAAGCAGAGGGAAGATCAGAATCGAATGGGCGAGTAGGACTGACAAGCAAAGGAATGATCGGAATCGGATGGGCGAGCAAGACTAATGAGCAGAGGGATGGCCAGGTGGGCAAGAAGAGGAGCCAGTCGATGGCTAGACCAACGAGCAGGATTGAAGGGGGTTAGGGTTTCGATCGTTTATCGGGCAGGGTAAAAGGGCGGCTAGGGCCGACTGGGGGTTACTTGTGTTGGACATACGTACCATCAACACGGTGGGCTCCACCATGAATACCCCTCTTCTAAAATTTCTGGACAATCCATTATCTAGGAGGGCCACACCTGTATGTTGAGCCTGGTCGTGAATTTTCGACTGATTCCAACAGTACGGCACATTTGATTAATGGAACAACCTGATTTTTGTGCCTGGTGAACTTCATGGTGAGGCCTACTGTTTTAATGGCACGAATGTGCTACAAAAGGAGGATGTTAGCTGGAAAGATGGTCCAGCAAGTGGAGATACCAAGACCTCAGTGTTGAAATGAGGTTATCTTCACCCAGTCTACCCCTTGAGCAATGGATCCAGGTGTTATATCTTGTGTATATGGTGTGAAGGTTAGTTCTCTTAGAGTTAGACATATGACACATTGACTAAGTTGTCGTAGCAGCTGTAGTTGTTAGACGAGATGGTCCATGGGTCATCATGGTGGGGCTCTCTGTCCCTCTATGGTGTGTATTTAGTGTTTTTTTTTAATTTAATTTTTTTAATTTTTTAATTTTTTTATGTAGAATAGATCCAGAATATTCGCTTATCATATAAAGCATGATTCTTGGGTTGTACATCTCTATATATTCTCCTTATTAGGCTAAATTAATAGACAAGAGAGGAGCATTCTTTTCTTCTCATCTGGTTATCAATAGTCGTGGAGTTTTAAGTTTTCTGAAACCTCTACGAAGGTTCCTCATGAAATGAAGTGAGTGCAAAAGAACCACTAGATAAAAGTGAGTTGCTAGAAAAATCACTTGGCATAGTATTTCTGTTTTATTTTTTTTCAATAGCATCATTAGAAAAAGGTGAGTTGTTAGAATAATATTGTTTTCAAGTTTATGACAGAGAAATTGTAATCTTACAATTTCTTCTGCATGCTCTTCAACATTAATATTGATTTCCAATTGTTTCTTCTTTTTAGTGATCCAAGTAGACCATGTCCAAGCTTCCACTTCTACAAAAATAACATATGAGTTCATCTCTACCTCATCCGTCTTTAGATACAACTTATATACCTTAGTTATATTATTATAGTCGATAAAGATACACTTTTCACTTTTATCAAGTTTCTTTCTTTGCTTAAGTGTAGGGATATGCAAGACAACCAATTATCCTTAGATACGAGACATCAGCTTCTTTTTGCTCCATGCTTCTTTAGGAGTTCTATTAGGAACACTATTATAAGGCACCTTTTTAGAATATACACTACACATACAATGGCTTTTACCCAAAGCTGCTTTGGTAGAGACTTTGCTTACAGGCTTCTAGTGATTTGTACAATAGTTTTGTGCTTCCTCTCAATGATGCTGATCTCATGTTCTTTCCAATACTCATGAAACCACTTAGTTTTGTATTCTCCACCTATATCAAAACTCAAGACTTTTAAATAGCACCCACTTTTTTTTTTTTTTTTCATGCACCCCACTGTTGGGTTTGTCCCACGTCGGTTAGAGGCTGGGGAGATTGCTGGGCTATATATTGGGAAGAGGAACCTCAATATGACTAGCCATTTTGAGGTGGAACCGGCCCAAAAAGTGGTATCAGAGCTGGCTCAGCCAAGCCGGTATGTGGTGGCGCCCATGCCCAAGCTCATAAGCGGAGGGGGCAGTGCTCGGGAGCCCCTATCCGCTCACATCTAGAGCCCACGAGCGAGGGAGATTGCTGGGCTATATATTGGGAAGAGGCCCCTTGATATGACTAGCCATTTTGAGGTGGAACCGACCCAAAACCCACCACACACACCCCACACCCAGCCACGCACACACCTCCACACTGGCGCTGTAGTGGGATTTCACCACCCATGGGACTCAAACCCCAGACCTCATGTTGAAACTTTGGGAGTCTATAACCGAGGCAAGGATAAGAACCCACTTTTTAAATAGCAACCACTTTGCTTCTTAGAATAGGGCTTTAAACTGGTTGAAAAAATCAAAAGCTTTGGGTCATTGCTTTAGAAAATGCACCCATGTTTTTTTTATTTATTTTTATACTAAAATTGCTAACGGAAGTGACTAAGTACTTGCTACCTTGACAAAACCTCAATCAGTCCACAAATGATACTTGTATATACAAATTCTAATGACTACTCAACTCCCTATAATTTTCCAACTAGAAAAGAGTCCTTGAGATGCTTCTGATTAGCAACCTTCACATGGATGACTTGGAGAATCAATCACCTCCGAGCTTGTAACCATCTTCCCAAATAGCAACTTCATGCCATTTAAATTCATATGGCTGAACCGAAGATGACATCCAATTTTCATCATTGACCATAGTGTTGAAATTTGGTAACACTGCTGTTGTGATTATTAAAAAAAACTTGTGATTTTTCGTCATCTGTACCTTTGTGACAAGCCCTTATCACCATTCTATAATGCACACTCCATTCCGAATGTTTTTTTTAATTTGTTTTTATTTTTTTTGCACAAGCACACACACCCACGCCCACACCACAATGGGTACTCAAACCCTTGACCTTGTGTTGAAACTCTTGCGAGTCTCCATTCTATTATGCACACTCCATTCGGAATGTTAATTCCATCTCTCCTTTCTGAACGCTATCCATGCTTACAAATTCCAACAAAAAAATTGAAATGTAAAATATATTGGAAATATTGAGGTGAACCATCCTTCAAGCGAATATGAATTTTCAATTTTTCATAATGGAAAATTTGAATTTATTAAAAAAAATCATTTCTTAACATACACTTTCATCTAGCTAAGAAAATAATTCTATTCCCATATGTGTTGCCACACCCAATGTCTAAGTACCATGGACCTAAACAATCCTCCTCTTCAACACACTATATGCTAATAGAAAGGTCTGCTTCTCTGCACGCACCTTCTTGTGCAGAGTTTAAATGCTCACTATTATCATTGCCGTCTTGTGCATAGTTTAAATGCTCACTATTAAAAGTGTCATATTGAGTACAGAGAATAGTAGAGGGCAACATGGCAAAGAAAATCACCTTGACCTATCAGTTTTCATCAAGACAATATCCTTCTATGCAGTAGCTGATTTGTAGGGTGCCCCTATAAAGACAGAAAAAACCTTACGGAATTTGTACATAGAACAACAATAGAATGACTGTTACATGATTGTAACGGTTGTAACCCTTATGCATTACTGGGCCAAAACGGTCATCATTGAAAAAAAGAAAGAAAGAAAGAAAAGAACAATAGCAGCCTTGAATTTTTATTTTTTTAGAAGATCATTACGGCCCGTATCATGACGGTAACACCTTGGGTGTGCCCAATTTCCAACACATAAAGGCCTTTAAGAATTAGGGTGTGTTTGAAAGTTACTGTATTTTCACAAGTGCAATGGCCATTGGCACTAAACACCTTTAGTGAAATTCATGCTAGGAGTTGCACTTGGATCACTCACCATTTTGAGCTGGTTTGACAAGAATATGTGAACATGCTTTTGATGCCGAATGACCCTTTTTGAAAACACTATAATTTTCGACACCATTGGCTGATGTTCATAATAGTCTAAAATGTTGTATAAGTGCATTATCAAACTGGCCTTGCATAAGAACAGACTTTCCCATTAATGTAGGATGAGTGAAACTAACCTAAAATGAAAGATGTGAGATCAAATATGCATCAATTTCATCATTCTATATATAAAATCAAACACATTCATATAATAAATTCAGAAAATTCATAATAGCAACACAAAGGACCTAGGCTATCACAGACACTGTGCGCAAAGATATATAGTATTACGAGAATGGCCCACTTGGAAGTAGGGACTTTCAATCTAATGTGGATAGTGCAACATCTATGTAAGAAGACAATGACACCAATAAAATCAAATTTAGGGAATGACTTTATTAAAAAAATCGGATTTCGTTAGGGGTTTAAGAATTAAGGCTTGTAGATTTTAGAAATTAGGGATTTAGGACGTTTGGGATTAGGGTTTCTTTATAGGTAGTGTTTAGAGGAGACTCAAAGAAGGAAAAATACCACAAGGGGGCCCACATGTGGCTGCCCATATGGACACACGTGCGTGCGTGTGGATGGGTAGGGGGAAAGAGAAGGGAGATGGATTAAGTTGGGTTTTGAAGGGTTTAGAGGAGTTGTAAGGGAATGAGAAGAAGAAAAGTGAAGAAATGGTGTACCTCATGAGAGAAGAGAGAGGAATGACACATTGGATGTATCCACCACCAAGCCGAGCTTATATCCTTCCACCATTCGATTGGAAGGGAGAGTTTTCTTATAAACCCTAAAGGACGAGGAAGAACACCTTTTTAAGAGGAAGACCCTCTCTCTCTCTCTCTCTCTCTCTCTCTCTCTCTCTCTCCTCTTTTTGGCAAGTTCCAATAGGGTTGGACGTTCCTCCTCTTGTTTTTTTTATTAGAACTCTTAAAAATTTACAAAAATGTCACTCACTTAAGTGACATAGCCCATCATTCAAAATAAGCAAACTAAAACACCTACCATTAATCTCAATAGTCAAATAAATCCTAAAAATAACAACAAAAAAAAAAACATAAATAAAACAAGATCATGGTTCAATGGGCCTAGATTTGGAAGGTTTGGTGGCCCGATCGACAAGATCCAACGGTCAGATTGACACGAAAATAAAATCCTATGACTAAAACTCTCCTAAGTAGCCCACATGCATTATTCTTATGTGAGGTCTTCTTGATGCACGTCCAATGCATGTGGGGTCTTTAAAGTGGCCCGACAGGCCCCATCTGGAACTCGTCTCCCATCCACAGAGAGTTGCGCTGACGTGGGTGGTTGCCTCCGTCTCTGGTATACTCAAGTAGGTCATCTGATGTCCCCATCACCCATTCTTATCATACTTGTGATTTCGAGAAGGAAAAGTTAGAAAACAGAAGCAACTTAATGCAAGTTCCATTTTTGCTCCACCCCAAACACCAAAGCACGTTTAGCAAACCCTCCAAACACACCCTATGGGAACAACATTGGGAGCAATGAATTAAAATGAAATATAGAGCAAGGGCATTACCCTTTTATACAAAAAAGTATCCTCCGCAGTGGTTTTACAAAGTTCTCTCTAAGAGAAGAAATCATGGAGGCATTATACAACTTCTGCTACAACCATCAACATGCCTTCCTATAATGGCTTTCGCTTCCGAGGCAAAAGAACTACAAAGAGAGGAGATTTTTTGTTAGTCCCATAGTCACCAGAATGCAGCATGCATTTATGAAGAAATTCAAGGGTTTTTGACAGAAGTCGAGAGAATCACCTTCACTTAAACTGGAACATCTTTCATGAAGAAAAATTGCAGTAGGGTCTATATGTTGAAGAGCGGATAAATTTTGAGCCAAACATTTACCCCTGCATGAAGCCAATGCTACAACTTCATTAACTGTTAATTCCAATAATAAAATGAGCACTTTGCTGACTACCAGTGGAATCTTGAAACCTACCATCCCTAATGTGGCTCTGTGTATGAGACATTCCAAGCCTTTTATCAGGCGGGCCCCTCACCATATGTGCCATAAAGCCATGGCCCAAAAATAGACCCTGCTCATCAGTTGGACAACATACGTATGTCAAATTTAGACTATTAGTAGATTGTCCATTTTCTCATACACATGTTGCCAATGGATGAGTTCCTGTTTCTTGCAAATGTACCATGTTAGAACCGGTCAGGAGAGCAGGACTCAAAATCTCACTCTATGGCACAATTATTGATGATTCTTGCTTTTCTTCTTTTCTTTTCTTTTTCTGGAGAACAGGATACTTCAATGTTTTGATCAGAGTTATTAGCTATTATAAATGCAGTGTCTACAGCTAAAAACACGTCCAGGATCCCAACATGGCATGTCTGTTATCTTTCAAATGCTCGACAAAGCTTCCTTTTTTTTTTTTTTGGATTTTTTTCTCATTTACCTGGCCCATGACGGGATGAATTTCCTTTCAGTTATTTCATCCTCTTCTTCCTCTTCATCATCAGAGCTTTGATATGGAGAAATCTCATATGCCTGTAATTCTTTGCTTCCTTTGATAACTAAGCCACCAACTTCATTTGCTTTACATAAATTGTCCAAGTCGTTGAACACCTACAAAAATGAGCACCAAGAAGAACATCAAGATGCTCTTTTAACAGGTGACCATATATGCACACCAACATGGAAAAAGGGAGAAGAAAAATAATTGAGTTCTTCAAGGATATTTGGAAAAAAGTTTATAAATGTACAGATCAATCTTGACAACTCAATAAAAGATCATCTAATTTGCAGCCTAACCACCACTCGAAACCCTGAGAAACTTCTACATCAGCCACTACCCTTTTCATATTAACCTATCAGCCAAAATTTAGTACAATCTATTTCCTAAAAAGAGATCAACAATTTCAAAGCTTTGTATAATTTACAACATTACATGATAAAAACAAAAGGATAATAGTGATGATGATCATCATCATCTAAGCCTCATCCCGATTGAATTGGGGCCGGCTACATGAATCCTGTTCCATCATTCCACTGTATCAAGGGCCATAACTTCAGCTAGACTACAGGATAATAATGATAAGGCAAAAAACAGAAATTATCCCAAAGGAAGCGTTACATTCAATGAAGAAACTTTCCAATTTGTATCTGGAAACAAATTAATATGGATGTTATAAATCATCAATGACTTCTAGCTCTATGACTAATTCATATGGTGAAGACATATTTGGCAATGCCTCATTACTGACTGATCTTTGTGGCATATTTAACAGCACAATGCCCAAAGCTGGTCCTACATCTCACACTAAAACTTTTGCAGGGAATAAATAACAAGGAGAAATGCAACAATGAAGCAAAGTTCATAGGTTCCATGAAGTGCACTCCCTACCATACATGGAAAATGTAAATGGTGACCAGAACCAACGTTGTCAAAATCGTTAACATATTGCAAAACAAATAAGAGTTGAATCATGTCGAATTGCAAATTGTATTGTAAGTCGTAAGATTATTTTATGATTTTCTTAAAAAAATGAAGAAAATCTGCAAAAATATAAATCAATCAGAAAAAAAAAACTCACCAGTCATCCCTTTCCCATCCATATGCACCATTATACTTCCATATCATGATAGTGTTAGATGATTCTTGTCCTTTATTTTTTGCCACTAAAGAAGTTTACCTTAAAAAACATACAAGAATCCACTAGCAATTTATGTTCTTTTTACCTTTCTTGAGCATAGAATCAAATTGGAAAAGCAGCATTCAATTATGTAGACCAACGAAAAAAGATATTTTGATTTTTTACTATCATTACCACAATATATAGGTCAACATGATCACAACCATCAATAAAAACATTCTAGATAAGTCATACATCAATTTGGTGATTCGACTGATTAAGAAGGAAGAAATCATAAGAAAGTGCAAAACAATTTAACGTTGAAGAGAATATCCATTATGTAATCTCTAATAAAAGACAAAATAAAATAATTGACCTCTTCTAAACGATTTTTAAAGCCCCCACCAATTTAAAAACATAAAATGAAAACGAAGTAGAGCTTAAAACATACGAGAACAAGTACAATTTGAATCGTAAATCATAGGATTCAAAACATAGAACATAAGATTCATCTGAAAAGGGATTCAAAGTGGGATTTAGATCGTTTTGCTTAAGATTCAGCTTAAATCATAAATCGTAAATTGTAGGATTTTGACAACATTGACCAGAACTATTGATATGGTGGGCCACCACAATGATGCACCGAGCCCAAATATGCACGGATTCGACAACCCTAATGGACAAGATCATCGAATCACTGAGAGTTCTGATTGCTGAATGTGGACAAGCTCTCATTTTTTGCTCAACTTTTTGAGTTACCATAAATTTAAAACCACTAATTCGATGGTACCACAGTCCAAACTGCCCATCCACATGTTGGCCCAGCAAATCCATGGCCCTGATCACTGTGCACAAGTACTACAATATGAAGATTTTTGGTGTCCACTTTATGGAACCCCTGCGAAGCACACATTATAGTAGCATTTCTCGCTAACTAGGGCTAATAAGATGCAAGTTTAAGTCATCAGTGATCTCTGACCTTTCCAATATGACCAGCCTCCTTACAAGATTCACGATCTTCTCGGATGCTACTTGCATGTCTGGCATCTCCAGCCACAACCTTAGTTGGTCTTTGTTCCATTACTGTCCCTTTTTGTTCCCTTACCTTTTCAGTTTTCTGCTGCTTTTTTGCCTCTTGATTCCTTTTGCGCTCCTCATCCTAATGCAGATAAAGCCACATCCAATGTTAGACTACAATAAAAGGAACATAAGATCCTCAAAGTTTTACTTTTGATGGAGGAAAGAATAGTACTGCAGCTTTGCGAGGCAGCTCTTTCTCCTCTCTCTCTGCTCGTAATTTCTCCTCATGTTCTCTCAGCTGCTTTCGTGTTTCTTCAATACACTTTCGCTTTCTTTCCTTTTCCTTCCTTTCTTCTTCTTCCCTCTGCCTCTTCCTTGCTGCCATATCAGCTTCCTTTTTCTTCCTTTCCTCCTCTTTCTTTTTTTGCATCAGTTCCATTTGCTTAATATTCTCCTGCCTCTTTTGCTCAACATTTGCTGCCTCTTTCCTCATTTTACGCTCGTTTGCTCTTTTTTCTGCAAGACGTTTTGCAGCCTCAGCAGCCTCCAAAGCTTTCACTCTAATGTCTCTCTTCCCTGCCAGATAAAATGTAACATGAAGGTAGTAACTCAAGCAGGTGAATAAGAAATACAAGAAATTCCATATCTTTCACTATGGAAACAAATGTTTGCATTATTCTGTTGAAACTGAATTAAGTACACATGTTGATGTATGTGCATCTGTTTAAATTAACAAGATTGTTTGACTTGCTTTCTTGTGTTGAATCGGAGGTTGATAACTATTGGATTTCGACGGGTCCAGGTTATCAAGGAGGAGCAGACAAATCAATCATTGAAGGGCTAGAAGCCAGATCACTCACTCATCCAATTCTGCTTCGCACTGTTTGGGACTGGTCACTGGGCATGACCCCTCTTCTTTCTTTAGACTATCGTTTTTTGTTTTCCGGATTTGTTTTGGTGAATCGTCGTTTCATGACAAAAATAAAATAAAATGGATGCCATACATAGTAACTTAAAACTTAGTTCTACATAGAATATGGGCTTCTAAATACTTCTCGTCTGCCTCTCTGAGACACATAAAATGGGTCAGTTCAGGAAATATGAGGTCAGATAATTATATATCACAATTCTATTATGCCTACAATATATATACACATGCAGTTTCCAATTAAAATAAATATGTGATGTTTGTGTGCAATTAGATCAGATTCAGTTACAAACTGAATTAAGTATCACACTTCAAATTTTATATAACACTTTATTTTACAGTTGGATTTCATATAAAAATGTAAATTGGCTTTATAGATAGGATTGACTATCAAAATATGATTCAATGTTGATCCCAAATAGCTGGGACAAAGCTGCTGCTGCCGCCGTTGATGACAACGATGATGACAATAACAATAATGATGACAACGGCGATGATGTTGAATCTCATGCAGCATGTCCATATTATATAATATCAAGATGATGATTAAACTCATACAAGCTCAGTGGTAGACAGATTTTGTTTCAACACTGAGACCAGGGATTGAGTGCCCATGGTGTGGGTGGGTAAGTGTGATGCAGGACATGTGATCTAACTATTTAGATGCAGGAGATTATTAACAGATTAATCGAAGTAAATCAAATATGATTACATGCTATCCTACCATGATTAAAAGAGTACCAAAGAGGCAATAAAATTCAGATTTATGTTAAAATCACAATCCCACACAAGCATGAATTAGAGCTAGGAAATTTGGAAATTAGGGCTAGGGAGAATATCGAGAGCTAGGGTGTTGGGTTAGGATTTTAGGCTTAAGGCTAGGGATCTTAAAGGGGGGGAAAAGCAAGGAAAGAGGGGGGGGGGGGGGGGGGGGGGGGGGGGCTGTACGGATGGCCATATGGTCACACCTGTTTGGACATACAGTCTAAGGGTTTGGTCTGTATGATCGTATGGTTTGAATGGGCTAGGTTTAGGTGGCCTTGGATGTGATGGGAATGGGTTTTGGTTGAGAACAAAAGGAAAGAAAAAAGAAAGAGGTAGAGAGAAATAAAGAAGGATTGAGAGGGATTGAGAGAGATTGAGAAGGAGAAAGTAAAAGAAAATACCTTGATTGTAGAAAGTAAAAGAGAAGAATAAGATAATGGGCAACAAAAGGAATTAAAAAAAAAAAGAGGAAGAGAGAAATAAAGAGGGATAGAGAGAGATTGAGAAGG
This sequence comes from Liriodendron chinense, assembly GCA_003013855.2. Lineage (NCBI taxonomy): Eukaryota > Viridiplantae > Streptophyta > Magnoliopsida > Magnoliales > Magnoliaceae > Liriodendron > Liriodendron chinense. The sequence continues at coordinate 436,550 of ML058531.1, forward strand.
AGAAAGTAAAAGAAAATACCTTGATTGTAGAGAATGAAAGAGAAGAATAAGATAATGGGTGTCACACCCTCGGATTCACACCAAGATAGCCTCTTTTCACAAGAGATTCTCACTTCACATGAGAGATGATGCTTTTTAAGCAAAAGAGAGTTTCTCAGTCCAAAATCTCAGGACTAGCCCCTTATAGTCTGAATAACGCGTTTTTACAATAATGCCCCTCGCTTAAATAAAAATGTTTCACATGTCCTATGATGTCATAAAACATAAATCTGTTAATACTAAGCTATGAATAATTAATAAAAATATAAAATATGCTAATTCAAATACTCATGATCAAACTGACCAAGGATCGCAATGATCCAATGGTTCGATCGTCGTGTCCTCGCGATCCAATGATCAAGGCTCCTCAACTAAGCAACCCACATGCATCTTCCTAGTGTATGGTCTTCAAAGATGCACAATCATGCATGTGGGGTCTTCAAGGCCTTAGTGTAGCCCACCCGGGCCCATATACAAGTTATCGACCAAAGTAAAGGTTGGGCCGATCTCCTCCTCTTCTGGTACACTCTAAATGGTTGGATGTCCTCATCAAGTCTCCTCGACTGAGAAGATTTCGCATTTGGCAAAATAAAGTTACGATGCTGCTCCAAAAGATCCAGGTCAAGTTGTCGAAGATCCGCATATGTGATCCATTTGTAATCTAAGTTTGGTTGATGTTTCCACTTGACTAAATATCTTTGAAAGCCCTCACGTCGAGTGGAAACCACCTGGTCGTCCAAAATATTCTCTATCTCCTCTCTGCTCGTAGATATGGATGGTAAAGGTGGTAAAGGTTGAAAAGAGGGGTTAGGTCAGGTCCATGGGTGATGAGACGAGTCGGGTGTGTTATCATCTGGATCCGGAGAGAAGTCTTGGAAAGGCACAAGATCTTCCATATTAATGTAGCACTAATACCCATACTAGGTGAAAGATCTACCAAGTACGCATTGGGACCTAAACGTTTCAAAATCTTATATGGTCCGGCATTGCAGGCTTGCAATTTTTTTAAGGTTTCCTGTGGAAACCGTTCAAGCATTATCCTTATCATCACTTTATCGTCTACCTAAAATTCTTTGAACCTATGGTGAGACTTGAGAGTCAGCAAGTTTCTCATATTTTTCATTACTTACGTTAATCCATTTTCTAATCTTTATATGTAAGTCTTGAATGTGGAGTGCAAATGCTTCTACAAACTCTGATGGCCTATGGGAGACTGACATGTGAATAATGTCTATAGGTTTTCTAGGCTTATAACCAAACACAACTTCAAAGGGGCTTATGCCTATTAACCTATTGACTGAACTGTTATAATCAAACTCGGCAACAGGTAATACTACGTCCCAAGTCCTGGTATGGTCACCTACAAGACACTGTAACAAGTTCCCTAAACTCCTATTTACCACTTCTGTCTGACAATCAGTTTGAGGATGGTATGTTGATGAAAATTGTAATCTCATGCCCATCATGTGCCAAAGTGTCTTCCAAAAATAACTCATAAACCTAACATCCCTGTCAGACACGATGGTTTTCATCAAACCATGTAAACAAACCACCTCCGCAAAGAATACCTTCGCAATGTTGGAGGCATCGGACGACTTAGAGCATGGTAGGAAATGGGCCATTTTAGAAAAACGGCCCACTACCACAATAATGGAATCATGCTTCTTGATAGTGTTGGAAAGCCCAAGCATGAAGTCCATACTAAGGTCTTGCCACAGAGCATGTGGCACTAGCAAAGGTATATATAAACCCACATTTTACTTCTTTTGCTTTGTCAGCTGACATGTTCGACATTGCCCTATAATTTTAGCTACATCTCGATTGAGACGTAGCCAATAAAACATGTCATCTACAAAGGCAATAATCTTGTCATGACTAAAATAACTGGCTACTCCACCGACGTGAAGCTCAAAACAAGGAAATCCCATAGGGCTATGCGGGGAATGCAAAGTCTATCTCCTTTGAAGAGAAAGCAATCAATCAGGACAAACCCACTATCATTTCTCTGACCATCCAAAAGTGACATATATACTTTCCCTAAGTCTGGACACGTGGGATATTCATCCTTCAAACTCTCGAACCCAATGACTTCAACGCTTATAGATTGAAGTAACGTCACTCAATGGCTAAGCGCATCAACAGGTTTGTTCTTGATCCCGGTCTTGTGTTTCAAAACAAACGAATACTTTTGAAGAAACTCAACCCACTTGGCATGCCTTGGGTTTAATTTCTTTTGGGAGTTATGATAATGTAAAGCCTTGTGGTTTGAGAACAAGTCGAACTCTTGCAGTAGCCAGTAGTAAATAATGTCATCAATGACGTAAAGACTAGACAACCACTTAGAATTCCTTATCATAAGTAGAGTATCATTGCTTTGCTTCATTCGACTTCTCACTAAAGAAAGCAATAGGGTGTCCCTCTTGGCTAAGTATTCTACTAGAGGTGGGCAACGATCCGGGCCAGGCTGAGTTAGCCCTAGTTTGGGTTTGGCTCGTTTTTGTGCCACCCCGGTTTGTGGATAAACCCGGTTTGGGTTTCGGGCTGACCCATGTGACCTGAGTTTGGTTTGCTCCAGAAAAATCTGGTTCAGCCAAGATCGGTTTGGTAAAAAATTTCGAACTAGGCCGAGTTCGAATAGTTGGCGGCTCTTTTTTTTTTATTTGCTTAAATAAAAAAGAATTAAAAAATTTAGAAATAATAAAAAAATACAAAAGTATCTTACTACATGATGTTTAACATCCTCCAAAGGAGGAGTGTAACTTCAAAATAGACATGTAAGAACCATTTTCCAAAAAAAAGTACACAAGCATAATGAATGCACCTACAAGGCCGAGTCGAGCATCGAGCAGGACCGGCGCTGCAAGAGATTGGGTTCGACCTGTTTATTAAATGGGCCGCCTTAGGGTGGCTCAAATTCCACTTCGAATTGGGCCAAACCGGGCTTTTTTTATACAAGCCGGGTAGAACTTCCGAGCTGGCCCAATTTGTGTATTCCACCTATACCTACCCTAGAGGCATCATAAGCAACCTCGAACTTTAGAAAAGTCAGGAAGGCACATGACAGGAGCTTCTATCATCCTACCATTGATCTCCTTAAACGTTTTTGACGCGGCATTAGTCCAATAGAACTCCCCTTTCTTTACGCAATCTGTGATAGGGGCCATAATGAAATTAAAGCTTCTGATGAACTGCCTATAAAAGGTAGCTAAGTGATGCAGGGAGTACTGGTCAGTCCACCAAAAGCTCCAGAGTTGTTGGGGAAGCACCAGAATATCCCTTTATCTAGGCCCTCCCGGGAAAACCGACCAAGATCTCCCCGTGGCTACCCCGCATCTCACAGTGGGACCCACTCCGTGGCCATTCTAATCACACAGACCCCACCTCATGGCCATTCTGCATCATAGGGGTCTGTGTTATGTAGAATGGCCATGAGGTGGGTCCCATTGTGGGACTTGTGAGATGCGAGGTAGCCCACGGGGAGGTCTCGATAGTTTACCTGGGAGGGCCTGGATAAAGGGATATTCTGATGCTTCCCCAACAACTCTGGAGCTTTTGGTGCACTAGCCGATACTCCCTGCATCACTAAGCCGTGAAAGCCACATACCTCATGAATGTTCCACAGTTCAGGCCAACTCACAATGGCCTTGATTTTCTTAGGATCCACAAACATGCCTTCTAATGAAACTATGAAACCTAAGAAGATAACTCTATCTGACATGAACGAACACTTCTTGAAGTTTGCATATAACTTCTCTTCCCTAAGAATTCCACAAACTTGCCTCAGATGGTAGAGGTGTAGTTCTATGGAGGTATTATAAATGAGGATATCATCAAAGTATACCACAAAGAACTTCCCTATAAAGGGCCTCAACACTTGAGTCATCACACATATGAACGTACTTGGAGCATTAGTCAAACCAAAAGGCATGACCAACCACTCGTAGAGCCCATCCTTCGTTTTGAAGGCCATTTTCCATTCATCCCCTGGGCGAATACGTATCTAGTGATACCCACTCTTGAGGTCTATCTTTGAGAAAATCGTGGCACCTGCCATTGTGTCTAACATATCATCAAGTCGCAGTATGGGAAACCGATACCTGACGGTGATTTTGTTAATGGCATGACTATCCACACACATGCACCAAGCACAGTGTTCCGTAAAGGCCGTTACGTGAAGGAGTTACGGGATTGTAATGTCGGTAACACCCGTTATGGAAAAAAATGACTAGTAACCGCCGTTAATGACCCGTTACACCGCCTGTAAAGGCAATAATAGCCCCGTAACGGTCTGTTACGAGGTAAATGTAGGTTTGTCAGATTTTCTTTTCAACTTTAAGGGGCAAATATAAATATTTCAAGGTTTGTTTTTTCAATAAAAAAAAAAAAAGTGACTGTAAAAGTCGTTATGGGGCTATAACAATCGTTACGGCCCATATCGTAAAGGTAACAATGGTAGCTGTTATGGCCACCGTTACCGTTGCAGAATACCTTGACGCCAACTGCTATCTTTCTTAGGCGTGAGAAGTACTAGCACGGCACACGGACTTAAACTCTCCTGAATGAAACCCTTCCTAAGGAACTCATCTACCTGCTTCGTCAACTCCGCATGCTCTATAGGGTTCATTCGATAATGAGGAATGTTTCGTAGAGTCGACCCAAGGACAGTAAATCCTCAGGAAAACCATCACTAAACTTCTCCAGTACTGGACTCACCTCAAGTGACAACTCTACTCTAACCTCAGGTGTAGCCTCTCTAGCCACATGAGCATACACCATCGAATCCACCTTAATCTCCCAGTTAAACTCTTTGGTGTTTAATATGTGGAGAGACTTGGGTTGCAATTTCCTCACATCCTTCTGTCCACCCTTTTTAACGTCCTCCTTAACTTCTGGGGTGCTCTTGGGCGGAAGGGGATTTAACTTTATCTTCTTGCCCTCATGTATGAAGGAACAAATATTCAAACAACTGAATATTGTTACACCTTGATCAAAGAGTCAATGCCTGCCCAAGATGATGTGGCCCACATCCATAAGCAAAACATCACACAACAACGAGTATTTATAAGATGTGAATTAGATGGGAATAAGACAACGCTAGGAGATTGGCATAGAGGATACATCTGTTGAAGTCCCTTGATATACATTGATACGTCATCTTCTAACAGCTCGAGCTTTTAGATCAAGTGGTTGTTTGACATGGTATCAGAGCGGAAGGTCCTGTGTTCAAATCCTGGAAGTAGCAAATATGCCACTGGTAATATATTCTCCCACGGGGGGCCGTTTATGGTGTGAGATGTGATTATCCCTCCACCTGGGTGTGAGCTATGAGTGTCCCTCCACCCTTTCCCAATATGTTCCTGTGCGGGGTTCCACCCCACACATGCGGGGGAGTGTTGAAGTCCCTTGATATACATTGATACGCCATCCTCTAATAGCTCGAGCTTTTAGATCAAGTGGTTGTTTGACATGGTACCTTGGTATCAGAGCAAAGATCAAACTATTCCGCATCAAGGGAGTTGAGAGGCGACACGTCAGATTGCTGACGTCAGCGGCCGTACGGCTGACGTCAGCAATGTATGGTCAAATGGACCCCGTTTGAGCTGAAAGTTTAGGGGTTTGATAGATCTCTATTTTAGAAAATTTGTCATGATTTTTTAAGAATTTTTTAGAGCCTTCTTGATGGTGATTTGGCTGAAATAGTGAAATTTGAAAATCGGGCCCCGAATCAGTTTTTTCGTCGATTTTTCTCAAATTGGTAAGCTTTTCTCTTGTTTCTTTCCTCTAGATGGACTGATATCTCTCACTCAAGCTAATATTGGAGGAGTTTTTGGCTGATATTAAGATTTGAGTGGGTTTTAACCCCAAACAGAGGTGCGGCCATGTCATTTTTGGGCTGTTTGCTTCATATTTGAGAACTTTGGGTGGTATTTTCAGAGTTTTCTGGTTGATTGGGGTTAGTCTCTCATCTCCTCAAAGGATTGCTTATTAGAGACCTTGTTGAAGTACATTTTACTTGGACCCCTCATTCTTATGGAGGACAAAGGGCAATCTCATCTTGGCATGGGTTCGCTTGAACCCAACCCACTCCAAATCACCTCGATTAAGTTGAATGGTGATAATTATCTTCAATTGGCACAATCTGTAAAAGTGTTCTTGGGGGCCTGTGAGAAGTTGTCGTATATTCTGGATGATCCCCTAAGCTCTACAGAAGACACCTACAAGACTTGGACAAAGGAGAACTATCAAGTCATTGCATGGTTGTTGAACAGTATGGATTCTTCGGTTAGCCACTCCGTGATGTTTTTGTCTTCGGCTAAAGGCATTTGAGACTCCCTTCATGACATGTACTCCGAGTCTAAAAATTTTTCGCCGGTATTTCAGCTTATTCAAGAAATTGGTCGGTTCCAGCAAGACTCAAGATCATTAAAAGATTACTATTCGACACTTCGAGGCATGTGGGATGAGTTGGACTTGTATCAACCTCTTCCTTCGAAATGTCTAGACGATCATGAGCATGCTCGCAAGCAACAGGATGACACTCGTGTTATGCAGTTCCTCGCAGGGTTGAACTCCGTCTACCTTAGTGTTTGGGATCAAGTGGTTGTTAATGATCCCCTTCCTCCGTTGACAACAGTCTATGCCATGTGTCAGCGCGCTCCTATATCAGCTCTTCCTTCACATCCTTTTGTACCACCAGAGCGTACAACACACCTTGCTGGCGATCCATCTTCCATTTTTTCTAGATCTCACGCACCATCCTTGAGTTCAGGGCGCACTTTTGGTTATGGTGGTCGTGGCAGAGGCCGAGAGGGAGATTGGGGATGTGTTGGTCGTCATCTTCGAGGTCGTGGTGGACGTGGACGAGGACGTGATAGTTCTCGCATTTGTTCGCATTGTGGTAGAACTAATCACACTATTGATTATTGTTGGCAGCTCCATGGTCGTCTGTTGCCTCTATTACAACTATGTGTGCTGAGGGACAACCTTCCACCCTGGCAGCTGAGCAGCCTTCTTCTGGAGAGTCTCATTATTTCTCGAGCAGCTTATGATGCCCTGATGCGGCTTCATATACATGATGTTCCTGAGCCTTCTCATGCAGCTTCGGCCCAGTCAGGTACCGCTTTTCTAGCGTCTTCTTCTACCACCTCCTGGGTCATTGACTCTGGAGCTTCCTCCCACATGACTGGTAAGTCACATCTCTTTTCCTCTTATTCTCCTTCCTCCCACTCTCAATATGTTACAGTTGCAAATGGAACACATGCCCCCATTTCTGGGATTGGTTCTATCTCCCTTTCCCCTTCCTTGCCATTGTCCTCAGTCTTGCATGTACCTCGTTTTCCATTAAACTTAATGTCTGTTAGCTCCCTTACTAAATCGTTGAATTGTTCGATTACCTTTTACCCTTCTCATTGTCTTTTTCAGGACCTACAGACGAAGAGAGTGATTGGTGGGGGGTATGAGCGAGGAGGAGTTTATCTTCTCAATGATACACCTGTTGCTGCTTCAAGTTCATCTTCTCTTGATCGAGACTCCATCACACGGTGGCATTGCCGCTTAGGACATCCTTCCTTAGCTCGATTGAGACTTTTGTTTCCTTCATTTTCGGTTACTAAACCTTTGTGTTGTGATATTTGTGAATTATCAAAACATCACCGTACTATGTTTCCTCCAAGTGTTTCAGGAAGGAAATCTCAACCTTTTGATCTGGTTCACTCAGATGTCTGGGGACCAGCCCCGGTTAGTTCCACTTTTGGTTTTAAATACTTTGTCACCTTTGTTGATGATTATTCTCGCATGACCTGGGTTTACCTTTTGAAATCAAAGAGTGAAGTATTTAATGTGTTTAAAGTGTTTTATCGTGAAGTGTGCACTCAATTTCAATGCTCAATTAAAACCCTCCATTCTGATAATGGGGGGGAGTACATGTCCACTCCTTTTTTGTCCTTCTTACAGGAACATGGTACACTCTACAACAAAATGGTATTGCAGAATGAAAGAACCGTCACCTTCTTGAAGTCGCACGTACCCTTCTTCTTGGTATGCATCTACCTAAGCATTTTTTGGGTGACGCTCTTTTTACTTCCACTTTCCTTATTAATTGTATTCCCTCACGTATATTGTCTTCCAAATCCTCATTTAATATGTTTTATCCTCATGACAATCCATTTCCTTTACCCCCTAAAGTTTTTGGTTGCACATGCTTTGTTCAAATTTTGGATCGTCGTAATGATAAACTTAGTCTCAGGGCAACTAAATGTGTTTTCTTAGGGTACACTCGAAGCCAGAAAGGGTATAAGTGTTATGACCCCTTGACTCATAACAAATATATCTCTGTCGAAGTAACATTTTTTGAAGATGTTCCTTTTTTTTCGCCTCACGGTCGATCCCTCTGTGATCCTCTTGCAAGTGAGGCGGAGCATACTGCTTCTCCCCTTCCTCTTGTCACTAGTGATCATAGGGAGACTCTTTCACCTCCCATTCCTAACTCTTTTGGTGATTTGGGTGACCCGAAGCCTCTGCGAGTGTATCATCGTCGAGATAAATCTTCATGCGCTCCGCCGTCCACTCTTCCACTCACTTTGGATGTTGGCTCAGGTGATTCTCCTACCTCAAGTCCGGATCTTCCCATTGCCTTACGTAAAGGGGCACGATCATGTACTCAACACCCCATTAGCAATTTTGTTTTATATGATCATCTTTCACCGTCCTTTCAGTCGTTTGCAGCTTCCATTTCATCACAGGCTATTCCTCGGTCTCTCTCCCACTCGCTTCAAAGTCCTGACTGGACGAAGGCAATGATGGAAGAAATGTTTGCTCTTGAGAAGAATCATACTTGGGAACTAGTTTCTCTTCCTCCGGGGCACAAACCTGTTGGGTGTCGATGGGTGTACACGATCAAGTTCCTTCCTGATGGCTCCATTGATCGCTACAAGGCCCGTCTTGTTGCTCAGGGATATACGCAGACTCAGGGCGTGGATTACTTCGAGACATTCTCTCCAATGGCAAAACTTAATTCTATTTGTGTGGTGGTCTCCTTGGCCGTCAATTCCGAAGAGACCGTAAGAGAAGTTGCTAAAACAAACGGGAGGGGAGGATCGACCCGTTCAGTATAATTCCGAAGAAAGACTGTTGGCAGCAGGTGGAGACATTTCTTTGGCCCCCCTTGTTCCAACTAGATGTCAAGAATGCATTTCTTTATGGGGATCTTGCGGAGGAGGTCTACATGCATCAACCTCCAGGCTTTGTTGCTTCTCACAATCCTACGCTTGTGTGTCGATTAAAGAAGGCCCTTTATGGGCTCAAACAGTCCCCACGTGCTTGGTTCAACAAATTCAGTCAAGCTATCATGGAGTTTGGCTTTGTTCGTAGTCATGCCGACCATTCTCTCTTTATATGTCGACGATCGACGGGCATCATGGTTCTCATTGTATATGTGGATGATATTGTACTGTCAGGCAGTGATTTGGTTGGCATGGGCGATGTTAAAGAATTTTTGAAGAACAAGTTTGAGATCAAGGACCTTGGTCCTCTTCGCTACTTTCTGGGCATCGAGGTTGCTCGCTCCCAAATCGGGGTATCCCTATCCCAACGAAAATATGCTCTTGATCTTCTCATGGAGACCGACATGCTAGGATGCAAACCGGCTACCACCCCTATAGATACTTCGCATAAGCTTCAGCCAGATGATGGTACTCTTCTTTCTGATCTTGGCATGTATCGTCGGCTTGTAGGTCGGCTCATTTATTTGACTATTACTCGTCCAGATCTCTCCTTTGCGGTGGGAGTTGTCAGCCAGTTCATGCAAGCTCCCCATTCTTCACATCTAACGGCTGTTTACCGCGTACTCCGGTATCTTAAATCAGCACCGGGCCTTAACATCCATTTTCAGTCTCATGGTCATCTTCATCTTTCGGGCTATTCCGATGCCGATTGTGCGGGTAGTATATATGATCGTTGATCTACATCCCGGTTTTGTACCTTCCTAGGTGGTAATCTTATCACGTGGAAAAGTAAGAAGCAATCAATTGTTGCGCGCTCCTCGACTGACGCAGAATATCGTGCTATGGCTCATGCTACATGTGAGCTCGTGTGGCTTCGCACCCTTCTTAACGAACTTGGCTATTCTCCTTCGAGCCCTATTCCTCTTCATTGCAACAATCAGGCAGCCATACATATTGCTCGTAATCCTATTTTCCACGAGCGCACCAAGCATATTGAGGTTGACTGTCACTTTATTCGAGAGAAAGTTGCCTCGAAGGAAATCATCACTCCTTTTGTTCGGTCCGGGGATCAACTTGTGGATGTTCTTACGAAGTCTTTAAGTCGAGATGCTCTTCATCGTGTTCGTAACAAGTTGGGCATGATCAACATCTATGCTCCAACTTGAGGGGGAGTCTAGAGAATATTAGTATATATGTATGTTAGTATATGGCTCTTTGATTGTAAGTGCATGTGCACATCCTTTCTCTTCTCCTACAGTGTACTATATGCTTATTCTAATAAAGCTTTGTGTGGTGGGCATGTGGCACACATACACAAGATTCACCCTAAAACTCTCTCTCACTCTCTCTCCTCTTCTTCCCTTTCTTCTCCCCTCTTCTTCCATCCTAATCATCTAATCTTCTTCTACTACATCAACCCATGAAACTCTATAGGGTTGAGAAAGAGGACTAGGCTTTAAGCCTAAAAGAGAAATGGTTCTTTTGGAGACCACATTTGTACAATTGCCACTATCGACGATCACTTTGCAGTTTTTCTCACCACATTTGGCGTAAGTAGAGAAAATGGTATTCCTGCACCAATCATCAATTCCCTTAGCCTGAGCTAAGGTGCACCTGACAACTACAAGTGGTATGGTCTCCTCTTCTTCTTCATCACTAGCACCTAATTAGATGGTGATATTCTTCTTCACAATCATCCCTGGTCATCTTCATCTTCCTCATGCTCTCCAATCACAAGGACCTTAGGTCTCTCTTTTGTGGGACAAGTGAAATGGCCATATCCTTGGCAATTATAGCACCGCTTGGGTTCGCCTCCTTGCGAACTGGTACTGGCGACTCCTTTACCCTTGAAGTCCTTTGGGTTACTTCGAGTGCCAGCAAAGGGTTTGAGTTGACTCCCAAAGTTAGACTTAGCTTCTTGGGGAGTAGTCTTAACATTGGATTCACGAGAGTCAAACTGTCTCCCAAATTGCGATTTTAAGTACTGCTCAAGTTCTTGCACCAACTAATAAGCACACTCAAGGGTGCCAACATCGTGAGAGAGTGGCTTGCGTTGAATATCGGATCGGCGGCCCCATCCTAAAACGAGAAAGAGTCACTGGTAGGGTTGTAAATGGGTCAGCGGACCCGACCCATTTGTTAAATGGTACGGGTCTGGGTCCAAGAACAGACCCAGTTGCTAAATGGGTCTGGGTCTGGTTTCCTTTATATTAGGCCCGACCCGACCCGAACCCATTTATTAAGTGGGCGGTTTGGTCTATGTTTCAAGGGACCCGTCCAGCCCAGACCCGTCCGAACCCGGTTTTAAGCCTTGTAAAATGCTTGCATACTTGATCCAAACCTGGACCCATTAGACTCGACCCATTTATAAATGGGTCTGGGTGGATCTCCCTCTACCAGACCCGGACCCATTTATAAATGGGTATGATGGGTTGACTCGGACCCGCCCATTTAGTAGAAGGGTCTGGGTCTAAAATTTGGACCTAGACCCGTTTAGTAAATGGGCGAGTCTGGTTTTGGCTAAACCCGCCCTGAACCCGACCATTTACAGCCCTAGTCACTTGTGGGTCATTCTCGATGTTACATCGCATCATGTATTCTTCAAATTTGGTGATGTAATCCGTCACGGGCATTGTTCCCTAGCGAAGGGATTGCCATTGATCCAATAATTTCTGGTGATATGAGAGAAGAAGATATTTTTCCTTCAGCGCTTCTTTCTTCTCGACCCAATTTACGATCGGATCTTATCCAGACCTTTCTAACGTGTGCTCAAGATTGGTCCAAAACAATTTAGCCTAACCCACCAACTTCATCTCGGCAAACCTCACACGACTGGTAATCAGACATCTCATACCACTCAAAGTCGTAGTACATGTTCGCAAGTCAGTCGAGGAAAGCCTTTGGGTCCAGACGACCATCAAAGCTAGGGGCCTCGATCTTGATGCTTTTCAAAATGCGCTCATTTGGATCGTAAGAATCGTGATACTCTCCAGGGGCTGGTTGGGTACGCACCCCATTATGGCCAACACCTCAACCACGACCTCTTTCACGTCCAACGTGACCTCCCACGTGAGCTTCCTCTGCACCTCCCACTTGGGACTGGCCATCTTCCCCATTGTCAGGGTTTGCTTAAAGAGACGTCTCCAAATGAGCTATACGATTATTAGTCGTTGTCAGTTGGTTGTTGGTGGTTCTGCTTCGAGCCTCAACGGCCTCCAATCATCTAGCTATGGCATTAAGAGTTTCGAGAATCTAATCTTGGCTCATGATGGTAGGGTTAAGACCAAAACCTCACCCAAAATGCATGGGCATAAACAAGGGACAAACTAGGGGGCCTAGGACTTAAGACTTTAGGTACTATGTTATGACAAAGGAAAAATGACTAATCTAAATGCCGCAATATGTAAACCTAGACTTTATATGCAATGAATGCACTAACAAGACCCTAGATGTGATGAATGTGCTTTATAGAAACCTATGCTAAAATCCTAAGCTCTTATACCAAAATTTGATGCAGGACATGTGATCTAACCATTTGAATGTGGGAGATTATTATCCGATTAATCGAAGTAAATCAAATTTGATAACATGCTATCCTACCATGCTTAAAAGAGTACCAAAGAGGCAATAAAATTCAGATTTATGTTAAAATCACAATCCCACACAAGCATGAATCATGTAAGCATGAAAACCTAAGGCCCAATGAAAGGTTGGAACTCTCACATTAGCATCGGCATAGTCCTAATTCAATAGGCAGATTGGCACAATTTTAGGGCTAGGAAATTTGGGAATTAGGGTTTGGAATTAGGGCTAAGGAGAATTAGGGTTTGCGGAGAAATAAGGTTTTGAGAGCTAAGGTATTGGGTTAGGGTTTTAGCCTTAGGGCTAGGGATCTTAAAGGGGAAAAGGAGCAAGGATTTAAGAGGGAAAGACAGAGAGGGAGGGCTGGCTGTACAGACAGCCATACGGTCAAACCCGTACGGATGTACGGCCTAGGGGTTTGGTCTGTACGTCGTATGGTTTGAATGGGCTAGATTTAGGTGGTCTTGGATGTGATGGGAATGGATTTTGGTTGAGAACAAAAGGAAAGAAAAAAGGAAGAGGTAGAAAGAAATAAAGAGAGATTGAGAAATATGGAGAAGTAGAAAGTAGAAGAAAATACCTCAATTGTAGAGAATGAGAGAAGAATAATATAATGAGCTTCACACCCTTGGATTCACACCAAGATAGCCTCTTTTCACATGAGATTCTCACTTCACATGAGAGATGGTGCTTTTTCTAAGCAAAAGAGAGTTTCTCATTCTAAAATCTCAAGGCTAGGCCTGGACGTCCCCCCTTTATAGTCTCAATAATGCGTTTTTTCAATAATGCCCCTCACTTAAATAAAAATGTTTCACATATCTTATAATGCCATAAAAGATAAATTTGCTAATCCTAAGCTATGAATAATCAACAAAAACATAAAATATGCTAATCCAAACACTCATGATCTAAGTGATCAAGGATCACAATGATCCAACCGTTCGATTGAAGGATCCACACGATCTCCGATCGTCATGTCCTTGCGATCCAACTGGTCAAAACTCCTCAACTAAGTAGCTCACATGCATCTTCCTAGTGTAGGGTCTTCGAAGATGCACGATCATGCACGTGGGGTCTTCAAGGCCTCAGTGCAGCCCACCTGGGCCCATATACAAGTCACCAATCCAAAGTGAAGGCTGGACTGATCTCCACCTCTGGTACATTCTAAATGGTCGGATGTCCTCATTAGTGTGGGTGTGTGTGTAAAAAAGAAATAAAAAAGAATAAAAAAATCTCATACAACATATATCAGTATTATGTAAAACCAGAGTGAAAAATATTATGATTATGAGTTATGTTTCAATAAAAGAAAGCCCATACTGTGTGGAGGAATTATAAGATTTTCAACCAAGGACCTGTAATCTATCATTCGGTTTTTTAGCTTTCCAAGGCGAGGACCAAAATTGAGTACTCGATCCAATAGTAGATAGGTTTTCAATAGAATGAGGACCATTGCTGTATTAGTTTATTTCTATCCTTAATAGTCTTTTTCAGGCTGTCGATTAAAGGGTTAAAAGATATCATTGAGGAGGAGATTTTTTGGGCCATGATCCATTCATTTTGGGGGCCATCAAGCCGATAATTAGGATATTGAACCATGGTCCCATTTGTACAAACAAAGGATGATGAGGACATCCAAGCACCAGTCAGAGTATACCAGAGGAGGAGGAGAGCTTCCGTTTCTTTATGAGTAGGTGATGCATACATGAGGCCCTGTGGGCCCAATTTGAGTGCCTAGGCTAGCCCGTTGAAGACCTCACATGATTATGCATCTTTGAAGGCCCCACACTAGGAAGATGCATGTGGGCTACTTAGTTGGACCATTCCGACCATTGGATCATCACCATTGGACAGTCTTGATCGTGGGCCACAAAATAGTTTAGTTTATTTAGTTGTTTATATGTCATGTTATTTTTTGGTTTAGCTTATATTTTGTTGAGTTTAGGGAGTTAGGAACAAATTTTATTTTCTTAAGTGTCTTTATGTGAAACTTTTTATCTGAGAGCATCTTTTTGTAAAAAAGTCTTTCTTGAGACTATACAACGCTTGGACGTCCACACCCTAGCTTATTATTGAGTATATGAAATAAAGTTCTTCTTCTTTCTCATTGCTTTTGTGATGAAGTAAAACCTCCTATGATTGGAGTGATTTGGTGTGATGCCATGGAGTGAATCCAAGCTATCCTTCTCTCTTATTCTCTACAATAAAAAAATATTTCTTCACTTTTCTCTTCTTCTTTTTTTCTAGTTTTCTTTTCTTCTTTCTCCATCAACAAACAATTCCCACCCCATTCTTATCCGTCCTTTTTCCAACCCTTACACACCCTCAACCTAACCCGGCCCAAACATCCACCCGACCCACTCCCCTGACCATAAAACCATACGGACCTCCCTGGCCGTATCCCCTTGTCCGTACAACCGTACAGATAGACTTGTACGGCCAGCCCTCCCCTTCCCTCTTGTTCTTTGTTTCTTCTATTTAAACCTAATCCCTAAAACCCCCAATTTCCAACCCCGGTTTCCTAAAACCCTGAGTGTCAAGCCCTTTTTCTCAAAATATTAATTCCCCAAAAACCTAACCCTTAAAACCCTAATTCCCCATAAACCTAATTCCAAAATCCGATTCCCAAACTCAAAATGCCCTAACCCTAACATACCCAAACCTTCACAAACCAAGTGAACCCCTTTGAATTGAGAACTACCCTTATGCTTAGATAGAAGTCCTACCTTCCATAGATCCAGATTATTTGGTATTTTATTGGATCTACATTGCGGGACCGTCGTATGGCTTGAATTCGAACATGTTATATTGCTGAATTTTTTTCTTTTAAAACTTGTGATAGATTAGCTTTACTTTGTACTTTAAATTGTTCAAATTAATCCCGATCTCATTGCATCATTCTAGGCTAGGCCATCCATCTTGCATCGAAGGACCTAAGGGTACCATACAAAGCCTCAACTTGAGGATCATATGCTTCCTTCTTAATGTAATAGCATGATATACTTCCTTCTTGATGTAATAGCAGTGCTACTATGCATCCATATATGGTCCTTAGGGACAAAAAAATCTGAAAACATTTATTCTAAAACCCTACATGTTTACTACTATCTCATTATTGAGCTCGCTATATGATTGCATAAGAAGGACAAAGAGGCAAGAGGCTACTTCGCCTTTAACATAACAGCAAATAATGGGGTTAATTCTGACCACACAATGACACTTTCTAAGATTTTGAATCCAAGTAAATGATTTCCAAAAGCTTCTAAAGGCAAGACAAAAAAAGAAAGGAAAACGATGAATCTTTGCAATGTCAACACAGGACAACAAGACCTTATGGATTTGTAGAAACTAAGATTCATAGATGCACCTGCTTGAAAAGGTAACCCATTCCAGATATCATAGAATCAAACCAGACCATCAGCCTCCATTAAAGATGGAAGTTGATGACTGTTTTTACAAAATTTGTTTGTCAAATACTTCACAGTTCCACTACTAAAGATTAGATGTACCATATATGGTACACAGCACAGTAATTAATCAAGCTGATTCAAGTAATCATGAAGGCAGACTTTAAATGAAAGGATCTGATTGCAAGGTGGCTGCCAACACGAAGTTTTTATTATCAACTCTAGGCTCCTAAAATAGATATTGGAAAGATCATAAGATTTCTCATCCTGAAATTCATATCCCAAGGATTGTAACTCGTAAGTTTCTCATCCTTCCCAAGGCATATATCAAGCATGAACAAAATGCTTTTAATTCATTTGATGATGACTAAAGGATTAGTTTCATTGAGCTGAGAAGGCTCCATCTGAATTTTTCATCTCATTAAGACTGATGCCATCTCAGTAGTATGAATAGTTGTTTTCACTTTTCTGCATATAATAAATCATTTCAAGCAGACCCGTTATAATATAACTTGCTAATGATATATTGTATCCTCATCATGAAGGAAAAGGTAATTTCTCAAACGGGAAAACAGAAACCATTACCTGTCAAAACCGCAGCTGCTTGTTTTTGTTGAACAAGTGGAATAAATGATGAAACGTTAGAAACGATATTATCGGGTTTACAGCTCTTCTCTGAGAAAGTTTGGCTTTCTTTTTTCTCAGCAGCTTTCCCTGATAATTTTGGTTTACTGTTCCTGTTATACTGAAATTTGGAGGCCTTTCGTGCTCCATTTCCAACTATTGAAGGATCTCGGTTCTCCTTATCCTCATTCTTACTTTTTCTATCCTTTCCATAACCATTTTCAAGCTTCTTCTTGACTGCCGTTTGGGTCCCAAGTGAGTTGAATTTCGTGTTCACAGAATCTAAACTACATCTGTCTGGAAATTTCTCAGCTGCAGAAGCCAAACTGGGTGAATTGCCACATTCTGAAGTTAAATCAGCAATCTCTTCTCTTCTGTTTGAGTTTTTTTCCTCTTTTAAGTCAATTCCTTCCTGGAACAGGCCAATTCCCTCACCTAGATACCCATTTTCTTCATTAATGCAGGTATCCTCATCAATCCGGAAACAAGTGAGCTCTGGATTTATGCTGAGTTTTTCCCCTGAACTGCCACCTGTAGATTTTGAAATGATTCTTTGACTAAGCTTTCCAGCTGGAGGGGTAAAAGGATGTCTAGCATCCCATCCAAATCGAACACTAGAAGAAGGCATGCAATTGGAATAGGACCTTCCCAGAAAAGAACCATCTACTTCTGCATCAATGTTAAAGCAAACATCATTAAGCCCACCATCTTCATGGCCTTCATGTTCCTTGCTGTCAACACCACAAAAGGGAAGAGCTTGCCCCAAATCCATGTGCTCCAAAAGTCCATTAGGTAAAGACCGACAAACATCTGGTGTTGTATGTATTTTGTATCTTGTCAAAGGACGCTGTAGTGGAGTAAGCATCCCAGTAGATCTGCACAGCTGCTCAAGAACACCAACCTGCTCTTTGTTAATGCTTGAAATCTTCTGGTCATGAGAGCAAATTTCATCCCCTGCAATTAATGACAGCTTATTCTCTTGAAGCACACCAACACTGAACCCCTCAAACTCTGGCATGTTTTCTTCAGCAACAACTGAATGTAGATCCTCATGACATGGGGATCTAGCTGAATAAGATGAGACCTGGCCATGTTCTCCAAGGTAAGATTTCAGCTCTTCCATAGCTGCTTGAGTATAAGCTGACAATCTTGGGCCTCCATGTCTTAGTTCACTCCCAAAATATAGAAAATCTAGGTCATCGCCTGTAGTATGTGATTGCTCATCAAGAACACTGGTGCGCTCTGTTGTTTCCCTTATATCCTTTAAACAACCCTCAGTATCTCCATCTGTCTGCCTTCTCTGGCCCAAATCAAGAGAAGCCTCTACAAGTGCATGCTTAAATGCCATGGAAGACGTAGCACTTTGATCTTTCCATTTCAAGTCAAGATGATCCTGCAAATCATGATTATAAGCACAAACCTGCATCTTAGTTGCTTTAATGGAATCATAACAATTTCTTGTCCAAATCAGAAGACATTTTAACTCATACAGATGTTTACCAACATTAAACCCAGAAAATGTGCTTCACTAAGATTTTCTATGAGCCAATTAGCTGAAAAAATAACTGTTAGACAATGTTGTCAAAACCGTTATCATATTGCAAATCATAATAGGAATTGAATTGCATCAAATCACAAATCGTATCATAAATAGCTAAGATTTTTTTGTTCTGATTTGTGAAAAAATATCAAAACATTTGAAAAAAAAAAAAAAAAAAAGTAGAGCAGAAAAGAATAAAAACTCATCAATCGTCCATTTCCCAACAACATGCACCAAAAAAGTAATACATATCATGATATTATCAGTTGAGAAAATGTATATGGCATACATATCATAATAGGAAAGGATTCTTGTCTTTTTCCTTCAGTTTTCTTTTGTCGCCTTTCAAAAATTTTACCTTAAATAACATACAAGAGTCCTTTAAGAATATTGTTCTTTTGTACCTTTCTTGAGTGTAGAATCATGTTAGAAAAAATGGCAGTCAATTTAATAGAGTGAATAAAGACGTATCTTAATTTCTTTGTTTTGGATTTTTTAATATCAAAATCCCCAATCTCCTCTTCTCTCTCTCTCTCTCTCTCTCTCTCTCTCTCTCTAAAGAAAAAATGAGGATATTTTTAAAACGGGAGTGCCTTTTTCATGTTTTATAAGCAAAAAGCTACAAAAGAAAGAAGAAAAAATTGAATTCATATCGTGAATTGTATGATTCTGATAACAGTAACCCTGCTGTTAGATATGCCTGGAAGGAAGAAATTTATGTCAAAATTTATCAGTGAAATGTTTTCTTATTCTTCTTATTTTATCATTAGATGATGCTCCCCAACTAAGGACTGGATGCTTACGTTGCTCTTTCAGGAATTATTGGGTCCTACAGGTCAGGAAATGTACAGTTTGCTGATGAGCCCAATTCTATAAAGGTGGGCGCAAGGTTCAGTTATCCAGCGTGTTGATTCAATAAGCGATACCAGAAAAAGTCCCCCAAACTGGAAGATCCGAACCCATCAATCTGTGGCACACAGATAGACATCAAGATAGTTAAGATGAAAAATACAGCAATAGTTTATATTCATAAGACAAAGGCCAAAGCTCAAAATGTTAGGATCTTCCACTTGTGAAAAAACAAGTGTCCAGGGTAGGCCTTGCTGTAAGGTCTGCTTATCCACTAGCTTCATGGGCATCCTAATCCTTTTTTCCACAAAAAAAATATTGTTGTTTGGTCTCAAGTCTGGGGGATTTTCATTTTCCCTGGCATTCCCCATCCACAGTTTGGCCCATCAGATCAACAGCGTGAATCAATGAACCATGGGCTTGAAATTTATGGAACTAGGGATGTCAGAAAACTGCACATTTGCTAACAAGTATGACGATGACCATATAATATGTCCTTTTTTCTATAAGCATGCCAAACAGTTCTCTCAACAAACTTGGATTAAGTAAACATTTTACAATAACATTTTCTAGTCACCTTACCTCACAAAATTAAAAATAAATAAATAATAAAAATACCTCATGCAAAATTGGGGATGATAATTGCAGCTTTTGTGATGGTTCGGTACTTCTTCAATAAGGTGCTGCTTTCTCTGATGCATCTCTGCCCCAGGGCTGTAAATGGCCTCATTTGTCCAAGCAGCTTCCACTTCATGCAATATGGGGAAATTCTGAAACTCTGCTGTCCTCTCTGAAGTAACTTCCAAGCTCTTCGAGTGTCTTTTGATGCTGTCCTCATGAATTTGCCCAGGTAGATTAACTTCCCCGACCCTTGGGGATTTATTGAAGTTATTTGATTGACCATCAATTTTCCTCCTCTTATACATGGGCCATGAAATCGCACATGCATTATTGACAGTTTTTACTGATTGTCTCGGTTTTGCACTATGAGATCCATCTGATTTAGACGAATGAAGAGTAGAGCTCCTTAAGAAGTACGGAGCGTCTCTCTTGGGGCTTTGAGCAGGTTTTGGAGTTACATTCTGCCTTAAAACACTTCCATTTTCAGCATCCACTGCAACAGCATATAATTGAGGCTCTTGGCCTTCCAACATGTCAGGTCTTCCATTTGATTTAGAAGAACAAAGATTCTTATCACAGCTAGTAGAGCTCCTTAAGAAGTACGGAGCTTCTCGCCTGGGGCTTTGAGCAGGTTTTGGAGTTACTTTCTTCCTTAAAACACTTCCATTTTCAGCATCCACTGCAACAGCATACAATTGAGGTTCTTGGCCTTCCAACATGTCAGGTCCTCCATTTGATTTAGAAGAACGAAGATTCTTATCACAGCTAGTAGAGCTCCTTAAAAAGTACGGAGCTTCTCGCCTGGGGCTTTGAGCAGGTTTTGGAGTTATTTTCTGCCTTAAAACACCATTGTCAGCATCTGCTGCAACAGCATATAATTGAGGTTCTTGGGCTTCCAACATGTCAGGTCCCCCAGACCAAAGCAAAGCACTAGCACTATTTTGACAAGCTCTTGTGTATTTTCCAGGGAAATCATTTGCCGCTGCTGCGAGTTCACAATCATCGGGCAGTGACTTGTGAGGTCTGGCATCAAACTCCCTGATACATTTCTCACCAGCAGAATTTCCTATATGTGAAGCAATAACTACTTTAGGGAAATCGAAATTCTCTGCTCGAAGCCCACTTTCCAATGAACTTTTTCCAACTACTTGTGAGGGAGATGAATTGTTTTGAGCGACTTTGGACCAGGACTGGTTTGACATCCCACTGCCAGCTGTGGATACCTCAGCTAATGCATCTCCACTAAACGCTTTATTAGAGATGGTTGTTCTGTTCTTCGATGATGGAGCAGATAGATTTGAAGGTTTATAAGTAAATGAGACATCACAAAATTCATGCTCTGATTCCTGTTTCTGAAGCATGTCACATCTCTCTTGTGCTTGGCATTCAATGGAAGTCGCTTCCTCCACGCAGTCCACAGTTTTGTTCTGTAATACAACCTTTTCCAGCTGGTAGCTCTGCAGCAGAGGAACCATCTGTGTCCTGGAAATCTTTGGAGATTGGTTCTTTCTTTGATAATTGACCAGGAACCGACTCCACGACATCTCTCATCCCCAGTGAGCTCTCCTGCTTAGCTTCTTCCAATGCACTGCATTCTTCTGTGTCATCAAAGACAAGCTGCCTCGGCTCCACAATGGTGTTCGTGTCAATAGGAGATTTTGAGATGAAAGATTCCAATCTCCCTCTGTTGTCATGGGCTGCATCTGGCGTATCAAGAACAATCTCAGTTTCTACAATCCCAGCAGCGCAAGATCGTGGGTCATCAATGTCATTAGATGAGAGGTTTAATTTATTTACAGTGTGTTCCGACGGGACAGTTGCATCAGTATCTACTGCCTTTTGGAGGTCATCTCCTGCAAGACAGTTTAAGTGTCCTTCTGGTTTAAGTGATGCATCAACACAATTTAACTGCTTAGCGGTTCTAGACCGGGTAACTCTTCCACCACACCCGTTGGTGATACCTGAGGAGCCTTTTGATGATTCTATTACACCAGTAGGCTGTTGGTGAGTAGCTCTTGACCTTGTAACTCGACCAGTATGTGCATAGGTAATATTTTCCTTGGACAAACACTTTTCTGAACTTTCTTTTGCACTATTCCGGAGCTCTAGAGCTTTTTGCCTTGACTTGGACCGCTGGATCCTTGATAGTGATTGATTGAGATCAATATAGGTCTCATCAATTTTTGTATCTGTCTGAACATGGGGAGAAGCAGAAATCGTGTCCAGCTCAGGAACCTCACTGACATTACATTTCTGGCTAAGCTTGCTGCCTTTGAGAGATATCTTAGCTACTGCTGTTGACCTGTCCTCTGCATCAAAGCATCTATTTGAAGCACAAGTTTCTGTGATCAAGCTGTCAGAAAGCTGCCTATTATCTTCCTTAGCAGCTTGCTTGTTGTAAATAGTGCAGTGACCAGTGGATGGAGGAATGGGGGGTCGTGGAGGTGGGAATAAGAGACCTGAAATCAACTCCTCTCTCTTCAAATCTGCAATGAGATAACTGATCTTGATATTACAATTGAAGTAGAGAACAACAAGAAAACACAACCAAAAAGTGTATCCTCACTTCAAAGTTAAGAACTTACCAACATGTAAGTCAAAGAGTACATGATACAGTCATGGAATATGTAACACTAAAACATCTTAATGACGAAAATCGATGTGTACGACATGTACCACTTATACCATCACATATTGGAGGGACAGTCGTGGAAAAACCTAAGGGTGTATTTTGACATATGTCAAATCACAGAAAGAATGGCTATTTTGGTGGAATGGATAAACAATCCGTTCTGCCAAGCATTAGGGCTGTTCAGAAAATAGAAAGTGCATCATGTAGGGTTTGGTTTTGTTAACTTTTCCACTCCAAATGAATGTATGACGCATTCAGGTCTGACCTGTAGTGCTGGGCGAGGGCATCCGAACATGCATTTAGTTTTCCTTATAACCTTATTTTATATCACAACCTATTTAGTAGTATCTATAAATTTTCATGATCAATTTTTTATTTATCAGGACAATGCCTTTTATAATGTTCCATCCAGTGTTCAAAAACTCACCAGTCTAGTTCGAACTTGGCCAAGTCAACTGGTTTGGTTGTCCCAGTCACCAAGTCCAAACTTTCACTTTGCAAAAGATGGTAAATTAATGATTTGTATGACCTGTTTTATAAAATCAGCAAGATTCTCATTGACTCAGCTAAGTAAAAAATGGAAACCCGAAGACAGAATTCTGAGACTGAGATGAGTCTGAAATTTTGACATCAATAATATTTACAACAAAATTCTGGTTGTACACAATAATTTTTTTTTAAATACTGTAAATGCTCAATAATCTCACGAATTGCCTGCCCATATGTAGATTTCTCCTTGCAAATGCTCTTGCAGATAATCTGGTTACAAGTCCTCTTTTATTCAATGGAAGCAGTGGCAACCATTGGAGCAGGATTGAAACTTCCAAGTCATAATGAAGTACAAAATACATTTCCTGTATTCATAGATGAACAACAGCCAGAGCTTAGGAGCCACTCAATACTCAATATTGGGTATTGCCAAGATGAGCCTAGTCCTCAAGAAACAAGATGAGATATCTTGGAAACTTTGAAATTATTTGGTACATTTAATATATTCTTCGTTTAAAAGACAATGTTCTATAGCTAATGAAGTAGTTGAATGCATATAATATAATGATGCTCATGTTATAGTCTGACATAGAAATTCTGCATTCACTATAGACCCAAGGAGACTTAGGATTCAAAAAAGAGACAGGAAAGGTGCACAAGGAAGAGGAGGAAGTTTTTTTTTTTTTTTTTCCATTCAATCTCCGATGAGAAGGAAGAGGGCTGCATTCCTAATGTGGAGATAGATGACTCTTAGTCATTGTCTTTGACAAAGGAGATTGAGAAGGAAGAGAGCTGCATTCCTAATGTGGAGATAGATTACTCTTTAGTCGTTGCCTTTGACAATGTTGTTTATAATAGATAGGTTTTGGTTTTTTATTGAGATAACGATAGGAGTTGTATGATTTGAGCAATTTGCACTTGATAATCATTATTTTATTGACAGATGTGAATAAAAAATGGATGCATGATGACTATCTTTTTTTATTTATTTATCATATATTCTCTAAATTTCCCTAACTTAAAAAGGCAGAAGGAAAAAAAAAAAAAAAAAAAAGCTTTCAATTTACAATTCAATTCAATATGCCCCTCTTACAATCTGCAATATGATTTTGATTTTCAGAACATTTCCCTAAACACCAAAAACCCAAACTCAACCATGGCCCTATACGGTAATTTGGTTGCAAGTTTTTCCAGTGAATTGTTCTAATCAAACTGGTTTGAACCAGAACCAGACACCAAACCAGGTCTGGTGACCTTATGACCCAGTTACTTGTAGGGATAACTCATCATCGTCGTCATCATCTAACCCATATACCAACTAATTGTGGTTGGCTACATGAAAACCTTCACCACCATTCCACTCTACCAAGTACCATAACTTAGTTAAGGGGATAACTGTCTTGAAAAGAAAATTGAAACTACATCTGCCAAAGCTCGAACCAAACACCTAAAAATGAGTACTGAGCCAAAAAAGAAAAAAAGCCCAAATTATTGGTGCTAAGTCACTGTTGTGACCAAATTACAGTGTGAGGATCTGGGGTTAGTTTGGGCCTACATTTTGAAATTGTTTCAACGACCAATAACTGCAGAGGAAAATTGGGGAAATGGCATTTCCACCCCCAACATTTGATAATTCCAACCCTACCGGAGTAGTTTTTTATTTTTATTTTCATCACAAGCTTTTTCAGCGAGCGAATTCGTGAGATCCCGTCAGTTCAAGAATTTCGGAATGGGAAAATGGCAGTGGATATAAGGATTAAAACCCCAGAAATTGATAGAAGGAGAATCGAGTCGTACCTTTCGGATCGGTGGGATTTTGGGCGTCAGATTGGTGAGCAGGGTTCCAGAGCCAAGAAGGGGGACGGATGCCGTTGATGAGGAGATTGGAGCGAGGGATTGGCTGTAGGAGTGCTTTTGGTTTTTCAGCTGATCGACGATCGAGTTCCTGCGATCGAAGATCTGCATGAAGAGGTTCTCGAGCGTCGACATTTCCGGAATGAAGAGAGAGAGAGAGAGAGAGAGAGAGAGAGAGAGAGGAGTTTGAAAATGCTGGGATAGGGAAATGAGAGGGAGGGCTTTCGATCCCTGAGAGAGGGGGAGAAGAGTCCGCTTTGCCTCTGTCGCGACTAACACGCCAGCGTGTGTCGCCTCTTATTGGGGCGCACATGAATAGTGGTCCAATGATCGGAACCGTCCATGGTGTGAACTATATGATATTCAGGTCTATTAATAAAAATATTTTGAAAAGATGGTTTCACCATAACTACATATAAATGAATTCAGAACGATAAAAGGAATTTTCAATGGCTTGCATTCAACTCTATAAATCAAATGTTAGGTTCATTACTAAAGTAAAATTATGAGGTAACAGATTATTTATTGTAGTAACTAGAATACTGACGGTTCAAATAATCGGACCATCTTAATATGTGGGCCCCACTGGGTGGAGATACATGCAGCATTCTGAATCGCGACAGAGGAAAACAAACTCAAGGGGGAAGCGCCGAAGCGGAACTGCATTTGAATTTTGAGAAATAGTAAGGCGACTCGCTTGAGAAGAGACTGAAGGTGGATTCGCAGTGCACGTGCTAAAATTTCACATAAGTGAGAAATCTAGACCATTCGTCGGGTTCATAAGACAGTTAAAATGTATAAATAAAATAATAAATAAATATGTAGAATATTAAAGGATATAAATCGAATGTTCACCATTGATCATCCTTATCTGAACCGTTCATTTTTTTTCATAAAAGTATTAGATTATGATTACTGGAGTTGTTTCCATCTCAGTTAAATGTTCACGATGGGTCCCATTATTTAGTGGGCCAGATTCTTAAAAACTTTTATAATTTGGCACGTGCGCCGCGAATTGCTTCTTTTGCCTGTCTTGGTGCGATCGCCGGATTCGCTTTGATGTCTGAAAAGGATACTTCTGTGTTAGTTTAGCACCATTTAGGAAATGGTGGTGACTCTTCAGCCATAAATACGGGTAGTTTTACGGCGATCCAGACCGTCTAAAGCACTGAACCAATTTGGGATGGATCATAACGGGAGATGGTTAGGTGAGACCCCGGATTCACCGATGTGGGTGGGATCCCTGACTGTGGGGCTCACAGTTATGTATGTGCCTTAAATCCACACCGTCCAACCGTTTTGAAAGCTCATTTTAAGGTAACATCCAAAAAATGAAGCTGGCTCCACACGAAACAGTTGTGATTGAATCTCCACCATTAAAAACTTTATGGATTCCACTGGAATGTTTATTTGGCATATTATCCAAGGCTTCGGTGGCTCACATGAAGTTTTTAATGGTCAATCACCACTCTTCTTCCAGTACTATGGTCCATCTGCGGCTTGAAATTGCTTCATTTTTTTGCACCATGTCCCAAAATGAGCTTTCTATACGGATGAACAGCATGGATGTAGTCAAATACATCACAATAGCCTCCTTCAAGTATTACTTAATTGGGTTAATGACTAATATGACTAATATGAACCTAATTGTTTACCGAATTAATAAAAGGGCACTACTTTAGCAGGAAGATAAAATTTTAGCCTTGGATTATTGTTCAAGACCATTTACCCCTCTACTCCTTTTCAGATGATAAGACAGTTGAGTGACCCGCAAGACAAAGTCGGCCTTGATCGAATCGAGGGAATGAGTCCCAACAAATAGTGAATGGGCCTCTCATGCATGATCAGATCTGTTCATTTAAATCATTCACCCTTAGAATCCTAGGCGAGACCTTACTGGATTACCACGCATCCACTCGGTGGCTCACAAAAGTACCAACAGTTTACATTAATTCCAGTCATAATTCCCTAATTACACGAAAAGGTCTCACGAAAACGATCATAACTCTCTTATTACATATTCGATTTGGGTCATCTTATACTCGTTGTAAAGCTAATTAAATGAGCTTTCAAATGACTTTGGAATCACCTCATTTGACATCATTTGATTGCTCAAAAGTGTGTCCAAGTAACTGTGGATTGCAAATGAAACTGCAAAACGCAATTGGATCACATGTCCCACGAAAACGGTTATAACTTTCTCGTTACATGTCTGATTTGGGTGATCTTGTACTCGTTAGAAAGCTAATTGAATGAGCTTTCAAATAGATTTAAAATCACTTCATTTAGACATCATATGATAGGTCAAAAGTGAGTCTAAGTAACTATGGATCGCATATTATGAAAACTGCAGATCACACCTGGATACATGTCCTACTGAAAATGATCATAAGTCCCTCGTTACATGTCCAATTTAGGTGATTGTATACTCATTGGAAAGCTAATTGAATGAAATTTCAAATGACTTTAAAATTAACTCATTTGGACACCATATGATAGATCAAAAGTGCATCAAAGTAATTGTGGATTACAGATGAAAACTGTGGATTGTTAGTTAAAAAAAAGTGGTAAAATTAAGGTTGTACCAAACATTTTATTTTCAAAATAAGACCTTTTTTTTTTTAGAATAAGCAACTAAAAAGCACGCCTTTAAATAGTTGTGTTCATTGCTTAGTTGGAAAATAAGATAGAGTTTCATTTCATAAAAATCTTTTAAAAAAAGAAAACAGATGTTTTTGAATTAGTTTATTCTAATATTTGTGTCCTGTGAAAGTGAAAACTCAAGGCGGTGCTTCTTACTTTGTTACCGTTATAAATGATGCTTTTAGAAAAGTATGGGCACCTGCTGTTGAGCCTCCAATTTATACATGATCTAACCCATTACATCACATTATATGCATGGTTTGTATGTTTAAAAGACCCATCTAATACATGTTTTGTGATTGTAGGAATGAGAGTGGATTTGCCCAATTGGTGACCAAAAGGGCACATTTAGGAGCCTTGGATGAAGACCCAAGGTGGGCTAAAGAAAGAAGAAAGTAAAGAGAGAGGAAGGAGAGAAGAAAAGAAAGAAGAAAGAATGTAGAAAATGGGTCCGACCGGTCAAGACCGGTCGGCCAAGAAAGCCCAGTCAGCTGCACTCCCTGGACACCTAACAGCAGACTAGACCGATCAAGACCGGTCGGCCATGCAATTTCAGATTTTTAGATTTCAAACAGCGGGCTATTCCCCTTTTTGGATTTTCGGCCCAGTTTTTGGGGACCATCTTGATGATATTTGGAAATTTAACACATCCATGTCGAAGAGGAGCTCGACGCCGAAATAACCCAAATGGTTTCGTGTCGATCGGAGCTACGGATTGACCGTGGTGGCCAAAACAATACGAACTATCTAGAAAGTTCCAGATTCCGCCTACTCCACTCTGGGCCGGTCCAGGTGGCCCATCATTGATGATATGAAGAATCTACTTTGACCATCTTCTAAATCACATCTATATATGAATAACTACAAAGTTTCAGATCAAAAGGATATGTGGTTTGATCGTACCGGTTGAAGAAAGATGGACCATCCAGAAAGATTCAACTGAGCAAGATTTTATAAAAGGCCTAAGTATTCTAATTTTCGGACCACATTCTGGAATTATTTTGGACAGTCTAATCCGTTTATCATGTAGAGGAGGAAGTTTTCTACCACTGTTCAAAATTTGAGATCAATCTGACCTCTGTACACTCTGGGGCGTTGAAAGCAAGGTGACTGGTTCTGAAGGTACTCGGAATTGCTGCTATTTTGAGAGGCGGTGGCTGATCTGATTGGTGAGCCCATTCAGAAGATAATCTTGGAAATCTAAATCATCTATGAGGAAGATTACATTACAAGGAAGCTACAAATCAAATTTGAAGGCAATCCGACCATTGGTTAAGCCGTACGAAGCGAAACAAAATCTGTTATGTTGCGGTACTCTTGCTGTATTATAAAAGGAGGTGCTCTCTTTTATTCTAGATCAGTGAAGGACGTGGGAAGCAAGGAGTTCAAGTCCTAGGAGGCTACCTAGCCTCCTATAGCTAGTTTTTCTTCCTTTTCTTAGTTTTAGTTCTAGTTTTAATATGTTTTTTCTTAGTTAACCTCTTAGCTAGAGCTAGAGGTAAAATTTGTAGTTGATTTCAATGCTTTAATTCTTTTATTTCAAGTACCCTTTTCTTAATTTTGGATGTTGAACTTCTAGTTTGAATAAAGTTTAGAGTTTTAGATGAATTATGAGAGTTTGTATACTCCGGACATGAGTTCCTTGCAATTCTCTGAGATTACCATGATTGTGTTGGTTGAATTCGAATTGTAGTTACCCTTGAGCATGCCATAGTCTCTTGGCATGACTGTTACTCCGAAGGCTACAAGTTCTAGTTCTATGTGCTTCATTAGAACTAGAAATCTAATTTTCAGATTTAAGTAGGACTGTTTGTGCTTGAATGTTATATCCTCCAATTAGATGAGAGATAGAACTTTAATTCTAATTGTGTTTTGCTTGGATGAATGGATTAGTATTGAACTACTACAAGTGGATCCTTGATGCTCTAGTTCTTTCCAAATATCAGATTTTCCTATTTTATGTTAAAAATTATTTTCCTAAACTTCTTGGATTCTAGTTATTGGAGTAGTTGGAATTGTTTACTTCTTTCCCTGTGGATCGACCTCGATCTTATTGAAATTATTACTACATTGCAAGCCTTGCACTTGAGGTGAGCGAACACCTGACTTGAAGACTAAAGACCAAGTCTTGAATGTGTTTAAGCATTTTTATGCTATGGTGGAAAGGGAAACGGGTAAACTGTTGAAGTGTATTTGCATAGATAATGGTGATGAATATATTGGAACATTTGAGCAATACTTTAAAAGGCCATTGAATTTGACATGAGAAATTCATTGCCAATACTCCATAGCACAATGGTGTAGCAAAAAGGATAAATCACACTATTGTAGAAAGAGTTAGATGTATGCTCTCACAAGCAAAATTATCCAAGACCATTTTGGGGAGAAGCAATGCGCACCGCATGTTAATTAATCTATCTTCTTTAGATCATTCGAATGAAGATGTTATTGAAAAAGCGTGGTCTAGAAGAGATGTTTCTTATGAACACTTGAAAATGTTTGGTTGTCGAGAATTTGCATGTTCCTAAAGATAAGCGGTCCAAGATCGATCATAAAGCAAAACAATGCATCTTCTTAAGTTATGCAGATAAAAAATTCAGCTATAGATTATGGGATCCAGTTGACCAAAATGTGATCAGAAGCATGGATGTGATGTTTTTTTACGACCAAACAATTGATGACTTTGAAAAAGTTGAAAAGCCTCAACCTAGTGTTGAAGATCTTATTAATGTAGATCTAGTTCCTCCTTTCACGGTGCATAATGATGGAAAAGATGTGCAAGGCCAGTAAGAGATGGTTGGTGATGATGTTTGCATAAGTGATATTGAACAAGAAGAATAGGGAGAGTGACCCTCTCAAGAACTACTAGTCAAGCCTTAGTTAAGAAGGTCCACTAGAGCAAGCCAACTGTCTAAGAAGTACCCACCTTATGAGTATATCTTGCTTATAAATGGGGTGAACTAAAGAACTATTAAGAAGATTGAATTGATGAATATAAAGGAAAGTGACTAAGAGCTATGCAAAAGGAGATGAATTCTTTGCATAAGAATCACACTTATGACTTAGGGGAAGCTGCCAAAGGATAAGAAATTAAATACTTAAGAATAAGTAGATATTTAGATTAAATATCAAAGAAAAGAGCTCACAAGTAAGGTACAAGGCAAGGTTGGTTGTGAAAGGATTTAGGAAAAAGAAAAGCATTGACTTTGATGAGGGTTTTTTTTTTTTTTTTTTTCCTTTGGTGAAGATGTCATCCATCTAGGTCCTATTAGGCCTGATTGCGAGCATGAATTTAGAGGTTGAGCAACTAAATGTTAAAACGACATTCCTTCGTGGTGATTTGGGGAAAGAGATAAAATGAAGCAGCTAGAAGTTTTCAAAGGCAAAGGTAAAGAGCACACATGTTTGCAAGTTGAAGAAGATCCTATACTAGTTAAAACAGGTTCCAAGGTAGTGGTACAAAAAGTTTGATTTATTTACAATGGATCATATGTATAGGAGAACCGCTTCAGACCATTGTGTATTTATTAAGAAACTTTTTAACGGTAATTGTATTATTCTTTTGCTCTATGTTAATGATATGTTGATTGTTAGTTAAGATATTGATAAAATTGACAGGTAAGAGGAGCTAAGCAAGTCATTTTCCATAAGAAAAGGACTTAGGACCGGCATAACGAATTTTGGGTATGAAGATCTCACGTGATAGGAAAGTCGACAAGCTATGGTTATCACAAGAAATGTATATTGAGAAAGTGCTTGAAAGGTTCCATATAGACGAGGCAAAACCTGTCAGTTCTATACTTGTAGGTCACTACAAGTTAAAATAGTGGGCAAAGTCCCTCAAGCGAGAAAGAAGGAAGAAGAAATGAGGAAAGTTCCTTACGAATCAACAGTAGGAAGTTTTATATATACCATGGTGTGCATAAGGCCCAACATCGCACAAGCATTTGGTGTTGTTAGTAGATTTCTTGTAAATCCTAGTAAAGAGTATTGAGAAGCAGTTAAATGGATTCTCAGATATCTCAGGGGTTCATTCAAAGTGTGTCTATGTTTTAGAGGTGGTAAGCATGTGTTAGAAGGTTACATAGATGTAGATATAATAGGAGACATTAACTCTAAGAAATCCACATCAGGGGTATGTGCTTACTTTTGTAGGGGGGCAGTGTCATGGTGATTTAAGTTGTGAAAATGTGTGGCCTTATCTACTACAGAGGCTTAATATATTATAGTGACGAAAGCTTACAAGAAAATGTTGTAGATGAAGATGTTCATTTAAGAACTTGGTTTGATGCAAGATAATTATATTATTTACTGTGATAGTTAAATGTCATCTACCTTAGTAAAATTTCAACTCTTCATTCTAAGTTCAAGCACATAAATGTAAGGCGTCGTTGGATTTGAGATGTTATTGAAGAAAAGTTGCTGCAGCTTGAAAAGATCTATACTGACAAGAGTGGCTAAGATATGATGACCAAGGCCTTATCTAGAGAAAAGTATGAGTTTTGTAAAAGTATGACATGTTTGAGCATGGTGGAGCCCTCCTCATGAGATAGGAGGGGAGATTGTTTAGGGTACCTCCTCATGTGAAGTGGGACCCACATGTGTGGGTTTAAGTAGCCTTTCATTGCCATATGTGTGTATGTGGGTATTTTAGGTCTTTTGGCTAAGCAAGTAAAATAAGAGAAAAATGATATTTTACTTATAGAGAGTTCTAGTAACAATTTAGAGATTTTTTTCTTTCTTAGAGAAAAAGATGAGAAAAAGAAGAGAAAGGGAGTTTTATAGAAAAAGAAGATCAGGAGCCTTTTACCACCAATGTTAAGTTCATGAGGCTCCATCTATAATGCCGGTTTCTTCGATTGTCTTCTCCACAGGTTGTGTTGGGGGTTTGTACAATCCCTAGTTGGTGAGAAAATCATTCCTTCATTGTTGTTTGTAATATACCTTTGGCTGATGTAATTTGGGTGTCCAAGAGATGTCTCTTGATGATTTACTTCCATTATTTTTATAATAGTAGATTTGTTTCAGATCGGATCTCGTGGTTTTCCCTTTTACATCAAATGAATTTTCTTATATGATTGATGGGTATAAACATTAACAACTTTGAATTGGATCAGTTTCTCCTCAACAAATAAGTGCTTGGGCCAATAAAATCCTACGTAATTGAAAGCTAGTTGGAGTTTTTTCATGTAAAAATCTTGGTATTTGTTGCACTCTACATGTTTGATGATTTGTTTGCTTATTGACGTAGGGAAAGACGTTGTGAGGTCGATCATCATCTTCCTCACTGCATAACTATTCTGAATCCACTGATATCCCTGGAGTCCTCAATAGGGCTTCCTCAAATCCACGAGGAAAATCTCGAATCCACGAGATAAAAATCGAAATAAGTCAAAATTTAATTGATAATAATATGAAGTATGTTTAACAACGAGTTTAAAAGGGCTTATATAGCCTAAAATAAAACCTAAATTTTAATAAAAGAGTCATGATTGAAAAAGGAAAGAAATCGTGAAAAATTGTGCAAGTTCGCGCAAGATCGTTGGGCGATCGACTCGAGCTATCGGAAAATCATCAGGCAATTGAAACCATCTAGAACTATCCAGATACTAAGTCTATAATTTGGCTGAATTTCGGGATATCAACAAGAGCCGTCGAGAATCCGTCGGACGACCGAAATTTGTTTAATTTCTGAAACTTTTTATTGATGTTTTTTTTATCCATGTGCGATAGAAAATGTGCTTGATCCACGGCCCAAATAAACTCATCCTCAAGTTTCTTTTCGGACTTTGATCTTGAATCGCCTTTAGCTTTAGGGGCCGACACTTGTTAGCCTCTTCCTAATATGCTGCAACGGACTTCACTGATTACTTCTTAATGTCAACATGAATAATCGCAACATGCTTGGCCATATCATCCGTATCACTGAAGATAATCTCAACCTGATGGAGGCTAATCTCTTGCATAAGGCACAAGTCGTTGGAAATTTTAGTGAGCACGATCGCATCAAATCCATGCATTGTCGGCTCGACATGTTTTGGGATGTTCACAGATTTTGAAAAATCCAGCTTCAAGACTTTTAGAATGTCTATGGGCCTTCCTCCTTGTCCTTTATGTTCGAGGTATCGATCTCCTCCACCTCCTTAGAGTTTTGATCAATCTCGGAGATGGTGGTGGGCTTGTATTTCATAGACCTCATCTGAACTTGCATTAACCCCCATCCAGAACCAACACATCATCATTAGTTTCCTTAGCAAAATTTTAGACGGTTACGAAAGACTACCCATTTACTTTAAAAGTTTTGGGTAAGCTTTTTGTTTCTACAGGGGCCACTCACACACCACCGTGGAATTCGACGTTCTGTTGCATCTTCGGCTCAAAAGAATAGGATTTTTGTCGCAAGTTGTGGGACTATTGGAGTAATACCTTGATAATCAATGGTGTATATGAATTGTGATAGCAACCATCATTTCATTTGCAGCCATGAACACATTGACGCCTTCAACTGTCGCGTCCTCTCACTACTGAAGTTGTTCCCACCATGCTGAAGCACCACCTTTCAACTTATATGCTACGAATTGAACATTCTCCTCCTCTGGGATCTGTGTATAGTCGAAGAAGCATTCAACTTCAAAGAGTCATTCATCAATGGGATTTCGTCTATTGAAGCTAGAGACATCCATCGATCTCCTATATGGCTGATCTGTTTGATCTACCCAATTATAAAATCTAGTGGATCCTAGAAGCAGAATTCCACTATGAACACGGGGTTCTATGGCCTCTGCTAAAAGGGCAAGGGTAGCCTGCAGCCCTTGCATGGCTTGCCGATTCTCTCATTGCGCAGCCTCAAAAGCCGTCGCTATAAGATATTTCCTTAGAGCATCGTCCACAAGATGATTATCTGACCCGTCATTAGAAGCCATCATCCTGAGGTGAGTCCTCGCTCTGATACCACTTAACGCAGGGAAGGACGTGATGAGGTCGATCACCGTCTTCCTCACTGAATAACTACTCTGAATTCACGGAGCTCCTTAGACTCCTTAACAGGGCTTCCTCAAATCCACGAGGAAAATTTCAAATCCACGAGATAAAAATCGAAATAAATTAAAATTTAATTGATAATAATATGAAAGATGTTTAACAACGAGTTTAAGAGGACTTATTATTCACGCCCCAAAATCGGGTACCCGAATAGGGTTATTCAGGACCCGAATCCCGAGTTCGTGAGTTTTAATAGATCGATAATAATTGCAATCAACATAATTTCATCAAGATTTACTAGATATTCAGAGCTATCTAAAATAAAACTACTATTAAAATAATTTTCATAAATGTAATATTCGCTTGCTTGACTCTCTTAATAGTTTTATTACATCGGGATTTGAAACACAAACTAAATTATATCTAAATTCAAATTCGAATTAAACTTAAATTGCTGGAAATGAAAAATTAGTAGTAGACACCCGCTTGCTTGTAATATTCCAGCTCTGCACCTATGGATGGTTGTAATTGTATGAGCATAATAGCCCACTGGGATCATTTCTTATCCAAAATTTGAAATATGCAGATTATATACAAATTGATAAATAAAATAGATAATTGAATTACAATATAAAGAACAAAGAAATATGTAGTACTGAAATTGTAAATATGCCATGAATGTCATACCTTTCATGAATTTTTATAAACAATCAATTAAATATAAATCATCTCTTACAACACCGTACCCATGTGGATGGTCACGTTGCATTAACGCTCACACACTGGTACCTAGAGGTGAGAGACCCATTCATACGTTAACTGGTTAGACTACTACTCCAGTTGTACATCTGACTGTATGTCCGCACACGCAATTGTACTCATACGCTGTACACAAAGGAGACTCTAAAGGATCCAATAGGTTTTAGGGTCTTTCACCCAAGGGTCACGATCGCCCTACTTGCTTGCTTTAGGGTCTTCCACCCAAGGGACACAATCGCCCTACTTACTGGCTTTAGGATCTCTCACCCAAGGGACATAATCGCCCTACTTGCTGATGTAGAACGGGTCGCTGATTATTTCGTGGCCCAGATGGAGCAAAAGAAGACCGGACGGGGTCGAAAGTGATCCGGACCGTCAGGACCGTAAATTGGTCGTATCTCACAATCCGAAATGAGTTACGGGACGTATAATATATCAATTTGGGGTAGCTCGAGCTACTTTAGCCAACCAACCCCGCTACGCCGGGTTACCCAAGCTGGAATCGTGAGAATCGACCGTATTGACGGTCATTAGGCTAGTTTATTTTTAGTTTTACTATTTATAGTAAGTTTTAATTCGATCATAACTTTGTATCTGTAGGGTTTTAGAGTTAGTGCCCAACATGAAAAGGGCTTAGAATATTTCGTAGAACAACGTGGTTGAGGCCGTTTGATAACTTTTTATTTTTGGCCGAAAACCAAGATTTCTAGTAGGATTGAACGACTTCTATAAATAGTAAGTTTACTATTTATAGTAAGTTACGTTTTCTAGGAGTTTAAGTTGGAGTTGGAGTCTGATACTTTGCATAGGGTTTAGTTTCCTATTTATATGCATTGTAATTTCGTTTTGATTCATTGAATCTTCAATAAACAATTATTTGGAATTAAATTCCTCTTTTTTTATCTTTTCTTTCTTCTCGTAGATTCGAGAAACTATCGGTTAGGGAGACGGTGATCGACCTACCACGTCCTCCATGCGTCACTTGCTTAAACCTTTTTCTCTTTCCTCTTTTTTTTTTTTTTTTTTTTTTTTTTTTTTTTTTTTTTTTTTTTTACAATTCAATAACCAATAGAGATGCATGTCATATCATGAATGATTCAAAATCAACAATAAAATAATAAATCGAATTTTCATACAATGTTGCATAATTAACAAATATTATTAAAGTTAACGAGATATATAATTAATTTATATAATTTATTATTACTATTATTATTATTATTTAATTTTCTAAATTTCAAAACAAAATAGGAAAATATAATTTTATGATAATTAAGAATTAGAAATGAATAAATAAATAAAATAACGCTAGAATTACAAGTTTTACATTATAGTACAGGAGTTTTTGAAACAAGTACAAAATAGTGCTTATAATTTCTGAAAATTACATAGAAGTCCTTGAAATTGTAGAAAATTACAAAATAGTTCAGGAAGTACGAATTTTATAAAATAAATATGTAATAACTCAAAAAAATTAAGAATTAAATAAAAACTGAATTAAGAATTTTCAATTCAATTAAATGTAATTTTTAAATTAAAAATTAATTTTTAATTTAATTTCATAAATAAAATCATAGAAAGTGAATCTTTCTAGATCATGTTTGGACAAAGTAAAAATTAAAATATTAAATATTTTATATTAGACTTTAGATTAATTTAATTAGTTAATAAATAAATACTATTATTTGAATTTATTCAAAATATGAATTTTAGCGATAATTAAATCAATATAAATAATAAATAAATAGCTAAGCAGAAAATACACAATTCTAATAATCTGAAAATTTCAGCAGGGATAAAATTATTCACCTTGCAAAAGCTTTAGGAAGCTTCTTCCTCTTTTTCTTTTCACTCTTTTTTTTAATAAGTATTTTTTTTCTATTCTCACGCTCTCTCCTTCATGCCCATACCTTGGGCCCTATTTATAATAGGGATGTCCCACCGCATGCTAAAAAGAATTAAAATAAATAAAACTCACCTCTTTAATGCACTATTAACACATCTTCTTTCGTAACCAACACACACATATATGGGTCTTATTTATAATGTCAAAACCTCACGTGCGTGTATAAAGTGAGGTTGTGGTGCATGGTGGTGCGGTGCATGGTGCTCATATGGGGGCAACGTGTACATGGATGTGCATGCGATCATGGATGACGATGGATGGTTGATCGGTGAGTGAATTGATTGATCGAATAGGATAGATGGATTTGAGTGACAGTTGGATTTTGATGCAAGTTGGAGATAGCTTGTTGTATGAATCTAACTGGTTTCCTGTTGTTGGTCTAAGTTAATAAATGAGTGATCGGTTGATCTTGTAATTTGGATATTTTGTAGTATTTGAGCTGTTAAGTATGATAGACGGTCTAGATCACTGACCCTCCGATCATAACCACGGGCTTTTGTTTCCTAAAATCTCATACTCATGTAAAACTAATTTTATTAATTAATAATATTTAAAACGTGTCATTAATTCTTTAATATGTTGGAACTTAAATCGTCATGCAACACATGTTTAAGACGTGCTACATGATAAGTTATATCGTACGGATGGATGGTCAAGTGGATTGACGAATAAGATTGTAGTGATCAGGTAGAGATGAAATGGATAGATGAATGGATGATCACATACATTGATCATGTGTGTGGCATATGATCAAGTGGGAGAAATGAGCGAGCGAACAGTAAGATGGTCACACGTGTACAAAAAATTTGGGTTATTACACTTATATAGCCTAAAATAAATCCTAAATCCTAATAAAATAGTCCTGGTTGAAAAGGGAAAGAAATTGCGAAAAATCGCGCAGGATTGTTGGGCCTTGTTAGGCGATCGACATGAGTTGTCAAAAAACCATCGAGTGATCGGAACTACTATCCAGAGACTAAGTTTGCAATCTGCTTAAATTTCAGACGACAGACCAGAGCCGTCGGGAATCCATCGGGCGACCGAAATTTGTTGAATTTATGAAACTTTTCCTTAATCTTTTTCCGATCCGTGTGCGATAGAAATGTGCTTGATCCATGGCCCTCATTTGGAGGTTCTTGTTCTACATCACTTGTATTGGAAGTGATAATCATCCATTTAATATTTCTATATAGTTTAATCCCATTAATTTGCACATAGAAGGGAAAGGTGTGTGGTTTCCCAACATTATAGTCATCTAAGTATCATATGGCATGCTTCTATTAGCCACCACAACAAATATAATTACGTTTATATAATATTTAATGATCGAAAATGGAAGTTGGCATTCCTAATTACTTTTGTTTCACTCTCCTTCTTAATCCAGTTAATTATGTATGGAGAATGGTAATTTTTATTTTCAATTGACTTGTCCACCACCGACTCAGGTATTATGCTCTCGTTACTGCCTTCGTCTATGACCACATCATAATGGTTAATCATACATATGATTTTGAAGATAAGTTGTTGTAAATCCTTATCTTGTTTTGGAATGTACATCACAAAGAGAGGCACTCCTTGATCTTCATAAGTTCACTTCTTCTTTTCTTTTTTTTTTTTTTTTCGTGAGATTTTTTGTCCATCTCTTTTTCACAATTTGATCCGTCCCCACATGCATCCCCTGAGTTAGCGGCTAGGTTAGCAATTAGTCTCTAGGGGCATTGGTTGGATCAATGCTGAAGTTGACCACACCTGTAACACTTGGTCAGCTGAAGTGCTAAATAGGGGTTCTAAGATGTTTTTTTTTTTTTTGTTGTTGTTTGTTTGTATAATTGGTTGTTTCTCCCTATCATTTTTTCTTGGTTTGATAATGGTACATTGGATCCCTGATAGAACTTTTCCCTTGGATCCTGAAGATAGTAATAAAAATGAATTGATTTATACGAGGAATGCTTGAAAAGAAAGCATTTAAGAGGGGTAGTATTCTATTACCTAAATACTTAATTTCTTATGCATTTAGAAATTTTAACCATTTTAATTGAATGTTTTTATTTTTACTTTATATAAATATAGCCGTGCACACATACATGCACATATAGTCACGTTTTCATTCTGTTTTATTAAATTGGACCCCCATCAAACCCAAAGCTCTTAGTCTCCGTATTTTTGTCATTTTCAAAATTTTGACTGAAGTTTACCATCTTTTAATGATAACTGACCAAATTAAATGTGAATTTCTCATATTATTTTCGTCCGTACCATGTTTATTATTATTATTTTTTTTAGGAGAAAGGAATATTATTGAAAGGAGACAGGGTACGAGCTGAGCAGGGCCGGTCCACAAAAAGTTCAGACCACACCTATCATATAGGACGCCTTTTGCTAACTAGAGCATAACTACTATAGAAGGTGTGACTTAGGCTAACTACGCTATGTGGGACGAACAGGGCATTACATCCACCTCGTTCATCAGGTGTGATGCCACATTTTCACTGTGGATCCTAAAAATCAGTCCATCGAACTAAAGCCATAAATTCACATGGTGTATAAAATCACGACTAAAGCCATAAATTCACATGGTGTAGCCCACATGAACTGCTGGAATGTCTTGATATTCAGGGCATCCCTTTGTCCTGGTGGAGTTCATCATCTGAATAGATTAGATGGCATGTATACACCACGGTGGACCCCTCACACTAGGTTGTAAGTCCCCATCTCAATTGTTGCTGTGGCGTAGCTCACCAGGGTTGTGAATCAGCCTGATTTTTGGGCTACGGTTCAAAAACAGGCTCGCTCACTTGATGGACCGAGTGGATCTAATTTCTCTATGCACGTTGGACCGGTGAACAGTCTGGATGAATGTATCAAGGGTCCCAATGCAACTAAGTAATACATTTAACTAGGAGCCCTGGAACTTACAGTACTTTGGGTGTACCGGCCTCTGGGGCATTTCTCCTTTACTGTGGGCTTTGGTTGTTGAGATTTTTAATTAGTAACTTTGTGAAATTGCTACCTTATTAATTTGGTATTTACATTACGGCGTCTTTTTCAAAAGGGTTTTCAACGAGTAATCTTATTAAACTAAGGGGGGTTTGGCATCTCTATAAATAAGAGCTTATTGGCTTATTTAAAAAAAAAAAAAAAAGCTTTTAAATAGTTTGGTAAAAGTCTAATTAAGTGCTTATTTTTTTGGAAAGTAGCAAATAAGCTTCGGCTTAATAAGTTGGAGAGGGGTTACTTTTTGAAACGGAGTTTATTTAGCTTATGTAGGTAGACATTTTGAACTAATTTTTGGACAAGTTTACCCTTCAACTTTTCATGTAATTCCCATCTTACCCTCTTCTATTCTCTTTACAATTTTTTCAAGGAAGGCCAACATGATGAACGACCCATAGTGAAGGTGGGCCCCACATGATGAATGGCTCCATAGTGAAGGTGGGCCTACATAATGCATAGTCACATCAAAGTGTGGTCCTGTATGATGAACGATCCACATCAAGCAAGCCCTACCGGATGATGGTCCATATCAAAGGTGGGACTCACACGATGGATGGTGGACATTGAATGTGAGACTACATGATGGAAGATTGAAATTAAAGGTGGGCCCACGTGATGAATGACCCATCTTGAAGGTTCAACCCCACATGATGGGTGGTCCATAGCAAAGGTGGGGCCTACATGATGGATGGTGGACATCAAAGGTGGTCCCATATGATGGACTATCCACATCAAGTGGGCCCTACATGATAGATGGTCCACAACAAATATGGGACCCACATGATGGATGTTCCACATCAATGGTAGGACCCACGTGATGGATGGTGGACATTGAATGTGAGACCATATGATGGAAGGTTGACATTAAAGGTGGGCCTGCATGATGAATGATCCATATTAAAGGTTGGACCCCACATGATGAATGGTCCACAGCCAAGGTGGGACCTACATGATGGATGGTGGACATCAAAGGTGGGTTCCACATGATGGACTATCCACATCAAGTGGGCCCCACATGATAGTGGTCCACGACAAAGGTGGGACCCACATGATGGATAGTGGACATCAACGAAGGGCCTTCATGATGAAAGATTCATATTAAAGTGGGGCCCCACATCAAGGTGGGCCACATAATGAAAGGTTCACATTAAAGGTGGGCCCCACATGATAGATGACCCTGCATCAAAGTGTGGCCCAACATGACAGAACATGCACATCAAGTGGGTCTCATTTGATGGACAGTCCACATCAAAGGTGGGAACCGCGTGATGGATGATGGTCATTGAAGGTGGGCCCACATGATGGTTCAATTGATATCAAAGATGGGCCCACATGATGAATGGCACTTAATGAAGGTGGGCCCCACACAATGAATGGTCCACATCAAGGTGGGCCCACATAATGGACGGAGTGGGCTTCACATGATGGATGACCCACATAAAAGTGTGGCCCCTCATAATGGACACTTCACATCAAGTGGGCCCCACCAATGGACTGGATCCACATCTAAGGTCTCTCATGATGGATGATCCATATCCAAAGTGGGCCGTATGATGAATAATCCACATAGAAGGTGCACCCCACATGATGAATGGTGGATATCAAAAGTGAGCCTCACATGATGGACAATCCACTTCAAAGGTAGGGCCCATACTATGGACACATCAAATGTGGAGTCCACATGATGGGTAATGGGTAGTGGTCATTAAGGGGCCCCACATTGAGAACAATTAGGAATGTTGGGCCCCACGTGATAGATGGTCTACCAAAACAACTATTTGAATTGCTCTTATATTAAAGTTGTTGTAATCTTTAAAAAATGACATCAACTACCCTTAAAAAAAAAGCTCTTATTTGAAAGTTTTACCAAACCTGCTTATTTTAAATGAGAGCTTTTTTTTTTAAAGATTTTACCAAATGAGCTTATTTTAAGTAGAGCTAGAAAAAAAAGGGCGTATTGAAGTAGCTCTTATTCAAAAAGCTCTTATTGAATTAGAGTAGAGATGCCAGACGAGCCCTAAGTAATATCATCCAACTACTCTCCTGTTAGTTTTCTTAGTGGAAGTTGGGGCTGACCAGTAGGAGCAGGGGATGGGCGGCTCAGGTGAGCATCAGAAAAATGTTTATGTAAAATCCAGTCCAACCACCACCTATGACACTTCATGTAAGGCTCAAGGCCCAAAAATAATTCAAGTGGACCACATGCACGATTGGAGACATGTACGCGACAACCAAACTTTTTCCCTTTATATGTCCCACCTGAATCATGAATAGGTCTAATTTTTTATCCTTAGGCCTAAATTTTGGTTTGGAATCTAATGGTTTGAGTGGTTTTTATATAATTCTCATTGTGAGGCCAGTAAAAATCAAGGGTGGACATCACTACCCAACTCTTTTCTTTGCTGTGGCCCACCCGAAATCACTGCTCAACCTTTTTTTATCCAGGCCCTAACATGAGATTACACATCTAATGGTTGTAATTAATTTCCCATATACATTAAGGTGGGACCCTTAAAAAATCAGACCTCAATTTTTCTATTTATCAATGGTAAAATTGTTTTCTACGTTTTGTCCCAGCAGATGATTAGATGGCATTGATTTTTCAATTGGTGATCCTCATTGTGGGGCCAACCCATTGGAAGGGTGGGATTTTGCATTTGATTAATAAATTGGAAGTTATCCACTAGGTGGACCATAACTCGTGGTCTAACAAGTTGGACTAGACACATTCTAAAAAAGAAAACAGCAGGCCCACGGCTGATTTTTTATTGGGCACATATGGATGTGTATACGTGATCCACTCTACACATGTGATCCACTTTGACAATTAGATACGTAATTAATCCAAGGAACAAAAAATCATGCTGACACCTGAATTAGGTGGGCCACACCAAGGAAAACAATTGAGAGAGAGATATTCACCCTTGATTTTTACAAAGCCTACTGTGACGATTATATGAAATTCACTCCAACCATTAGATTTTAAACAAAATTTAGACATAGGTCCAAAACATTAAATCTGTTCATGATTCAGGTGGGCTACACCAAGGGAAATAGTATGGAGGATGAGCGTTGCTCTATCTGCACACTGTTTGCAATTGTGTGGTCCAGTACTTGAATCATGGTGGGGCTGATTTTGGGCCCATGGACGTAATATGGCGTACATGTGATGGTCGGAGTGGATTTCATATAAACATCATGGTGGGGCCAACC
The DNA here is from genome assembly GCA_003013855.2 of Liriodendron chinense. Lineage (NCBI taxonomy): Eukaryota > Viridiplantae > Streptophyta > Magnoliopsida > Magnoliales > Magnoliaceae > Liriodendron > Liriodendron chinense. Next base: position 479,904 of record ML058531.1, read on the forward strand.
TAAGCTGCCACCCGCCAAACCCCAGCTGCTGGTGAGAAATCTAACCGAAAGTAGTAGGGTGATAATTACTCAAATTAATATATAGGGGTACCTCATTGAAAGTATGGGGATGTAAATACTAAATTAATGAGGGAGTAATTTATAAAATTATTCAAGAATTATGACTTTTATGAAAAAATGTCTTGACCTTTAAAATTTCTAAAACATATTTTTAGGAAAATGACAAGTGTACTTTTTTTTTTTCTTTCTAAAATGTGTTGAGTCAAGCATTGTGGGCCAGGCTGTCTGTCTAGGAAATCAAACCCATCCAATATGTCCAACCTACTATGATGATCACACAAGCCAAACATAGGCTGAGCCAATCATCAGGTGGACCAAACCCAAAAAACAATGTGCACCATCCAAGTGTCTCACTGCATGACTCAGCGGTAGGCTCACAACATTTCAACACTGAGACCATGGGTTTGATCAGTGCCCATGAGGGGTGTGGGTGTGTGCATAAAAAAGAAAAGAAAATTACACCACCCAAAACCTCCAAATTCATGTATTAATATGCAGCATGATGATGGGATTGGACCCATTTTTGGATCCTATGATCATTATGGTGGGGTACACCTGTTGCACATGTTAGATGTCATACACAAACCACGTGGCCTACAATGCTTGAGCCCTCCATTATTTTATCCATTTTTTTTTTACAAACTATAGACAAGTCCATTTCACTCTATCACTACTAAAATGCACCATTTTGGGATTTAAGGGTAGTGAAGACATTGTTTAGTAAAATATGGTATTATTTGGTAAAATTAGAGATTCTTAGTAAATTTTGTAGTTAAAATCCTTATTATTATTATTGTTGTTGTTTATGTTTATTTATTTCAAAATCTTTCTTGTGTGCAAGGTACATACAAAATCATTGTCCGCGTCTCCTACCATATCTACTACCATATCTAGAATTAATGGTGGTGGGAATCACTCATTTTTTGAATGTACGGTTCAAAATTTGAAATTTGAAATGCTTGTTAGATTCCCTCCTATTATCTTTGAATGGTATGAAATATATTACTTATGAGTATAGCATGCACAATGACCACGTAGAGAGGAAGCGACTTACAAAATATAAAAGATATATAGACGGACATGCAATTGAAAAAGGGGAGTTATTTGATACTCTTATAATCTATAATACCTTATATATATGTAAGTTACTTGATACTCTTGTAATGTATGACACCTCATATGCAATTATGAATGTATTGAGGGACGGATCATGAGGTGTTATACATTATATGACTCATATGCAATAATTGATATGTAAGTTATGAGGTGTTATACATTATAGTAGGTTGACACCTGTACAGCCTTTGTTGCATGGCTCTTTAATAATATTATCGAGACGAGCTTTATGCGAATAAGAGAGCAAGCTATTCAGATGAAATTCAATATCTTTTATAAATAAAATCTAAGTTATTTAAAGGCTTGTTGCAGGTGAAATTTGAACTATTTGAGGGATTATTAGTGTTGTATGCTCTACAAAGCTTATGTGTTAATCTTAATTGTTGAGTTGATGATTTTGACTATAGAACATGATGACCATAGGTCATATGTGGACATGTCATTAATGCTATGATTAAGTATGTTGGTACATTTTAAATCGTACGTACATATATATGGCCAAAGGAAAGAGATTCATCTGATTGTCTTTGAGAACTTAAGATTGGACAAAATGTTTGTTGATCAAATGAGAGTTGTGTTCCATAAATCTCAGTATCTTGTTTTCGACGACCACCTAACAGGTCAGAGGATAAACATGTGGAATCATTTTGATGTGGTTATCTTGTGTGAGGGAACTGATGACGAATCAGGATGGAAGGTCTCCACCCCCTGAGTTCTATGACGAGTTGGTGTCTATTCTTGCCCTACATATGAGTATAAGTGTGCTATGAGAATAGGCTATTGATATTGGACTTGTTGGACATTTGTATTGGAGGATCAATTTAAGTTACTAGATCAAGAGATCCATTATACTGGACTATGATTGACTCGTGTGTGTACTAGTTATGATCAATTCATCCTAAGACCTGAAAAATATAGGGAGTTCAAGTTTCCTTATATAATTTGCTTCAACTTGGCTCATAGAACTAAGTGCAGTGAGTCATATGTGGGTATTATTGAGTTCATATATTAGGATAGAGTTGAGGTCCACATGTTCTAATCAAGGATCCATTGATTTCTTAGGCACACTCTTATGACTAAGATATGGTAGATCGAATTATCTATCAAGTGGTTTTTCATTGGTACTAATACTTTAAAGGTCTAAATGAATTTTTTGAGTATTTTTAACCTTTAAAATGTTTTCAACACACTTGATGATAATTCTAATAGTTGAGATCTTGTTATTCATCACTTAATTTGCATGGTATTTGGATGACCATGCTTAATGGAGGATGAAGTCATTTTGGATACATTTTTAGGCATGATTTATAGACTTGAGATATAGTGGAGCAAGGGTCTGGCTCCATGGCTTAGTGATAAACAAACTTTGTTTCAACATTGAGATCCTGGGATCGAGTGCCCATGTGAAGTATGTGTGTGTAACGCCCCGAAATTTTGGCTCTCGTGGATTACACGATGAGGCAAGTTCCCGAGTGTTAATCTGAATATACTACTATGCTAGGGATACATTTTCACATTCTCATCACTATTTCATGTTTTCATGGCATTCGTAGCATAATGACAGAAATTTAAAGTTTTTATTCCAAGTTTTTCTATTATAAATTCTCAAACATAGTAGTTTATAATCAAACTAAATATAACATTCTACTTTCTAGTCTCCATGGGAGGCTTATTACAAATTTACATGAAAATAAATCTATCTTATATAAATGGAATCTATGAACATAATTCATCATTAAACTACTTCGGCCTCGCCATTCATCATCAGTCGCCATGAATCTTCATATTCTTCTTCTTGGATATTTGGTTCACCTATTGGATCGTCACTTGCAACGTCTAAAGTGTTTGGGATAACGTTAATCGCTATCATAGTGGGGAATATTTAATTTCCTCAAAGACAATCAAGACTAATCATGAATAAATCTCAGAGTAACGCAAACATGATAATATCTTAATTCAAAGCAAAACATCCAAGTAAAAATCTTATTGATGCGATGCATGAGATGCATGCTCTGGTTAAGGCACCCTAACTAAATGAGACAGGAATATGCCACTTTTCTAATTAGCCACTAGTCACCAGAGGTTCTTGCTAGGACAGACCTTAGTTACTCTTCCCACTCATTTTAACCCATTTAGTGAAACGACCTTATACACACTTTCACTAGATGACGAGAGATACAACCTTATATACACTTTCTCACCACCCAAAGGGGCTGACCTACCAAGTCTGGTCCAATGCATGTATGAATTTGTTTACTTTTAATTAGATATTTTGCATACAACCGTTTTAAATAACTCAATGGACACTATGGGGAGTCGCAAGCAACCCAACATAGGCTGACAGCTCGGGCTTAGTGTTTATAGCACCAACCCCGGCTCATGACAATTCACATGTCATCAAAGTTCACTCCTTGTCCCGTTCTATCATCCAATCATGTTTCCAATAATGATTAATAATATTCATCACGACCAAAATCATCAATCATACTAGTACGACACATGGATCCATCTCAATCATAATGCGATCACCAAGATCCCTTGGCAATCATCCAATATACAATCATGATCATACCAGGATCATCTTTCCAATCATGGACGCCTCTCATGGCTTTATCTCTTTACGTTATGTAATTTCATCAATAAGGGACAAGGGGTGCACATTAATGCATCATTCACATCAATGATCTTGTTCACACAATACATGAAATAACCATCATCATTATAAACAAAATACAAATCAAGATAAATCATCACATGGTTCTCCCATGAAAATAATTATAATTTATCATCCAAACATCAATAAGCATAAACCATAAGATAATATATTAAAACTATAATGCAAATCCTATGATTATCGTTACATGAACCAACAACACCATTCAAAACTAATATAAACTATGTTAAAAGAGCTTAAAACATCTACACATCTATACAATGTTGATGAATGGCTTGAAGGGATAATCCTCACCTTGGCTTTAGATGAAATTAGAGGTAGAATATCGAGAAAGACAACGTTTAAGCAAAACATGAACCACATGAGTTTAGTAGAATGGGTCGCACACATTGGATCCTTAAGGTGAGGCTATGATGGAAGGATTGGGCTCTCTCTCTCTGTCCTCTCTTTCTGATCTCTCTCTTCTCTCTTTCTCTAGGACATGAAGGCTAGGGTTAGGAGAAGGGCTTGGACATGCATAGTAGGAATATAGAGAGGGACGTGTGCATATGGGGAGAGAAAAGAAGGGCGCCGTGTTTATGGGCAATAAGTTGTGGGCGTGAGGTGATCTTGTGTAACAACCTCTTGAGGTAGGTTTCTCAAATTTCAATATTTGGGTGATCTTTGATCAATTCTAATCTGTTCATTTTATCAAGCTCGAAGAGTAGAGTCAAAATGTGTAAATTTCTTGGTGATTTACATTCTAAATTGGCCCATCTTTGAAAATGGTCTGGCAGGTGTTAAAATGTGTTTGATCTTAATTAACGGTCTACGCTTGATGATAATGGCCCAAATTTTGGAAAACATGTAGTCATGATAGGCAAACAATTGTACAAAGTTTGGTGGTTGATTGATGGTGGAAAATGCCTAGATCTGAAATTCTAACTTTTGGCGAAAAAGGAAAAGGCTGGCTTTGTGGTTCAACGGTGTAGGATTATAGATCGGGGTCCAAATTTTGTATAAACTCGTAATCATATGAGTACAATGGGTGGTCCAAATTTGAGAAGCGATTGATGGTGGAAAGTGACTAAATTAAAATGTGCAAATTTGAGAAGAGTTGATAACTCTTCTTAACTCGTTAATTCTTAAAATGGGATAACTTCACGCTTAAGAAAGGGGCTTATCAAGGTGGGGCACTCAAATCACACTATTGGTCCATAATAAAAATGATCCAAGTTACTCATACGAAGGAAAGTATTCAACTACGACTAACCATCCACTTTCTTCACTCGATAGACATGAAAATCAAGGGTTAAGGGGCTGATTTGACAATTGGACCACTTCTACTATGATTTAAGGGCTAAAATTTGACGTGTATGGTTAATTTATGATGAATAAGCATGATATAAAATTTCAAGTCAAACGATTTATGGGAACCATGTGATCTATAAATCAAGGGTATAGGTTAATGTGAGCCATTCACATTTTGGGCACTCAAGATTTTATATCTATATACCTTAGATAATCACTCAAATCCTATGTGAAGAATTTATTACTAACATACTCAATTTGGTGCTGTTACTTTCTCAACTACATTCCTCGATCAACGGCTTCGGATGCTTCTACGTTGAGATCTCCATGATCACAGGGCTTACTTGAAAATTTATCTACACAACATTGTTATACACCTAAAATTACGTTCATCTTTCGGATAGATTCAAAAACTACCTATATGATTGATCATAAATAATGAATTAGGGGATCCAAGGGCATTATCGTAATTATAAAAAAATACAATTTTTGTAAAATCCAACAATTTTACGATGTTCATGGGTTCATGGGTTCATTTTAAGCAACTTTTGTAAAGGTTCCGCTATTGGATCTCTTATAGATGTCCCACTATTCGCAAATCAAATTTAATGTATGATAATTAATTAAAATAAAATAAATATAAATTTTCAAAAATTTTTAAATAAAATTTAAAAATTTAGGGTGTTATAGTGTGTGGGTAATTAAAAAAAAAGATGTAGTGGAACATAATCAAAACTGTAAGGTGGTGGAGCACCATAACTGATGTCTCTCCTTAAATTATAATTTCTTTTCATAAATAAAATCCTATCCTAGAGGGAGAGGATACCAGAAGAGAGAAGCATCACCATTATAAGATAGATAGGGAGAGAAAAGTGAGAAAGTGAGAGAGATTGCTTTTCTCATCTTCCTTCCTACGCTCACACATCCACACATGTGTGGTCTACTATGTGTCAGTCTCTCTTCACACTGCCATAGCCTTACTTTAAGGTTTTTGTGTATAGGCTCTCCTCATCTCCTCATCTAGGATAGATCTTTTAGAGAACCTTCTACTTTGAAGGTTTGACACTAGCAATCAAAAGATAAGGATAGAACTAAAATATATATTTTGATCGATTATAAAAACTTAATGATATCTAAACAAAAATTTATATGGCTCGATTTATTAATTTGGACCTTTATTTTTATTTGTATCATGATTCTAAAGCTCTAATGGGACGAATAACAACATTTTTTTTCAGTTTAAAAAATGACTTTGAGTTCATTTAAAAGATCTTCCTATACCCTTTTAATATTCAAAATTCTCTACTCTAGAAAACTATTTGCCATGGCAAAAATATCTAAAAGATAGTTGTATTATATATAGTATTGATTAATAATAATAATAAATTTTAAAACGTGATTTCACATGTAATGCACGAGCATCAATGTGTAGGACCTTTATTTGGTAGGCTCCACATGATCATCGGGCTAGATCATTTAATTAGATTACTTTGATGAGCATACCGGTGGGCCCCATCATATGCGTGATTGATAAAGATAGGTCCTGGGTGGTTACGCTCGTGCTATGTTCTTGTCCACAACAATTTGAATAGGCATGGAACTCTTTTGCAGTGTAGAGATTCTCGAGGAAGGAAGAAGTTGTGATAGGTTCAACTTCTTCCCACTGTCATCTATATAAGTACGGTCTTGGTCCCCTCACCACAAACACTAAACCTACGTCCCATTGATATGGTTTCATTAAGCCTATATGGTGTGGAAGATCAAGCCGGTTACTTGCGCAAACACCAATGGCCTCACAAGCAGGACGATCATTTGATTCGTAGTTATAATCTAGCTGATCTCATCATTGATGCATAGTCAGTCCGTTAATATGAAAATTAAGTCTAATGATCAAAACTTAAAAAACTTAACCAATTCTATTATAGTTCGCTTGATTAGGCCCTTTTTGGAGAAAGGAATCTAAATAATGTACCCACCTAATGGATGGTTCATCTTCATATAGTATGTCACATGTCCACACATGTTAGCTGGTGAATGGATATATAGCTTGACACGCACATGCAGTGCTAGAAAATCTCTCAAAATAAATAATCTTATCTCACATAAAGGTTTGCCAGCCCCATGAGCCTCTCTCATACCATATTAAACTTTAAGTACATATAGTTTATTGTATGCATTTTTATATTTTTTTGGAAAAAAGAAGTTTTATGTGGCTTAATTCAAATTAAAGGACAATTAAATTCATGTGTTTTTATACCTTACATATTAGGGTTTTTAACTACAAAATTCCTTTAGAATTCAAATTTTACCAAATAGTGCCTCAAGGAGCCAATATTCTTAGGTAGTGTTTTTTTAGAGGATACATTACATTACTACCCTCTATTTTTTTTTCTTTACAAAGTCGAAAAATGAGATTTATAAGGCCCACATGGCATGTGTCTGACATCCAACCTGTCTAATAGATGCACACCAACATGATCATTAGATGAACCAAAATTATAGTAGGTTCAATCATAATGTGGACCAATCTATAAAAAATCAATATATACCACTCGAAATATCCAAATTCAAGTGTAAAGCCATCTAACAATTTGATCAGCCTAACTTTTTGTTTAAATTACCACCATGGTGGGGTGAATATGGTGGATGGGTTGGATATTATACACATAGCATGTGGGTCCCACAAGTCTTGACTTTCACTATTTTTTAAAGAAAAGATTAGATGAGGGGATTTTTCATCCCTCAAAAAGCATCTCCACCGTCACTTCTAATCGTCAAGGCACTATTTGGTAAAATCGAAATCCTCGTCAAAGTTTGCCATATAAATCCCTACATATTATACATGCTTTACACTTATTTGCATATAATATAAGTATTTGTAATGCAGCTTGATTTTTTCCTATTAACTTTAAAATGCATTTCAACCTATATATTAATCTTTTTTAACCTTTGTTATAAAGAGAAATGCTAACACACTAGTAATACGGTCCAACTAGTTGGCGTTTAGAGCTCACGATGGTGTTTGTATGACATCTCACTTGTCCTATAAGGTTGTCCCCCATGAAAATGGGACATCCCAAAAATCAGGTCCAACCAACTATTAGGTTGGGCACACCATAGAAAATAATGAACCACCACCTAAAAAATTCAACATTTACATGGGGCTCATCTAATGGCTGGGTTGACCTAAATTTTGGGAAATTCCATTTTCAAGGTGGGACAACCTTGTTGGTTAGGCAAGATGTCATACAAGAAGTATGGTAGGCCCCACAAGCCAACTAGTTGGACATACAAATTGCCTCTTCAACTTACATATATAACCCTTTATAATCTTAAATTCTTTCATTGAAAAACCTTAAAAATAAATCATAATTAGCTGATTTTTTAGTCTTGATAGCTTTTCAAGTAAACTGTATTATTACCAAACATGGTTTATCTTGGATTTTTTACTACCGCCGAATTAAACATGAGAATTATCAAGGAAATATAGATGTATTTAAGAAACAAGTAAAAGAATTTGTAATCATAGCATCTTTTCACGACATCATTATAAATTTTTTGAATCTAAATTACTACATTAGTGGTACCTTGGTGATGATTTGACATTAATGTAAGAATGACATTATTACTATTTTATTTACAATAAAGCAAACATTGGAATAGTTAGTTAAATGTAGATGTGCGCTAAGAAATGAATAAAGGAATTTATAGATAGATTACATTTTCTTTACATTACCGTGTAATTGGTAGAATAAATAGACCATGAATATCCTAAAAATAAATCAATCATAGTTACCCAAACATCTTTTATCTTCCAATTCTTTCTTTATGTTTTCATTTTTGTGGCCCAATTTATTCTTTACCTGACAAATGATACCCGAACTTTAACCGTGCTGTATTTTTGCCACATGTGGAATTGCTACCCATGCTTCATACCTACCAATACACTTACCACATGTGCTTTGTTAGAAATCCAACCGTTCATCCGAACATTTGCAAAAATCAATACCAAGCAGTTATCAGGTGGGGCATTGCCACTCTTTTACATGCTACAACAAGAAGCATAGAAGAAAAAAAAAACGCCCATAACTGAGCATGTTTATTCATCGCGAAGGACCAGAAAATGTCTGTTCCTTTTATTACAATGTGCATTCACCACCATTTCTTAAATGATTGCCCTCATCCACCCTACACATCGACTATGCTTAAGGACTCAATCCAAACCGTCCACATAACGTGTCCAATGTAAATCGAGCATTCTCCAGGAAGTACACTGATTGAACAATCTGACAATTGCTGCCAAGTTCCGACGGCCGACCATTTTTCTTGATCATCCATTTGATGGTTAGAAAAATAGGACAGGTGGGACTTTCAGAATATCCTGCATCCACAATAGGATCCATTATCTCGACGGGCTAGATTTACGTGCATGCATGCCATGTGTAGGGTGAGTACTGTGACCAATACACTAAAGAAAGGGTGAAAGGCACGTCTAAAAGTACATGAATGAGAGATTAATCAGCTCCAGAGGGGAGAATGAGTGCTAGGTAAAAGAGATATCCGAGAATAACGGCTGGTGTGAGGAGAGCTATGAAAAGTGAATGGAATATCTGGCTTAAGAAGAGTAGAATAATCACCACCACCACCAACAATACGAAATCACCATCCATTGTGTGTGTGTGTGTATGAGAGAGAGAGAGAGAGAGAGAGAGAGAGAGAGAGCAGTGACTTGTGTGTGGCTGGCTTGTTTATAAGAAGGAGAGAGACTTGTGTGTGGCTGGCTTGTTTATAAGAAGGAGAGAGACCTGTTTTCCCAGTTAAGTGACATACGTTGTGTGGTGCATCGAGAGAGAGAGAGACTATACATATATTGGGTGTATGTACGCTGGCATTAGGAAAATACGATGAAACCGAAAAATACGGTTTTTAGTCTACAAGTATGCCAATATGCATTTTTGAAGACTCAATTGTTAAATGGTGCAAAACTATCACTACAGCATAACCCATCAAAATCCCATAAGATTGGGAGCTTTGCCATGAGCGGACGACAGTTGCTTGCGCTCCACTCGAAAGCTATGTGGGGGCCACCGAGATGTCTGTGAGAAATCCACCCTGTCTGTCAGTTTCTCCAGATCATGTTAGGATATGATCCCAAAAATGAGTCAGACTTAAAATTTAAGTGGACCACACTACTGAAAACAGTGAGGATGAAATGCCTACCGTCAAAATTTTTATGGGAACACAGAAGTTTTGGATCTCACTGGTATTTGTTTTTTTCAGTTCATCCCAGTTAGAATTATCTTATGAACGGTTTGGATGGTATATAAACATCATGGTAGACTCCGGTGCAGTTTCAATGGTGGGAATTTCCATCCCACTGTTTCTGTAGTGTGGTACACTTAGGTTTTTGAACTGCATCATTTTTGGGATCTTGTTCTACCATGATCTGGATAAACTGATGAACGGGATGGATTTCTCATGAACGTCTTGGTGGGCCCAATATAGCTTCGAAACCACGAACTTCCGTGGGCCCGAGGTGAACGCAACTCGCGTCATGAGCCTAGGCAGTAGGCACGAACGCCTAGCAACTGTGCTATTACGGCATGCAGCTACAAAAATTAATACATGCATTGAAGGATTCCTTTATCCCAAAAATTATATCTGTACATTAATTAACCAGGTTGGCCACACATAAAGAAACAAATGAATGACTAAAGAACAAATTGCTGAATATTTCAAAGCCACTAATCTGTTTCAAGCATAAGACCAACCTAATGAGTGGACTAGCTTGTATCCAAGCCGTCCATCTTTTTCAAGCATATTAGATGGGGACACTATAGAAAACCATGAATACCATAGATGAGGAAACCCCAAAATCAAGTTCATCCAACTATCAGGTGCGGCAGGTCACTGGAAAACCATGTACAACAAAAAGAGATAGAGAAAATCTCCCCGTGCAGGGCATCCCTCTTTCATGGTTGGATGACCTAGATTTTGTAGATATTTCATTTTCTAGTCTTCTGTTGGCTGCAATAGCAAATCTCTGTTTGCATGCAGCCTTTATATTGCTCCATATCATCACATAGGTTTGTAACCTGATCACACCCAATGAAAAGGCTGCAAACAAGATTTTCTGTTTTGCAGCCAAATGATCCTGACTTTTCATTTTTCCATTCAGGTGAGATGTCATAGAACACTATGGTGGGTCACACTTTTTTGAATGGAGCAGGTCTCAAGTCCAGCCGGTTGGACCACAGGATATAGTCCACCCAATTGAATACTTCCATCCCATTGTCTGCATGCCCGATTCAACACATCCAATAGCTTAGCTACCCCATGAGGATCACCTTATGAAAAAATCATCCCTATCTACTCATTAAGTGGCCCATATCATAGAAAACAATGTCTAAACCATTGATAAATAGGAAAATTACAAGTTCATCCTACTCAGTGAGTTTCTATGGATGATTTTTGCAGTAGGTGATCCTTGTGGTGAGGCAAGCTATTGGATGGGTAGGATGTCGCATGACCTTAGCGGGCTAAAAGTTATATGATAGGTCGACTGTAACTTGTGGTCCAGCCGGTTGGACTTAGACCTTTTCTTTGAATGACATCGTATGGTATTTTTTATTTTTTATTTAAATGGTGGAAACGACGATAACATGAGTATTTACAAGCTATGGAGCTTTTCCAAGATTCGTAGCAGAGGTTTACTACCATACATCTCGATGCATTGCATTTGTATACGTGGAACTCTAGTCTCTATATTTAGTGTCATTTTCAATGATCCAAACCATCTGTACAATGGTATTCACCTTGGATGATGCACATCCAAATCTCTTATATTGGAGTATTTCAACCCGTTGATCCTTGAATATGGACGGTCTCCATGAAGTTGAATAACATCTATTGGTGACTGCCGGTCCACCATAAGAATCACCGTATAAACAGTCTTAGTCATTGAAAACGATCCATATCCAACGGTTGAGGCCCCTGCGTATACTACTATCCCAGTACATCGCGATGTATTCTAACAAAACTCTCTAATGGTAAACGTTGTTTGCACTGCATGCGGAGAGAGGAGGAGTGTTTGCTTTCCCTAGTTGAGAGGAGCGGGAAAGAGGTTTTTTGACAGTCAGGACGTGTATGGAGATTGATACGCAGGCACTCAGAAGTTGCACACGTGGCATATGTTAACTCAAATCAAACTGACTAGATTGTGAATCCCATTATTTCAAAGTCATAATTCCAATATCAGGTTTGATGAACGATCCTTATTCGTCGAAAATTGTTTGTGAATGTAGGACGGTTGGATTGTTTTCATCGTAACCGTTCAATAAATGTCCACCAATCCCAAATTCAGATAATCAAATAAGATTATATTTTTGTTTTTGATATATATACATTAGTTAACATAATTTTGACGGTTTAATTTAACTACTTATATTCCACGTGTGCAATTTTAAGTAATTTCTAAGTGCCTGCGTATTATCCATAACACTCTGCCAGAGTATTAAAGATTTTCTCTAAAAGGGGCAATGCAGAGTGGATGCTCTTTCCCCCGTACATTGAATTTCTTCGCGGCTTCTTTTATTGGAGGAGTTATTTGATACTCTGGTAGTGCATGGCGCTTTATACGCAGGTACTCCTAACTTGTACACGTGGCATATGTTAAATCAAATCAAACCAACTAAATTCTAGAAAATACTGTTTCAAAATGACACTCCTAAAATCAGATTAGTTGAATATTTCTGCCCCATGATTCGTGGAGACTTGTTTGTTGAAATAAAACCATTGGATATTTTATTTTTAACCATCCAATAAATGTCCACCAATTCAATATTCAGTAATTAAATAAGGTTATTTTTTTGTTAATGGTACATCGATAATTGTAACCATGATTTGGACCGTTTAATTCTAATTAATTACATATCAAATATTCAATTTCTAAATAATTTCTAAGCGCCTGCATATCATCCATGACACTCCAGCAGAGTATCAACGTATTCCTCGGGAGTTATATGATACTCCGGAAGCGTATGACGCTTGATACGCAGGCACTTATACACGTGGCATACATTCACTCAATTCAAACCTAGTGCGTGTGAGTTAATTAATTCTTAGAATCGGACATTTGTTTGTTGAAACGGGACCCGTAGATATTTTTCATTCTTGACCGTCCAATGTGTCCACCAATCCCATAGTCAGATGATCATGTAACCGTTGATTTTGGTTAATAAGAACTACAAATAGATGGTTGGTTAGGGAGCGGATTAGCGGTTACCTGGGGAACAGCTTAGTGGGTGTTACCCTAACCGTGTGGGGCCATCGTGATGTATTTTTTTGCATATCCACGCCGTCCATATGTTTTTTCATCTCATTTAGGGCGTGATCCCAAAACCTTAAGGAAGATCCAATCTCAGGTGGACCATACCACGCCATTACAAACTTTTTGTGGGCCACAAAAGTTTTCGATCAAGCTGATATTTGCATTTTCCCTTCATCCAAATCTTTTTGACATTATCAATAGGTTGGATTGCAGATAAATATTACTAAAACCTTATGATGGGCTCTTTCAAAATTTTAATTGTGAGACACTCAAATCACCACTGTTTCCTGTGGTATGGTCCACGTGAGATTTGGATGTGCATGATGTTTAGAACCCCATCTTGAAATGAGCTGGAGAAACGGATGAACTGTGTGGATATACAAAAAAAAAAAAAAATCATCCATGTGGGCCCCACGGTAAGGGTAACACCCACTAAGCTGTTAATGTGAGAAAATACAGATGCCATCCCCATCCGCATTCAATGGAAAATAGTCCAAAGATGGCAAAGGATTGGAATTTGCTATTCTAGTATATTTTCTGGGCGCCTGCCTTCCATTGTGGGCCATCAGACTGATGGTCTCCTGAGGATACTGTCCATATGCTGATGAACGGATATTATACTTCCCCACATGTGAGAGGATTGCCTACCGACACTGCAAGTAGCGACCTGGCTATATAATGTAGGCCCACCATGATGTATGTGTTTTGTCCACTCCGTCCATCTATTTTGCCAGCTCATTTTATGACTTGAGTTCAAAATTGAGGCAACGACAAATCTCAGGTGGACCACCACACGAAAATAGAGGTGATTGAATGCCCACCGTTAAAAACTTCCCAGGGCCCTGCTATCCAACCTGTTGATAAGGTGATACAGACCTTGACGAAGGGAAAACCAAAATATCAACTTGATCCGCTACATTTGTGGTCCCCAAGAAAATTTAATGGTGGGTATTCAATCACCACTCTTTCCTGTGATGTGGTCTGCCTAAGATTTGGATCTGCCTCGTTTTTAGGCCCATACGCTCAATTGATCTTGCAAAATGGATGGATGGCGTGGATGAAACACATACATCATGGTGGGGCCCACAGAACACTTTCCACTAGCGAGTGCTAGTAGGCAATCCACCTCCCATGTCGCATGTCCACGTAGATGCCTTCGGTCAATCATGCTGGTCCACTTAGCAGGTGGGCCACAGATCCCTTCGACTTTCGAACTCAAAAATATTTTAAAAGTGGGAAAATGGCTACCAACGATCGCCGCTAGTGGTGGCAATGGGCAACGGCGCTGGTTCTCTTGGTCCAACGGCTGGGCTGATCATCTTCAAAACATGGCCCGGTGATACAAGGCCATGTTTCAATGATCTACAACGTGGGAGCGAACTAGGTGCGGCCTCACCAAAGACATTTTCGCCCTTACCATGGGGCCCACCTTGATATATATATATATATATATATATATATATATATATATATATATATATATGGAAATGGTACTATGAGACCTCATGGAAAGTTCCCACGAGGTCGAGCTGTGTGGGCCCCATCGTGATGTGTTTCAAACATCTACTCCATCAGATAGATGCCCCATTCAATGGTGGGCCACAGGCTAAAAAATCAGATCAATCCATGACTTATATGGGCCACACCAAAAAAAACAGTTGGGAGGGGTTATTCGCCCATTAAAACCTTCATGATCATTGATTGGGCCCACCGAGATGTGGTTTACAAATCCAGCCCATCCATTATGTGTGTTCCACTTCTGCGAGGGTTCAAACCAGGTTTTAGGCACATCCAAAACTCAGGTGGGCCCCACCAAATGATTTTACATATTTTAGGCATGTCTTCACATGGGTTTAGATGGTATGGCCCACCTTAGTTCCCTATACGGCTGATTTTTGGGGTATCCCATAACTTAAAGGGGGACCCATCAAATGCACGGTGTTGATGTCCGAGACACAACACAGTGGGGCCCACACAGCTTGACCTCATGGGAAGTTACCATGAGGTCGACCTCATAGTACTTTTTCTCCATATATATATATATATATATCCATGCCATCCATCCACTTTTTCATATCATTTTAGAGCATGAGCCCAAAAATTAAGAAGATTGAAACCTCAGGTGGACCATACCATAAGAAACAGTGGTAATTGAACAACCTACCATTAAAAAACTTCTCCTAGCACACTATATTGTTTATTTGCCATCCAACTTGTTGATAAGGGTCACATAAACCTGAATAAAGGTAAAAAAAAAAAAAGAAAAAAAAAAAAAGAAAAAAAAAAAACCGAATATCAGCTTGATTCAAAACTTTTGTGGCCCATTAATGGTCAATCACCACTCCCTTCTATGGTATGGTCCACTTGAGAATTTGGTCTACTTCATTTTTGGGCTCATTTCCTAAAATCGCCTAGCATAATGGATGGATGGCATGGATGTAGAATACATACATTAAGGAAGGCCCCATGACAAGGGCCACACTGTCGTGGGTGAGGCTCTGGCGACACCTAATCCTCTTCTCCATATGGTTTATCTATGGATCAGTTTAGATGGTGGGATGGAGGATACTCAAAGAAAATTCTAAAATTAGAACTTATCATCAACCTTTGATAATTTATCTCTCCTCCTTAAGAGGGTCCCGGCCTAATAAATGTACTTGTTACCAGGCGTAGTTCGATCAGGCAGGCCCAGGTGGGGTTAGTTCGAATCCTAGACTAAGCCTAGCCTAGCCCATTGTCGCCAGTACTACACATCGTTATGTGTCTAGGGTGATTGAGGCCATTTGTTGGGTGAGCTGCAACTCAAAAATGGATGTGATGGATGCTCCTAACTGTGCATTTTGTCCAATTTTGCTTATTTCAATCAGACCATTTTCTGTTTTTGCTCAATATCTCTAAAACGCACATGTGGTTTGATAGCCCAACATGCGCATCTATGCGCAGCCACATCTGTAGGACATGCTAGTTGTGAATCATGCGGGGATCACTCTCTAGATGATCTGACCGTCCATTTTCCTCCTTCAAATGTGCTGCCTACATGGTTCAAAAGCAGGGACGTGGATTGCGTAGTGAGGAGCTCACCACCCTTTACCGTGGCGTGAAGAATCCATGGGGTCCATTGTGATGTATGTGTTTTATCACGCCATCCATCCGTCTTTCCAGCTAAATCTTAAGGCACAGGACCAAAATTGAAGCATATTCAAAGCTCAAGTGGACCACACCATAGGAAACAGTGTGAATTGAACGCCTACTGTTGACAAATTCTTGGGGGCCATAGAAATTTTGAATTAAGTAGATATATGTATGTTACCTTCATCGAGGTCTGTGTGACCTTATGAACAAGTTCGATGACAAATAAACATCACTAAGAAAGTTTCAACGGTGGATGTAATCATCCCCACTGTTTTCTGTGGTGTGGTCCACTTGAGCTTTAGACATGCTTCAATTTTGGGTTCCTTCCCTAAAATGAGCGGGAAAGTGGATAGACGGTATGGATAATGACGCACATGACGGTGGGCCCCACAGAGTTTACTCCTGAGTTACTACACAATCTCTGTCTGAGGTAGAAAGGGCCCAGAGTGCAACTACTGTTAGGCCACAACCAGGGACCATTAATCTCAAACAAGTGACTCTACTTCCGAAGAACAAGGGATAAGTGCACTAGGAGGTTTGCTAATTCCACAATTTCAATCTTCAAGTGGACCACAACTGAAATTGCGTCTTTAGATAACACTTGAGACGCTAAGTGTGCGGAAATTCTTTTGAAAATCTCTTGCCTAATTAAACTAATTAAGTTAGAACATTTAGCTTCCAAGCTTAAGTGGGTCTAATCATAAGGCTAACATATATAAACAATTAAACAACTTAGCCTAAGCATGCATAGATAATCAAATGATTAAACTAATCAAGTACCTAATCTATGCAACCTTTGTAGACTATATGAGAATGGATCATAATGCTCAAGTCTATACTACTTGGTGAAAGTACATCTTGTGTGTGAATGTGCCTAACTAGTGCTTAGCATACATTTATATCAAGCATTTGTAATAAAGCAATTAACCATATAATGTTAAGATAACAATGTGCTCAAATCAATCACAAACACAAGCATGTATAGTGGTTCGACTTTGGGTCTACTCCACTCCTGGTTTAAGTACTCTACCTTTTTTAGCACACTGGCATTAATTAGGGAGTTTAAATCAGGTCCTCCCAACCTAGGTGTTTCAAATCAGTTCCACCATACTTGGGAGTTTGACAATGTTCCTCCCAATCTATGACAGAGGTGTTACTAGTTCATCTCTCAACCAAGATGTTTAAGGGTTCCATCCAACCCAGGAGTTTGACAAGGATCCTCCCTA
Organism: Liriodendron chinense; assembly: GCA_003013855.2. Taxonomy (NCBI): domain Eukaryota; kingdom Viridiplantae; phylum Streptophyta; class Magnoliopsida; order Magnoliales; family Magnoliaceae; genus Liriodendron; species Liriodendron chinense. The sequence goes on from ML058531.1 coordinate 497,731, forward strand.
TCCTTTGGTTCCAATCTAAGAACCTAACGTACGCTTAAGCCGGAGGCTCCCCACGGAGACTTGATCTAATTTGTAAATCCAAACTCTCATACTCAATCTTCTACGAGGAAGGAGTGCATCCGGACTCTCAAATTGACAACTTATTTGTCGAATGAGCCCCTTATTCAGCGTCTTCTTGGGTTGCTTGATCTCCGCTCTCTCATGCTTCAATAAATTCCTCGATGCTCCCCCGATCGTATTGCCGCTGCGTCACCAATGCCTTAGCTCCACTGATCAATTACCTCGCATTTGATCTTCTTGAGATGCCCAAGGTGATAGGCGATGGTGTGAATTCTTTACAACTAGTAGGAGTTGATTGCTTAGAGGAATTCCACCTAATAGGATCTTTAGAGAGGTTTAGACAAAAGATCTACCTATAGTCAAGGTGCCTAAATTTCTAAATATCAAGAGAGAGCAAGTCCATCTTCACATGAGCTTTGAATGATCCATCTTATGATCAAACACAAAGAAGATGACTTGGAATGCTTAGGATTAAAGCTTAATAGTATGGGCAATTAATGTGGCTTCTACTGCACTAATATCTCTCTCTATACTCCTAAAATTGAGCCAAATCATTTCCTAAAGAAAGTCCCAACGGACAGAAAATGGTCACAAATGGCTAGTAACCAACTGGTCGATTATATAGGGCCGACCGATCGGATTGGCTTAGACAATGCAATTTGCTTGCTTCCACTCTAGGGTCGGTCATGACTGGTCGGAATGCCCAATTGACCGGTCTTGACCGATCGATTTTTGGCCAGGATCAGCCAAAGTTGCCGTCCCAATCTCCTCACTAACGACTGGTCGACCATGGGTCCAGACCGGTCGGCAATGCATGATTTTTGCTATAGGTTTATCTGATTTCACAATAGTTCATGCAACCTCTTTAGCCAATAATTGGGTGGTCTTTTGGGACACCTAAGGCCAATCTAAGATGACTACAAGTATGCCTATTTGGGTCAAGGTCATCTAGAGGTTTGGGATGAGGTTTTGGTTTAAGGTTCAAGGCTCACTAAGGCATCTCTTTTACGTGTTTCTTCTTCCTTGATGCAGTAGGTCGGCTTGAGTCTTCGGTCTTCGTCTTCTTTAAGCTCAATCGACACTAGGCTTATTGACCTACGTAATTGATAAATAAGGTGCACTAATATGCCACAGAAAAGTGCACTAACAATAACTTTCATAGTAAAGTGGTGGTTATTATTATTATTATTATTATTATTATTATTATTATTTTCTAGTCATTCATTTGTTTTGATATGTTGTGGCCCACTTGAGGACAACGTACCCGTTGTCCTGGGTGCGGATTCGATGGATCTCGGATCTCCTTATGTGGAGCCCACCATGATGTATGTGCCTTACATCCACGCCATCCATCTGTTTTGATAGCTCATTTTAGGGCATGATCCAAAAAATTAAGCAGGCTTGAAATATTAGGTGAACCACACCACAGGAAACTGTGGTGATTAAATACCCACCATTAAAAAACTTCTTGGGGGCTACCGGAATGTTTATTTACCATCCAACCTGTTTGTAAGGTCACAAAGACCTAGATGAAAGGACCATACAAATATTAGTTTGATCCAAAACTTTTGTGGCCCACGAGAAGCTTTTAATGGTCAATTACCACAATTTCCTTTAGGGAGGTCCACTTGAGATTTAGATCTGCTTCATTAAAGGGATTGTGCCCTAAAATAAACTTTCAAAATGGATGGACAACATGGATGTAAGGTGCATACATCATGGTGGGCCCCACATTCAAGGATCCATCGAAGCTGCGCCCGGTTGTCGTAAACTACTTGTCAGATGCCGAATCTCCAACTACCTTTATTTTATTTTTTTATTGACGTGGTCTACCAATGTAAAGCCCACCAATATGATGTGAAATAGGCCACATTTCAATATTGATGTCTCTTATGGAAAGGGGAATGCATTAAAACAACTATCGAAAATGAACAAAAATACACGTGGAAGCATTGATAGTGGAGTTAGTTTCTCAAAAGGAGAGGTAGACTCCCATGCATCAGAGGAGGGGATGTCTTTACAAATTTAGAAAATGTGGACCACCTAGTACTAGCGTGGCTCCTAGGTACTACAAGTGGTGTTGATGATTACAAGGGAGCCCCCCTCAATCTCTAGCCATTCTGTCTGTCCTAACGTATATGCGCTAGCAGTAAGTCATGAAAAAGAGCACAAAATTCAGTGACATAATTAGAGCACTAAGAATGAGAGTCAGTGGATAATTGATGATCTATTTCAGTTTTAGTCAACCTGAATGGGGGAAAAGGACTAGTTTGCTAATTTTGTTTGGGGGCTCTTTAAAGGTTAAGGCTTGTTTGGTCCAAACAGGGCAATTTTAAGAGACATTTGATGGGGGAGTGGTGGCCGGCCCAATGCGAGCAACGTCTCTCGATCAGATCTCCCGATCCCCATTAGAGGGCTGGTCTCTCTAGATAATGTCGGGTTGGGGTCAATTAGGAAGGGGTAATTCTAGGGGTCTTATTCTTGATGAGGCTTTCCTTTGAGTGAGAGAGACTGGCCCGCAATAGAAGTGCGATATATCAAATGAGATAAACCACAATGATAAAGAAAATCAACATGCAAGAGAATGCAATATGAATTTAACGTGGAAAAACTTCTCACGAGTAAAAAACCATGATACAAAGCGAACAATCCACTATGAATAAGAAGTTGTAAAAGATTACACAAGAATCCAAATCCAGATCACAACTCACGAGAGAAACCTTAAGCTAACAAAGCTAATTCTCACATGAGAATGACAAACACAGCCCTTTCTCTCACCTAGAGAACTTCAAGCTCTCCCTTAACTCTTTCTCTCGCCCTAGAACTCTCTCAATCCCTTTACGATACCTGACCCCTTTGGCAAATTCCCTAATCCCGCATTACACCCCTTACATAGAAAAAAAAATCAAAATTAGAAATAATTTACGTAAAACTGCGCAAACTGTGTAACAACAACCGACACTATCAGGCGCCCAACAGATCACCAAATCTATCCAGAGAGTTTACAGACAAATTTCAGAGAGTTTTAGGCTCCCGACCTGACCCTGTCGGGTGACCGAAAACCCCTCTATTCGATCCAAAGTCTAAATTCCAGAAGCTGATCCCAGTTATTTTTTAGCGCCCGAGCTAAGCTCGTTGGGTGCCCAACACCCCCTGGTGTCCAATATTAGAGACATCCCCAACAATCTCCACCGTAACTTCAGCCTTCATTGCTCCAAAGCTCCATTCTTCATCTCTACTTTGTCTCCTTCATAGCTCCACCGTTTCTCATGCCTCCACCGACTCATTCCAGCACATTCACATCCTCTTTCTCTTCTCATGTGGCCCTTGCCCACTTGCCACATACGAGCAACCGTGGATTCCATTGTCGATCCCGTAGCCCCACCTTGAGAAGTGCTACCGATCAACTTGTAAAGATGGTTGCATCTCAGTGCCTTCATCATCACGAGTGCTCCCTTTGTCACTTTACAATACTGATCACAGCCGATGAACCGGATTGAGATATTAGCTTACTGATATATCTTCTTCTAGCATAGTCTCAAGTCGCTCTTCATGTTTTTCTTTCATAAAATACTTCTCTATGTTGAATCTCATGCTAGACGTCATTGATACCTCATTTAGATTTTGATCTACCTCCCAATGTTAACTCTGATACTAGTTGGAAAGGAAAGAGACCGCTTCGCTATGCAAGGGAGATATATCAAACGAGATAAACCACAATGATCAAGCAAATCAACATGCAAGAGAAGGCAATCTAAATTTAATGTGAAAAAAACCCTCCCGGGTAAAAAATACGGCACAAAGCGAACAATCCACTATGAATCATAAGTTATAAGAGATTACAGAATAATCCAAACCCGGATCATAGCCCATGAGAGAAACCCCAAGCTAACAAAGTTAATTCTCACATGAGAAGAACAAACACAACCCTTTCCCTCATCCAAAGAACTCCAACCTTTCCCCTAGCTCTTTCTCTCGATTGCCCTAGAACTCTCTCAATCCCTCTAGGATATCGACCCCTTTGAAAAATTCCCTAATCCCACATTACACCCCTTATATAGAGGAAAAAATGTAAATTAGAAACAATTTACGCAAAATTGCACAAACTGCGTAACAACAACCGACACTGTCGGGCGCCCGATAGATCACCAAATCTGTCCAGAGAGTTCACAGAAAAATTCCATGGAGTTTTGGGTGCCCGACCTGACCCTGTTGGGTGACCGATAACTCCTGTATTCGATCCAGCAATGTCTAGATGCCAAAAGTCGATCCCGAGTATTTTCAGGCGCCCAAGCCAAGCTCTTCGAGCGCCTGACACCCTCTAGTGTCCAAGATTAAAGACATCCCCAACACCATCCTTTTTTATTTCCTAGGCACAAGCTGTTTATAGATCATATTATAGGTGAGGCCCATTGCTTTTTATGGTGCCCACCCGAAGTTCGAGTCTGTAAGTCTCTTTGTTGAAATAAAGTTCAGGTGCAGTTGCCCCATCCGTTTTAAAAAATAAAGAGAGAGATGTTTGATCCTAAAATATTTTAGAATTGTATGCTGTGGTGGATTTTAAAAAAATCATGGTCTTTGGACTACTATTTTAAAAAATGCTCATGTTCCTAAAGTTGACGTCTTGTGACATCTCCTGGTAGACTCTTTCTCTCACTCTATTTTTTTAAAGTCTCTGTGTGTGTGTGTGTGTGTGTGTGGCTAGTGAGTATTAATTTCTCTTACAAAGCCCTCTCTCCTACAGTGTGATCTATATTAGGAGGAACGGAAGGTAGAGAGAGGGTATCTTCTGAGAGATTTTTTGTGCAGTGAAATGAGAGATAAGTCTTATAATTTTAGTTTATTTTATTTTTTAGAGAAAGATAAAGTTCTGTGTTTCTACCCTGTGGAGTAGGCATATTACAGAACCATGTAAATCAATGTGCCTTTTGTCTCTTGCGTTTTTGTTTGGTTTGACGTTCGATTTTTTTCTTTGGATATTTCCTTTTGTGATTTTGTGTTGCTGGCATTGAATGTTTGTAGATGAAGCTGTGCAACAACTGGTATCAAACTTTGGTTCTTTTTTATTGATTTTTGATCTGTTTATTTATACACTTTTTTAGTTATTTGTCCATTATTAAATGTGTGTAATGACCACAAAGACATTGAATGCAAAGTTTGAGGTGGAGAAGTTTGAAGGGAAGAATAATTTTAACTTGTGTGATTTAGTAAGGCTTGCATAAAGTGTTGAAGAAAATATAAAAATGTTGCATTAACTGATGGCGAGTGAGAAGATTTGGACTTGAGGGTTGTTAGCATAATCTACTTGTGTCTTGTAGATGATGTGGTTTATAACGTTATAAATAAGAACTCTGTGGAAAAAACTTTCAGAAAAACTAAAAAATCTTTACATGAAAAGTTCCTAACCAATAGGCTATATATAATGCAACAATTATATAACATGTAAATGAAAGAAGGTACGTATATCCATGATCACTTTAATCAGTTTAATAAGATTTCTTATAAACTATTAAGCATTAATGTTAAAGTTAATGTAGATGATAATGCCTTAATTTTATTATATTTTCTTCCGTCATCACACCGTTACTTTGTTACTACTTTAATATATGGGAAAGAGACTATAACCATAGATGATTTAAGATATTTTTTTTATTGGAAGTGCTTGTTAACAAGTCGAGTGACAAGGAAGGACACGCTGAAGGTTCGGTTGCTAGAGGTAGATCTATAGAAAATAGATTAGAAAATCAAGGCAATGGGTCTAGATTGAAGTTTAAATTTAAAAAGAAAAATATAAAATATCATTATTGCAAGAATATTAGGCACATTAATGAGTGTTATAAATTTAAGGAAAAAAAGAAAGAAAATCTATCGATGTAGCGAGTGTAGCATAAGGTTATTCTGATGAGAATAACAATGTACTTCTATTAGCAAGCTTAAGTGATGATAATTTTCAAGACATATGGATTCTTGATTTGATTGTTCCTATTATCTATTTTCTAATAACGATTAATTCACTACTTTTTTGTCATTTATCTGTGAACATTTCTTATAGGAAATAATGTTACTTGTAAAACTATTGGAATTGGGACAATTAGAATTAAGATGTTTGATGGTATTGTTAGAATTTTGATAGAAGTGTGGTATGTTCCAAATTTGAAGAAAAATATGATATCTTTGGGTGAGCTTGACTCCAATGGCTATAAAGTAGCAGCAGAATGTGGTACCATGAAAGTTACAAAAGGGGTCTTGATTATGATGAAAGGAAATAAAGTGGGCAACTTAGATGAGCATCTTGGAAGTATGGTTTCAGTTGGAGTAGCAGTAACCACACTAGGAGATGCAGATCATACACTTTTGTAACATATGTATTTGGGTCATATAAGTAAGCATGGTTTATCAGAATTGCGTAAGAGGAACTTACTCAATGGTATAAAATCTTTTGAATTGGACTTTTATAAGCACTATATTTTTGAAAAGTAGAATAGAGTGACTTTCAAGGCTGCGATTCATCGTACAAATGTTATTTTGGATTATGTACAGTAAGATATTTAGGGTCATTTTTAAAGTTTGTTCAAAGGGATTATCGAACTATTTTGTCTCATTTATTGATGATTACTCGATGGAAGAGTGGGTCTATACTTTGAACCCAAGTCTGAGGTATTTGTCGCTTTTAAGCAGTGGAAAGGTTTAGTTGAGAAAAAAGCAGGCAGAATAGTGAAGTGTTTGAGGATGGATGATGGTGGAGAATTTAAGTTGACCCATTTCATAAAATTCTACAAATATGGGGGTATTGCTCGTCACTTCACTGCACGAAATATACCACAACAGAATAGTGTAATAGTATGGGTGAACAAAACACTCTTAGAATGTGAATACTATGTTGAGCAATGCTAGTTTATCAAAGAACTTTTGGATAGAAGCTATGAATACAACAAGTTTTCTTATCAACATGTCATCTTGTATAAAAATAGACTTGAAAATTGTAGAAGATGTATGGTTTGGTCACCCTCCCAGCTACTATGATTTGTGTATATTCGGTTGTCTTGCATATGTTCATGTGAATACTAATAAGTTGAAATAAAGATCAAAGAGATGCATCTTTTTCAGTTATATGGCTGGTGAAAAATGTTACAGATTATGGTATCCTGATCCTGAGAAGCCTAAGTTTATCATCAGTAAAGATGTTTAGTTTAATGAATCTTCTATGGTGAAGGTGACCAAATTGAATGTGCATGACAACATTCAGGTGGAGTTTGGCATCGAAGAGTAACTAGTCAGTGATACTTTAATAGATAATACAAAAAATAAAAATAAAAATCATTGATGAATCAAGGCTAATGCTAAACATGAGGAGTTTTAGACATAAAATGATTAAAAATTCAAAAGGGATCAGAAGCTCAAAGCGATGCCGGATATGATTGCGTATGCATTATTAACAGAGCATGGAGATCTGTTTACATTTCAACGATCTAAAGATGTCATTCTAGGCTTACAATTTGATGGTTCAGAGCCGTCGTTCTGGGCTCACAGTTGACAGTCCACGTCCATCCAATATTTTGGAATAATTTTAAGATTTTAAAGCTTAGGGCTGTTAAATTTTGTTTGGCTATTAAAAAAAAATATCAAAATTTGTTGAATTTAGATCCTTAGGGCTATGGTTATGTCGATACATTTGATAAACACATTTTATATTATTTAAAATCACCATAATCTATCGTACACCCAATAAACACATTTTATATCATTTAAACCACCATAATCTACTATTTTTTCTTTTTCAAATAAGATTAAATATAATACAATTAACAATTCAACGACTTAATATTTCAACAACAACTCACTTTGGAATTTATATTTAGCAGATCATTTGTTAGGTATTGTCCATTAACTCTTTATGGTGCGATGCATTAAGTATATTCAAAATTCTGATTTTTTTTTCTTTCGTGGACATTTAGAGATGATACAAACTCATACGTTAAATGTAAAGTAAATGCTCAAACAAAACAACTAAAACAATTAAATTTATAGTATGACAAATACATGATATGAAAGAACATACAATTGTTAACCGCTCCCCGGATTTGCTCACTTTGTTATTGATCTTAGAAGAACATTTGTTAGGTATTGACTATTGACTCTTTGTGGCGCGATGCATTAATTATCTAAATTTTGAAATGTTCTTTTCTCCCACAGATATTCAGAAATGGCACAAACTCATACATTAAATGTAAAGGGTTTAACAAAACAAGTGAAACAATTAAATTCATAGTATGACAAATATAGGATATAAAAGAACATACAATTCCTTTCTGCTCCTCACATCTGCTGAGATCATGACAAAGATTTCGTATATCACAACAAGTAGAGAAGTTTATGCAAGCAATAAAATTAAGTTACCAAGGTTACATAAAAAATAAGAATGGATAATCTTTTGTAAAAATAGCCTAGCCTACTAACCTTTCTTCTTTGTTTGTGAATGTATTTTTCTTTTCTCACCTTTTGGCAACTCTTAAATTTTAACAAATTTTTTAATTCTCTTTTAATAAAAAAAATTCGTAACTCGTTATGAAGATGTAAACTAACATTGTTACTAGTTTATGGTGAGGGTTCGAGTTTAATTTTTTTTATCACTCTTCTAACCAACGAGAGATTTGCCTACATACTTATAATCGTGATAAGATCAGGTCACTATAGTTCATCTTTCTCTTCTACTAGATTTCCCTTCGGGCTTTTCAACACCGATTCAAAGACGGTTACAATTGATGGTAATAGTGGATCTACAGTGAAAGATGCGAACATCCTCCAGTGAAGGAACGAATGATAAGCACTATTATCATGCATTCCATCAGTGGAAGATGATCAATGTTATTAACCCGAAATCCACCATTGCCATCAACTGTACTTGGCTTTGAATCGACAGCCTAAAACTTGAAAACAAGTCTTGTAAAAGAGAAAGAAAAGATTTAAACATATTTAATCATAAATTTATAAATCCATAAACCCATCTATGAAAAATTCCCAAATCCATTCAATTCATGCATGCATTCCCAATTCACATAATGTAAAAAAAAAGATATATACATATCCAAATGTTAACTAAAAAGTCTAACAAAATTAAAAGGCAAGTTCAAAGAATGTTAACCCCTAATCACTTCAATCATATTCGGAGGTGTGACGCCCCAAAACTCGACACCCGAGTATAGGTATTCGGATCTCGAATTCGAGGGTGCTAGCTCAACAATGAATAAATTCTTCTTTACAACACATCATTTTTTCACTTTTCCATATTCGCGTGGTATGTATCAAATAAAAGTGAGGTAAATTAAACTTTGCAATTAGAGTTCCAACATTATATAATCAACTAAATTATCCACTTGGCTAGGGTCTTATTATAAATTGAAATAAAATATACAAGTCCTACTAAAGTATAAGCATAAACTATCTGTAGGGTAAGCTACAAGGCGGTTCTACTGCATCAATATGCTCGGATGTTGAGCTCTTAATTGTGCATATTCTAACCCCAATTCATCACTCATTATGCACGGTTTACATGTTTAAAGGACTACTTTAATATATGATTTGTGATTGTAGGGACAAGATGGAGATTTCACTTATTCAAGGCTAAATAGAGCTACTGTACAAGCATTGAAGACCACAAGATCAAGTGCAAAAGGATGAAGAAAGAAGCAAAGGAGATAAAGGAAAGAAGGAAGAAAACTGCACTCACGACCGGTCGTCCAGAGCCTAGGACCGGTCGTCCGACCGGTCTGGCCATTCAACAGAACGAGATCTCTGTGCAAAAATCACTGGACAGAGGAATTGTAAAGTCCGACCGGTCGTGACCGGTCGGCCAACCCAGTCCGACTAGTCAAGACCGGTCGGCCAACAGGTCTAAGGGGTTCCAGAGCTCGCTGGACTGATGGGACTAACAGGTCCGACCGGTCGTGCGACCGGTCGGCCATGCAAAACGGGCAGTTTCTATTTTGGGGCGCCGAAATTCTCTGCGCAAGTGCGTATCCTTACGCAAAATCTGGAAGTTTCTTACGCATTGGACACCTCCAAGCTATAAAAGGACTTCCTCCCTTCATTCCAGAGCATGCTAGGACGTGGGGATTGCTTAGGAGACGGATTCTACTTCGAGTTTCTAGTTTTCTTCCTCTTTTAGTTGTTTTTATGTTTTTGAGGCTTTTTAGTTCAAGGATGTTAGAGATGAACTAAAACCTCTTAGCTAGGGCTAAGAGGTGAAGCTTTTGATTTATTTTTGATGGATTAATGCAACCTAGGTTTCCTTTTTATGATTTAATTGATGAATTTTAGTTAATGTGAGTTTGAATCAAGTACTAGTTTGGTTTTTTTACTTTGATCTCTTGATGACTCCGGGCTCATGTGATACTTAGTGATCCTAACTTAGTAGCTTATCTTCTGAGCATTGTTTATGCTTGTGTAGTTCATTGATCTATCATCGACTCCGGGCATGGTAGATTCTTTGATTGCCTTGTATGCAATGGCCTGATTTTCATGTGGGAACTCATTCAACTAAAGTTCTTATCTTTTGTAGTAATCTGAAATAGTTGTTTGTTGATTGATTTTGATTTAATTAGAGTTCTAATCATTAGTTGTAATCAAGTCTAGTGACAGGATTTGATGAAGGTTATGGTTGTGAGTCTCAACTAGATTGAAAAGAGGCTTGGCCTACACAATCGAGTGTGCCCAAGGCCTGAGCATGGTTATGGGAATCAAATCAATGAATAAACACTTGTTTTGGATAATTGATGATTGAACCGCTCTATATTCCAATCGGATAGAGATATGAATTCGATTCCGATTGAGTTATGAGAGACCTAGTTGTGTTGATGCATTGAAACCTATCAAAAGTGGATCCTTGGCGCTCTAGTGCCTTTTTAGATTGATATTACCTTACACATTTACTATTTAAACCCAAATCATTATTTTTCAGCTTTAGTTCTTAATAAAATCTTAATTATTAGTTGTTTTAGTTAAATTATGAGAATACCCATTCATGAATCTCTGTGGGAACGATACTCAGTCTTTCCGAATTATTACTACTTCGCAACCCTACACTTGGGGAGTGAACATCGGACACTAAAAGGGTGAGTGGCCAACTCAATGAACCCACTCTCCCAAGATTATACATCTATCATCATAGCTTAGTATATTTTACAAACATAAAACAAAGCAATGATAATATTCACTTCAAAATGCGATCTTGATTAATGCATAAATGTATGAATCCATATAGCCCGAGATATACATCCAGCTGGCAATGTGAGTAAAACCCATGATGCAAAAGAACTATTGTACCATGGCACGATATCACTAAGGACATACATCGTCATCATCTGGTTAGTTCATACAATGAACCGTCATCACAAGGAACATACATCGGCATCATGACCCGACATTAGTAAGGACGTGTTTTATAATTTAAGAATTTTATTTCCCACATAAAAAATCTAAAAACTAAAAAAAATTAAATTCAATTAACAATATGAAAGATTAGAGATGACTCTCGTTGGATCGGTTCAAGCTCGACTCGGCTCGCACTTGGTGTGAAATTGTGACTGAACTTAGCATGTGGCATATTCTCCCTTCTCCAACTGGATCCCCATGCTGCTGGACTTTTCTCAACCCAAACCCAAGCCTGACTCGGGCCTAAGTTAACTTAGTGGATTGACTTGGTTAGAGACAATCTCCTTTCCTTCTTCTTTCTTCTTCCTTTATTTCTTTTTTCTTCCCTTCTCCTTCCCTCTCTCTTCTGGAATGTCCAGTAAGACTTTAGACAGCTCAAAACTCTTCCTTAAATTGATTGAGTTGGCTTAGGGAACTCAACGTTGATTTCTTTTTCACAATCAATTTTCTCTCTTAATACGTTTGTTGTGGTTTCGAAGGCCTACTGTTGTGATCTCTCTCTAGATCGAAAGGGTTTACGGAATCACTATTGTGGAAAGAGTCACATTGAGCTGTAACAACGTGGGTTGGCGCAGCTGAGTTACGTGTGCATTTTATGCAGTTAAAGAGTTTTTCTTAAATTCCTTCACATCCAACGATTCTTGGTAGGGCTTCAGGGATTTCATGATGGTTGTATGTCCCATCCAATGTATATGTTAGATCTTGTGATTAAGGCCTATGTAACGAATAGTAAATGCTGGTTTAACAGGGAAGATAACTCGAGTTTTAATGATAAATCTTCAACATGGGGTTATTTCTTCGAAGCAAGGCTAATGGCTGGTCTAGAATGGTCGTAGAAAGCTTGGAGACAATTCATATCGAAGCTCTAGGAAGTTTCGATTGGTGGGTTTCACAGAGCTTGTTTCGGTTGGTTTTCGACTCGTTGTCGCAAAAAACTTGGAATCAACATTGTTTTTATATTTCTTTGGATTGCTAACGTAAAAATACACAGAAACAGACAACGTTGGTTGTTGTAATGAATTATTGTTATTTTTTGGTAGTTAATCCTTGTGATAATGCAATTAACGGGAGAGATCTACCTGATGGATGGCTAATTTTACAGCATGGATGATTGAGATTTGAGAAGATGTTTTCTCCTAGATTTGTGGGAGAATTCTCCTTTAAGTCGGAAGAAAGAAAATGAAACGATTTCATTTTACACGATGCTTGTGTGCACGAAATCTGCATACATGTGCTGAAACTGAATTATATTTGAATCGCCATAGAGCGTTAGATGTTTCTTACGCTGTTTAGCCCAGATCTGTGTGATAGCACCATTGACGGCTGGGATTTTCTCAAATGGACAATTTCTAGCAAGTGACCTGTAACGCCCTGAGATTTCAACTCTTGTGTATAACACAACGACCCAATTTTCAAAGGTTACTTAGAATGTGTAAAGGGTATACCCATTACATATTTACTTCCAAATATACACATTCCACAACAATTGGCATTCATGAGTAAAATGACAAAAACATGCATGTTATTCCATTATATCTAAACTAAGCTATCAATTGATACTACCATATCTAAAAATTCAACTATGTCGACTTATTACAAAATTATATCTTCTAACTAATGAAATTTCAAATCGACTTTAGGTCGCATCGGCCTCGTCCTACACCATCTGCTCGTACGAGCCCTCGTAGTCATCTCTATTGTATATCGCCACTTGCATGTTTTAAATTATTTTTAAATAAAAATCGTCAAAAGCGGCCTAGTGAAGAACTCTTTCAAGGTTAGCACAATAATTACATTCAAACATATCAAAACAACCATAGTACTTATTTAATGCAATGCATGTTATTCGTGACCCAGCGCAAGATTTCTTAACTAGTCATCCCTAGCCACATGACATCAATGTTTTTGGGATAAGCAAGCCCATAAAGTTTGCCTGACCAACTGAGAAGCAAGACACACATAGCCCAAAACTCACGAGATAGTGTACTGAAAAAATAGGTCGCTCTAGCCGAATACCAATTGTGTACACCCACATGAACCTTAGTGTATGCATGAAATTAACCAACCCTTTATTAATTCCAATTTGCACATAATTGATTAATGTGCAACCAACCTTATGTCGTACCATAACCATCCCTATGGTTCACCATCCACCCAAAGTAACCGAACCCATCATCTCCACCAAGGATGGCGGGCCGCACTACTAAGGTTCATGACAACACATGTTAACTCATGACCTTATGAAGATTCACAAACAAGATTAAAGAATAGAAAAAAATTATTTACTCACCACTTAATCGGGTAGTCTAATATCATCACAATAGGTTAGGGTGACCACTTAACCGGACAATTTGATAGCGTCGTCTCAAATTAGGGTAACCTCTTAACCGGGCAGTACTGATATACACCACCACAAATTAGGGTTTATCCACATCACGTTCTGTATCGAAATACATAATAATAAGATATTTATTAGGCCTTATAAAAATAACTTTTAATATTATATGGAAGGGATGATGGTTCCTTCAAAGGTAATTACACTATCCCATGTTTGTAACAACATTACATCATTACATCCATTCTCCATGTCCAATATACGTCCACATCATCAAGTGATGAGAATAAGGTGTCCTAAAGCATTTATGTCCAATATCCAACTTCACTTCTATTGATTTGAGTTTATTAGCATATAACATTATACATATATCATCATGTGAAAAGAAAAGAAACATTCAAGAGCAATAACATAACAACACATGAGGCATAGTATCTATAATCAAATTCATGTAAAAAACATGCCAAACTTAAAAGTGTTGTCATCTTACTCTAGAAGAAAGTTTCAAATTGGAGAAGAATAATGAAATTATAACAAGCTCGGTGTGGAAGATGGAGAAGAAAGATGGAAGAAGGATGATGAAAGAGTGGCGGGCTCTCCCTCTCTCTCTCTCTCTCTCTCTCTCTCTCTCGATGATTGGGGATGAAAAGAGGACGTTTGGATGTGCTCAATTAGCCATAAATGATGCTTAAATAAGAGGTGTTAAACCTTAAAAATAGATTAGCAAAAGGGTGCACCTAATACAACTCGGATTAGGAAGTTAGCCTCTTTAATAGACTGCTTTCGATGCTTCTCACGACCTTGTTACCCATCGAAATTGTACAAAACTTGGATAGTTACTAAATGACTTCTAGGACTATCAGATGGATAGACTAGGTCCCTGGATGGAGTCCTAGAGATCTCACAATACATAAAATACAACAATGTCGTGAATCTGCCTATTTTTGCAAAACAGTGAGACCGGTCATTTTTTGGCTAAGATTACGGGTTACACACAAGTTATATTAGAGATATTTAGGGTATAACCAGATAGCCATGCTGGGAACAAGATGGTTGGTTTGGATTTTTCAAATGGGACCCATATTGCAATGTGCAGAAGGTCAAAGTGGATACTTTGCGTCACCACCAAAATTGAAATTTATCGAAGACAAGATTTGTGGGGAATAGAAACCCTATTTTGAGGATTCTTAGCATGATGGTGGTTGGTTAGGGGTTATACACGTCATATGGTGGGGTCCACTAGGTCAGATTGTGGTTTGATTCACACCACACATTAAATGGTCAAGTTTTGTATAATGTATAGTTTATAATTTTTATCAACTTTAGAGAGTCACAGTGACTAACATAAGCAATAAATGGAGAAGTTTTTTGGTGTAAGGGTAGATGGCCACATGGTTACCACGATGGTCAGAGTGGATCATTAAGGTGGGGTCCATAGGTGGGGCGGTATACACATAAAGTGAGCCCCTCAGAACGCTTAGGTGCTTATTCATAACAGCGTGAAACCACGCTGGTGATTACAGCGTGTACAGGAACACGTCAGAAGACGTGTTCATTAATTATGAAAATTGCTCGTTTTGAGTTAATTTTGAGTGGGGTCCATGCGGTGGTTCTTCTATGAGATCCACCCCCATCATTAGGTCGGTCTCGCTATTTTAACCATACAGAAACTTGGTTTGTATCGATTCGAAACTCGAGTTGGCCATAAAGAGCTAATTTGTGATCGGGGCCTTTCTAGGACGATCCAATAGGTGAAATTCATCGTGGCTAGCTAAAATATGGTATATAGGCTTCATTTAAAGTTTGAAGTCGAACAGAACACAAAAAATGAATTTTTCTTAGGAATTTGAATTTTTTTAATGACATTTTCATAATTATCGAAAAAGGCGAGTTTTATTAAATCTAGCTGTTTTACGTCATTCATGACATCATTCTAAGCAATTTTTGTAAAGGGTCACCTATCAGATCTCTCATTGATGATCTGTTATTCTCAAAGTAAGATAAATTCATGGTATTTACTTAAAATAAAATCAAAATAAAATTTTAAAAAATTTCAAATAAATTACAAAAATCCTGGGCATTACAAGACCTCTCTCTTAGATGAAAAGAGATATCCATGTAACAGGAAATAAGAATGAAATTTTCTATTTTAACTCGTTGTGAGTGCACTAACTGAATTTGGTTTTTAGTTTTCTTAACATGTTTGATTGCTTGCTCACTAATCCTCGTTGTGGTGCAATGAACGTCTATGATCCTTCAATTTAGACAATTCAGATTTACTTAAGGCAGCTCCCACAGATCTTTAGAGAGAAAAATGGAGGGAAACCTTGTTCAAATGTCTTCATGTAAGTTGGTTTTTCTGCTTTGTATGTGTTCACTAGCCCCAAGTTTAAGCTTGCGATATAGTAATAACTCGGTGAGACCGAAATCGTCCTTAGGAATTTATGTAAGTGTAAACGAAATTCTTTTAAAATAATTTAAAATCAAAATTAAATTAAGAACTAACTCTAAAAATTGGAATTGATCGTGTTGTGATGAAAACAATAAATCAAAGGCAAAATCAATGGATTAAAGCATTAGAGAGCCAATGATCTACTTATAACCATTCTCAATGTATGATTCAATTAGGTTCACCAATAACTTAACTGGAATTAAAGTCCCATCCTATCCAACAATATAATAGAATAGTTAAAACACATCTCAGAAATCCAAAAAGATTAAAACCTTAGTATTGAACAGTTCCCTCATTAAGAACTAAGTTATAGATCGCAGGGAATTCAAAGCATCTACCATGCCCAGAGTCTCTGATAGATCAATGAATTATATAGATCTAAACATTGTAAAATATGTAAGTAAATTAGTTTTAAATCCTCTAAGTATCAAATGAGCCCGGAGTCATCAATAGATCAAAGAAGAACTAAGAACTAGAACTTTATTTAAAACTAAAATTAAACCAAGTTCAACATAAAAGCTTAAAACAAAATCAATGTGAAATCAAAACATTGAAAATGAACTACAAGCTTCACCTCTTAGTTTTAGCTAAAAAGATTTATTAGTTCATCTCTAACATCTTTGAACTAAAAACTCTAAAGAATATAAAAGAAAAACTAGAAAAATGAGGGAAATCCGAAGTAGATGTCCTTTACAGCTTATTCTCTCTCTTCCTTCATGTTCTAGATGGTTGTAGAAGAGAAGGAAAAACCTCTTTAAATAATAAAATCAGCCACCGTCATCGAATTGCGTAAGAATTTAAGCACTTATGTCGGTTTGCGATCGGTCATAAATGCAGTTGGTCCTTCTAGGAACAAAATTTTAAAAATTTTCAACATTAACGACTGGTCGCACAAGGTCAGCGACCGATTGTAAACTCATCTCTTTAGTCCAGCAAGCACAACCTCCATTTTGAATAAATTAGATCAGTCATAGGTATTTTATGACCGGTCTCTGACAGCGGGCGACCGATTGCATAACGTTTAGTGACCGGTCGTAAACTGTAATCTTTTGTAGTTTCTTCATTTTCTTTCTTCTTCCTTTTTCTTCTTTTCTCTCCTCGGCTTGCATGCACTTGATTTCTAAACATGTTTAAATGTTCTCCATTAAGCTCTAATCTCTCTTAAGTTCCTATGATCACAAAACACACTAGAGTTAGCTCTTTAAACACATATTTTCATGTAATCACAGCATGGAATTAGTGATAAATATACACAATTCTAGGCTTAATAGTATGCATGCATATGTGCCTCACTGTTTTTGAACTCCATGCTTGCATGTGTGATCAACCAAGATTGGTGTATTTCGATAACATATCAGGCTCCCTAGTGGCCCACTAGTTGTATGGCTTAGATTGATGATAATCGACCTTATTGATAATCCTTTAATCAAATTGTTATAATTGGTTGGTTCAGCTTGATCGCTTATAAAATCATAGGTCGAGTGATCCATAAGGTTTGCTAGGGTCTCATGACTTGGATGTGTGGTTAGTCTCACGATCAAAGGGTTGGATCATGCTCTTGTTGAGTGAAGGTGAATGGCATGAAGTGCACGTATAAATATTGTGTTCTTTTCCCATTTTAGTAATTTAAGAAAGCATATGATTCTTCCCTAGAACCTATGGACTCCAGAAATAGATTTAGGCATGCCCTAATGTTAAATGTAAACCGTTATATTTGTTGGGAACCATTTGTGGATTGTAATGATGATATTTTCTTGATTTTTGGGTGGGTCATATAACAATCTAATGCGAAATTTGATGGGTAGTGAATCTTGCGAGTTAGGTCTTGAGGTTGATAATGCATGAGTTAATTAGATTAACTAAGCATTGTATGAGATTTCATTGTGATTGGGTTCCTAAAAATAGGTTTTCTAAGGTTCAGTGTTGAGTATGTACATATACACTATAGAAAACTTAAGATAATGAATGGTATATTTCTAACCATTAGGATTTGATTTCAATGACATAAAATATTCACCTATATATCAAGATTATGATCCTTACATTTAGATTCATTGATGATTGATTCTAAATGCTTAAATCGTGTTTATAGTCTATTCCATGATGATGTGGTGGTCCATATTGAAAATCAACGGTAGGATAATTTTAACTATTTATAAGGAGGCTTTTCGATAATTAGATCGATGTATGATTGAGTATACGGACAGATTTTAAGGTTGATTGTATGAATGACCTAAATCTATGATTAGGTTAAAGGATTGTACTCGTCGATTTAGGGCAAAAATCGAGGGATATGTTCATCTTTGTAATTGGATTGATTTGAAGCGTCTAGGTATGATATCGCATATCTCAATGGGCTAATTTAAATAATGGGTTCAACCACCATTCGTGATGTAAACCTATGTTGAGAAATCAAGGGTAAATTAAGGCGGACTGATCTTAAACTTTACAGGTACGTTGCGGGTTATCATAGATCCAGATCAGACGGTTAAGATGGGAAAATTGTGAATTATCGGACGATAGTGTATATGTAGGTTATGTGTATTCCCACACATGCATATACTAGATTAGATTTTTATGACAACACCCGAAGAGTTTCAGTACTCGGGTATTGAAAAGTTTGAGGTGTTACAGGAGGCCACCTAATAAACTTTCCTATATTAACATTTGCGAACTGTTATACGCTTAGGTAAGTTACTATCTTGCAGCTCCGCACTGCGATCGAGATCTTCTCGAGGTAGATATGAATGTAAGTTGGATCAGGGCCCCTACTATTAACCAGTGTTCTAAGAGCAATAGTGTTAGTCAGCTAAAAATTGTTCAACAAGCACCTACTACCAAACTCATATGGGGGGAGAAGGATGTTGGTTCTTTATCCGCTTGCCTATTAGGAATAGATTCTTCATTTTTTACTGGAGAAGATTCCGCGGTTAGTATAACGAAAGGCCCCGTGGACGACTACCTCATCGAGGCCATCTCCACCGCCATCATCTACGCTTGTTGAGTCACATGTAACAGTTGACTCTCCATCACCTCTAGTCACATGTGTGGGGTCTTCATCCTGGTGCGAAGTTTCTTGAACTTCATACTCTTCTCCCAGGACTCCTGCGTCCATATCAAGTTGACAAACATTTTCTAGTCTTCTTACTTTACCCACTTATTCCATTTATTCGCTTTTCACTTCGTGTCACTATGATTGGATTCCTAGTAATGCTTGCCTAATCTGAATTTTTAGTTTTTTCAGGCTTTACCAGCTTTCTTTGAGCAGTAATCCCGGTGTTCCTCTAATACATCGTAGTATGACTGTGAAGAATGTGAAGAAATAAGTCAAATTAAACACATTTGACATTTGTTAAATAAAAAGTGAAATTAATGAGTAGAAGCAAATGCTTTCAAGTAATGGAATCATCGAAGGCTACTTTAATAAGACGTTAAAGTAAATCAAGCACCGTGGAGGGAACTTGATTCCATGAAGGGTAAAATGGAGAGACATTGCCCATTGTATACAGACCAATCTACGTAGTTAAACCTAATGTGTTCTCCCCAATAGGTTGCCCAATCAGAGTCACAAATTATGTCAATTGTGTAGCTTCCTGGGCATTTGAACTTATGATAATAATGAGGTTGATTTACTATATGATCTAATGATAATTATGTAGCCATTAAATTGAGCGACTTGCGATAATAGTAGGGCTACTTGAAGGGGTAGACTTGTGATATTTTTGTGGCCACAAAACTATATGAACTTGTAATATGTGCAACTATTTACTTAAGAGTGTAAAAACTGAAAATGCGGAACCCAATTGAAGAGCAGCATTTTTTATGTATTGTTGCTCTAGGGTTCTGAATACATGAATATTCATAGACAATCATAAGCATTCACAAAAGTGTACACAAAAGAAGATATCGCAAGGCGAATTTCATTTCAGAGATTTCAAGATCTTGTACATTCCAGGTTGTGATCTATCACGAGCCCTTAATTACATCAATGGATGATTATCCTTCATTAAAAGGCAAAAGACTAAGTCATTGGGGACTATGGTTAGAGGTGGGCACAAACCAAGGCAGCTCGAAAGCTCGGCTTGGATTGGTTTGAAAAAGCTCGACTTGGATTGGTTCAAATGGAAGTTCAAACCAAACCAACCCTCGGAGTCAAGCTCGTTTGAAAAAACAAACCAAGCTCAAACTAGGGCAATACTGGCTAGGCTCAGCTCGAAGCTCGATTTGATTCAGCTGGGTTTGATTCGGCTTGATTTGGCTCGTAGATTGTAAGCACACTGTTTCCTGTGGTGTGATCCACTTGAGCTTTGGATATGATTCCATTTTGAGATCATGTCTTAAAATGATATGTAAAACAGATGGACAGTGTGGATAATACATATACATGATGACATGGATGCATATACATATACATGAATGCACACTGTTTCCTTACACTTGTAAAATTACACTCATGTACTTTTGTTTGGAAAGTGCTCTTACATGTCTATTTTGAAGCTGCACTCCTTTGGAGGATATTAAACATCATATAGTAAGATACGTTTGTACTTTTTTCTAACTGTTTAAATTATTTTCTATTTAAATAAATAAGAAAAAAGAGCCGCCACCTGTTTGAACTCGGCCCGGCCTAGTTCGAAATTTTTGACTGTTTACGTCGAATTCTGTAACAAGGTCCTCCAAATGTTCACCTTCTCTCCAAGGAATTTTCTCCGTGGACCTGAAAGGAGTCAGAAAACAACTAAGGGTGGCCGACGTCCAGCCGTTGGCCCTCCGATGCTAAAGTCAGAGTGAGGTAGAAAAGAGAACTAACCAACGGGGGTTAAAGATTGAGTATTGTGTACCTTTTAATGATAAAACCATCCATTTATAGACTTGAATGTCCACTCTGTTACGTTAGATGCCGAGATCATCGACTGATTTCATGGGATAAGACGTTTATCCTACTTATCCTTGAAACAATCTAATCCAATTAGTCACTCGGTCGAGCACGTTCCTTGATAATGGTCCCTTGAGACTCGAAGCCATAAACGGAAATACGCCCGAAATCAGCCTATACGGGCTGCTGGTATTAAAGGATGAGAGACGTCATCACTGGTCATTAATAAAAGCTGCTCGCACGATGAGAGATACTCGCGAGACAGGTGCTCACATATTGAGGTGTAACTCCATTCAACGACTTGCGAGAAGGACTGCTCGCGGGTCGAGAAGAAAATCTCCTGCCTTGTTATATCCGACTATCGGCCATAAGAGCTCGAAGCCTTGATAATCGCGCTTCGTATTTATCCAACCTGCGAGCCTCGAGCAGATGATCTCGAGAGTCGAATAGGCGCTCCGTATTTATCCAACCTGCGAGCCTCGAGCAGATGATCTCGAGAGTCGAATAGGCACTCTGTATTTATCCAACCTGCGAGCCTCGAGCAGATGATCTCGAGAGTCGAATAGGCGCTCGCAGAATCAGGACATCATGAAAATATCGGCCGCTAATAGTTGATCTCCGCTATTTTGACTATAACAGATGCCCCCCAAGTCCTTACCGCCAAGAATTCTAAGGGAAGGACTTACCTGCTGTCACGCGTAGCTGCCTGCTGCCTTTACTAAGAAGCCGTACATGATTGGGCTGGAATTAATGAGCGCCAGCCTTTCCGCAGTCAGGAAGTGAAGAGACGCTCACCACGTGTCTAGGAAATTAATGGGCGTGCCTGCTCGACTACCGTGCCGAACGAGAGGCAGCCACGTGTTACCATATACGACGGAATGATTGCCTATAAATATACGGAGTCCGCCATATCTTCTGATTTTCACAAAAATTTCAGGAAAAGAATTTTCTTTCTTCAGTCATCTTCCTCCGTGCTTTCCTGGTGTCCTTCTGGTGTCATTCTTGGTGTCTTTCTTCCTCCATTTCTCTTACTCAGTATTCCCTCTTTCTTTCCTTTTTCTTCTTAAATACTCCATGGCCGGAGATTCTGAGGAGACCACCGTTCCCTTGGGGGATGCTACCCTGGAATCCTCTGCCTCTAGTAATGCGAGGGTTCCAGCAGGTAGATATACGGCGGCTGGGTATCCCTCCATTTTATCGGAGGACCGACTGCTTGAGCTACAGGAGAGATATTTAATCCCCGACTCAATCGTTCTCTGGTTACCCGGAGATGGAGAGACGCCAGATTCCCCTCCCCCAGGGTGTGTGGCTTTTTATGAGTACCAGCTCATTCTGGGGGTACGCCTTCCTCTTCATCCCTTCGTCCGCGATGTTCTTCGATGCTATAAGATTGCCCCTGGGCAACTTATCGTGAATGGATGGAGGGTGGTTCTGAGCTCCTTCTCCCTCTGGGCTCAGGCCGGCAACTGGGGAACTCACAGCTGAGGAGTTCCTCCGTATGTTTCGCTTGAAGAAGGTGCCCTTCAGCGAAGGCTGGTACTACTTGTGCTACTGGCACCGGGATAATTTCGTGCTGGGGAAGCCCTCCTCGAATTTTCCCGGCTGGAGGAAACACTGGTTCTATGCCTCCGGGAACTGGGAGTCTGCTTCCTCTAGAGGCCCAGGAGTAAACCGCTTTTTCTGTGAAGGTAGGCACAGTTTCACGTTGTTCATTTTCCTCTAATCAAACTTAGGGCTTGCGAGTTTGTTTTCTAACTCCTATTTGTGCTCGCAGGTATCTTGGCTTTGGCGAAGCCGAATTTAAAAGGAGGAATTCACGAGAAGATCGTGAAAGTGTACAAGCTGCCTGCTCGCGACAGGCATATCGAAGCTTGCCTATCCTCCTCGCGACTCGCGACTGCGGGGTTAATACCCAACGAGGAGGTTGAGATGACGAAAGCTGGAGAGAAGAGGGGTTTGCTGCCTCGACTAAAAGGCACGAACTCAAAGAGGCAGAAGAAAACATCTGCTGGACCGTCTCAACCATCCACCCGACCCGCGAGCACGGTGGGGGTGCCAGCAGCTCCTGCGCCTGTCATCCCATCGCTGGTGGTCGCACCCGGACCACCAGTAATTAATATCACTGAAAACTCTCCGAGGGATGACGGAGCAGGATCCAGCTGCCCCCCAGCCAAAGAAACTCGCGAGCCGACCAGACATCGGGAGTCGGCTCATGCTCGCGAGGTGGCTCCTACTAGCGAGGTAGCTCTTGCTCGCGAGTCGGCTGCTGCTCCTGCCGCGAGCACAGCGGCACTGGTCGTAGCCCAGCCGTCGGGCAGTGGATCCTTCACTGTCCCGCGCCACCTCCATCCTATCTGTAAATTTCTTTTCGACAACATCTCCCCCCAAACTTTTGGCACCCTTCCAGAACCAAGCCCTGAAAACCTCTTCCTCGAGGCGGGAGTGAGGATGGTCCAGGTAAGATCTCGCTGATATTTGTTTAACTTACTGTTTTTGGGCTTCCAAGTATTTTATCTCACGTTCCCTTTTCCATTTTGCAAGGCTTGGATCTCATCTTGCGGACGAGGCGTGATATAGTCGCCGCCCGTAGCGTGATTGACGAGGCGGAAGGGAAGAGGATCGCCTTGGAGAAGGCGGTCCAAGGAAGGGATCAGCTTCTCAAGTCCCGTGAGGCGGTGATCTCGAAGAGGGATGAGGAGAAGAAGATCCTCATTGAAAAAGTTCAAGTCCTGACCGATAGGTATCAGGCCCTGGACTCCAACTTCGCCAAAGTGGCAGAGTTGAAGGAGAAAGCAGAAAGAGAGAGAGATCTTCCGACAAGACAAGATCTCGCTGGAGGAGCGGCTCGCAGAGGCCAAGTCGCAGCTCAAGGAAGTTAGTTAAAGCTTGGAGAAAGAGCGCTCCACTCTCGCGCAGCTCAAGGATGACTCGATCACTGGGACGAGGAGAGAGTCGCCTTGGTCAAGATGCTCTCTGAGGAAGGGGCTCGAGCAATCTCCGAGTTCCGAACCTCGCAGCTATATGACGAGGAAAGATATGAGTCATATGATGCTAGGTCGCGACTTCGCGCTACGAGTAGTGCAACGGATGTCTCCATCTTTTGATATGGGGAAATTCGGTCGAGTCGCGACCATCATAGCTGCAGAGGAGCAAGCTGCGACCGAGAATGAGGTGACCGAAGCCACTCAGGCTGGAAGGGTTCCAGAAATGGGCCCTGAAGTCGAGAGCGCGGCTCCTCCAAGAGATTAATTTTTCCTTTCTCTCCTGTACTTATGAGCAAACTTTGTAAACAAATGATTATCAATGAAAAGATACTTTTGATGATGTTGTTCTTATTTCCTTTCTCTCGTTTTCCTTTTATGCAATGAATGCCTTCTCGTTTAATACCTTTCATGCAATGAATGTCTTCTCTTTTAACAAGTAGTTATGAGTTATGCTCAATCCAGGGGGTTGTGGTGACCATACCCTCGTGGAGATAGACTGATCTATCGATGGAAACTCCAATTCTACCAAGGGTAGAAGATTGGTCAAGAGAACACACATGTTCTTCTTCAGGGCTATTTTTTATTCATAAAATGGAAAAGCGACCATCAAGGGTGATTTTAACCTTACCAAAGGTAGGCAATTGGCCAAGAGAATGTATGTATTCTCTTCGGGGCTATTCGAATCCAAGTAAATGGGGTAGCGACCAAAAGATTTCTTCCGTCTTTGTTATTTGAATGTTGTTGAGAGATACATCGAATCAAGAGAAATATTGTAGCAAGTGTTCCACGTGCCAAGGGCGACGTACGGGTCTTCCCTGCATATCTTCAAGATAATAAGTGCCGGGTCGCATAATTTTAACGACCCGATACGGGCCTTCCCAATTTGGATCAAGCGATCCGGGCAGGAACCCCGAGGTTTTGTCTGAGGACTAAGTCACCGAGTTGGAAAGATCTAGGTCGAACTTTAGCATTTCGGTAGCGAGCAATACGTGTTGATATGCGGCTGCTCGCATCTGGGAGGCATTTCTCCATTCTTCCAAGAGATCGAGGTGATGTCGAAGACTTTCCTGGTTACGCGCGAGGTCATACTGTTCGATTCGATACGAAGGTACCTGAATTTCAACTGGTACCTACTACAGTCGACACCAAATGCTAACGAGGAAGGAGTTTTGCCTGTTGATGTACGGGCTTGTAGTTCTATATGCCCATAATATTTCTGGCAGAAGTTTTGGCCACATACCTTTACATTCTCCAAGTTTGGTCTTTAGGTGGTGCTTAATAATTTTATTCACCGCCTCAACTTGTCCATTTGCCTGAGGATGATACGGAGAGGTGCGGATGTTGTGTATCTTCCACTTTTCATAAAATTCATCGAAAGCTGCATTGTCGAACTGCGTTCTGTTATTGGTAATTATAGTGTGGCGGAGTCCATAACGGCATATGATATTTCTCCATATGAACTTAGTAGTTTGTTTCTCAGTGATTTTGGCTAATGGTTCTGCCTCGGCCCATTTGGTGAAATAATCGACCCCTACTATTGCGAACCTATTTTGTCCTTTTCCGGTAAGCAAGGGCCCGATAATATCGACCCCCCATTGAGCGAAAGGCCAAGGGCTATCAACCGGAGTCATTTGCTCGGACGGTACATGAGGTATAGGAGAGTATCGCTGGCACTTGTCACATTTTTTAGAGAATTCAATTGCATCTGCTTTCATAGTGGGCCAATAATATCCTTGCCTCATCGCCTTATATGCTAGGGATCGCCCCCTGGGGTGGTTACCACATGCCCCCTGGTGTATTTCATCTAGGACACGATGTGCTTCTTCTGGATGAAGACACCTTAAATAGGGCAATGAAAAACTCTTACGCAATAGTATTCCATCTTGTAAGGTATACCTGGCGGCTCGATGACTAATTTGTCGTGCGACTTTCTTATCATCTGAAAGGTATCCGTCTCTGAGATAAATGAGTATGGGGTCCATCCAACATGGAGACTGGTTGTACCGAAATCACCTGCTCGAGAGTTACTTGGTCGATACTCGACTTCTGAAGATGCTCGATAAGAATTGAATATGACAGCTCAGATTCTGGTGCAGAGGCGAGTTTTGCCAAGGAATCCGCGAGTTGATTCTTCTCGCGAGGGATGTGGATTATTTCGTAATTCTTCAACTTGGAGAGCAAGATAAGCACTCGAGATTTGTATAAGGCCATCCTTTCTTCTTTAGCCTCGAATTCACCGAGAACTTGGTTGACAATGAGCTGAGAGTCGCTGTGAATGAGCAGTTTTTGAATTGAAAGGACAGTTGCTAGTTCGAGGCCAACTATCAGGGCCTCATATTCCGCTTCATTATTTGAGACGCGAGTATCGAAACGTAAAGCGTATTGGAAATGCGATCAGTCTAGAGCGACTAGAATTAGGCCCGCTCCACTACCAGTGGTCCGTGAGGACCCGTCCACGAAGAGCGACCAGGCAGGCTGGTCGCTGATCGCGGCATTATCACCGGAAGAGGAGTATGTGAACTCGGCGATAAAGTCAGCTACGACCTGGCCCTTAATTGCAGTCCTGGGGCAAAACGATATGTCGTGCTCACTGATCTCGACCGCCCACTTAGTTAAACGTCCGGAAGCCTCAGGTTTCTGAAGGATCTGCCGTAGTGGATGATTTGTTGGTACTAAAATAGCGTGAGCTTGAAAGTATGGTCGCAGTTTTCGAGCTGCCGTGACTAAAGCCAGGGCCAGTTTTTCCATATCAGAATACCGAGTTTCAGAGTCAACCATTGCTCGACTGATATAATAAACGGTCCTTTGCACCCCGAAATCTTCTCTTATTAAAGCGCTGCTAATGGCCGTGGAGGACACAGATAGATAAATAATGAGTTGCTCGTGTGCTACAGGTTTAGATAAAATAGGGGGTGTGCTTATGTATTGCTTTAGTTGTTGAAAAGCTTCTTCGCACTGTGGTGTCCACTCCCAATTAGATTTGACTGTGGCACGGAGGAGTTTGAAGAAGGGTATGCACTTGTCAGATGCTCGCGAGATGAACCTATTCAATGATGTAATGCGACCAGCCAGACGTTGGACGTCCTTAAGAGTGGTTGGGGATTTCATCTCTATTAACGCTTTTATTTTTTCAGGATTTGCCTCAATCCCTCGCTGGCCGACCATGAATCTGAGAAATTTTCCAGCAGATACTCCGAACGCACATTTTTCTGGATTCAGCTTCATCTGATATTTCCTCATCAGGTCGAAGGCTTCTCGAAGATCAGAAAGATGATCGTCTTCTACGATGCTTTTCACGAGCATGTCATCAACGTAGACCTTCATATTCCTGCCGATTTGGGCGGCGAATATTTTATTGACGAGACGCTGATAGGTGGCCCCTGCATTTTTAAGACCAAACGGCATTACCTGGTAACAATATAATCCTCGATCCGTGATAAAGACAGTATGTTGGCTATCGGGTGGATGCATCATGATCTGGTTGTAACCAGAATAAGTGTCCATAAAACTAAGCAGGGCATGCCCAGCTGTTGAATCGACCAGCTGGTCGATCCGCGGCGTCGGGAAGCTATCTTTGGGGCACGCTTTGTTCAAATCTGAATAATCGACGCACATTCTCCATTTGTCATTAGCTTTCCGGACGAGAACTACGTTCGCGACCCATTCTGGGTAGTCAACTTCTTTTATGAAATTGATCGTAATCAGCTTCTCGACTTCAGCTTTGATTGCCATTTGCCTTTTTGCAATAAAGGCACGTCGACGATGGTGTACGGGCTTATGCTTCGGGTCGATATTCAGACGATGTGCGATGATGTTGGGGTCGATGCCTGGCATATCTTTGTGAGACCAAGCGAACACGTCTTGGTATTCGGTGAGGAGACGGGTCAATTCATCCCGGAAGGCACTCTTCAAAGAGGATCCCATGTAAACAACTTTGGACGAGTCGTCTTGGGTTAAGTGAATCGCCACTGTATCTTCCCCAGGAGTTGCCGATTGGAGGGCGTTCTCTCTTGGATCTAACGAGTTGTCCGTCGAGGAGTTAGGTGAATCTTGTGCTATCATCATAACG
This sequence comes from Liriodendron chinense, assembly GCA_003013855.2. Lineage (NCBI taxonomy): Eukaryota > Viridiplantae > Streptophyta > Magnoliopsida > Magnoliales > Magnoliaceae > Liriodendron > Liriodendron chinense. The sequence continues at coordinate 525,937 of ML058531.1, forward strand.
GGTGCTGCTTGCACTTTCTTTCGGTCTTGTAGGGCTATCTCATAACAGGACCGGGCCTCTTTTTGATTTCCTCGTACAACCTCAACACCATTTGGGGTAGGGAACTTGACGCACAAATACAAAGGATGTAAAGCTGCCCCAACCTTATTAAGCGATGGTCGCCCCAAAATGGCATTATATGCTGATTTTCGATCTACCACGAGGAAGTTTATGAAGATAGTAGTCTTCGTTGGACTCTCCCCAAAAGTGATTAGAAGATCAATGCTTCCTTCAGGCGTTACCACCTCACCCCCGAAGCCGACGAGGGGAGTCGAGACAGGCTTGAGTAGGCTTCTGGCAAGTGCCATTTTGTCGAAAGCCTCCAGGTACAGAATGTCGGCTGAGCTACCTGTATCCACCATAATACGATGAGTTAAATAATTAGATACCTTTAGTGCGACCACGATGGAGTCTTCGTGAGGGAAGTGAATTCCCTCAGCATCTTCGAGGGAGAAGGAAATTGGTGGATGACTGATTTTTGATGCGTTGGGTGTCTGCTCCAGCCAGTAAATATGCTGGGGCTTCTTGGACGCCTTACGAGCGTACGCTTTCCTTGAGGCTCGAGAATCTCCCCCACAAGCAGGTCCCCCGACGATGGTCCGTATCTCCCCAGTGGGCTCAGCGTCTTCTTGCGGAGCATGTCGATGAGGTGATTTCTTCCGTTGTTGCGAGGCTTCCCCCCTTTTTGGCGAGCGACCTTGCCGGACAACATAATCTTGAAGATGACCTTTCCGAATAAGAGCCTCAATGTGGTCACGCAAAGTTATAAAATCTTGGGTAGTGTGCCCATGGTCTTTATGAAAATAACAGAACTTGCTCTTGTCCCTCTTTTCCTGGTCGAATTTTATTTTTGCAGGCCATTTCACATATGGTTTATGCTTAATCTCCATTAGCACCTTTTCTGGAGGGCGATTAAGGGGAGTATAGTTACGATACTTACCAGAGTAAACTTTCTTGGGAGAGCGATCTCGTCGATCGCGCCTATACTTCTTGTCCGAAGAAGAGACCTCCTCCGGCTTGCGTTTCTTGCCTTGTATACCATGACGTGCTAATGCCACCTCTTCTGCATTGATATATTTCTGAGCTTTAGCTTTGAATTCAGTCATAGTTTTGGGAGGATTCTTATCCAACGCGAATATGAATTTTTCACTGGTGATCCCTGCTATTAGGGCGGTAAGGCCTTTTTCTTCGGTATAACCTTCAGTTTGGACTGCTTCGGTTGTAAACCGCACTGTAAACTCTTTTATTGTTTCCCCATGCTGCTGTTTCAAATCCATTAGGTGAGACGCAGGTTTTTTGATACGGATGCTTCCCATAAATTGGGAGAGGAACAGTTCCGATAGCTGTGAAAAGGAACTGATAGATCGAGGTTTTAACCCCCGGAACCAAGTACGGGCTGCTTCTTTCAAGGTTAGAGAAAAAGCCCTACACATGATTTCCGAGCCATGTCCCTCCAGTTCCATAAGAGACCTATATGTTTCCAGGTGTTCAAGAGGGTCGCCAATACCTGTATATGGGGTGATAACAGGCGTACGATACTTTCTAGGCAATGGTGCCTCCATGACTTCGCTGGTGAAGGGAGACTCAGATGGACGTATCGTTGCCACAACGGCAGACGGTCGATTTGCCTGATAGCGCTGCTCCATGTCATCAAAACGATCATGGATTCTTTTGAGATCTCCTTCCCATGGTAAAGAATAACCTGACGTTTCGACGGTGGACCCTTGAGGCTGTTGTTGGCGAGAAGCACTAGAATGTATGGAATGTGGAGGTTGCACAGGGGGTTAGTTGCCAACCGGCATTCGGTTGGATGGAGGATGATTTGGTTGGACCTGTGGCTTGTCCACAGAGTGTCTAGAGGCCATCGGTATGGGTTGTGCCGGCAATCCCCCAGAAGGTGGCTTCTGAGGTTCCAGGAAATGCTGATCCAGTCGGTTAGACAGGGCTTGAAACCCAGCATTGAGAGTTAGGAGTGTGTTTCCCAGGAAACGCATAACATCTTCTTGACTTCCGGAAGCCTCAAGTAACGGGTTCGCTGATGGCGCGTTTGGAGCTCCTTAAGGGATATTTATTGAAATGGTTTGAGGAACAGGAACTGATTCCGTCACGTCAGGCGGAGGTAATGTTTGCCTTGATGTGGAAGGATGAACTGTCTTCTTAGGAGGCATAGTGGAAGGGGTTTGATCAGCGGTAGAACGATTGACTGTGATGATCAAATCGTTCCCACAGACGGTGCCAAACTGTTTACGTCGAATTCTGTAACAAGGTCCTCCAAATGTTCACCTTCTCTCCAAGGAATTTTCTCCGTGGACCTGAAAGGAGTCAGAAAACAACTAAGGGTGGCCGGCGTCCAGCCGTTGGCCCTCCGATGCTAAAGTCAGAGTGAGATAGAAAAGAGAACTAACCAACGGGGGTTAAAGATTGAGTATTGTGTACCTTTTAATGATAAAACCATCCATTTATAGACTTGAATGTCCACTCTGTTACGTTAGATGCCGAGATCATCGACTGATTTCATGGGATAAGACGTTTATCCTACTTATCCTTGAAACAATCTAATCCAATTAGTCACTCGGTCGAGCACGTTCCTTGATAATGGTCCCTTGAGACTTGAAGCCATAAACGGAAATACGCCCGAAATCAGCCTATACGGGCTGCTGGTATTAAAGGATGAGAGACGTCATCACTGGTCATTAATAAAAGCTGCTCGCACGATGAGAGATACTCGCGAGACCAGGTGCTCACATATTGAGGTGTAACTCCATTCAACGACTTGCGAGAAGGACTGCTCGCAGGTCGAGAAGGAAATCTCCTGCCTTGTTATATCCGACTATCGGCCATAAGAGCTCGAAGCCTTGATAATCGCGCTTCGTATTTATCCAACCTGCGAGCCTCGAGCAGATGATCTCGAGAGTCGAATAGGCGCTCCGTATTTATCCAACCTGCGAGCCTCGAGCAGATGATCTCGAGAGTCGAATAGGCGCTCCGTATTTATCCAACCTGCGAGCCTCGAGCAGATGATCTCGAGAGTCGAATAGGCACTCCGTATTTATCCAACCTGCGAGCCTCGAGCAGATGATCTCGAGAGTCGAATAGGCGCTCGCAGAATCAGGACATCATGAAAATATCGGCCGCTAATAGTTGATCTCTGCTATTTTGACTATAACATTGACGAAACCGATTCTAGCTCGAACCAAATTTTTCTAGAGCAAACCAAACTCGGGCCGCATGGGTCGGCCCGAAACCCAAACCAAGCCAATCCACAAATTGAGGTGGCACAACCAAACTAGGGCTAACTCGACTCAGCCTGGATCGTTGCCCACCTCTAACTATGGTCTTTGAGTTCGTAATCATAGAGAGCGATGTAGTTTTGTTATGGATTGAGCCATCATTTGGACAAAGTCGGATGCCTATGTCCCATGTTCTTTCGGGTTGTCTGAGTCGAGAGACATTAAGGGTTTTAACCGAGTGATGTAGCACTGTTGAGCTCCTATTTTATACATATTCTAACTTATTGCATTGCATTATATGCATGGTTTGCATGATTAAAAGACTCATCTAATGCATGTTTTGTTGATGTAGGAATGAGAGAGAGAGAGTACACTCAATTGATGATAAAAAGAGCACATTTAGGAGCCCTTGGATGAAGACCCAAGGTGGGCCAAAGAAGGAGAGAAGAGAAGAAAGAAAGAAAGTAAAAATGGAGGATTTAGAGTGATTAAAAAACCAAGCTTTGATGAGCCAAAGAGGTGGAGAAAAAGCCTTGAAGGAATCAAGTTAAAGTCCTGAATTGTCCTGAAAAAGCAAAATGCGGAGCTGCAAGGCCATAAAAGTAAAATGCAGAAAATAGCCCTGGGTTGCTGCTGGACAGAATTCCGATCAATCGGAGTCCCATCGGAGTCCTTTCAGAATTAACTCCGATCAATTGAAGTTATATTGGAGACCCATCAGAATTACATATTTTTTTCATAAGTCTTTGGACAAATTTTTGATTAATCGGAGAAGTTCTGATCCATCGAAAGGGGGTGCTCTGATCAATCGGAGATAAGTCCGATCAATCGAAATTGTTTGCGTAAGTGTGAAATACTTACGCGGTTTCTCAAAGTTTTCAAGTTGTTGTAGAATTTCTCTTATAAAAGGCCACCTCTACTCCATTCCTAAGGTATCATAGAAGGCTAGAAAGTTTGTGGGAAGTGAAAAGGAGCGTCGTGGAGCGTTCGCAACTCCTCCAACTAAGTTTTTTATTTTTATTTTTTTATGTTTTTGAAGTAGTTTCTTTTGAGTTTTAGTTCAATCTGTTAATGGTTGGCTAAACCTCTTAGTTAGGGCTAAGAGGTGAAACTTTTAGTTATTTACAATGTTTAATTCAAATTAATTCAAGTACTTTTTGGTTTAATGAAGAACATTTTTAGTTCTAGTTTGAAATAAAGTTAGTATTTTTAGTTAATCTTCTATCTCTTGTGAGTGCTCTTACATGGGATGTTTTGATTACTGAAATTGCTTAATGGCATTGTTGATTGATAGGATTTTAGGTTGTAGAGATCTTAGATCCATCATGATATGTTGGATGCTAGGAGATCTTACAAACTAAGTTTTCTACGTGCTTATTTAGAACTAAACTAGAAGAAATTTTTATCTTTGAGATTAATCTGAGATAGGTGTTTATGTATTGATTTTGGTTCAATAGAAGTTCAATTCATGCTTCTAAATCAAGTCTAGTGACAAGGCTTGAAGAAGAATCATGAATATGATCTTAATTGTTTTGTGAATGATTGGGTTGTGTGATTGAATACACCCAATGCCTTAGTTGATTATGAGAGAACCATATCAGTGGATGATCCATCTATGTTAGATAAGCTATGATGATTTGATTACTCTATATTCCAATTGGATAGGGATAAAACTCCGATTCCAATTGAGTTATTAGCTTGAATGGCTTGAATTAGCATTGTGAATAATTATAAGTGGATCATTGGTGCTCAAGTGTTTATTTTTCTGATTTAAGTATAAAGTAGATAGTTTTATGTTCTTAATTTCCATCCATCAATATAAATCCGAATTTAGACCATTCTAGTTATAAAGTTTAGAATTGTTACGATAATCCCTGAGGATCGACCTTAGTCTTACTGAGAATTATTACTACATCGCAGCCTTGTACTTGAGGCGAGCGAACAAACACAGAGCTAGTGATAGTCGCTATGGACGGGTGACCGTAGGTAGGGCTGTAAATGGTCGGGTTCAGGGTAGGTTTAGACAAAACTAGACCGGCCCATTTATTAAATGGGTCTGGGTCCAAATTTTAGACCCAGACCCTTTTACTAAATGGGCGGGTCTGGGTAGGGTCCGAGTCAACCCATCAGACCCATATATAAATGGGTCTGGGTCTGGGTCTGGGTCTGGTAGAGGGAGATCCACCCAGACCCATTTATAAATGGGTCGGGTCTAATGGGTCTGGGTTTGGATCTAGCATGCAAGCATTTTACAAGGCTTAAAATCGGGTCTGGACGGGTCCCTTGAAACATAGACCAAACCCGCCCACTTACTAAATGGGTTCGGGTCGGGTCGGATCAGGCCTAATAAAAAGGAAACTAGACCCAGACCCGTTTAACAAATGGGTTTGTTCTTGGACCCAGACCCGTACCATTTAACAAATGGGTCGGTTCTAAATGGGTTGGGTCTGGGTACCCAATTGAGTCCGTTGACCCATTTACAGCCCTAACCGCAGGAGGACACACTACGGTTACCATGTGGTGCGACACAGAGCCAGTGATCGTCACTGTGGACGGGTGACCGTAGGAAGACACTATGGTTGTTGGGTGGTGCGACACGGAGCTAGTGACCGTTGATGTGATGGGTGACCGGAGGAAGACACACTGCGACTTTACCTTGAGCAACTTAACCAGCTGATCCCGCTTTGGATGGGTAGTACATTGACTAGTTTTGAGATGGTGGTCCATAGCAAACACTTTGGGGGTATTTGGGAACTCTTTGGTCTTGTTTATAGTGGTGACCATAGCCCATTTTGGTCACTACTGACACCCTTTTGACACATGTGCACTGGATTACCTCACCATACCCTTCTATTTTGAATGGGAAACGTCTGCACTTACAACGCACACCTGCTTTCTACACCTACAACACCTGCTTCCTGCTGAGGGTAAAACACCCAATCTCCTTTGAGGCCCATGATGTTTAATACATGAAATCCAGTCCGTCCATCAATTGTTAATCTTTTTATTTTCATGGTAAGTGTAAAATATTAGCTTGATGAGTTTTTGATGAAATATACATACCATGGTGCACTACACACAAACCTATGTGGCATCCCATTCCCATTGTTCTCTATGGTGTGTGGCCCACCTGATATGTGGAGCTTATTGGTTTTTTGCAGCAAGTATTCAAATCAAGGAATGCCCTGAATGGACGGAGTGGATTTCACATATACAACACTGTGGGCTCCACAGAGCTATGGTAATATACGTGCTGCACAAAACAAGTGCTGTAGAGGAACGCAGATTAGGTGCGACCCAATCCAGCCAAGTGGGTATGGTCGTGCGGACCCTGAAGGTGGAACCCACCTAGATGTATAGTTGTATATCCACACCGTCAATCTATTTCTTCATATCATTTTAGAGCACGATTACAAAAATTGCGTAGATAAAAATTTGAAGCTAACCACACCACATGAACAATGGTGATTGAACGCGCACCATTAAAAACTTTCTACAGTCCACCATAATGTTTATTTTCCATCCAACCTGTTGATAAGGTCACACAGATCTTGATGGAGGAAAAAGACAAATAATAGCTTGATCCAAAACTTTTGTGGCCCCAAAGAGAGAGGATTTTAATGGTGGAAATTCAATCCTCTACTGTGTGGTCCATGTGAGATTTGTCTTTAATTCGTTTTTGGTACCATGCCGTAAATTGGGGTGGAAAAAAATTGATGGACGATGTAAATATGCAATACATGCATTTACGTGGGCCCACGATCATGGCCGCACCCATTTGGCTGGATTGCACTTAATCCGCATCCGTTTGAAGGATCGGTTGTCCATTTTAGGGGTTTTCTATCAAAATATCACAAACCTTTTCTAAAATGATGAAATTAGCCCCTACCTTCAATCTCGATAGTTGTAGCCCTAGACACTATTTTAATTTTTCTTCGAACCATTTGGCCCCTAACCAGGTAAGGCCAATGGGTTTCTGAAAAATAAAGGGCCCTCTTGGCTCGCCGATGAGATGCATGCCTCACCGATGGCCTCTATGAATTGCCGATGAGACACATTGTTCTAACTTGGAACATAATGTTCCTACTTGGAAGTCATAGCTTGCCGACGGAGCACATGGCTCGTCGATAGCCTCTATGGCTCGTCGATGGGACACATAAATTCCAAGGGAATACATGGCTCGCCAAAAAAATATATGGCTCGCCGATGGCCTTTGTGGCTCGCCAATGAGACACATTGTTCTAACCTGGAACACAAGGTTCCCACCTGGAAGTCATGGCTCACCGATGAGACACATGGCTTGCTGATGGGCTTTATGGCTCGCTAATGAGATATAAATTCCAACGGAACACATGGCTCGTTGATGGTCCTTTGTGGCTCGCCGATGAGACACATTGTTCCAACTTGGAGCACAAGGTTCCCACTTGGAAGTCATGGCTCGTCTATGAGACATATGGCCTTTTAAATTTCAAAAAACTCATTGACATACGTGGCCAAGGCAAATGATCCAAAGAAAATCTAAAAAATGTGTTGAGGCTACAATTACTAAGATTGAGGGCAGGAATATTTTTGTTATTTTACGAACTGCAGTGCTATTTTAATCAAAACTCTCCAAGAAAGAGAACTCATGAGAGAGAGAGAGAGAGACAAGCTGTACAAATACTTTCACGCGAGTGCTTTCTTCCTGCAAACATGCTACTTGTGTAGCGAATCGAAGCCGTGAAAACAATGATCCACACCATTGAGTTCACCGGTGGGGAAAATCAAACAAATCAACTCATTTGATAGGCCACACACATGAACCGTAATCAAACCATCAGCTCTCCATTGACGTGACAGTGTGGCCTTCCTGATGAGTAGCTAATCCTGATTTTCATCCCAGATGATCTTTATCACGTGGACCACATTTTAACGTCTCGGATGTTCTACGCAAGTGGGCTGTTGGCTGGACTGAGAACGTTGTTTTTAAAATTTCACATGCAAACGTTGTCCTAACATGAAATTGAAAAATAGAGAAAGACTTTGATACTCTGGCAGAGTGTGGTGGATGATACGCAACGGTTACAAATTGCTGAGAAATTGGATACTAGGTACTCAAGTAATTCAAATTCAACCTGTTCAAATTATGGGAACCAGCTTAGATGTATCTTGAACTAAACATTGCTTTTATTTGGTTGTCCGAAATACTAGATTTCAGGACATTTATTGAACAATCAAACTCTGGGAAAAATCCAACGGTCTCATTTAGAAAACAAGTGTGTAAGAATAAGAAGTTAGTATTATCCAACTCATTCTATTCTTTATTATAATTAGCCACAGTGGATTCCACAATTTAAGTGGTTCAACTTTAATTAATGTGCCACGTATATAATTTCTAAATGCCTGTGTATCAAGCGTCATACGCAGCCGAGTACAATATTCCTCCTCATTTTGAAAAGAGAACACTAACGTTGTGAAACCGGCAACCGGTTACAGCCTGTAAATACCAGCCATCCTTAGCCCCCGGTAATATCACCGGATAGTACCAGTCTTCACCGGGGTAACAAGGCAGTGAAGTGTTTCCCTGACCGTGGGCCCACGTTAATGAATGTGTTGTATATCCACGCCGTCCATCAGGTTTTGCAGATCATTTTAGGGTGCATTCCCTGAAATTAAGGGGATTCAGACCTCAAGTGGACAATAGAGTAGGGATTGAATGTCCACCGTTCAAAACTTCCGAGGGGTCAAAAATCTTTTTGATCCAGCTAATATTTGTTTTTTCCCCTTCATTCAGGTCTGTGTGACCTTATCAACAGGTTGGATGGCAAATAAACATTACGGTGGAGCCCAGGAGGTATTCAACGGTGGAAGTGCAATGAACTGTTTCCTATAGTGTGGTCCACTTAAGGTATCAATCTGATTCAATTTTGTGACCATTCTCTAAAATGAGCTGAAAAAACTGATGGACGGCGTGGATATATGAATACGTCAAGGTGGGACCCCATGGTCAATATGGTGTTACCCGGTAACACATAATCCGCTCCCAGTCATTACCGGCTATTCCGGGTTCTTCGTTTCCAACGCCAGTTTTTGCCAAGTGGAGTATCCTTCTGCATGGTATAAATGCAACCTTCTCCCCCAAACTCGCTCTACACCAAATGAGAGAGAGAGAGAGAGAGAGATGGGACGTGGAGCTTTTCATGGTTATCAAAGACTCCATAAATCCAGCTCTGGTAAAGCCAAAACAAATCTCTACTCTCAGTTTCACTTCCTTTGTTTTCTTTGTTTTTTTTTTCAAGAGAAATCTCTCATGTTTTTATAGCCTTTTATTTTGATATTATCATCCATTTTCTTGCATGCAGCCAACCTAAAATACCCATTTTCCCACTTTCAAGAAAATGGGCTATTTCTGTATTTTCCTACCAGTTATTTAGAAGTGGGGCCATGGTTTGGCCATCCAGACCGTTGATCTGATGGAAAATCAGTTGATAGAACATGACCCAGAAATCTCCAGAGGTGAAAATCCATCTAACCATTGGGTCCCTTTTTTGTGTTGAATGCTGATCGTCGATGTTTTATTCCTCACCATCTATTTTAAACCACCGATCAAGGGTTGATATTCTTCCTCTTGAGATTTTATTGGTATGGTCCATCTAAGTGGTTGCAACTGGATCAGCGGACTGGATCATATAACTTCTGTCCCTCTTGGACGGACAGAGTTCTCCTGTCTTGCATGCAGATGTAGGATTCCATCTCTTTCTTTTGATACTTTATTTTCTACTTCTGTCATACTTTTTCTAATGCATGCAAATCCTAACGCTCTATTCTACTTCATTCATGGTTTTTATGTTGCATGCAAATCCTCTCTCTCTCACTCTCTCTCTCTCTCTGCATGCACGCTTGCTTCTTCTGTTTCTTTCTTTGGAAGTTCATGTCCAACCGGTTGGACAAGAAGGTACAGTCCACAGAGAGGATTACCAACCTTTTCAGTGCATGTGAAATCCAACCCTTACAATGCGTTTGACCCAACATGAGGATCACCTAGTTAAAAAATCAGCCCTATCTACTAATCAGTTTGGCCACACCATGAAAGAATGTGTAAAAATTTGTAAAAATAAAAATATATGTGTGGTCAACTCAATGTGTAGAGGTATTATTAACACCCAGATATACTGTAAGAAAAAATACCCTCCAGATTCCAAACTTTGTCACTGCTAAGCGTCTAAGACCCACTGTTTCGTGTGGTATGACCCACCTGAGTTTTGGATCTGCATTATTTTTAGAATACTGTCCGAACTCGGTCTTCCAAAACAGATAGACGGAGTGGATTTGTCACGGACATCACTTTGAACCCTACACAGCCCTGGCTAGAGAGATATCTATGTGCCCGGGGTCACAGGCAATCCGCTCCCGTATACATCGGGCGCGGATTTCCTGGGAAAGCCTTGCGCAGGAAGTTCCTGCCCTGAGAACCAAGGTAGGGCCCAAAGTGATTTTTTTTTTTTTTTGATAAATCCACCCCGTCAATTAATCGGATCCAAGACTCAAGTGGGCCAAAAACGTGAGGATTGAACGTCCACAGTTGAAATATTTGTGGAGCCACAGGAGTTTCGAATCAGGATAATATTTGTGTTTCCAGTTCATCCCAGTAGTAGTGACGTTATGAACGGTATGGATGTCATATAAACATCACTGTGGACTCAGGGAGGCTTCAACGGTAGTAATTTACCTACCCACCTTTTCCTTTAGTGAGGCCCACTTGAGTCTTGGATCCGGTTCATTTTTATTCTCACGTGCTAAAATGAGGTCCCAAAACGGTTGGACGGGGGGATATATCAACAAACATTACTGTGGGCCCTTCTTGGTTCCCAGCGCAGGAACTTCCTGCACAAGGCTTTCACAGGAAATCCGCGTAGCCGTTGAATCTTTGATCATATTTCAAAGATCCAAACCATTCATAAGATGGATCTCACCGTGAATGGGGAAACCCAAAAAGAGAACGATTAATAACATAAAAATAAAAATCTCTAGATTGAAATATTTGAACTCTTTGATCCTTTTGTCAAACAACCACTTTCTCTAAAATCTTGAACGGTTAGGGGATGGCGTATCAATGTATATCAAGGACTCTAACACCTTTCCCTCATTCCCCTTTGAACACTGAACACTGAACACGTACAGCCTCTGTAACTGTTGTTTTGTGGGCTATTGATCGTAAGCTTTGGATCTTCCCATCTTGAAGATATTTCATGGAAGCCACCATCAGCTGTGTATCACGCCAGATCAACAATTTTGATGACGAAATGTGACTGTCCACAAGAGTGATGGATAATGTACGCAGAGGATGGGCAACGTCCCGTTTGGAAACCGGACGTTTTTTTTCGATTATGTGGGTTGGAGTTGGAGATACTTACTGCACCTGGACTATTTTGATAGTCCCATTACCATTTTCAAAATGGTGGTGACTCGTTCACCTGGCACTGATGCACATACATCAGACCATTCAAACTGTGGGGCCCTTTGTGGATGGTGCAAACTCTCGTGAATCACACTGATAAATCAATTCCAACGATCCAATGAAGTCCATCAAAATGGATGGCTAAAAGTAAAATTGTGATCGGTCCAAATTCAGAAGGAAAAATCGGATGATACACCATTTGGAATGGTGGCAAACTCTCACCGTGAGGTTATATTTTCTCACGAGATGATATTTTGGTTCGATTTCTCTCGAAAATCCATCCTTTTCCGAGAGCCCTGTTTTTGACTATTTTGTCTAGCACAGACCCTCACCCCGGCGCAGGGTAAATTCTAACATCTAGCACTTTCTAAACGGCGCATGGTGCGTCGCGCGTACCCTCTTGTCGTTTTGTGAGTCTGACATCTTCCGGAATCTGGATTCGTGCTTGCGTGTGAATTGTAAACGAAGGATGACTAGACGTCTCTTTAATTCTACACGTATAGAGCCGTACAGATCCACACGCAGGCACACGTGCGAACATGAAGTGTGTGCTCAAGATCTGAGCTTTGCAAGAATCCGAATCCGAATCCTCTATTGAAACCGAGCAGAGAACCTCTGCTTTCGCTTCTCTGATTGGTCCACCTCATATTGTCTGTGTGATAGCAGCTCAACTGTAGCACAGTCAGGTTGCCCTGGACCAATCAAAGAAGTGTCGACCAGAATTTCTCTGGTTTCAACAGAGGATCAGGACTCAGGTTGCAAATACTTTCTAGATCTTATGCTAGAAAATTAGACAATTTCGTTTGACAGGTAAATCAGAAAGTACAAAGCAAATTGACAGTCATAATTTCATTCTAGCCGTTCATTTGCCTTGACATGCTTTGCTCCCCTGAGCTGTCAAATGACCCCAGCTGTGGTACAGAAGATCTATAAAGTGTAGCCACCTGATGAAAAGGCTCAAATTTCACACGTAACCAACATGACAAATGAAGGGTAGGGATGGTGACGGACAGATGTGGATTGCGTCCACCCTAGTCGGACCTTTAAGCTTCCGATGAGATCTGTGTGTGGAGCCCACCAAGATGTATCTGTTTATCCATGCCATTCATTCCTTTCTAAGATCATGAGGCCTAAAGATCATGAGGCCAAAAATAGGCAGAGCCCACGCTCGGATGACCGCACCAAATAGCAACCAAATAGCAAGCTTTGGGTTGCATTAAATGCAAAAGTAACCAAGGGTGCTATCAACTAGGGATTTGGATTGCGTCCTTCCGCTAAATGCAAAAGTAACTAATGGTTTGTCCAACTAGGTCGCTGGATTGTGTCATTCGTTGAATTGCATTTAATGCAAGAGTCATTTCTAGTGTGGTCGACCTACCACAATCTTGGTCTCACGTGGTAGGCCTAATATTAGAAACGGAATGGATGGAGTAGATAAATAGATACATCATGGTGGCCCCTCAGCTCGATACGGACGGACGTAATCTAACCCTTTCATCTAGATAGTTTTTTTTTTGTCAGCCGTCCAACCCACCCACCTAGTCATGCAAGGCACCTACTGGTGCTATCAGCAGCATGGACATTTGTTGAAACTAATGGGTTTTAAATCCGAGACTCCTTTGTTGAAACTCTACAGAGTCTACCAAGGAGGCAAGGACCCAAACCCATTATGTTAGAAAAAATGGATAGATAGTTGGATCTGCCTCTTTTTTGGGCCCATACTCTAACCATGATGTTAGAAAAGGGATAGATGGCCTGGATAAACATATTCATGATGGTGGCCCACATGGTAAGACGCAATCCACTTTTGTAGTGGGGCTAAGTCCAGCTCGGAGGATCGAGGCCTTGCCTCGTTGGTGGACTTGTGGAGTTTCAACAAGGGGTTTTGGTTTTGAAACCCATGGTGAAATATCACACCACTGACAACACCACTGGGTGCATTGCATGATAGACTGGGTGGGTGGGTTGCATGATTGGCAAAAAAAAAAAAAAAAAAAGAGGTCCACCCTGTCCAAAAAGTCAAATCTCCCTTTCTAGTCCGAAATCTCCTAATCCATCTATTGATGAAGGGGAAAAGGATGGCCTACATGCAAGAAGCATGTGTTATGCAACCGAAGGTGTATTTGCACGGTAGGGCAGGTGTACATGTGAGGTATGTTCGAGGTGGGTTAAAAGAGGGACGCGGATTGGCTGCAAAAAGCCTTTCCCAGTCATCTCCTGCTCTCCGAATCTAGGTGGGGCCCTACCATGATGTTTGTGAGAAATCTACGCCCTCGAACCATTTTGTGAGATCATTTTAGGCGTTGAGACAAAAAAAAAATGAATGGGTTCCAAGACTCAAGTGGGCCGTTTAAATATTCATGGGGCCACTAAAGTTTTGAATCAGGATAATATTTGGGTTTTTAGTTCATCTCAGTAGGAATGACATCATGAATAGTATGGATGGCATATAAACATCACTATGGGCCCCATAGAGGTTTCAAGGGTAGGAATTTCCCTACCCACCTTTTGCTTTATTGCGGCCCACTTGAGTCTTGGATCCAATTCATTTTTGATCTTAACGCTTAAAATGATCTCATAAAATGGGTGGACGACGTAGATTTCTCACAAACATATGGTGGGCCCCACTTAGATTTCGAGTGTAGGAGATGCCTGCTGTCCAATTGTGGAAGCAACTTAGTCCAAGTGTGAATGTGTCCACAACTTTGACTTAACGGCTAGATAGAAAAGTACAAAGCAAATAGGTGGTTAGAATTTCTTTCTAGCCATATCATTTGCTTTGATATGCTTCGCTGGCCCAAATGTCATTAATGGCTTGAATTGCAAGAGATCTTATACATTGTAGCCAACCTAATGGAAAGCTCATATTTCACACATAATATTATGATAGATGCTCGCATGTGCTTGTGGACTAGCAACTCGACAGACAAATGGGAATCTGGATCATCTGCTTAGAAATAATAGGATTTTCCTATTTCGCATGACCTGGTTGGTCCAAGTAAGCACTGACTGCATTAAATGCAGTCAGTGCTGACGTGGACTAATCGGGTTGGCGCAAAATAGGAAATTCTTGTTATTGTCGAGCAGACGATCCAATTCGACAAATGGATAGTAGGGTTGGGGATGGACTAGTTTAGGGCCAAGAAATGAGAATTTAGAGGTTTGAAACCAACCACTGGGTTGGTGATGGACTTACGGCCAAAATGAGAATTTAGAGGTTTGAAACCAACGGCAGCATGCAAGATGGATGTTGTATATAGATGATGTATTTGTAGGATAGGACACGTATCTCTCTCTCTCTCTCTCTCTCTCTCTCTATATATATATATATATATATATATATATATATATATATATATATATATATATATATATAGATAGATAGATAGATAGATAGATAGATAGAGAGAGAGAGAGAGAGAGAGAGAGGCACTCTCAAGTCCAACCGGTTGGACCACAGTTTGCAGTCCACCCAGTGAATTACTCCCCATCTATTAAGTTCTTGTGACATCCAATCCTCCTAATAGGTTGGTCCCACCATGAGGAACAATTCACACAAAAATCAACTTCATCCACTAACCCAGTATACCGCACTAAAATTTTGCTATTAATCAATGGCTATGCACTATTTTCTATATTGTAGCTCATATAATGATTGGATAGGGCTGATTTTGCATTAGAAGATCCTCATGGTGGGGCCAACCTACTAGGAGGATGGGATGTCACAAGCACTTATAAGCACTTATGAGGTTTAGAGAAATCAATTGGGTGGACTGCAAAATGTGGTCCAACCGGTTGGACTTGAGAGTAACTCATATATATATATATATATATATATATATATATATATATATATAAGTGGGTCGGGGCTGGGTTAAAATGACTAGATCCAACGTGGTCCAAACAGGGACTGACTAAGGTTTCCTACAACACATCACTACTTTGTGCAGTAACATACATGCAGACTTTGGTTGTGGGTAGGGTGCCTTCTTTCAATGACCCAAACCATCGATTTGAGATACCAGATTGGGTACTGCCCTACTTGTACAGAAGGAGGTACAGACACTTGTACCACTTTATGGTTGGGTTTGGATGGACACAAGGTCACTGATTCGATTAAGCTGGAATAACATCGACCGTTAGGCTGTGTCGTGACATCATTTCATTGGCCCACCAGACACAGTCCAACACCTTCTTGACCCAACAAGCTGTTGAAAATTGGTGGGTCCTTCTCTTCTCTTTTTTTTTTTTTTTTTTTTCAAAAGAAAGGCTATATATATATTAAAGGAGGGAAAAGAATACACAGACATTCGGGTGGAGTCCACAAAAAGGCCTGACTCTGCCTATCATATATGATTAGGAACACAACCCTATCCTATACTCGTATCAAAGGTCATCCTAATATTACTGGTGGGTCCTTCTCTAACCAGTGTCTAGCGGGCCAATGAAATGATGCCACGTCAGAGTCTAATGGAACTCTGTGTTACACTGCCCTGACTAATGCTTAACTGAATCCACTCCCTTTCTTAGCGACCATTGGATTATATCCCCACCTAGGATGTAGATTGTTTGGTGACCTTATCACTACTTACCAAAATGTCCATTGTGACCTAATATGGTGGGATTTGATTGGGCCTTGTGCTTATGTCAGTTGAGTATGTAGTTTATTCGGTCCCATCTCTGATAGTGGCACATGTCTAAATCAAATCCCATCACATTGGATCACCACATACATTGGTGCTGGTAGCGTAACCATGCAATGTGCATCCCTCCATCGGGATTGATCTATCTATCCCTGATGTGGAGGGATTTGATTGGACAGTAGGTTATTGTCATAGATCAGGTCCACGCAAGGCCCATAAGAGATAGGGCACATGTAAGGCATGTATGAAAGTAGTTTGGTACCCAACCATCTCTGACATAGGTCTGTTGTCTCATTAAATCCTACCACATCAGGGCGGAGGCAACTAGTCCAGGTGTGGATGTGTCTACAACTTTCATTTGACAGGTAGACAGTGTAGTGCATAGCAAATTGATTAGTCAGAATTTTTTTTTGAATCTGGATCCTCTGCTCAAACCGAGCAGAGGATGTGGATTTTGTTTTTTTCCTAGAAAATTGGGATCCCATGCTTGTCACAAATAGGAAATTCCTGTTTATTGCAAAGTGACTGAGCCACATCATCACAAACGGTATTTAATGCAGCAGTGTTGACAAAGTCAGTGATGGCATTGACCAATCACGATGTAGGAAAAGAAGAATTTCCTACTTGTGGCAAGCATAAGATAAGGACTCTTTTCCAGCCATTCATTTGCTTTGATACACTTTGCTTCCCTAAGTGTCAAATGGCCTGAGTTGTAGGACAGAAGATCTTATAGATTGTAGCTGAACAGGTGGAAAGCTCAAATTTCATGTGTAAGATCATTACACATTTTCATGCATGTGCGTGGATTTACAAACCAACATCACAAATGGAGGACAGGATGATGGTGCATGGACAGGGTTGGGCTAGGCCCAGCCTGGCCCAAAAAATCAAATCTCCATTTGCTGTCTGAATTTTCCTCATCCATAGAAATGGGAATTTAGAGGTTTGCATCCAATGGTCTACATGCAAGATAGATGCATGTGTTATATAACCCACGGTGTATTTGTAGGATAGGGCACAGTGTACATATGAGGTGGGGTTGGGGTGGGTTAAAATGACTTGATCCAATTCGGTTCAAAGGGACATTGACTGAGTTTTCCTACAACATGACTGAGGTTTCCTACCACACATCCCAACTTACTGTAGTAATATGCAGGCAGCTCTTTCAATGATGCAAACCATCCATGTGTGGCACCAGATTGGATATTGCACCTGGTACACCACTCCATGGCGGGATTTGGTTGGACAGAAGGCCACTAATTCGGTTAAGCTGAAATAACAGCGATTGTTAGGCTGTATCGTGACACCATTTCATTGGCCCGCCAGACAGTCCAGCACCTACTTGACCCAACAGCCTTTTGAAAGTTGGTGGGCCCTTCTCTGACTAGTGTTGGCAGGCCAATTAAATGGCGCCATGTCAAAGTTTGATGGAACTCGGTGTTACACTGGCCTAGCCGTTGCTTAACCGAGTCCGCTCCCATGATGTCAGTTGGGTACTATCCCCACCTGGGTTGTAGATTCTGTGGTGATCCTGCCGCTATTGACCAATGTCCATGGTGACCTGACATGGTGAGATTTGATTGGGTCATGTGCCTATGTCAAGGAGGGGCCCACTAAGGCATGCTTGAAAGGAGTTTGGATCGTCTGCTCGGCTTCAACAGGGTTTTCCTGTTTGCTGACCACCTGATTGGTCCAGCACATCACCGACGTTGTTAGCCTCCTGCATTTAATGCAGTTAGTACTGATGTGTGCTGAGCTGGACCAATCAGGCGTCGGCCAATAGGAAAATCCTGTTTAACCCAAGCAGAGGATCCGGATTCGTTTGAAAGATGTCAGGTCAAGTACTAAGTAGTCAAATGGCCCCCATACAGTGGTACATGACTCAATCAAATCCTGCCACGTTCGATCATGAGTTACATTGGTGCTGGTAGTGTATCCACATCAGCATCCCTCTGCTTAGACCGATCTTCCTCTATCCCTGATGTGGTGAGATTTGATTGGATGGTAGGCCACTGTTTGAGATGGGCCCATGCAAAGCATGTTTGAAAGTTGTCTTTGACAGAGGCCTGCCTTCCAATTAAATCCTACGACATTAAGAGCGGAGGCAGCTGGACTAAGTGGGGATGTATCCACAACTTTTACTTATCAGGTGAACAGAAAAGTACAAAAGCAAATATGAGGGTCCGAATTTTTTTTCTTTTTTTTTCTTTTTTTCTAGCCATTTACTTGCTTTGCTATGCTTTTCTTCCCAAGGTGTAAAATGGCCTTAGTTGTAGGACAGAAAATCTTATACATTGTAGGTCACCTGATGGAAAGCTCAAATTTCATACGTATAAGATCATGACACATTTTCATGCAAGCGTGTCGATTTGCAAACCAACCTCACAAATGCAGGGTAGGGTTGGGTGTGGATAGGGTTGGTGCTAGGCCCAGCCCGGTCCAAAACATTAAATCTCTATTTCCCAGCTGAATTTTCCTCATCCATGTTTTAATGAAGCGGAAAAGATATGAGAATTTAGAGGTTTGCATCCAAAGGCCTACATGCAAGATGCATGTGTTATATAACGGACCTTGTGTTTGGAGGTTAGAACATGTGTACATATGAAGTGGGGTGGGGGTGGGTTAAAATGACTTGAAACAATCGGTCCAAAGAGGGACTGACTGAAGTTTCCTACAACATATACGAACTTAGTGCAGTGATGTACAGGCAGACTTTAGCCATTGGAAGGGCACGCTTTTTCAATGACGGTCAGAATTTCGTTTGACAGGTGGATCAGAAATTACAAAGCAAATTGACGGTCAGAATTTCATTCCAGCCATTCATTTGTTTTGATATGCTTTGCTCCCCCCGTGAGCTGTCAAATGACCTGAGCTGTAGGACAGAGGATCTATACAATGTAGCCCACCTAAGGAAAAGGCTCAGATTTCACCGTGTAATATCATGGCAAACCAACATGACAAATGGAGGGTAGGGATGGCGACCTACGGTTGTGGATTGCGTCCACCCTGGTCGGACCTTTAAGCTTCTGATGAGATCTGTGTGGAGCCCACCATGATGTATCTGTTTATCCATGCCATTCATCCCTTTTCAGATCATGAGGCCAAAAATACGCTCGAAGGGACCACACCAAATAGAAAGCTTTAGGTTGTATTAAATGCAAAAGTAAGCAATTGTGGTCAACTAGATAGGTTTTTTTTTTTTGGTCAGTCGTGCAACCCACCCACCCAGTCATGCAACCCTGACAGCAGGGTGGATATTTTACCACCGATGGGTTTGAACCCGAGACCCTTTGTTGAAACTCCGCATAGCCTACCAATGTGACAAGACCCGAACCCATCGTGTTAGAAAAAATGGATAAATTGTTGGATCTGCCTCTTTTTTAGGTCCATACCCTAACCATGATGTTAGAAAAGGGATAGATGACGTGGATAATTATATACACGAAGGTGGCCCACCCAGATATGGTCAGACTCAATCCACTTCTGCAGTGGGGCTAGGTCTGGCCCGATGGTTCGGGGCCTTGCCTCATTAGGTGGACTCTGCGGAGTTTCAACAAGGGGTCTCGGTTTCGAAACTCATGGTGAAATATCCACACCACTGACAACACGAGTGGGTGCGTTGCATGACTGACTGGGTGGGTGGGTTGCATGACGGACCAAAAAAAAAGAAAAAAGGTCCGGCTTGTCCAAAAAGTCAAATCTCCATTTCCCGTCCAAATTTGCCTATATTCCATCTGTTGATGAAGTGGAAAAGGATGGCCTCATGCAAGAAGCATGTGTTATATAACCGAAGGTGTATTTGCATGGTAAGACACGTGTACATATGAGGTGAGTTCGAGGTGGGTTAAAAGAGGGACGGGGATTGCCTGCAAAAGCCTTTCGCAGGCATCTCTTACTCTTTGAATCTAGGTGGGGCCCACCGTGATGTTAGTGAGAAATTTACGCCCTCCAACCATTTTGTGAGATCATTTTAGGCGTTGAGACAAAAAATGAACGGGATCCAAGACTCAAGTGGGCTGAAAACGTCACTGTTGAACTTTCACAGTTGAAATATTCGTGGGGCCATTGAAGTTTTGAATCGGGATAATATTTGTGTTTTTAGTTCATCTCAGTAGGAATGACATTATAAAAGGTATGGATGGCATATAAACATCTCTATGGGCCCCATAGAGGTTTCAAGGGTATGAATTTCCCTACCCACCTTTTGCTTTATTGCGGCCCACTTGAGTCTTGGATCCAATTCATTTTGGTCTTAACACCTAAAATGATCTCATAAAATGGTTGGACGACGTAGATTTCTCACAAACATCACGGTGGGCCCCACCTAGATTTTGAGCGTAGGAGATGTTTGCGAAAGGCTTTCTGAGGCAATCTGCGTCCTTAAAAGAGCTTGGATTAGGTAGTACCCCTTCCTATGCACAGCTCAAGATAGGCTAGTATGTGTCACACGCACGTATTGGTGGAGGGTAGATTTGTGACTTGTCACGTCTACTCTCCACCAATACCTGCATGGTCTTAACGCTTAAACTGATTTCACAAAACGGTTGGACGACGTAGATTTTGTAACGCCCCAAAATTTCGGTTCTTATGGATTCCACGATAGGCCGAATTCTTAGGTCTTATCTAAGATGTATCAAGGGTGAATTCCTCAACATATCATTATTTCTTCGTATATTTGAAATTTAGTAGCATTCAAGCATAGTGACGGAAGATAAACAGATGATTTAATGAAATTCTAATCTACGTTATCATCACAAAGTTCTTGAAACTAAACCAAACAAAGAATCAATTCTTATATTCATTAAAAAAAATCTATTACAATTGTGGACTAAAGATGTAAATTATGCTGAAATAATACATAATTAAATAAAATCTTCAATAAGTCACTCCAACTTCATCATCCGTCATCTATGCCGCGAGCCTTCGAACACCTCGTCGTAGTGTTCAATTCACTTACTGGATCTTCACTTAAATTATCTAAGATGTGGTTGGATAACGTTAAACGTTATTATAGTGGGGGGATATGACACAGAGCAAACGCAAGTAAGATATTATCATTTAATCAAATCAAAACAACCCTGTAAAAGATTTTTGTTAATGCAATGGATGACATGCATGCTCTAGCTAAGGCGCCTTGACTAAATGAGACATGACTTATTCCAACTCTTCTCACCAGCCACTAGTCACCAGAGTCCACGATGAAGCGGGTAATTCCACAACTTCATGTTAACAAACCCAGCCAATAGAGGTGATGGCCCCCCATCCCCCTACCACAAGCTAGTGCCACAGCGCCCGCAGGGCTGATCCACCAGGTCGGGTCCAGTGAATGCATGATTAGTTCCACCTTTAATTAAGTTTATCATCCAGTCAATTAAACGATGCTCACGACTAATGACCACTCCTTACCTCAATTAGTTTAAGGAAGCTCAATGTCACTATGGGGGGCTCGTCACCCAGCATAGGCCGACAGCTCAGGCTTAGTGGCCCATACCACCAACCCTAGCTCATGAAACTTTTCGTATTCATCAATCTCATTCATCAAAGGGTCCATCACAGGTAACATATCAAACAAGGATCCCTTGGCACGTATCCAACAATGCACACGGTGGTGCCCAACTCAACATCATGGCATATATAACTAACAACACCTACACGGTAATGCCAACACTTAAATCCTCAACGTCAAGGCATATCATTCAATAATACACATGGTGATGCCAATTCTTATTATGTACAACCAATGCGGCACATTCTTCCAAAAATATACACATGGTAATGCCAACATAACAAGGCCTAGCACGGGCTTCATCTCTTTACATCAACGGTTACATCAGTATGGGGTTGAGGGGTGTTTACTTAACATAACATCCATATACAATATCTCACAATTCCTTCTCTAACCAATTAAGCATGGTTCATACATCAAGATTCAACATACATGACAAGGAACATCATACAAATCATATTTACGTGGAGAGATTTCAACAAGCACAATTTCAAGAAATCATATAACCAAAACTCTAATTTCTAAGCTTAAATCAACATACAACTCAATATCATCATGGCTAGGCTTAAAGGAAATCCCTACCTCTTAAAGTTGGATGATTTGCATCGTTGCTAAGGCTGTGTAAGCTCGCTCAGATCTAAAACCTATGATGTTGAACGAAAATCACGAGGTTAGGGTGTAAATCGAAACGATTTTCACTGATTTAATCACCTAGGGTTAGAATTTTACTTAGGGTTAGGGTTTATGATAGACTTAGGAAATAAAATCATAGTTTACCAGTTCATACCTCTCACAACAGCGACTCAACTCGAAATTCCAGCAAGTTGACTCGATTTGGCTCGGTTCTTCTTCCTTTCCTTCTTTTCTTTCTTGGTCTTTCTTCTTTCTTCCTGGCATGGGATAGATGTCCAGCAACGACGACGACAACAGGGGTTTAGGCCCTCTTTTCTTTTACAAAATTCTCTCATATTAGCCCCCCTCTCTCCTTACCCGAACTCACACACACTCTCTCTCTCTCTCTCTCTCTCTCTCTCAAGGCTTTTTATAGCATTTAAGGGAGCTACATATAGGGCCTCACGGTCGGTGCACAGTCGGTGAAGGATACGACGCAAAAGATCTTCGGTTTCCCGGTTCGAGTGGGAGACGGTGTGACTCCCACACCTTGCGATCTACATCCCATGAGGATCATCCAAAGGTTGGGTGAAGTCCACATGAAGGACCTAAAAGAAACCCCGAGTGTCCATGTAAAACGTTGGTTCGGATCTCGACCTATCTTAGTTTAGACGGTGATTTGGAGCGGCCCATAGCGTCGGCTATTGGCTTCAGAACGTGGACGACCTTGGGTTTCGGTGGGGCGGGGTTCTAATGGACGGGTTGGATAAGTCAGTGGGGTCCAGATGGTGGATGACGTGCAACGCACGGGTCGGCAGCGAACCACGCTGTTACGTGAGGAAGAAGAAGACCTGAATCCTCTTTTGATTTCTTTCTTTTAATAATGTGCTCCGCGCATGTGTACCAATGTGTTACGCTGCTCTTACGAGCGGGATCCACTCTAGGAGGATCGGGATAACTTGATCCGTCCAACAGGTATGAATCATCATTTTAGCCACTGACAACAAAATTGAGGCAGATCCGTGTTAACGTGGGCCATTTATGTAACGATTTCTGATTAGGGCATTTGTAAGATGATCGAAATGCTGAAATTTGACATGTATGGTTAAAATGTGCCCAAAAGCTCATATACGAAGTTTTGTGTGAAAGCGATTGTCAGAAATTATAATACTTAAAAATAGGTGTGTTAACTTAAGTTTATCTAATGGCATTTTCGTAATTAACTAAAAACAGTGAGATTTTTGAAATTCTGATCTTTCTACAACGTTTATAAGATTATTCTAAGCAACTTTTGTAAAAGGTCCCCTATCGGATCTCCTACGGATGGTCCCTTGTTTTCAAAACAAGATAAACGTATAATATTTAATCGAAATAAAATAAAATAAAATATTCAAAAATATTTAAATACTTTCTAAAATTCTGGGGCGTTACAGATTTCTCACAAACATCACGGTGGGCCCTACCTAGATTTCGAGCGTAAGAGATGTTTGCGAAAGGCTTTCCCAGGCAATCCGCGTCCTTAAAAGAGCTTGGATTAAGTACTACCCCTTCCTGTGCACAGCTCAAAATAGGCTAGTATGTGTCACACGCTCGTATTGGTGGAGGACAGATGTGTGACTGTCACGTTTTCTCTCCACCAATACCTATGTGACATGTACTAGCCTGTCCCGAGCTCTGCACAGGTAGGTAGTACCTAAAGTTAGTGTTAAAATTACTTTATCCAATGCAGCCCAGAGGGGACTGGCTGAGGTCCAGTACAACACTTGTAGTAGATGTCACCAAGTTCTATGATCCCCACCATGAGGTACGTATCATATCCTTATCGTCCGTCCATTTGGTGAGATTGTTATAAGGGTTAAGCCAAAAAATAAGATAGATTGTAAGATCAAGTGGACCACATTGCAGAAAACAATAGGAGTTTTGAATGTCTACCATTGAAACTTTCTCGGGGTCACTGAAGTTTTGGATCAATACAATATTTGTTTTTTTCTCTTCATCCAGGTTTGTGTGACCTTATAAATAAATTGGATGGAGAAATAGCATTATGGTGGGCCCTTCGAATGATTTAATGGTGGGAATCATTGTCCCCACTACTATTTGTGATGTGGTCTATTTGGGCGTTGGATATAACTCATTTTTGGGCACATTCCCTAAAACGATCATGACAAATGGATGGTTAAGGTAGATAGAATAAATATATCATGGACTTTGATCTTCTTTCCATCCGCTAGTTACGGAGCTTGAGGATTGTGAAGCTCTTTTGCTCGCTCCATGTACATACACCAACAAGGTCAATGGTATGCTTTGGATTAGCTGGTCTACTGAACACCAGGGACCTCGCTTGTGTATATATATGGCCCGTGCAGAAAAGCTCGATGGTCCTTGAGCCCCGTAACCATATAAACCAGAGAAAGAAGATCAAAGTTCTATGGGCTCCACCAACATGTATTTATTAGATCTATACCTTCCATTCATTTGTTGAGATCATTTTAGGGAATGTGCCTAAAAAGTGTCATATCCAACACTCAAGTGGACCACATCACAAATAGTAGAGGGGACAGTGATTCCCATTGTTAAAATATTTGTAGGGCTCACTATAATGTTTTTTCTTCTTCAAATTTGTTCAAATCCTGCCCCGTCGGATCACCACATACATTGGTGGTGGCAAAGTAACCATACAATCCATATCTTTCTGCTTAGACCGATCTACTTCCGTCCCTGATGTGGTGAGATTTGATTGGACAGTAAGCTGCTGTTAGAGATGGGGCCAGCGCAAGGCACATTTAAAAGTTTTTCGGTGAAGTACACTGAGCCATTTTTTACGAAGGCCCGCTGTCCGATTAAATCTTACAACATTAGGGTGGAAGCAGCTTAGTCTAAGTGTGAATGTGTCCACAACTTTGACTTAACAGCTAGATAGAAAAGTACAAAGCAAATTGGTGGTCAGAATTTCTTTCTAGCCATATCATTTTCTTTGATATGCTTCGCTCACCCCAAATGTCAAATGGCTTGAATTGGAAGACAGAAGATCTTATACATTGTAGCTAACCTAATGGAAAGCTCATATTTCACACAGAACATCTTGATACGTTCTCACGTGTGCTTGTGGGCTAGCAGCCCGACGTGACAAATGGGAATCTGGATCATCTGCTTAGAAATAATAGGATTTTCTTGTTTCAGGCGACCACATTGGTATAAGGAAGCATTGACTGCATTAAATGCAATCAGTGCTGATGTGGACCAATCAGGTCGGCGCAAAATAGGAAATTCCTGTTATTGCCAAGCAGACGATCCAGATTCGACAAATGGATAGTAGGGTTGGTGATGGACTGGTTTAGGGCCAAGAAATGAGAATTTAGAGGTTTGAAACCAACCACTGGGTTGGTGATGGACTTAGTTAGGGCCAAACTGAGAATTTAGAGGTTTGAAACCAACGACAGCATGCAAGATGCATGTTGTATATAGATGATGTATTTGTAGGATAGGACACATCTATCTCTCTTATATATGAAGTGGGGTCAAGGTGGGTTAAAATGACTAGATCCAATGTGATCCAAACGTGGACTGACTGAGGTTTCCTACAACACGTCGCTACTTTGTGCAGTGACATACAGGCAAACTTTAATTGTGGGTAGGGTGCCTTCTTTCAATGACCCAAACCATCATCTTGCATGCCTTCTTTCAACGACAGCATGCAAGATGCATGTTGTATATAGATGATGTATTTGTAGGATAGGACACATCTATCTCTCTTATATATGAAGTGGGGTCAAGGTGGGTTAAAATGACTAGATCCAATGTGATCCAAACGTGGACTGACTGAGGTTTCCTACAACACATCGCTACTTTGTGCAGTGACATACAGGCAAACTTTAATTGTGGGTAGGGTGCCTTCTTTCAATGACCCAAACCATCAATTTGAGGTACCGGATTGGGTACTGCGCCCCTACTTGTGTAGAAGGAGGTGCAGACACATGTACCACTCTATGGTCAGGTTTGGATGGACACAAGGTCATTGATTCAGTTAAGCTGGAATAACATCGACTGTTAGGCTGTGTCGTGGCACCATTTCATTGGCCCACCAGACACAGTCCAACACCTTCTTGACCCAACAAGCTTTTGAAAATTGGTGGGTCCTTCTCTAACCAATGTCTAGCGGGCCAATGAAATGATGCCACGTTAGAGTCTAATGGAACTCAATGTTACACTGCCCTAAGGCTTAGCTGAATCCGCTCCCTTTCTTGACGTCCATTGGGTACTATCCCCACCTAGGTTGTAGATTGTTTGGTGACCCTATCACTACCGACCAAAATGTTCACTGTGACCTGATATGGTGGGATTTGATTGGGCCACATTCCAATGTCATTTGTGTATGTAGTTTATTGGGCCCCATCTCTGACAGTGGCACATGTCCCAATCAAAACCCGTCACATTGGATCACCACATATATTGGTGCTGGTAGCGTAACCATGCAATCTGCATCTCTCCATCTGGATTGATTTGTCTATCCCTGATGTGGAGGGATTTGATTGGACAGTAGGCTATTGTCATAGATCAGGCCCACGCAAGGCCCATAAGAGATAGGGCACATGCAAGGCATGTTTGAAAGTAGTTTGGTACCCCGCCATCTCTGACATAGGCCTACTGTCCTATTGAATCTTACCACATCAGGGTGGAGGCAACTAGTCCAGGTGTGGATGTGTCTACAACTTTCACTTGACAGGTAGACAGTAAAGTGCAAAGCAAATTGATTGTCAGATTTTTTTTTTTTTGCGGATCCTCTGCTCAAACTAAGTTTGCCACAAATTGGAAATTCCTTGTTGCAAGTGACTGGGCCACATCATCACAAACTGTATTTAATGCAGCAGTGTTGACAACTTCATGAGTGATGGCATGGACCAATCACAATGTAGGAAAATAGAAATTTTCTGTTTGTGGCAAGCAGAGGATCGGGACTCTTTTCTAGCCATTCATTTGCTTTGATACGCTTTGCTTCCCTAAGTGTCAAATGGCCTGAGTTGTAGGACAAAAGACCTTATACATTGTAGCTGAACTGATGGAAAGCTCAAATTTCATGTGTAAGATCATTACACATTTTCATTCATGTGGGGGCTAGGCCCAGCCTGGCCTGCAAAAAGTCAAATCTCCATTTGCTGTCTGAATTTTCCTCATCCATTGATGAAGTTGAAAAGAAATGGGAATTTGCATCCAATGGTCTACATGCAAGATAGATGCATGTGTTATATAACCCACGTTGTATTTGTAGGATACGGCACATTGTACGTATGATGTAGGGTTGGGGTGGGTTAAAATGACTTGATCCAATTCGGTTCAAAGGGGGATTGACCGAGTTTTCCTACAACACGATTGAGGTTTCCTACTGCACATCCCAACTTACTGTTGTAAGATGCAGGCAGCTCTTTTAATGATGCAAACTATCCATGTGTGGTACCAGATTGGATATTGCACCTGTCTGTATCAACAGAGGTACAGACACTTGTACCACTCCATGGTGGGATTTGGTTGGATAGAAGGCCAATGATTCGGTTAAGCTGAAATAACATCGATTGTTAGGCTATGTCGTGGCACCATTTCATTGGCCCACCAGATAGTCCAGCACCTACTTGACCCAACAGCCTTTTGAAAGTTGGTGTGCCCTTTTCTGACTTGTGTTGGCAGCACAATAAAATGGCGCCATGTCAAAGTTTGACGGAACTTGGTGTTACACTAGCCTAGCCGTCGCTTAACCGAGTCCGCTCCCATAACGTCAGTTGGGTACTATCCCCACCTAGGTTGCGGATTGTGTGGTGATCCTGCCACTATCAACCAATGTCCATGGTGACTCGACATGACGAGATTTGATTGGGCCATGTGACTATGTCAAGGAGGGGCCTACTAAGGCATGTTTGAAATGAGTTTGGATTGTCTGCTCGGCTTCAATAGGGTTTTCCTGTTTGCTGATCACCTGATTAGTCCAGCTCAGCACCGACGTTGTTAGCCTCCTGCATTTAATGTAGTTAGTACTAACGTGTGCTGAGCTGGACCAATCAGGCGTTGGCAAACAGGAAAATCCTTTTTAAGCCAAGTGGAGGATTCAGATTCATTTGAAAGATGTCAAGTACTAAGTCCTCAAATGGCCCCCATCTCTGATAGTGGTACATGGCTCAATCAAATCCTGCCATGTCCGGTCATGAGTTACATTGGTGCTAGTAGTGTATCCAAGTCTGCATAATTCTACCTAGATTGATCTTCCTCTGTCCCTGATGTGGTGGGATTTGATTGGACGATAGGCCGCTGTCTAAGATGGGGCCCACACAAAGCATGTTTGAAAGTTGTCTTTGACAGAGGCCTGCCGTCTAATTAAATCTTACGACATCGAAGGCGGAGGCAATTGGACTAGGTGGGGATGTGTTTACAACTTTTACTTATCAGGTGGACAGAAAAGTACAAAAGCAAATATGACGGTTAGAATTTTTTTTTCTAGAATTTTTTTTTCTAGCCATTCAGTTGCTTTGCTATGCTTTTCTTCCCCAAGTGTAAAATGGCCTCAGTTGTAGGACAGAAGATCTTATACATTGTAGGACACCTGATGGAAAGCTCAAATTTCATATGTGTAAGATCATGACACACTTTCATGCATGCGTGTGGATTTGCAAACCAACCTCACAAATGGAGGGTAAGGTTGGCTGTGGATAGGGTTGGTGCTAGGCCAAAACGTTACATCTCCATTTCCCAGCTAAAATTTCCTCATCCATGCATTAATGAAGTGGAAAAGAAATGAGAATTTAGAGGTTTGCATCCAACGGCCTACATGCAAGATGCACGTGTTATATAACGGACCTTGTTTTTGGAGGTTAGGACATGTGTTACGTATGCAGTGGGGTGGGGGTGGGTTAAAATGACTTGAACCAACTGGTCCAAAGAGGGACTGACTGAAGTTTCCTACAACATATACGAACTTAGTCCAGTGATGTACAGGCAGACTTTAGCCATTGGAAGGGCATGCTTTTTCAATGACCCAAACCTTCTATGTGATAGACCCTACCAACTTGTACCACTCTATGGTGGGATTTAGTTGGACAGAAGGTCACCATCAGAGATGGCCTGTGAAGTATTTACTTGAGAATTCAGATCCTCTGCTCGGTATTAACTGTGAATCCCTGTTTGTGGCCAACCTCATTGGTCCACGTCCGCACTGACATTGTCAGCACCTATGCATTAAATGTAGCAGGTGCTGATGTAGACCAATGAGGTCGGCCTAAAGAGGCTCTTCCTGTTAAAACCGAGAAGAGGATCCAGATTCTTTACTTAACAGTAGCCTGATTTGGTCAGGTTAAAATAACCTTGAGTTTTGTCAGCTAGTGATGTAGCGCCATTTCATTGACTCACCAGCAAGGCCCGACACCTACTTGACCCAACCATCTTTTAAAATTTGGTGGGCCCTTGTCTAACAAGCGTTTGGTGAGCCAATGAAATGTCGCCACATCACAGACTGACGGAACTCGGCATTAACCTAGTCTAACCCTAGCATGACCGAATCCACTTACTTGACATTGATTGGGTACCATCCCCACTTGAGATGCGAATTGTGTGCTGGCCAATGTCCACAATGACTCAACATGGCGGGATTTGATTGAGCCATGTGCTGTTGTCTAGGAGGGGCCCATATCAAACTGTGGCACATGGCCCAATCAAATCCCGCCATGTTGGATCACCACATATGTTGGTGGTTGCAGTGTAACCATGCAATTTACGTCCCTCAACTTGGGTCAAGCTCCCTCTGTTCTTAATGTGGTGGAATTTGATTGGACGACAAGCCACTACCAAAGATGCGTTGCATGCAAGGCATGTTTGAAAGTTGTTTGGTCGTGTAGATTGAGCCATCTTTGACAGTGGCCTGCTGTCCAATTAAATCTCACCACATCAGTGCCTAGGCGGCTTGGTCTCGGTGTGGAAGTTTCCAACCTTCACTTGATAGGTGGATGGAGAAGTACAAAAGAAAATTGATGCTAGAATGTCTTTCTAGCCATTCATTTTTTTTGTTATACTTTTTGCCCAAGGTGTCAAATGTCTAATTGTGTTCTAGGACAAGATCTTATACATTGTAGCTCACCTGAATGAAAGCTCAGATTTCACACGTGTAACATGGTCACACGTGTAACAAACCAACATGACAAATGGAGTGTAGGGTTGTCAATGGAGTGTAGGATGGAGAAGTACAAAAGAAAATTGATGCTAGAATGTCTTTCTAGCCATTCATTTTTTTTGTTATAATTTTTGCCCAAGGTGTCAAATGTCTAATTGTGTTGTAGGACAAGATCTTATACATTGTAGCTCACCTGAATGAAAGCTCAGATTTCACACGTGTAACATGGTCACACGTGTAACAAACCAACATGGCAAATGGAGTGTAGGGTTGTCAATGGACTAGGTTTGGGCTAGGCCCATCCCGGTCCCAAAGTCAAATCTCCACCTACCATCTGAATTATCCTAAACCATTAGGTGATGAAGTGGAAAAGAAATGAGAATTTAGTGGTTTGAAACCAACTGCCTCCAAACAAGATGCATGTGTTATAAAACCAACGTTGTGTTTGAAGGGAAGGACCGTGTACATATGAAGTCCCGTCGGGGGTGGGTTAACATGACTTGATCCAATGCAGTCCAAGGGAGAGAACATGAGGTTTCCCACACATCCCAACTTACTACAGTAATATACTGGCTGACTTGAGCCATTAGACGGGTGCCCTCTTTTAATGACCCAAACCTTTCGTATTAGACGGATTGGGTGCTTCTGCCCTTTCATGTACCAACAATAGTGAATTTGTGGTGGGCCACAGTTGGAGATGGCCTGGTCAAGTATTTTCTTGATGACATCCTGATTTGGTCAAGATGAATTAACAAAGAGTTCTGTTAGACTGTGAGGTGGCGCCATTTCATTGGCCCACCAGACATGGTCTAACACCTACTTGATCCAACCACCTTTTGAAAGTTGGTGGACCCTTTTTTGACAAGTGTCTTGAGAGCCAATGAAATGGCATCAAGTCACAGCTAGATGGAACTTGGTGTTATCCTGACCCCACCTTGGCTTGACCAAATTTTCTCCCTTACATGGCATCAATTGGGTACCATCCCCACCTGCGACACGGTTTGTGTGGTGACCTTCCTACTATTGACCAATGTCCATGGTGAATTGACTTGGCATGATTTGATTGGTTTATGTCCTGATGTCGAGGAGGGGCACCCACA
The DNA here is from genome assembly GCA_003013855.2 of Liriodendron chinense. Classification (NCBI taxonomy): domain Eukaryota; kingdom Viridiplantae; phylum Streptophyta; class Magnoliopsida; order Magnoliales; family Magnoliaceae; genus Liriodendron; species Liriodendron chinense. The sequence goes on from ML058531.1 coordinate 557,650, forward strand.
AGATGTTTGAAAGTTGTTAGGTCAAGTATGTACTCGATTGGGCCCGATCTTTGACAAAGGCACATGACCCAATCAAATCTTGCCACTTCGGATCACCACATATGTGGTGATAGTAGCATAACCACGTAATCTGTAACCCTCTGCCTGGACTGAGCTCCCTCGATCCATCCATGATGTGGTGAGATTTGATTATATGACAGCCCATAACCAGAGATGGGACTAGGGATGGTTAACGAGCCAAACTATTTGTGAACGTACGATTTGAGTTTGGTTCAATTAAAGCTTGTTTGAGTTTGTTTGATTAGTAAACAAACCAAACTCAAACTTTGTTTTTAGGTTCGATTAGTAATCAAACCAAACTCAAACAGGCATGAGTTCGGTTCTGTTAGGCTCGATAGGGTTCGTTTATAGCTAAGAAAACATTATTTCTTATGATATTGGATCTGTTGCATTTTTTAGCTCCTGCCGTGAAACAATTTCATGAAATGTATGAATAGAGTGGATATGGAATATATACATCAAGGTGGGCCCCATAGTAATAGCCTCACCATCTTGACTTTTTTAGATATGGAATATTTGTTGGATATGGAATATATTTTGCAAGGTGGGCCCCACAGTAAGCCCATCCAAAGCTCAAGTGGACTATACCACGCGTCCAACCTATAATGAATTCTAAAGGTGCAACATTTCATTTACACAAGCATTTAAAATGTTGCATATAGGGGTGGTTAATGAACCAAACTATTCGTGAATGATTCGAGTTCGGTTCGATTAAAGCTTGTTTGAGTTCGTTTGATTAGTAAACAAACTAAACCCAAACTCCTACTTGAGTTTTGCTTATCAAACTCAAACCAAACACGGTGGTATTCGGTTCGGTTCGATTCATTTACACCCCTAGATGGGACCCACATGAGGTATGCTTGAAAGTTGTTCGATTGAGTAGACTAGGTCTTCTTTGACAGTGGTCCGTTGTCCAATTAAACCCTACCGCATTAGGGAGGATGGGTCGCATCCACAACTTCCAAATGTAATTTGCGTGTGGATGAGAATTGCATGGTGACTCCAACATCGTGTAACATAGTGGTGTTGAGAAGTGGCACAATCTGATTAGTCCAAGTGCAATTTTGTGGGGTGGAAGCAGATTGGGTACTATCCTACCTGTACAGACAATGAGATTGGTATTGGCATGACATGGTAGGATTTGATTGAACGGGGAGCTTTTGTTAAAGATGCGGCCCATGAAAGTTGTTTGAATTGAAATAGGCACTTGAAATTGCTATTTGATCAAATCCTGCCACGTTTGGGGTGCAAAAAGCTCGGGGCATCCACAACTTTCAAACATGCTTTACTTGCGTGGGGCTTAGATGGCATGGTGAACCTAACAGTACCACATAGCTTGATGATGTTGGGATGTGGTGGGATTTGATTTGGCCTAGTGTTGGAAACAAATTGGTTATTGCCTTTGCTTGTAGCGATATCGGTACAGGCACAATGTAGGGGGATTTGATTGAATGACAAACCATTGTTAGAGATGGGGCTCATGTAAAGCGTGTTTGAAAGTTGTTCTCATCAAGCCCACCTTTGACATTTGTCAGTCCAATAAAATCCTACCACATCAAGAGCAAATTAGAGATGCGTTTCCAACTTTCAAACAAGCTTGTTTGAAAGTTGGTCACGCACATACTTGATCGGCTTGTTTCTAACAGTGGCTTGACATTCAATCAAATCCTATCAAGTTGTGTTTGTACTGACGCCAGTACAACGAGGGATAGTATACCAAATCTACATCCTTTTGTGGTTGAGCACGTACTCGACCTAATAACTTTCAAACTTGCTTCACATGGGCCCCATAGTTGACAGGCATGTGCCCCAAGCCCAAACTCAACAACACCAAGAAATATGGTGTTAGGGTCAGAAGAAGAATGCCCTTGACAAAGTGCCTTATCATTGGCCTGCAGAAGCTGTCAGAGTGGGGCCAACGACTTTCACGTTACTCAATCCTTCTCTGATAGGTGTTTTGCATGTCAATGATAAGGTGCCATTTCAGGGTAATACTTAATTTGCTCCTATGCCAACCTTCAGTGGCAAGGCACAATCAGTAATGACGTGGACCAATCAGCTCAGCGCAAAATAACATTTTCCTATTTTTTCTGAACAGAGATCCTCACGGAGACGGGAGAATTCCCTAGATCCACAGGGATGTATTCTATCAAACCTTTTACTTATGGGTGGGTTTGCTGAAAGCCAACTCAGACAAGAATACTTTTTTGATATTGGCTTCTCATATGGGGTGTGTTAAATCCAACTGGTCATCACGTGTGGTCCCATTGTATGGGATCTTCATTTTTAGACCTTTTGTTAATTTCTTTGCATGTCGTTATTTATAAGCATGCGTACCATGTGTACCACCTGTTTTTTTTTTTCAACAACCAAAAATCAATTAAACATAGAACCAGGGAACAACACCTAAGGCAAGCCCAACCAACAAAAAAGCCCTAGGGACCCGCCTAACCTAAGAACAACTATACAACAGCTACCCCTACATTGTTCACATGGAAGAAAACTAACAATAACACATTCGGGCAAATCGTGGCTAAAAAAAAATATGCCTCGGCCCGCCTATCATATGAGAAAGGCCGCTATTCTTAGCCCGCCTAAATACTTTCCCTAATATTTTTTTTTTAAAAGATTTTATATCATATCACCTGAAAAGGGACTTTACAAGGAGAGACCATTCGGGCAGCCACCATTACAAAAAAACAGGAGGCCACCAATCATATTCTCCCGGTTAACCACTGAAACTAACAAAGACCCATCACTTGGACCTTCCTTGGCTATCTCACGACTCTCTAATAGCACCCAATCCAGTTTTGTCCTAAGACCAACTTTTCCCTAATAACTGCTACCAACAACCTTGTATTTTGAAAAACCATCGAACTTTGCGAGGCACTGCCCATCTTAGCCAGAGTATCTGCTACCTGATTCCCTTCTGTAAGAATATGGACCACCTTGATCCCTCGCTTGAAGAGCTATAAACCTAGCCCTCAAGTACCATAGATTCCAAGGAAGCTTCGAACTTTTCACTAGCACATCCACCACCGAAGTTGAATTCGTTTCCACTGATGATTTTTGTGCAGCCACGGGCTACACTAGTAGATAGCCCCTTGATTAAAGCTCTAGCTTCGGCTGAGGAGTTCGTCCCGATCCCATAGCTGCTAACAAACTCGAAAATGAACTTACCATTCTAATCCCTGCACACTCCTCTTCCCGTGTTCCTCGGGTTTCCACGACACAAACCGTCCACGTAACTTTCACCCACCATTCCTTCGGCCTAGACCACCTAATCACTCACCAAAAAAGATTTTCTTGCCTCTTAAGGTGAATGTGAAGGTATTGAAGAGTTGTCCTTCTAGCTTTGAAAATTTCTGTTGTAGCTGAAAAAAATGACTGATGTACCTCATCCAACCGAGGACCCTAAATACCACTCTGCATTTTTCCACTCCCTTGCCTTTGAATCTGCTACCATTTCTCTCTCGCCAAATCTCCCAGATCTTTAGGTTAGGAGCTAGACCTCTTAAATTGGAGTAAGAGTCCATGGCCGACGCTTCTCACCACCAATGCGAGAGCCGAGCTTCCAACGATTGATCTCGGAAACAAAACACATCAAATGCATTGCTGAAGTAGGTCCAAACCTGTTGAGATAGCGCACTAAGTGAGAATAGGTGATCAATTGATTCAGTGGCAGTAGCGTTCTCTAGCGGACAATAATTGCATTTCGAAGCTAGAGATATTCCTTTCGCTTGGACCCTTTCGTCCACTGGGATTCCTTTTAGGAGCATCTTCCAAACGAACATCGAAATCTTCGGTGGAAACTTTGCATGCCACACCCACCTTGCCCAATTCTTATTGCCCCTAGCGGTTCTACTCAGATTCCAAGCAGATTTCATAGAGAATTCACCAGACAACTCGAGAGGTCAAATTTGGCTATCTGCATAATCAATAACAATCATGCCTTCACCCTCAATGTGCCCACGCACTTCTGGGGTAATAAGAGAAATCGCCGGTGATTTTTGAATGATACCCTCATGGCTCAGAGGATCTTCGACTTGGAGACTCCTTAGATGGGAGGGCACTTGCTGCCCACAAATATCTTCAAACGGACCAAGCCTGTTCAATTGTCTGACCATAAACTACACTCGCCTGTCCCCACCATCCAGCGAGATTGCTGATCCATTAAGGGGAGAAGTTTTAGCACGCTCTTCCACAGAAGGGAGGCCACTCTGGCCCTAGACCTGGGAACCGCTGAACGACTATTCCACCCATATTTAGACTTCATAATATAGCCCAGGCCTAGCCGATCAAGGAACAACAAGCTGTGGATGAACCCTGGTGTCTCTGACTAACCACCAAATTAATACGGTAGAAAGTTGGGATTCACTCCCAATCCTGGCCAGCGCGTCCACCACTAAATTCACTTCTTTTAGGGCATATGAAATCATCACCTCAATATTCTTCATGTGGCCCTTAATCTGGGCTCTCCAGTACCTCAAGTGCCAGTTAGATTGCATGGTGGAGTTTAGCACATCCACTATCACCCTGGAGTCGCTCTCTATAATTATCTTGTGTAGCCCTCGCACTGCACAAAAGGACAGGCCATCCACCAATGCTCTAGCTTCCGCTCTCACGTTAGTACCTACACCGAACCCCATGGAGAAGGCGAAAATGGCCTTCCTATCACGACCCCTACAGACACCTCCTCCGCCGGCTGGCCCTGGGTTTCCTCGGCCTTCCCATCTCCAGCATGTGCACCACCTGATTACAATACTAGTCTACTTATGAGTGTAGTATTTGAGCATATCTGATTAGCATTACGCAGATGATGAGCAATCTGAACCGTTGATCTAATTGGGCCCATAGAAGATAGAAGATGAATAAAAATCTTCCCGGAATGGAATGATCTAAAACACGGATCAATAGGCAACAAATAAAAAGGTTGAGTTGAAGAATAGAAAAAGGCCCAATCCGGGAGAATTTCAGGCCGTCCCCCATCCTGGATATCACTTGATTGGGTGCAATTTCAGATCCAACACATTTATTATTGGGTTGGATTTGGTCTCTTTGCACCCTTTCTGGATTGATGGGTAAATTATCCAGACCATTCATGTGGTGGGACCCATGGGAGGATATCCAAAATATTTTCACATTTGGATATTTTAAAGGGATTTGTCAATTAATCACCTACCTTTCGGTTCATGGACAAAATATTTTTTGTAAAATATTTTCAAAATATTGTTTAACTTTACACTGTTTAATCAAATAACCACTCACCGTTTGCAAGCTGTATGTATTTGGCATGGTATTTTTGAAATGACTAACATGACCAGAGGCGGAGCCAGGAACGAGGCAATGGTGGGTGCCATTGTTCAGTGTTTTTTTATGGGTCCATTTGAGCTTCGAATCTGCCCTATTCTTTTTATCAAGCCATGAAATGATCTCTCTAAATGGTTAATTGGACGGTGTGGATATAGGCACACATCACGGTGGGGCCCATAGAAAAGCGAGATCACCACAGAACCGTCAAAGCTGGACGCCGATTTGTTTTGCAGGAAGTTCCGCTATGGGAACTTAGGTGGGGCCACTGTGATGTTTGTGAGAAATCCACTCCGTCCATCCGTTTTGTGAGACCATTTTAGAATATGCGACAAAAAAATGAGCCAGATCCAAGACTCAAGTGGGCCGAAAATGTAAGGATTGAATTACACAGTTGAAACATGCGGGGGGCCACAGAAGTTTTGAATCGGTCTACTGATTATTTTCTCAGTTCATCCAAGTAGGAATGACGTTATGAACAGTATGGATGGCATACAAACATCACTGTTGACCAGGGATGTTTCAACGGTAGGAAATTCCCTACCCACCTTTTCTTTCAGTGCGGCCCACTTGAATTTGTAACCAGTTCTTTTTCAGTCTCATGTCCTAAAATGATCTCAAAAAATGAACGGACGGGGTGGATTTCTCACAAACATCACAGTAGGACCCACCTAGTTTTCCGCGCAAGAAGTTTATGACGGACGGTCTTGTCAGGAGCTCTGTGGAGCCCACAGTAATCTATATATTATATCCAAGCCGTCCATTTATTTTGAAAGATGATTTTAGTGTTTGAGCCCAAGGAGGCAGATTGAAGGCTCAAATGGACCACACCACATAAACCAGTGGATTGAAGTCCTGCCGATGAAAACTCAGGGGGGGCATTTGCCCCCTCTCGCCCCTACGTGCTCTGCCCCTGAACATGACCATAGTGAATGCTGTACATCTACCACCTTTCCCAGGTGAAACTACCCAGCATTTTACGATGGTTAAATGACATTTAGGCCATGGTAAATGGGTTACACTCTCTGTGCTTCTTCTCTCCCTACTCTCCTCTCTCATTTTCTCCTTCTCTCCTATGCTACCGTTGAGGCTATTGGAGCAGTGTGTGTCGTTGATGTGGTTGTCTCTACCCTCTTTCTTTCTCTCATTCTCTCCAACGAGCTGTTGATGTGGTTGTTGAAGTGGTGTGGGTTGTCGGATTGCCAACACATTCTTGATGCTTTTGATCTTCTTGGTCTCCTTCCTCTTTAATTTTTCAATGAAAAATTAATGGATGGTAGATTTGGTTGGTGGCCTAATCTTTTTGTGTTGAGGCATAGGAATCAGTGACGCATATCTCCTTCCTTATTTGTGATCCAGATTATTGATCAGATGGGCCATATAGTGGATGGTGGATGGCCTGAAATTGATCGGTGGCCCAGTCTCTCCATCCTCATTGGTGATCCACATTATCCATCAGATCGATGCTACAGTAGATGTGGATGGCCTACAAAATTCAGTGGTGGCCCACCTCTCCTTCATCATTTATGATCTAGATGATTGATCCGATCATCCCTAAAGTGGATGGCGGATGCCCTAAAAATTCAGTGGTCCCACCTCTCCTTCCTCTTTTGTGATCGAGATGAGCGGATCAGCCCTACAGTCGGTGGTAGATGCCTTAAAAATCTAAAAGATCCGAAAATGGCCTATGGGCCATAAAGTGGCTAAAATCACTCAGATGCGAATATCATAGCCATCTTATTTTTTACCATTTTTATGTTGAATATAATCTATTGATGATTCTCTCTCTCTAAATGTTAGGACCTTATGTAAAGGGTTAAGATTATTAACTTCTTAGTAAGAACCAATTAATATGGGGCCTAAAGTGAGAAATGGTTTAGATCATAGCACATTGGCTCCAGTTGTGCAAACTTAACTCTATAGGATACCCACACCCAAACTCATTCTGCTTTGGCTAATGGTAAAGACACATGGGCTAGACTGTATGGAATGCCCAACATAAACATCCCAACCAACATGATTTGACCACTATTGGGCTAAGCATGATATAAATATAAATCCAGCCCAACCCATTGCTGCCCATTTACACCCCTACTGGAATTGGGCAATTAATAATATCGACGGACTTCGGCCATTATACTCCTTACATCTGATGAACAGTATTAATCCTCTGATCATCATTCTAACTTCATATATTCATATTTTTGAATTTTGTAACTGAGTTCATATTTCGATTAGCTATGATATATAGTTGGGTAGAATGTTTTAATTAGGTCAATTAGTGGGGCAGATATCTCTCTAATTAACTATCTACACATTTAAAATTCATGTAAAACAATATATATTATTCAATTTCTATAATAATCTTGTGTGACTCAAGTAAATACTTGTAATAAAAAGATTTTGTTGTAGTTATTGGATTAAAAATTGTTAATATATCATGTACATAGGATGTTCTCCATGTAATTTAATATGTAGTTTGAGTTTTGAAGCACAACCTTTTACTCATGTGTCCTTTACCCTTAGCCCAAAGTAGATTGGGTACATGAGTCTAGGTATCCTCTAGCCTTAAGCTTGAACAACTAGAGCCCATGTGTTGTGATCCAAATCATTTCTCACTCGGTTCCCATATTAGTACGTTCTTCCTTAAGATGTTTACGATCTTAACTCTTCCCTAGGCATTCTAAAATTAAGAAGAAATTCATCAACGAGCCATATTTAACATAAATATAGTGAAAGATTACACTAGTGTAGGGTCCATCTACCATTTGTGGATCTTTGAGATTTTCAAAGCGTCTTCCATCCACTATAAGGCTGATTTATTCGAGTAATGATCCAAAATGACAAATAAGAAAGTAGAGGTGGCCAGCTTATTTATCACCTTCCTAAACCTCATTGCTTCAATGTTAAATGGGTGGGCCACCAACTAGATCAAGCATCCATCTCCACAGGAAATTAAAGAGTAAAGAGATGAAGAAAATGGGCACAAGAGATGTACCAACAATCACACTAACTATCCACATCAGCTCCAATGGTAGCACAGACAACATATAGGAGAGAACGAGAGAAGGATGAAGGGGAGAGACAGCTGCACCGTTGACCCACACCACTCCAATAGCTGCACCTAGAAAAGGTTAGAGTGAATGAGACGAGAAGAGGGGAAAGGAGAGATTCCAATATCAACACAAATTTCGCATTCTCATTCCTGCTCAAAAATCCATTGCCAAGTTATTTATGTACCTGCACACAATTCTCTAACGGTCTAGATTGAAGTTGTCGTGCCTCCTCTATTGCACATGTGGCCTCCTCTATTGCACATGTGGCATACATTATTGCAATCAAAACCCATTTTGATGGAAATAATTAACTTGCAAAGCTGTTGGAGTAACAACAACTCAATCACAGATAACACACATAAACAATAAGGGCTGTTTTCTTAAAATGTAGGATAGCATTGTATGTTGAATTTTTCTGTACTTCTACACTACATAGAAGACTTTTATAGACATGATGTAGACACCTAAACTAACACTTGAGAGATTCTTGCTAAAAGAATTAATCAGCAAGTGACATGTGGCTTGACCACATTCAATTTAGTTACAACAAACAGAGAGAAAACAATGGAACTTCAAACGTTCTTATGACCGTTGGACAGCAATGTTCAATTAGGTTTGAATTATTCTCAACATGCTCCCTTAATTCAAACAACCTCAACTTCGAGCATTTCTCATAACTTGACAAATTTCTGCCACGACAACGCTTTAGTGAAAATGTCTACAATTTGATCCTCGGTGTTGCAGTATTCTAACTTGATTTCTCCTTTCGCCACGAGTTCTCTTATGAAGTAATGACGTACGCCTATGTGTTTAGTCCTTAACATGAAATGTTGGATTTTTTTTTTTTCATTGCAATGGTAGATTTGTTGTCGCAGTAGATCACTATGGCTTCTTCTTGTTTTGCCTTCAAATCGGATATGATCCTTCTAAGCCATACTATTTGGCAAGCGACACTTGTGGTAGCAATGTATTCGGCCTCTGAACTTGATTGTCCGGTAGTTTCCTGCTTCTTATTTGCCCATGATATCATTTCGGATCCAAGACTAAGCGAAAATCCCGAAGTGCTTTTTCTGTCATCTGCACAACCGGCCCAATCACTATCAGTATAAGTCACAAGTTTAAAATCACTCACCTTGCATGCGATACTTGATTCCAAAGGTCAATGTGCCACGAATATATTGTAGGACTCTTTTTGTTACTCCCATATGTTGTTTACTTGGATTTTGCATGAATCTGGATAGAAGGCTCACTGCAAACATTATATCTGACCTTGTATGAGTGAGATAAATTAGTCCACTAGTCAAGCTTCTATAGTCTTTTCCATTAGTTTTATCTACCCCATCTTCTAACATAAGTTTATCATTTGTATTCATGGGAGTTTTTGCAGGATTACAATTAGTCATATAAAATCTTTTTAATATATCATGAGCATACTTTTCTTGACATAAAAAATACCTTTCGAATTTTGAATAATTTGCATGCCTAAAAAATAATGTAAAAGGCCCAAGTCGGTCATTTCGAATTTAGACATCATATTTTCTATAAATTTCTTCATCAAACTTATAGAATTACCTGTATATATCATATCATCAACATACAAATAAACTATAAGGATTTCCATACCTTGGGTTTTCACATAAAGAGTAGGTTGACTTTTACTCCTCTTAAAATTAGTGTCAAGGAAGTACCTGTTGATTTTACTGTACCATACTCTTGAAGCATGTTTGAGTCCATACAAAGCTTTCTTCAATTTGTAAACTTCATTTTCCATCCTATTGAGTTTAAATCCTGCAGGCTGTTTTATATATACATTTTCCTATAACTCACCATTTAAGACAGCTGATTTGACGTCAAACTGATAAACATGCCAACTTTCTCGAGATGCTAAAGATTAAATAGTTCTAATGGTTTCTAATGGAGTAACATGAGAAAATGTTTCAAAAAAAATCAACCCCTGAAATTTGAGCATAACCTTTTGCTACTAAACAAGCTTTATGCCTTTTCAAAGATTCATTGTTAATGAATTTGGATTTATAAATCCATTTCAGTCAAATGACTTCTTTTCCTGGGGGCAAATCAACCAATCTCCATGTTTTATTTTTTTTCAATAGCATCAATTTCTTCCTTCATTACATTATACCACTCTTCTTTTGTCAGTGCATCTTCAAAACATGTGGGTTCTGAAAAAAAGAAGAAAAAATCACATGACCGATAAATATCAGTAAGACTTCTTACTCTTCTTAGAGGCGATTCACTTGATTGAATATGTGGTGAAGATGGTGGTTGAAACTCATTTGGTGGCATACAAGATGTGGTTTCTTTATGATTAACAACCAAATGAATATTTTTGGCACTACTTTCCCAATTTCAGGCACCATTTTCATTAAAGATAACATCTCGACTGATGTTCAAAATCTTATATTTTGGATCATAGAGCCTATAGCCTTTTGTTTCATCGCTATAATCAATAAAAATATATTTTTTGCTCTTATCATCTAATTTTTGCCTTTTTTGCGAAGGAATATGAGTATAGGCTACTTTAAGATGGCTCACATTTGGTTTTCTTCTAAACCAAGCTTCATATGGGGTTTTTCTGGTGACAACTTTGGTGGGAAATCAGTTTAATAAATAAAATGAAGTTGCTACGGCTTCAGCCTAAAAGGTCTTTGGTAGTTCCTTTTCTTTCAGTATACACCTTGCGATTTCAACGATTATTCAATTTTTTCATTCCACTGACCCCATTTTGTTGTGGGGTAAAGCTTGCTGTGAGTTCTTTGCTTATATTTGCACTTTTACACATCATAAAGAATTTTTTGAATGTAAATTCACTACCCCGGTCAGTATGCAATTTTTTAATAGAATAGCCACTTTGTTTTTCAACAGAAGCCCAGAATTCTAGGAAAAATGAAAGAACTTCAAATTTTTTTCATGAAAATACACCAATGACATTCTCATAAAGTCATTAACAAAAATAGAAAATATCTACATCCACCAAAAGAGGATGTACTCATAGGACCACAAATATCAGCATGTACAAGCATCAAAGGTTCAGTTGCCCTCCAAGATTTACCCACTTGAAAGGGAGTTCTATGATGTTTTCCATATACACATGCTTCACACAACTTTCCATCATTTGTCACCATGGGTAAACCAGCAACCATTGTATTTTTATGTAGTAAATTTAGCCCACCAAAGTTTAGATGCCCATATCGTTTATGCCATAGCCTAGAGGCATCACTAGATTCAACATTAAAAGCATTGATGGTGATATCTGAAAATTTAAGAGGGAACATTTTAGTATCAGTCATTTCAACTGAAACTATCAATTCTTGTTTTTCTCATTAAATATCATGCATTTATTTTCAACAAAATAGCATAAAGTCCTCTTTTCATCAATTGTCCCAAGCAGATTAAATTTTGAGCAATGCCAGGAACATACATAACATCATGAATAAGCTTCTTACCGGATTTGGTGTCTATGAAAATAGTTCCCTTACCTTGCTCTTGAGCTTGATTATCATCTCCCATCCGTACTTGAGACCTAATAGTCTCATCCATCTCAACAAATAAAGATTTATCATCTGTCATATGGTTACTGCAACCACTATCTAGATACCAAACATTTTCAGTACATGCAGTAAAACATGAAAGAAACAGGCTTTCTTCATCTCGTTTTTATTCATGGAAATTTGCCCTATCTTTTGGCTTATACCAACAATCTTTTCTAGTGTGCCCAATTTTTTTACAAATTGGTTTGATCGAGCTTCACCACCTTAACTCTAGCTTTCTTCAAAGTGAATTTTGTCTACAATGCCTGCTCAATAGAATTTTCTGCGTCTATTTGTAGCCTCTCTTCATAAGCTTGAAGAGATCCCATTAATTGAGTTAAAGGCAAAGTGCTTAGATATTTAGATTCCTCTATTACAGGAACTATGGAATCAAATTTTGAATTAAGACTCCGAAGCACCTTTTCAACAATTTTTTGTTCAGATAGGTCTTCACCAAGAGACCTAGCTTGATTTACTATTGAGGTGACTTGAGTGAAAAATTCGTGAACCGATTTTGAATTTTTCATCAATAAGGTTTCAAATTCATGATGAAGAAATTGTAATCTTACCAGTGATTACTTTACTTGACCCTTGGAATTCATCTCGAAGCAAGTCCCACTGTTACTTTAGATGTTTTAACTCCCATTATTCTTGGGAAGATTGTGTCATCCAGAGCTTGCTGGATATATTACAGGGCCTTTGCATCTTTTTTTTCTATTTTCTTTTGTCTCCGCTTTTTGAACTACGGTAACCCTTCCTTCTTGATCATTAGACTCTGTAAAACCAACCTCTACTAATTCCCATAAATCGTGAGACATAAATCTTGTTCTCATTTTAATATCCCAAAATGGATAATCTTCTCCGTTGAAAATGGGAACAAAATTTTGATTAACACTTACCGGGCTACTTACCGGGCTACTTGTGGTTGCCATTACCTTTTACCTTGCTCCAGATTGCTGCAGAACCAAGCTTTGATACATTTGTTGGAGTAATAGCAACTCAATCACAAAGAAAACACATAAGCAATAAGGGTTGTTTTCTTAAAATGTAGGATATTAGAGTATGTTAATTTTTTTGTACTTCTACACTATATAGAAGACTTTTTTATTGACATGATGTAGACACCTAAACTAACACTTGAGAGATTCTTGCTAAAAGAACTAATCAGCAAGTGACATGTGGCTTGACCACATTCAATTCAGTTACAACAACTAGAGAGAAAACAATGGAACTTCAAAAGTTCTTATGACCGTTGGACAGCAACATTCAATCAGGTTTGAATTATTCTCAACGAAATTATGCTGATTGGATGATCATGGCCATCTATCTAGTTTGGCTTTCAGAATTTTGATGGATCATCGATTTGGTTTTGGTCGTCCATTTGATGGTTACTAAATGAATAGTTAGGACTACTCATCCATTTGATGGCCTCTAATTGAATATTTTGGATTACTCAAATCAACAAAGTTCTTGTGCTATGCTCTATTGAAAAGGTACGCTACAATTTGGATTGAACTAAGCCATTGAAAAGCTACACCCAAAAAATCCTGCCATTTTTTTTTTTTTTGCAGAAGTTTTTCTTTTTCTTATGGTAGATGGCCCGAACTTTTTTGGTGAGCTGTCTGAATGGGGTGGCGTCCCCGTGTAATGATTTCTGTGTTTTATGTGAATAATATTGTCCTTTAAAAAAAATTTAGCAGGATTTTTGGGCCCTTCGCCAAACATGGGAGATTGTGGATGATGGTCGGATTGGATGTCATGATCATATCATGGGGGGGCTCACACAACTCAACTAGGACACAGCTGTGGTCAAAATGATTGTACTGAATCAGTTTTTACACGCACACATGGGAATCCCATCCTTCTCACTTTCATGGGGAGTTTAAACACCTCTTAGAAGTTTGATGGCGCTCTGATGGTTGGTTTGAACCATCATAGTTTTTAACCATCCGAACGGGTTATGTTGTTGATGATGGCTTAGGGACAAAGATCTCGGACTCTGACACTCCTCCAAAGCAGTGTGCAATATTTGGTGATAATCCGGATCGCGACAGCGTCTGCACTGTCCGTGAGAAGGACCGCTTTATGCCCATCACGAATGTGATACGCATCATGTGCAAGGTCCTCCCAACACATGCCAAGATCTTCGACAACGCCAAGGAGACAGTCCAGGAGTGTGTCTCTGAGTACATTAACTTCTTCACCAGCGAGTCCAATGAGTGGTGCTAGCATGAGCAACGAAAGACGATCACAGCAGGGGACTGTGCTGTGGGGCATGAGCAAGCTCGGGTTTGATGACTACATTGAGCCACTGTGTGCGTATCTTCACCGATACCGCGAGATAGAGGTGTTGTGTAGCACGCCAACAACGCGGTGAACTGAGATTCAATCTTCGATCTCACCCACAAACGATAAACAGGAAGAAATAATAACTAGAAGTGGAATCTAAGCAAACCAACAATTCGGAAGATAAATTTTAGGTGGAAAAACCCCAAACAACCGGAAAAAACCACGGTGCAAACTTCCACTACGAAGAGAAAATTACAAGCAATACACTTACCTTCTCCGATGCTCCCATGCACAGAGATGTCCTCTTTTTGCTAACCTCTCTCCTCTTTCTCACCTTAGACATATAGAAACCTTAATCTCATGGCCTAATCCTGGTTTACACCCCTTTATATAGTAAACCCCGAACATATAACCAAAAATAGGAAACCCCGCAGTTAACCCCGTGGCCGGTCGGGCACCCTCCCATTACAAAAATCGTCCAGCGAGAAACAACAGAAAATAGATGAATATCGGGCGCCCGGTCATATAGACCGTCCGGGTGCCCAACCATCCCCAGATGTGAATGGCTCCACACCTCAACAATCTCCCACTTAGAGACACGTTACCATCGTCCTTCATCTTCTACATCAGGAGTGCACCACCTCCCCATCTTCAAGCCTGAAGACTAATCAAAGCTGAACAGAGCTTCAACTTCTCCCGTGTGACTGCCTTGGTCAACATATCCGCAGGGGTTCTCACTTGTGTGGATCTTCTCCAAAGCAATCGATCCATCTTCCAGTAACGAACGTATGAAGTGATACCGGATTTGGTGTTTATGAAAATAGTTCCCTTACCTCGCCCTTGAACTTGATTACCATCTCCCATCTGTACTTGAGACCTAATAGTCTCATCCATCTCAACAAATAAAGATTTATCACCTGTCATATGGTTACTGCAACCATTATCTAGATACCAAACATTTTTAATACATGAAGTAAAATAGCTTTCTTCATCAGTTTTTTCATCATCTCATTTTTCTTCATGGAAATTTGCCCCATCTTTTGGCTTATACTAACAATCTTTTCCAGTGTGCCCATTTTTTTTTTTACAAATTGAGCAATGAGGCACATGGGAATTCTTATTTTTATACCAACAGTCTCTTTCAAAATGCCCTTTCATTTTGCACTTATAACATTGAATAGTTGATTCACGGTTACCTCGATTGGAGTTTTTAGAGTTGTTGTAGTGACCTTTTCCTTACCCTTTAAAGGATTGGTTTGACCGAGTTTAACCACCATGACCCTTTTTAAATGGGTGAGTTGTAGCACCTTAACTCCAGCTTTCCTTCAAAGTAAATTTTGTCTGCAATGCCTGCTCAACAGAATTTTCTGTGTCTTTTTGTAGCCTCTCTTCATAAGCTTGAAGAGATCCCATTAATTGACTTAAAGGCAAAGTGCTTAGATATTTAGATTCCTCTATTGCAGGAACAATGGAATCAAATTTTGCATCAAGACACCGAAGCACCATTTCAACAATTTTTTGTTCAGATAGGTCTTCACCAAGAGACCTAGCTTGATTTACTATTGAGGTGACTTGAGTGAAAAATTCATGAACCGATTCTGAATTTCTCATCAATAAGTTTTCAAATTCACAACGAAGAAATTGTAATCTTACAGTGATTACTTTACTTGACCCTTGGAATTCATCTCGAAGCAAGTCCCATGCTTCTTTAGATGTTTTAGCTCCCATTATTCTTGGGAAGATTGTGTCATCCAGAGCTTGCTGGATATATGACAGGGCCTTTGCATCTTTTTCTCTATTTTCTTTCGTCTCTGCCTTTTGAACTACGATCACCCTTCCTTCTTGATCATTATACTCTGTAAAACCAACCTCTACTAATTCCCATAATTCATGAGACATAAATATTGTTCTCATTTTAATAGCCCACAATGGATAATTTTCTCATTTGAAAATGGGAACAGAATTTTGATTAACACTTACCGGGCTACTTGTGGTTGCCATTACCTTTTACCTTGCTCCAGATTGCTGCAGAACCAAGCTCTGATACCAAATTTGTTGGAGTAACAGCAACTCAATCACAAATAAAACACATAAACAATAAGCGCTGTTTTCTTAAAATGTAGGATAACAGAGTATGTTGAGTTTTTTTGTACTTCTACACTATATAGAAGACTCTTTTATAGACATGATGTAGACACCTAAACTAACACTTGAGAGATTCTTGCTAAAAGAATTAATCAGCAAGTGACATTTGGCTTGACCACATTCAATTTAGTTACAACAACCAGAGATAAAACAATGGAACTTCAAAAGTTCTTATGACTGTTGGATGGCAATGTTCAATCAGGTTTGAATTATTCTCAACTAAATCATACTGATTGGATGATCATGGCCATCTATCTAGTTTGGCTATCAGAATTTTGATGGATCATCGATTTGGTTTTGGTCGTCCATTTGATGGTTACTAAATGAATAGTTAGGTCTACTCATCCATTTGATGGCCTCTAATTGAATATTTTGGATTACTTAAATCAGCAAAGTTCTTGTGCTATGCTCGATTAAAAATGTACGCTACAATTTGGATTGAACTGAGCCATTGAAAAGGTACACCCAAAATCCTGCCAAATTTTTTTTTCATATAAGTTTTTCTTTTTCTTATGGTAGATTGCCCGAAGTTTTTTGGCGTCGGGCTATCTGAATGGGGCGGCGTCCCCGTGTAATGATTTTCATGTTTTCTGTGAATAATATTGTCCTTTAAAAAAAATTGGCAGGATTTTTGGGGCCCTTCGCCAAACATGGGAGATTGTGGATGATGGTCGGATTGGATGTCATGATCATAGGATGTCATGATCATATCATAGGGGGACCCACACAACTCAACTAGGACACAACTGTGGTCAAAATGATTGCACTCAATCAGTTTTTACACGCACACATGGGAATCCCATCCTCCTCACTTTCATGGGGAGTTTAAACACCTCTCAGAAGTTTGATGGGGCTCCGATGGTTGGTTTGAACCATCACAGTTTTTAACCATTTGAATGGGTTTTGTTGTTGTTGATGGCTTAGGGACAAAGATCTCGGACCCGGACACTCCTCCAAAGCAGTGTGCAATATTTGGTGATAACCTGGATCACAAAAGCGTCTGCACCGTCCGTGAGCAGGACCGCTTCATGCCCATTGCGAATGTGATACGCATCATTTCCAAGGTCCTCCCAACACATGCCAAGATCTTCGACGGCACCAAGGAGACAGTCCAGGAGTGTTTCTCAGTACATCAGCTTCTTCATCAGCGAGTCCAATGAGTGGTGCCAGCGTGAGCAGCGAAAGACGATCACGGTAGGGGACGTGCTATGGGCCATGAGCAAGCTCGGTTTCGATGACTACATTGAGCCACTGTGCGCGTATCTTCACCGATACCGCTAGATAGAGGTGTTGCGCAGCTCGCCAACAACGCCGGTGAACCGAGATCCAATCTTCGGTCTCACCCACAAATGATAAACATGAAGAAATAATAACTAGAAGTAGAATCTAAGCAAACCAACAATCCACAAGACAAATTTTACCTGGAAAAACCCCAAACAAAGCTAAAAAACCACGGTGCAAACTTCCACTACGAAGAGAAAGTTACAAGCAAACACTTACCTTCTCCAATGCTCCCATGCACAGAAATGGCCCTTTTTGCTAAGCTCTCGCCTCTTTCTCACCTTGGACATATAGGAACCCTAATCCCATGGCCTCATCCCGATTTACACCCCTTTATATAGTAAATCCCGAACATATAACCAAAAATAGGAAACCCCGTAGTTAACCCCGCGGCCGGTTAGGCGCCCTCTCATTACAAAAATCGTCCAACGAGAAACAACATAAAACAAAAGAATATCGGGCACCTGACCATCCCCATATGTGAATGGCTCCACACCTCAACAATCTCCCACTTAGAGACATGTCACCATCGTCCTTCATCTTCTACATTCGGAGTGCACCACCTCCCCGTCTTCAAGCTTGAAGACCAATCAAAGCTGAACAGAGCTTCAACTTCTCCCATGTGACTGCCTTGGTCAACATATCCACAGGGTTCTCACTTGTATGGATCTTCTCCAAAGTAATCGATCCATCTTCCAGTAACGAACGTATGAAGTGATATTTGTTGAGATGGTATGAAGTGATACCAGATTTGGTGTCTATGAAAATAGTTCCCTTACCTCGCTCTTGAACTTGATTATCATCTCCCATCTGCACTTGAGACCTAATAGTCTCATCCTTCTCAACAAATAAAGATTTATCACCTGTCATATGGTTACTGCAACCATTATCTAGATACCAAACATTTTCAGTACATGCAGTAAAACATGAAAGAAACAGGCTTTCGTCATCAGTTTTTTCATCATCTCGTTTTTCTTCATTGAAATTTGCCCCATCTTTTGGCTTATACTAACAATCTTTTCCAGTGTGCCCAATTTTTTTTACAATTTGAGTAATGAGGCACATGAGAATTCTTATTTTTATACCAACAGTCTCTTTCAATATGCCCTTTCTTTTTTCACTTATAACATGGAATAGGTGATTCGTGGTTACCTCGATTGGAGTTTCTAGAGTTGTTGTAGTGACCTTTTCCTTTCCCTTTAAAGGATTGGTTTGACCGAGTTTCACCACCATCCTCACCCACCTCACCAACTGCCCTCTCCCAACTATGCTCAGCAAAGATACACTGGTTTGGTGCAAGACGTCCTCTGGAAAATTCAGCCTAACCTCGGCTTGGAACGTTTCTCAGCCGCTATAGACCGATTCGTTCGTGGCCAAAATGGCTCTGGAATAAATACACCTCCCCGAAGATAGCAGTATTTGTCTGGAAACTCGTGCATAAAGCGGTGGCAGTGGATGAGAACATCATTCGTATGGGGATCTGCCTCCCTTCTAAATGTGAATGTTGTGGGGACTGCCACAACAATCCCAATGGACGGGCCTCCTTCAGACTGTTTGCTGAGCAACACAACCCAACTCTTCGAAACGACCATGATACCTCGAGCTCTCCATCCAGGATTCCTACAGGAAAGTGGCAGATTGAAACCTTGGATCACCTCTTCTGCTATGGGATGGCAGCTAAAGCAGTTTGGACCCACTTTGCTAGAATTTTTTATCACTCTATAGAGACCACAATGGCAAAATAATATTCGCATTCCACAATAGTTATGGTCTTGTCTCTAACATGATAGCGGAGGCAAGAGTGATGATTGAAGGAATTCGCTTTTGCGAGAACCTTGGCCTGACCAATATTGAGGTGGAAACAGACTCCAGAGTTCTAGCGGAAGCGACGACCGATCCAGACTATTACAGCCCATGGAACGTGTGGTATTACATTGGCGAGATTCAGGCCAAGAAAAATCCCATGAATTTGTCGTTCAGCCACATCCTCAGATAAGGCAACTTTGTGGCGGACGAGCTTGCCAAGATGGCCAGCGAAGGCCACCCTGATGTTTATTACAGAAGGTATGCTGAGCTTCCTCCTCCTATTAGAGGCTCCCTAGTCATGGACAAGGCCGAGATTGGTGTGTTAAGGACCAGATCAGCAGTTAAGAAAGGGATAGGTTAGTTGGAGATTATCTCTTTGCTCTGTTCCTCTTCTGCATCGGTCAGTCTTTCTTCTCAGTCTAGGTCTCTTTTTTCTTTCTTCTTCTTGTACAGTCTCGCACACGATAGGCTTCTCCTTAAGTTCTATAAAGGGGAATGGCCTGAAGTTTACTTTGTTGCTCTCCGGTTCAGTTTAATGGTAATCCAGTTATTTTGGGAAAAAAAATGGGTGAGTTGCAGCACCTTAACTCCAAGTTTCCTTCAAACTGTGTTTTGTCTCCAATGCCTGCTCAACAGAATTTTCTATGTCTTTTTGTAGCCTCTCTTCATAAGCTTGAAGAGATCCCATTAATTGAGTTAAAGGCAAAGTGCTTCGATATTTAGATTCCTCTATTGCAGGAACAATGGAATCAAATTTTGAATTAAGATTCCGAAGCACCTTTTCAACAATTTTTTGTTCAGATAGGTCTTCACCAAGAGACCTAGCTTGATTTACTATTGAGATGACTTGAGTGAAAAATTCATGAACCGATTCTGAATTTTTCATCAATAAGATTTCAAATTCACGACAAAGAAATTGTAATCTTACAGTGATTAGTTTACTTGACCCTTGTAATTCATCTCGAAGCAAGTCCCATACTTCTTTAGATGTTTTAGCTCCCATTATTCTTTAGATTGTAATTCATCTCGAAGCAAGTCACATGCCTCTTTAGATGTTTTAGCTCCCATTATTCTTAGGAAGATTGTGTCATCTAGAGCTTGTTGGATATATGACAGGGCCTTTGCATCTTTTTTTCTATTTTCTTTTGTCTCTGCTTTTTGAACTATGGTCACCCTTCTTTCTTGATCATTATACTCTGTAAAACCAACCTCTACTAATTCCCATAAATCGTGAGACGTAAATATTGTTCTTAGTTTAATAGCCCAAAATGGATAATTTTCTCCTTTGAAAATGGGAACAGAATTTTGATTAACACTTACCGGGCTACTTGTGGTTGCCATTACCTTTTACCTTGCTCCATATTTTTGCAGAACCTAGCTCTGATACCAAATTTGTTGGAGTAACAACAACTAAATCACAAATAACACATAAACAATAAGGGCTGTTTTCTTAAAATGTAGGATAGCAGAGTATGTTGAAGACTCTTTTATAGACATGATGTAGACACCTAAACTAACACTTGAGAGATTCTTGTGAAAAGAATTAATCCGCAAGTGACATGTGGCTTGACCACATTCAATTCAGTTACAACAACTAGAGAGAAGACAATGGAACTTCAAACATTCTTATGACCGTTGGACAACAACGTTCAATCAGGTTTGAATTATTCTCAACAAAATCATACTGATCGGATGATCATGGCCATCTATCTGGTTTGGCTTTCAAAAATTTGATGGGTCATCGATTTGGTTTTGGTCGTCCATTCGATGGTTACTAAATGAATAGTTAGGACTACTCATCCATATGATGGCCTCTAATTGAATATTTTGGATTACTCAAATCGGCAAAGTTCTTGTGCTATGCTCTATTGAAAAGGTGCACTACAATTAGGATTGAACCGAGCCATTGAAAAGGTACGCCCAAAAATCCTGCCAATTTTTTTTTCTCTCGCGCAGAAGTTTTTCTTTTTCTTATGATAGATGGCCCAGACTATTTTGGCGTCGGGCTGTCCGAATGGGGTGGCGTCCCCGTGTAATGATTTTCGTGTTTTCTGTGAATAATATTGTCTTTTAAAAAAATTGGCAGGATTTTTGGGCCCTTCGCCAAACATGGGAGATTGTGGATGATGGTCGGATTGGATGTCATGATCATATCATGGGGGGGGCCCAAACAACTCAGTTAGGACATAGCTGTGGTCAAAATGATTGCACTCAATCAGTTTTTACACGCACACATGGGAATCCCATCCTCCTCACTTTCATGGGGAGTTTAAACACCTCTTAGAAGTTTGATGGGGCTCCAATGGTTGGTTTGAACCATCACAGTTTTTAACCATGTGAATGGGTTTTGTTTTTTATGATGGCTTAGGGACAAAGATCTCGGACCTTGACACTCCTCCAAAGCAGTGTGCAATATTTGATGATAACATGGATCGCGACAGCGTCTGCACTGTCCGTGAGCAGGACCGCTTCATGCTCATCACGAATGTGATACACATCATGCGCAAGGTCCTCCCAACACATGCTAAGATCTCCGACGACGCCAAGGAGACAGTCCAAGAGTCTGTCTCTGAGTACATCAGCTTCTTCACCAGTGAGTCCAATGATTGGTGTCAGTGTGGGCAGTGAAAGACGATCACGGTAGGGGACGTGCTGTGGGCCATGAGCAAGCTCGGGTTCGATGACTACATTGAGCCACTGCGTGCGTATCTTCACTGATACCGCGATAATGTGGTGTTGCACAGCATGACAACAACGTCGATGATCCGAGATCCAATCTCCGGTCTCACCCACAAACGATAAAAGGAAGAAATAATAACTAGAAATAGAATCTAAGCAAACCAACAATCCACAAGAAAAATTTTACGTGGAAAAACCCCAAACAAGGGTAAAAAACCACGATGCAAACTTCCACTATGAAGAGAAAGTTACAAGCAACACAGTTACCTTCTCCGATGCTCCTATGCACAGAGATTGCCCTTTTTGCTAACCTCTCGCCTCTTTCTTACCATGGACGTATAGAAACCTTAATCTCATGGCCTAATCTCGGTTTACACCCCTTTATATAGTAAACCCTGGAAAGAGATTAATAAATAGGAAACCTCGTAGTTAACCTCGCGGCCGGTCGGGCGCCTGGTCAGATTGGGTTGGGCGCCCTCCCATTACAAAAATCGTCCAGCGAGAAACAACATAAAACAAATGAATATCGGACGCCCGGTCACAGACCGTCCAGGCGCCCGATCATCCCCAAATGTGAATGGCTCCACACCTTAACAATCTCCCACTTGGAGACACGTCACCATCGTCCTTCATCTTCTACATCCGGAGTGCATCACCTCCCCATCTTCAAGCCTGAAGACCAATCAAAGCTGAACAGAGCTTCAGCTTCTCCCGTGTGACTGTATTGGTCAACATATCCGCAGGGTTCTCACTTATATGGATCTTCTCCAAAGTAATCGATCTATCTTCCAATAATGAACGTATGAAGTGATATCTGATGTCAATATACTTGGTCCTTGATTGAAAGGCTGAATTCTTAGCCAAGTGTATTGTACTCTAACTGTCACTGTACAGCTTGCAATCTACTTGCTTCTTCCCAACTCTTCCATAAAACCTTACATCCACACCATCTGATTCCATAAAACCTTGCTTCTTCCCCAACTCTTCTTCCCCAAATCTTCCATAGCTTCTCCTTTGATAATAGCACTTTCATCACTTTCTCACTCACCTGTCCCAGCATCTGATGTTATAACTGCCCATTCACTCCAGTTGATGCGACTGCGAGTATACTATATGATTCCGAAGTCACGTACAAGGTACCTTCCTTCTTGCCTCGAGATATCACCAAGGCACCTTTTGTGACCTTCCAGGAATCACTAGTGAATGTTGTCACATATCCGGTATCGGCCAACTGCCCCACTGAGATCAAGTTCCGTCTCAAACTCGGTACATGTTTGACATCCTTCAATTTCAAGACCGTTCCATCTTTCTGACTTATATGAACGTCTCCCTTGCTAACAATACTGCACAACTCATCATTACCCAGGTAAACTCTTTTGAAGTTACCTGACACATAATCATGAAGAACTTCTTTTGACGAAGTGACATGGAACGAAGCACCCGAGTCTATTACCCAAGACTCACCGCGCATCAAGAGACAAGATCAACGCCTCTGTGTCACTCTCTTCAGATAGATTCAGTGAATCTTTCCCACCTTGAGAGCTTCCTTTTGTTTCTTAAGCGCCCTGCAATCACGTTTCATATGCCCCTTCTTCCCGCAATGCCAACACCCGTCCTTGTCTTTCGGTCCCTTTGACTTATTCCTCGACTTAGAACGCTCGTGTTTATCACCACCTTTTTTTGAAGATCGTCCTCTTCCTTCAACGTTTAGAGCATTCCCAGAATCCCCTGAAACTCTCGATGCCTTCCTTCTAGATTCTTCGTTAAGAATTAG
This sequence comes from Liriodendron chinense, assembly GCA_003013855.2. NCBI lineage: Eukaryota > Viridiplantae > Streptophyta > Magnoliopsida > Magnoliales > Magnoliaceae > Liriodendron > Liriodendron chinense. The sequence goes on from ML058531.1 coordinate 581,598, forward strand.
ACCGACCACATCATCGAATTTCAACTTTGTCATTCTTGAGAAATTGTTCACGGCGATCACCAAACCATCCCAACTGTTTGGCAAACTAGACAAGATCAATAGCGCCCTGACCTCGTTATCAAAAGTGATGCCAACGGATTCCAATTGGCTGGTGACTGTATTGAACTCGTTTAGATGTTCAGCCACGCCCCCATCATCTGACATCTTCATGTTGAATAGTTGTTTCATAAGATGAACCTTGTTCGATGTCGATGGTTTCTCATATATCGTAGCCAAAGCTTGTATTAATTCTTTTTTGGTCTTTACTTTGGATATATCGAAGGCGACGCTCTTAGACAAAGAGAGTTGGATCATTCCTAAAGCCTTTTGATCCACTAAAGCTCATTCATCATCTGTCATCTTCTCTAGTTTCTTCTCTTTTCCTTCTAGAGGAATATAGAGGTCATTCTGATGTAGATAATCCTCCATCTGCATCTTCCAGAAGGCAAAGTTTGAACCATGAAAATTCTCTATTCTAGTTTTCCCTTCTTCTGTTATCGCTCCAACTTGAACTAAACCAATAGATCTGATAACAGTTGTTGCTGCGGCATGCCAACAACGTCGGTGAACCGAGATCCAATCTCCGGTCTCACCCACAAATGATAAACAGGAAGAAATAATAACTAATAGTATAATCTAAGTAAAACAACAATCCACAAGACAAATTTTACGTGAAAAAACCCCAAACAAGGGTAAAAAACCACGGTGCAAACTTCCACTATGAAGAAGATAAAGTTACAAGCAATATACTTACCTTCTCCGATGCTCCCATGCACAGAGATGGCCCTTTTGCTAACCTCTCGTCTCTTTCTCACCTTGGACGTATAAAAACCCTGATCCCATGGCCTAATCCCGGTTTACACCCCTTTATATAGTAAACCCCGAAAATAGAATAAAAAATAGGAAACCCCACAGTTGGCCCCGCGGCCGGTCAGACTGGGTTGGGTGCCCGCCCATTATAAAAATCGTCCAGCGAGAAACAACATAAAGCAGACAAATATCAGGCACCCGGTCACAGACCGTCCGAGTGCCCGACCATTCCCAGATGTGAATGGCTCCACACGTCAACAAGAGGGTGACCACCATGGCTCAATAAGGGGTGATCTGCTGCTGCCCAGGCCTAACATGTATGGGCCGGCATTTCACATGGGGCATCGTCAGAGGCTGTTTGGAATGGGAATGGGTGGTAATTTCAGGGATGTAACAGATGCAAACTCCTCACAAGCAGCAATGGCTGGGTATGGTCCATATGCTGCTTACAAATGATACAAGTGATACAGTAGAAGCTATAGTATATATATAGTATGTGGTTTGTTAGTCGTGCATGCATGTATAATGCAGCCCATGTGCAAGATCCAAGCCACTCTTCTGGTGGGTCCCACCATGTGGAGATGCCATGGCCAGAAATCCTGTAGGTTCGCTCCTGGTAATGGTCAAAATTGGCAGCCCAAATGGATAGTTTTAAAAAGCATTTCTTAGCCATTTCTCTTTTTCTCATGTCGTGGATACACTTCCTGTTCCACAGAATAAGACACTTCCTGTCCCATCTTGCACACCACATTAGCACATGTGGTGGCATTCTGATGGGCTGCGCTCTACACTCTATGGCTGCACACTCAATGGCTGCTGTTGGTTGTGTAGTAGAGTAACAGCAGATGGGGTTCGGGAGCAGTGTCGGGACTGCGAGAATGGCAAATCTGAGAGAGCTAGGGCAACAATGCTGTGACATGATTTGGCGATGGCGTCGCAATGTGACACTTATTGCCACTATGACTAGTGGTAATGAGCAGTGATCATGAGCGGCGGTCTTAGGAACTGCTCTGATATTATGATAACTAGAGAAGATGAGGAGAATTCTCGCCTAGTTTTTGTTATATATTTGCTTTAACTCAAATATAATTTTAAAAGGAGTACAAAGTTTATATAAGAAAGGAAATGATATGCATTGAAGATAATAAAACTAGAATTCATGGATGGTAATATTACGCCTATTCAAGAATTTATCTATAGCTATCAATCAACCTTACATGTCACAATGATTTTTGGTTTTTCATGCTGCACGAATCACATCAAAATTGAATATCACTTCTCTCGATCTATCTGAGTACAGGAGAAAGTGGCATTAGGTTCCTTAGTAAGGTTCTCCCGCAATCAAGTGGCATATATATTCACTAAGGTTCTCCTGCATAAATGATTATTCTCCTTGCCATGTCTCTCTCACATGACGGTAAGGATAGTCAATAAACAGTCAAAAGGTAACTTTAATATCCAATTGTTGTGTGTGTGCATGTGTGTGCGTGTGTGCGCGTGTGTGTGATCTCTTCATGTAGGTAGCTGTGGACCCTCGCCGTTTCCGCGCTCCCCACACGACGTTCCCGTCCCCTCCCCTTTCCTTTCGGAAAAGAAGAAGATGAGGATGCGTGAGTGCGAAATCACCGTTTGTGCCACTAGCTTGCCTCGTTCTCGAGGGCTTCGTTTGGTTGTCGTGTTAAGCTGGATGTGTTTAAATGTGTTTATATAAGACCAGAGTCGCCACTAGCCAGTTACTTCGAATCTACAGTCGGCTAGACCCCGTAGAAACGTTAGAGAAGGGGATCCGAAGATTCCTTCCTCTAAAATGACTCCTTTTGATCTGCGGCCAGAGATTCGAGGTAAGGGATCACGGTTACAGGGTGGGAAGAGGTTAAGCACCCCACACACTGCCCGTACCGAAGTACGATCTCTACTTCACAGAATCGGACTAATACTTGAAAGTCTGTTTTAATCCTCGTATATTCTCATGGATGACATGATGCATGAATGCGGGTCTGAACAGTAAGAGTTTCTAATGGGCAGGTTCCAACAATGGGCAAGCCCAGAGCATACGCTCGAACTGACAGGTGCTTTATGCGAGATGATGCATGCTGTGTGCTTGAATATTCAAAGTGCTTATAGTAATATGTACGTGAATGCAGGTCTGAACAGTAAGAGTTTCTGATGGGCAGGTTCCAACAACGGGCAAGCCCAGAGCATACGCTCGAACTGACAGGTGCTTAATATAAAGACATATGTAGTGTGCTTGAATAATCAAGGTGCTTTATGGTGAAGCAGAGGGGTTGGAAGAGGAGTAAATGTTGCACTTATGCTAGATGCAAATGAGATGATGCTGGAAAAGAGTAGCTGGATGGACGGAGGTGTCGCAAGGGTTGGCTTCGAGTGGCTGGGTTAAGACTTGGGTGGCTTGAGAGGCTTGTACCAGTGGTCAGGCTAGGCTGGACCAAGGTTAGGCTCTCCTCACTCGGGCTCTCCTTGGTGGAAAAATGGGCTAAGGATTGGAGAGGGGCTCGGGACCGACAGGACTTCACTGGACTCGAAGGGATGTCCAAATGAGAAGGGGAGGGGGGTATTTATAGCAGCGAGCAGTGGCAGAGCTCGTAATTTATTCCGGGCGACCTGCTATGGGCCGCCCGTACGGCCGCTCCTCGGTTTCCAATGATGTACGGTTGTTACCTCGGGGCTGCTGTTTGACTCACTGGGTCGACTCAGTGAGTTGACTCGACGGGTCGACTCGGTGAGTTGACTCGACGGGTTGACTCGGTGATTTGACTCGATGGGTTGACTCGATGGGTTGACTCGACGAGTTGACTCAGCGGGTTGACTCGACGGATTGACTCAGCGGGTTAACTCAGCGAGTTGACTCAGTGGGTTGACTCAGTGAATTTACTTTTTTAGGATTTTTTTTTTACTGGCCTTTTTTCTGGTGGGTTTTTCAGGCTGATGTTTAAGACTGGGTTGACTGGGTTTAGGCTTGATCTGGGCTATGGAATGGTGCTTACAAAGGTGAGTTTGGCTGAGTTTGGACTTGAGATTTGGGGGTATGGTCCTCCATTCTTCCAGCTATCTCTACCAACATTGTAGCCGAAGGTGGGGTGTCTACAGATGCCCCTCTTTGGCAGAGGTTGCTTGCAACCGAATGCCAAAGCGAGTGGACACCCCACTTCTGACCCGGTCATTCATAGATCATGTTCTGAAATCTTTGCTTGCCTTTGCATCTGTGCCAGTTGATCGTTTGGAAACCGATCACTCGCACATACCGCTGGAGTTTGGAGAAAACGTTGCGATTGTCCCTGCATGCGCTGCAACCTGGGTACCCAATCGCAACCCTTCCATTCCCGATCGGTACTAACATCGGAAAGGTACAGCAGAGCCTCTGCGTCGACAGTCTTACGAGGATGCTGACCCTGAGACTGATTGTGTGATGTTTGATGTTTTTCCAGATCACTCCAGGAGTACTTGTTTCGCTTGACTGTCAAAGTGGTTAGACGCCCTACGTCAGATAGTCTTACGGGATTCTACTACGCCGACTTGGACTCAGTCAAGGTACTTCAGGCATCCACGCCTGGGTATGTGCGGGTGGGCTTTTTCCACCCGATCTGCTGGTTTCGATGCTTGGTTTGCAATTCATTCTTTCCTTGATTGTGGTCTGGAATCTTTGTTATCCTTTGTATCTGAGTCAGTTGATTGTCTGGAAGTTGATAACTCGCACATACCGCGAGAGTTTGGAGAAAACGTTGCGATTGTCCCTGCAGTTTGCTGCAACCTGGGTACCCAATCGTAACCCTTCCATTCCCGATCGGTACTAACATCGGAAAGGTACAGCAGAGCCTCTGCGTCCGTAGTCTTACGAGGTTGCTGACCCTGAGACTGATTGTGTGATGTTTGATGTTTTCCCAGATCACTCCAGGAGTACTTGTTTCGCTTGACTGTCAAAGTGGTTAGACGCCCTGCGTCAGATAGTCTTACGGGATTCTACTACGCCGACTTGGACTCAGTCAAGGTACTTCAGGCATCCACGACTAGGTATGTGCGGGTGAACTCTTTCCACCCAATCTGCTGATTTTGATACTTGGGTTACAATTCATCGTTTCCACCTGTTCAAATGGTTTCTGTGACCGAGCCTTTTGGCTTTCATCTTTTGTATCTTGGCATGTGGTACGACCGCACTGACACTGGAGTTCAGTTCGACCGTACTTTGAGTGCATTGGATCCGATGGTCTCCGGGGAAACCGCGAGACATCGGATCTTATTTGATTTTGCGTCGGCTCATACCCAGAGATATGGGAGATCTCCTGGTGTTTTGGAGGCAGAACGCTCCACTGGGAAAATATTTTTTTTGGATTTTCGAAAAGATACCCACTCTGGGGAGTGATACTCCGTGGGGTTTTTATTTGCCAATGGGAATGTTTTTTTTCTTTTTTTGAAATGGAAATCTGGTCTGCACGTGCCTCCACTAGGGATGCCTGTGGGGTCTTTGGCTAACCGACTTTATTTTGAAAGCAGGTAAACATGATGATTAATGCGATGGATGCTGATGCATGGAGATGCAGGATGAATGCATGGTTTGGCTCATTCTCTTTTCAGTTCGATGATTTTGCTTTTGCTATGGGTGCAGAGAATTTTGAGCTTATTGCTTGCAGGGTTGTGCTCCCTGTGGATTTTCTTTTTAATGCGGATGTTTGGTCAGTGGGTTGGTCAAGATCCCAACCCGTGATCGATCAGGTCCATCGTCCCAATATGCTGTTTCTTTGCTAATGAGAATGTACGAGGATATTACCCGACTTCAAGATGTTCTTCTGGTATAAATGCGATTGAGACGGTGTTTGGTCGCCAGTTTTGGTCAAGATTCCAATTTGCGGGCGATTGGATCCGTCATCCCATACTGTGAAGTGAGCGGAGTTCAAGACTCCTGAAGTGTAGTGCTGGGGATACTGACAATTTTTGTGATTTTTTGCAGATACTTGGGTCCGAATCTTTACCTGAGAGGTCAGGATAGAGATCGGTTATTGAAAGCAAAGGAAATATTTTTGTGATTTATTGAAAATTTTCTTGAAAGCAAGGAAATCATTTTTTGTGATTTTTGACAATATTTTGTTGAAAGCAAGGGAAATATTTTTGTGATTTTTGAAAATATTTTAATTGAAAGCAAGGGAAATATTTTTTTGTGATTTTTGACAACATTTTGTTGAAAGCAAGGGAAATATTTTTGTGATTTTTGACAATATTTTGATTGAAAGCAAGGGAAATATTTTTTGTGATTTTTGAAAATATTTTAATTGAAAGCAAGGGAAATATTTTTTTGATTTTTGAAAAGGTGATTTTGCAATGTTTTTGTATTTTTGTGATTTTTATGAAATGCAGGGAAAAGTATGGAATTTTCATCCACTTCCAGCTTCTACTGCTGGTAAGGCACCCGATCCATTTTACGTCAGCCAGCAAGACGAGTCTCACACAGTTAAGTGCCGTAGTTTTACATCTTCGGATGAGGAGATTTTGAGGGTTTTCAGTCAACACACCCACAAAGTTGCCTGTTCCTCATGTGCAATGCACATAGACCACGTATCGTCCGACGGACTCCTTCGGCCACAAAGTGAGCCACATCCTCACATTTCCCTTAGTCAATCCAGTTTGGAGCCTTACGTTGCTCACAATTCCGTGAGGGTGCGCTCCACCTCCTAACAGCCTTAATCCCCTTCATGAGTTTTAGGAACAGGGAACATCCGTCAGATTCAACAGCGACTTCCAAATCAAGGTTGTCTATCACGGTGCGTTCAACACGAACAGGGTTGCGGAGTTCTGCCCGCCTCAGCCCTTACCTGTTTAAAAGATTCCAGACACCCGTATAATCAAGTATCAGCCATGTCTGGAACAGGTTAGGAAAGAAAGCCCCCGAGAAGTTTATCCCAGTGTAGTTTTAGGTCTTCGGACCACTGGGGATGAATTTGTGCAGTTAAAATTGATGGCAAAATTTTTTCATTTTTTCATTTTATATTTTTTTGTATTTTGAAAAGGTTCCAGAGTTCAACTCAAGTAATCGAAGATGACACTGGTTTTATGGAAAGCTTGAAATCTTTTTGGTAGTTTTGGAAATGATCCGGGTTATCAAACCTTGATCCCAACGGTCGAGGCCGATGCCGGTTTTTAGTTGAAAGCGAGAAAAGGTCCCCCGAGAAATTAATCCCAGTGTAGTTTAAGGTCTTCGGACCAAAATCTGTACATGCTGAAAATACGTTCCTTTTTTGTGATTTTTTCGAAATGATCCAGGTCATCAAATCTTAGCCTGGACGGCTGGGATCGATGCTGGTTTTTATTAAAAATCTCTCGAGATGTCGATCCCGACGTAGTTTAAGGTCTTCGGACCCAATTTTGTAAAAGAGGGGCTGGTAATATATTTTTGTTTTTCGAAATGATCCAGATCATCAGATCTTGGCCTGAAAGGCTGGGATCAATGCTGGTTTTTATTAAAAATCTCTCGGGATGTCAATCCCGACGTAGTTTAAGGTCTTCGGACCAATACTGCACAAGCGAGCAGCAATCCAGGTTAGAGACTATGGGAATTCTTCTTGGAATGGTTTGGATCATCAGGTCATATCCTTGGATGGTTGAGATCACTGTTTGACCAAGTCAATTTTTTTTCTTTCTTTTTCTTGAAAATCCCATGGAACTTTTCCACATCATCAAGCCAATTTCCCATTAATTTCTCTCATGGTGAGATTTTAGTGAGATCTATTCCTTTTTCTCACCATTCTCTTCCATCACTTCATTCTTACATGGAGGTACAAGATTCACTTGCAACCACCCTTTCCAAGGAGGAGTTCTTCCCAATGAGAGGGGGAGAGAGGTCGTTTCATGTAGGTAGGGGCTAGGACGGCCTCCTATGGGCTGCCCGGACGGTCTCTGCCCCTGGTCTCTTCAGTGGGCTGGGTAAAAGGGTGCCCTCCCCTTTTCTATATAACATGGGGCACCCTTGCCCCCTCCATCGTGCAATTTCTCTCTTCTCTCTCTCATACTCTCTCTTTTTTCAAGTTTTCTCTCTCTTCTTTGGTGGTCCTTTGCTTCTCTCAAGTGGTGGCCCTTAGAGACATTTTGGGACAGCAAGGTGGTCCCTCTTTGGTGAGTGGTAAAGGTATGAACCACTCCCTTTCTCTTTCTTGTTCTTTTCCTTCTTCATTGTCTCTTCTCATGACTCTTTTCTTTTTCCATGTAGTTATTCCAAGAAGAGTGAGGGTGGGCCCAAGGGTTTTTGGCCACTTTCTAGATCTCAAGTCCTTTTCAAAGGTGGTGCATGGAGAAGGACATTGCAAGCTTTCCACTTCATTTTTTCTTTCTTCTTTTCACACTCCCTTCATGTGTATGTAAAGGGTGATTTTGCCATGTCATCAAGTGTGCATGGCAAAATATACTATCCTTTTCATGGGAGTTGGGCCTTTTTTCATATGTATCAAATGGGCTCAAAGTGAAGTCATGGCCCTTGGTGTATTTGATGGGCCCAATGCTTCATTTTGGGCTCCCTCATGCTTTCTTGCCCTTGTCATTTTTCCTTAATGCTCTTCCTTTCTTTTCCATCTTCTTTTCAAGGTTTGGGCCCATGGGCATGGTAGGGCCCATCTCAAGTTTTGGGCTCATGGGGCTCACTTTAGGTGACCCCATCTTTTTTCACACATGTATGGATCAAGATGACTAGCCCATTCTTCATTTTGGATCTCAAGTGGGCTAGGCTTCCTAGTTGGGCCTTTATGGACAAATGACCCAAGTCTTTTACCATCTCTTGATTATGATGTACATCCTTGTACAAAGTGTGGTGGGCTCCTTGGAGTTTTTCATGTGGATGGGCTTTTGGGCCCTCATTGAAATTTGGATTTCTTTGGACCATGCGTGCACCACTACACTTTGTCCATGTAGGCTTTTTCTTTTCATGTTCTTTTCTTTTGATGGATGGAGGACTTGAGTTACTTGACCATCTACAAGTCCCATGAGTGAGTTGTTCCAACAATCTCACTAAGTTTCAAATGGTTTTCCCTTGTGGTAGGAATGTGGTTCTCAAGAGTTTCCCTTTAATGTTATCAATCTCAAGTGAATGATCCTCAAGTGAGTTATCCATGCAACCATAGTTCCTTGAACTTTTCCTTGGGGGCTTGGTGGATCATCCACTATCATTCTCAAGTATGAGTGATTTCTTCTTCAATTTGTGAGAAGGAATGATACCCATAAGTTGCCCATTTTTGTCCCATGCCTTGGGACATTTTGGATTTTGATCTTCAAGTGGGCTATGTGTACCATTCTTATCCATTTTCGTGATGGTTGGGTGACTCATCAAGCCATGCCCTTGTGCTCAAATGGTCTCCCTTTTTGGTGAAGAAGTTGATGTATATAAGTTGCCCAAACTTGCCCTTATATGGGCATTTCCAACTTTGATTCTTCATGTGGGCTATGTGCATCAACTTTCTACTATTAGCTTCTTTGATTCATGTGTTTGTGGGTAGACCGCCATGTTGAATTCTCATGGTCAACACTTTCATCAAGGTGGTGCACATAGGGTTGCCCATGGTTAACCCGTGAATGGGTTCTCATGTTTTTCAAGTGGGCTATGTGCTCTCTCCAATCCATTGAGATGAGGCATTTGGGTTGTTCTTGGGGGCCCACTTCCTTTCTATCCCCCACTTGTCCATGCACATGTGTAAAAAGATGGAAACATCTTAAGCGAGAATCATGGCCTTGGCATAAAAGTGGATCAATCTTTTGGCCACGTATGGACTTTGAAGAGGGGCTTCATGTGAATTAAGATCCTTTGTTGATCTCATGACACTTGCGTGCATTTGTTGTCCAAAATGTGTCCTTGGATGATGGACTTTTCTTGTCTAAGGCATGCCATGCCACCTTCTTTAAGGTGGGCCTTACTTTTTCCAATGTGCCCAACACATATCCTAAGTGACACATGGAGTCGGACTTTAGATTTTGCATTTGAATGTGAGTCCAATCCCATGGGTTTCTTGGATGATAATTTGGATTTTAACGGGTAAGGGATAGGGACTTACCTTGCCAGGCTTGTAGGATTCAATGGCGGATGGTACCAGAGGTCACCGAGTGATTGATGAAGATGATCCTACCTTCATCGTCCGCAGAGGGGACCACATGTGTTCCTTAGCTATGGAGCATCAACCTCTTCCTGCTATCAAGGGTCGAGGTACCAGGGATCGCTGGGACAACTGGGTGAAGGATCCACAGCCCTTGCTAGAACGAGTACTGGATGGTACTCCCTTTGCTGGCCTCCTCACCTTACGTTTCCATAATAACGATGCTAACCGCATGATGCTCGCGGCCCTTTGCGAGAGGTGGCGGGATGAGACCCACACCTTTCAGCTCCCTTGTGGTGAATGGGGAATAACCCCCTTGGACATTTATATGCAAATAGGCTTCCCGTTTCTTGGAACAGTTGTTCCTCAAGTCAGCTCTCTGGCTCCCCTCACTTCCACTGACTGGCTACGGCTCGTTGGTGATGTCCCACCCGAGGGTGAATTCCAAGGCCATCAAGTAAAGATGCGATGGTTCTATAACACTTTTGCCTCCGTCATCCCTACCACCGAGCGAGAGGCACTCCACAAAGCTCGGGCCATGATCACTTATGCCTTCGGGTCCTTCCTTTTTTGCCATGCGAATGAGAGGGTTGATCCTAAGTTTCTTCGTTTAGTCGAGGATCTTCATCATCCCTATAACTGGAATGGGGCTATCTTGACCCGTATCTTTCAAGGTCTGGACAAGACTTGTCGGCATAGTCGGTCCTTCACAGGCTTCTGGCCTGTCGTTGAGGTATCTCTTCTTTCACCTTTCTTGAAGGGCTTTCGCCTTCTTTCTTTCTCTGATCAATAGATGTGTCTTTTGTCCAGACCTACTTTTATGACCATTTTCCCCATCTCGCGCCGAGGATGCGGGATGATATTGAGCCCTCTCAGTATCGCCACATGTACTGGCACTAGCAAAACCGTCAGCGGAACTCTCGAGTTCCCGGGGACAATTGGCGTGCTGACATAGACAGGTTGACCGTGGAGGACGTAAGTATCTTGCTTTCCCTACCCCTCATGCCGTACTGTAACTGATCGTGGTGACCTCATTTGCTGCAGCTCGCTCGGATGCCGTATGCCAATTTCCCTCTCTACTATACCCCCCAACGTGTGGAGGCATATGATGCTTCATGTCTCCGTATCATGCTTTCCGACGCTGAATCTTTTCAGTGGTACCTAGGGGAGAGGTTGCTTCGGCAAGTCACTGGGGTGGCTCGGGTCCCTTGTTCTGCGCCTCCTCCAGCTGCTCGGATGTTGGTTGATGAGAGAGTTGAGGCTCTCGTGGGCCAGCCCGGATTTCGTTTCACGATCCCGGATCGTGATTATGATGAGTGGTATTTGCTGTTTGGCCAGGGGCCTCTGCTTCCTTCGCTTTATGTTCCAGGTGGCCGTTGCAGATATGCTGGAGGCTCGGTGACTGCTCCTTTGATGGACCTTTATCGTCGGGAGCGAGACGCGAGGAGGGACGATGATGACTATGTTGGCGACTTGTAGCCTGCTTGTGTGTTCTTACTTTTGTATGGCCTTGTACTTTTTGCTTTCATCGTCTTTTGTATCAAGCTTTTTGAATGAATATACGGTTCTTGACTTGTCTCAAATTCCTTGATGATGTCTGGATGCTTTGACCTTTGACTTATTCCTTCATGATTTAAGTCTTCTTAGCTGCATGGACGATGACTTGAACGGTTCGGATTGCTTGTTTAAGCCTTGAGAGCCCTCTTGATGATTAGATCTTGGATTCTAGCCATTCTTTTGCTGATTGAACCTTTGATCTTGTCGCTACATGACTTGTGTAAGCTTTCCAATGGTTTGGATCCTGATGATCTAGTCCTTGAATGGTTCAGATTGATAGATTCGGCCCTGTGAGCCCACTTGAGACCTCGGCTTTGCTTTGGGGCACCTCTTTGGATAACTTGTGAGGCTGAGAGGGCTTCTCATGGTGTGGATGATGGCTTGAACATCTCAGATCGCTTGACTTGGCTTTGTGGGCCCACTTGATGATTAGATCTTGGATTCTTGCCCTTCTTTTGATGATCAGACCTTTGATCTTGTTGTTTGATGGCTCATGTAGGTCCTTTAATGGTTTAGATCATGATGATCTAGTCTTTGAATGACTTGGATTGCTTGTGGCCCCCACTTGATCACCTTTCCTTCTTTTTGACTTGATCAGCCATGTTCTGGCTGCATTGCTCCGTGATTGGACCGGTGGGGCACCTTTTATATGATCTTGATCAATCTCAGTCGAAATCTGGAGTGGACCGGAGCCTTGGGCGGCCCATGGAGCGCCATCTGCTGACGTAGGACTGTCAGCCTCACCTACCAAGGACCCCGGAGCCAATCCCGCGGAGAGAGGGGATCCATGTCCGTACGGGCGGCCCAGAGCAGGCCGCCCAAGGCTCGCCTCTTGAGCAGCCTGGGCTGGCTCTGGTTCGGACATTCCCTGCTGTCCCCTTCTCCTGTCCCTCACATTCTCTGTACTGAGCTATTCGATTCAGCCATGAATCTTCTTTTCTCCTTGTCTTTTCTCTTCATTTTGTCCTCTTCCCATTTTGTCTTTTCTTGGGCAGCTTTGGATGATGATTTATGGGCCATAGTGGGAGAGGTTGGTGGGTCCCACACTCCAGCACTTGGTGAGGGCTTTAATGATGGAGGGATTCCTTTAATGTATGGTGGAGATGGTGGATTGAATGGAGGCATTGATGAGGGGCTAGGGATGGTGGTTGGTGGAGCTTTGGATAGCTCCATTAATGGTGGGATGGCTGGAATTTCAGATTTGAATGGGCCCCTCATAATGGGAGAAATGGATGGTATGGATGGGATGGGGAGATGGGACATAGGTGAGGCTATGCTTCCCTTGAGTGTGGACCACATGGATGATGTGATGGATGGTGGTGATGGGACCATGATGGACATAGATGGGCTGATCTCATGCTTGGACGGGATGGATGGCTCAGATGATACCTTTGACGGTTTGGATGCTCTTGATGAGGGCCAGGATGTGCGATACACTTGTTTGGGTGGACTTGATGTGATCATTGATGATGTCCCCCTGATGATGGATGGCGCAGATGCCTCGATGATCCCTTTGATCGGCCAGGATGATGACTGGATTCATGATTTCCTGTTGGAGAGGGCCGCAGGTCCAGATCTGACTGTTGATTCTTCGATCGGGGTTGCCGGGACCCTTCTGGATGGTTCAGATGCCTTTTTTGACGGTTAGATTGGTCAGGATGCCACGATGTGCGGTGTGATCTTTACTGGTAGCCCTTTTGATGGGGAGTATCGTCCTTCTCTTGATTGTCGGTCTTTTGCGCACTCCATTCATGAGGTGGGCGAGTCTTCTCATGCGGCTGAGGTTATGACAGTTTCAGACAGTGATGCGTCTATATCAGACATAGCCGTTACTGAGGGCAGGTCAGGGGCTGTCGAGTCTGCAGAGGTTCCAGCTTTTCCTTCTCCTTTGCCCGTTGACCTTCCGATCCTTGATGAGCTGTCATTGATTTCTGGGCCTTTTGTGCTGGAGGGGGTACCAGTGAGGACTTGTTAACTGCTTCCTCGTCCTTCTTGCTCGCCACGACTGCTTGCTTGGCTTGACAGCTTGTCAGCTTATGAGATTTGGGAGTTAGAGTCCTATGGCTTTGGCAGTCTGGTTCATATGGCTAGAGTTGATATTGATTGGAGGATGCTCGGAGCTGCATTGATTGATTGGGTCCCTTTGTTGAACTTGTTTGCGTTCAACGATATGGAGATGGAGCCTTCTTTGGAGGAGCTTGCACGCTTGACAGGCCTACCCTTGGATTATACTCAGTATTTCTCGCCGAAGACATCGCCGAAGACTGCTACACCGCAGAACTGGTTTGGGATTTCTTATCTTTTACATCCTGCAGCTGCCGGCCAGGATGCTGTAGTGTTCTCCTTGGACTTACTGTATGATCTTTTTTCGGGTCCTTGGGGTGTGGCCGGTTCTACCTTTGCTCGGAACGCACTGATGTTCTGCTTGATTGCTGAGGTGCTGTTCTCGGGATGGCGCAGGTCTCAGACTCCTCTGCTTTTTGAGGTGATGAGCCGAGCTATCCGACGGCAGGGGATCATTTCTCTTATCTTGGCCGAGCTGTTTAATGGGCTGACCGACTGCGCCCTGGGCCGCACTCGTGTCCTTCGCGGCTGTTGTGCCTTTCTGCAAGTATCTTTTCTGCACCTTTTTCTTCTTGCTTTGTTAGGGATTGCTTTGCTCTAGCTGAACTTCTTTTTTTTTTTGTGATCAGGTCTGGCTATGGGAGCGTCTTTCTTTGACCGTTCCTGTATCTTTTCCTGACACTCGTTGCCCAAACCTTATGCGACACATCATTGAGTTTCTTCCTCATACAGCTAGGATGAGCGAGCCCTTGTATCGCAAGATGTTTACTGAACTTCGTGACTGGAACGTTCGTTGGGAGTCATCTTGGCTTTCACTTCCTCCAGTGCTTTGCGATGCACACCGCTATCCTCTGATGTTGGTAGGCTTTCGATCTTACTTTTCTTACCATCTCATCCGGTTCCTGCGGCAGTTTGGGTATGAGCAGGATGTTCCTCTTTTCGCTTTCACGGGTATCGGGCGTCGAGTACTTCCCTCTAGATCCTCTGACTTCAGGACCCGGATTGATTGTTCTTGGGCGGGCTACTTGACTGCTGATTTGCTGGGTTTTGAGCTGTGGATTTTTCCGATGGCGACCGCCCCATATCAGTACTGGGTTACTGAGCAGTCTTTGTATCGACGTATCCCTTGCTGGCACCAGACTGCTGATGAGGATGAGTAAGATATCCTTGGAGATGCTGGCTCTTCATCTGGTTCATATGAACCCTTTGAGGAACGCCCGTTTATCGATCCTTGCTTCCTTTTGGCCACTCATGGCCATCTGCTGTCTGAGATCTCTGCACTTCGGTATCATTGTGAGATGATGTCGAGGAGATTGGCTGCCGATCAGAGATTGTCTGATGAGGAGACAGCGATCCGTACCCTTGAACACGATGAGGCGCATTAGCGTATGGAGGTGAGCAGGTTGAGAGCGAGACTATCTTTTTATGAGTCAGAGGACTCACCTGATGTGGCCGAAGAGGAGGGTAGAGATTGATTGTGTTGGCCACCTACACATTCCTTTTTTGCATATATGATTGATGATGATGCATTTTTTTTTGTATTTTTTTGAAAAAGATGATATGACATGTGTAAAAGAAATATGATGCATTTAATTGAAAAGAAAACTGTTTGAAAATCTACTGTGCCATGAGTTGTCTTGTGAGTGTGTGTCTGGATTTTGTGTCAGGATATAGGAATCAGAACTGGGGCTCGGCCAATGCTTTGACCGATGTCTCGAGATTTGACTTGCTTGATCCTTTGGTTCCCTAGAGGTGTAGGCAATGGAAACTGTTGCTTCTTGAGATTGTCAGAATTTGTAGAGTTCTTCGCTCCTGACTGTACTTCCTCTCGTTCTTGCACTTTCACTGCTTGAACCGATCTGGATCGTCTGACTTCTTGGTACCTGCACTTTTAATTTTTTTTCTTTTTCTTTTTGAGCCATTTTTGCCTGCAGTGCTCTTTCGAGTTTTCACCACAGCCGGCTTTTCCCGTCATTTTTGCCCATGGCGCCCTTTCGGGTTTTCACCACGTCCCGGATGTTTGATCTTGCCTGCCCCTTGGCAGCTATGCTGTTTTTACCCTCGGCGCCCTTTCGGGTTTTCACCAAGTCCACTGTATGTCCACTGTTTTTACTTGGAGCGCCCTTTCGGATTTTCACTCCGCCCTCTTTGTTTAGGCACACATTTTCTTTTTATTTTTTTTTGTTTTTTTTCTTTCTGGATCTCTGGATAACTGCGGCGGCTAAAGGTCGGGAATCCGTCGTTGCCGGCCGATGGCAGTCTTTCAGCCCTTATCCTGAGTTACAATAATAGAGCTGTCGGTCTTTACTAAAGACCCCTCTGAGATGAATGGATGGATGACTGTGTTTCATCTTGGATTGATTTTTTTTCTTGGGTGCCTTGCTTTGGCTTCCCTTTTTCTTTCTCTTTTCTTCTTCTTTTTTTCTTTTGTATTCTTTTTCTCTCTTTTTTTTTTTGTCTTTTCCTTTTGAATCCCCCCCTTTTTTGTATTTTCCTCCTTTTGAATCCCCTTATTTGAAACATTTGTCGGTGGACGGAAATGATTTCTCAGAGGTCTTAGCTTTGACCTCTTGACTTCAGCTCTATTAAAGTAACTCTTGATAAGGTCAGAATAACTTACCCGTGAAAGATCTTCACGTTGTCAGCGTTGGTTGGCTCAGGAAGATCCACCCCTCTCATGCTGGTGAGTCTGAGGGCGCCTCCGGGAAGTACTTCTCTGATGATCAGTGGCCCGTCCCATGAGGGTTTGAACTTTCCTCTGGGATCCGGAAGGTGCGACGGTAGAATCTTCTTCATGACCATGTCGCCTACCTTGAAACTTCTTTTTCGGACTCTCTTGTTGTAAGCCCGAGCGATCCTTTTTTTATAGCACTGTGAATGACTTAGTGCACGCATGCGCTTTTCATCTGCTAGCTGCAACTGATCGAACCTGGCCCGTTGCCATTCTCCTTCTTCGACTGGCAAAACTGCCTCCATTCCATAGGTAAGCTCGAAAGGAGTAACTCCCGTAGCAGACCGTACAGATGTTCGATAGGCCCAAAGTGCATATGGGAGCATATCTGACCAATCTCGATATGTCACGACCATCTTCTTGAGTATCCTGACGATTGTCTTGTTTGCGGCTTCTACCCCACCATTCATCTAGGGATGGTAGGGGCTTGATCGATGACGTTGGATCTTGAACTTGCTGAGGAAGTCATCCATCTTCTTGTTGACGAACGGGGTCCCATTATCTGTGATGATGGCATTAGGGATTCCATACCGGCATATGATGTTGTTCTTTATGAATTTGATCACCTGAGATGCTGCAATTGTGGTGTAGGAGGCTGCCTCTACCCACTTGGTGAAGTAATCGACTGCCACAAGTATGTACTCATGACCATTTGATCCTTTGGGACTGATCTTGTCGATGATGTCGAGTCCCCACATGGAGAAGGGCCAGGGGTGGTCAGGTTGTATAACTCTGATAATGGGGCATGGATTTGATTCGCATGCTCCTGACACTTGAAGCATTTTTTGACGTGCTGGCAACAGTCTGTCTCCATGGTGAGCCAATAGTAGCCGAGTCGCAGAATCTTCTTGCCATCATGTGCCCGTTCATGTGTGGGCCACAGATTCCTTCGTGTATTTCTTCCATGATCTTTGCAGCTTCTGTTTCATCGACGCATCGAAGGAGGATGTGATTATAGGATCGCTTGTAAAGAACTTCGCCACTGATGGTGAACTGGCCGGCCAAACGCTGAATGGTTCGGCGATCTGTTGCTGTTGCTGATTCTGGATACTCCTGGGTTTCGAGATATTGCCCGATGTCGGCATACCAGGGTTTGTCAGGGACAGCTTCGGCTTCTTCTATTTGCAGGCAAAAAGCAGGTTCTTCTTGAATTTCGACTGTGAGCTCCCATTCTGAAGCTCCTTTTGGTATCTCGAGCATTGATGCAAGTGTGGCGAGAGCATCAGCAAACTGGTTTTTGGCTCTGGGCATGTATGAGAAGGTGATTTCTTTGAATTCTTTGATCAGATTGTCAAGATACACATGATATGGTATCAGCTTCTCGTCCTTGGTTTTCCATTCGCCATTGGTCTGATTGATGATAAGCTGTGAGTCTCCAAACACTCGTAGCTTCTTGACGCCCAAGATTATGGCTTCCCTTAAGCCAGCGATGCATGCTTCATACTCTGCCATGTTGTTGGTGCACTCGAATGCGATGCGCCTCGAGATAGGAATAGGGACATCATCTGGAGAGTAGAGGATTGCTCCAATACCACTCCCTTTAGAATTTGCTGCGCCGTCGAAGAATAACGTCCACTCACCTTTCTTCTTGTCTTCTTCTTCAATGAGCAAGATATCTTCATCAGGGAAGAATTTCTTGAGCGGTTGATAATCCAGGAGGGAATGGGCCGCAAGATGATCGGCGAGGGTCTGCCCCTTGATTGCCTTTTGAGTAACATAGGTGATGTCGAACTCAGACAAGAGTAGCTGCCATTTAGCTATTCTCCCAGTGAGTGCCGGTTTCTCGAACAGGTACTTGAGCGGATCCATGCGAGCGAGGAGGAGAATAGGGAATGCAATCATGTATTGACGGAGTCGCTGAGTTGCCCAGACTAGGGCGAGGCAGGTCTTCTCGATCGGGGAATACCTGGTCTCGTAGTCGGTGAACTTTCGGCTCAAATAGTATATTGCTTGTTCCTTCTTCCTGGTCTCGTTGTGTTGGCCGAGGACACAGCCAATGGCTTCTGCTGCCACTGAGATGTATAACAATAGTGGTCGTCCGGGAGTGGGCGGCACTAGGACTGGAGGATTCATGAGATACTTCTTGATGCGGTCGAAAGCGACTTGGCAATCATCATTCCATTCTTTTGGGACGTTCTTCCGAAGGAGCTTGAATATGGGCTCACAGATAGGTGTGAGCTGTGCGATGAAGCAACTGATGTATTGAATTCTGCCGAGGAAGCCACGGATTTCTGCCACGGATTTCTTTCTCTGTTCTAGGAGGGGGCATCTCGATGATTGCTCTGGTTTTGGTCTTGTCGACCCTGATGCCGTCCTCACTCACCATAAAGCCGAGCAGTTTGCCTCCCATTGCACCGAAGACACATTTTTGTGGGTTGAGGCGGAGCTTGTACTTCTCTAATCTGTTGAATAGCTTCTTCAGATCTTCAAAGTGTCCTTCAATTGTGCGCGATTTGACGATCATGTCGTCCACATATACTTCAAGCTCTTTGTTCATCATGTCATGGAATAATGTTGTCATTGCTCGCTGATATGTTGCTCCTGCGTTCTTCAGTCCGAACGGCATTACCCTGTAACAGAAGGTTCCCCAGGGAGTGATGAACGATGTCTTCTCGCGATCTTCGACGGCCATCTTGATCTGATTGTAACCTGAGAACCCGTCCATAAATGAGAAGATCTTGTATCCAACAGTATTGTCGACCAGAGTGTCGATGTGTGGCAAAGGGAAGTCATCTTTTGGACTGTCTTTGTTGAGATCTCGGAAGTCGATGCACATTCGAACCTTGCCGTCCTTCTTTAGTACTGGTATGATGTTGGCGAGCCATTCAGGGTAGTTGGAGACTACCAAGAATCCCGCATTGTACTGCTTGATGACTTCATCTCGGACTTTCAGAGCCCATTCTGGCTTCATTCTTTGAAGTTTCTGCTTCACTGGCTTCATATCTGCCTTGGTTGGCAGATGATGTACAACGAGCTCTTCATCGAGCCCCGGCATGTCTTCATATGAGAACGCGAAGTTGGACAATCTTGGAGCTAGGAACTCTATCATTTTCTGTTTCATCTCAAGTGGCAACGATTTTCCAATGCGTACTTCCCTAGGGATCTCAGGTGTCCCCAAGTTTACTATCTCGAAATCATCGGCTACAACATTGGCTTTAGATTCGAACTTTTTGAGGAGATCCTCAAGTTCGGGAGCTGGATCATCATCTTCCTCATCCCGAGCTTCGTCTAGACCCATGAGCTCGAAGTCTAATTCGATGTCGAAATCATATGATTCGACTTCAAACTCATGCAACTCTTTAGACGAACTTGGCACACTACTGAATGCAGGAAAAGAAATGTTTTTTGGTTTTTGAGATTTTTCTGAAATTGAAATGCTAGATGTTTTTGGCTTTTGAAAGTTTTTTAATTTTTTTGGCTTTTTGAAATTCACGGGACTTTGAACAAGCAGGCATTGCAGACCATGATTGAGCCCAACTTGTTCCAAAGTTCCGGTCGCTGCTTAAACAGGCGTTTTTTTTTTGGAAGCTAGAGCCCTCAGATGGCTCTTTGGCTGATTCAAAAGTTAGGGGAACGGATAACCATTCAGGACCCCACACTTCCTCCCCTGAAGAGGTGGGGGTTGATGCTTTGGGCGAAGAATCATGGTCTGGCCCAATGACCATGATTTCTTGCTGGTCGGGTTCGAGATCTGAGTCGCACTCAGTCCCTCCCGGATCACTTACTTCGCATTGCAGTTCGTCTGGTTCCATGGCTAGACACAAGTTTGGAATCTGGACATCAAACTAATCTAGGGCTGGCCACTTCCCTTTCTTGGTCCAATGGATGGGTTGCTTCTGCCCCTGGCTGGTGATTGTTGATGTTGATTCTGCAGAGATGGGCAAGTCATGCCCCTTGCTGATTGATGTTGAGATGGGCAAGTTGTGCCCCCGGTTGATTGAAGTGGGCAGGTTGTGCCCCTGGTTGAGAGAAGTGGGCAGGTTGTGCCCCTGGTTGGGAGCAGGTGTCAGAGTAACCTGGTCCTGAAGCTGCTGTATTTGACTTCCTTCTTCATCTTCATCCTTTTCTTCTTCTTCTGGAGGCTTAGATGGTTCGAGAATCTGATCCCATTGAATGGGGGGCCATGTGGCCCAAACTAGGCCCATCGGGAGACCTTTGTGTAGTGCAGTCGGTTGATTCCCTCCTGGATCTTTCCTGGCTTGACGAACTGGATGGGTGAGCACCGAAATTTTTCCTTCTTTTGTCCGTGAAGACTGTCTTGTATCCGAGTCCCCATTTGCGTTGGTTATATACCAGCGGTACCTTTCTGGACTTGAAATGATTCTTCATTCGGTATTTGAGACTCAGACGTTCTGCTGGTGAAAAGACATGGTCCACCCTTATCGGTTCTGGATTGGCGATAGAGTTCACAGTCTCAAATTCGAAACTATGAAACGGGATGTCTTCTTCAGAGTGTTGGATATCGATGACAGGGATGTCTGGTTCAGTGGCAGCAGTATTGGAAGGAATGATGAGTTCCTTCTCTGCATGGATAGAGATCACTTGATTTCCACAGATGTACTTCACTCGTTGATGCAGGGTTGATGGCACAGCTCCAACCTTGTGCAGCCATGGTCGTCCGAGCAACATGTTGAAAGAGGCTGATATATCCAGAATTTGGAATGTGATGGTAGAGACTTCCGGACCTATCTGTACCTCTATGTCGACTTCCCCTTCTACTGATCGACGAGTGTTATCGAATGCTCTGACGCATATGGTGCTGGGTCGGAATGAAGAAGGACTGATTCCTAGACGTTCCGCGGTCTTGAGCGGGCAGACGTTTAAGCTTGAGCCATTATCGACAAGGACCAATGGGACGCAGAGGTCCTTATATCGTAAGGCTATGTTGAGGGATCGCCCATGATCGCGCCCTTCTGGTGGCAATTCATTATCAGTGAAGGTGATGGCGCGCGGAGCCAGGAGTTGTCCAATCATCAATGCTATCATTTCTGGTGCCGTATCGGAGGAGACGTGAGCATCGCTCAAGGTTTTGGCAAATATTTCTTGGTGTATGCGAGATGTGCAGAGTAACTCCCATACTGAGATTTGTGCAGGGATTGACTTGAGCTGAGTCGCCACATCGTATGCGGCTTCATTTTGATTATCTCTTCGTATGCAACGCCCATTGGGATTCATGTTTCCTACTTCTGCGCATTCTGGATAGTGCCATGGAACTTCTTTGTAGTTTTCCTCCCTTTTGCCTTCTAGGACACCGGTTCTTGCAACGGTGCTGGTGTGGGTACCAGATCTTCCTCGTATGGAGCTTTTGCCTTGAGAACTACATTGTTGCCTGTGCTGAAGGGGTAATATCGAGGCTTGTCTTCGTAGACCACATAAGGTCGTGGTCCTGGCTTAACTGTTCCTGGAGCAGGAGGCTCCCATGGAATGAATACTGGTCCTCTTGACATGGCAGGAGGTTTCTCTGTTCGTCCCAGCTGTCGTAGTGTGATTGACATGCCTCCGGGATTTGCCCCTTGCAATATGACTGGCTCAATTGGAGGAGCTCCTTCCAATACAATGGGTTCTTGCTGCTGATGAGTATGGTTCCTCCATTGTGGATTGTATTGTTCCTGTGCTGAGATTGCCCCTTGCAAGACGACAGGTTCGTATGTGGGCTCGATGTATGACTGTGCTCCTTCTAGGACGACTGGTTCCCAACATGAGGGGTGGTAAGATGCCCCTTGCACAACTGGCACATCGTATGGAAGTACTCCTTCGAGTACTACTGGCTCAAGGACTGGAGGAGGAAAGGGACTTGCCCCTTGCATGATCGGAGGAGGACTTGTCGTCTCATAAGTGTAGGCATGAATGGATTGAATGGGGGAGAAGAAGCGATCGAGATGGTCCCCTTCTTCTATACTATTAACTGCAGGGCCACGAGATGAACTGGGGTCCGTCGGATGTTGAGGCAGAGGATTCTGAAGGATGTTGGTGGAAGCTACTGGAGAAGTTCCAGGGACCGAGATGACGATCTTGCGGTCATCAATTAGGTCTTGTATAACATTCTTCAAAGTATAGCATCGATCAGTGGTGTGGCCATGTCCTTGATGGTAGGCGCAATACTCATTTTCTCGGTAGTTCGGTGGCAGAGGATGAGGCGGAGGCCGAGGTGTCATTAGAGTAAGTAACTGCTTCTGCACCAGCGTAGCCATGACTTGACTGAGTGGTTGAGAGAGGGGAGTAAATTTCCTGGACTCCCTGTAGTTTTGCCTATTTTGATATGAGTATTAACCGTTTCCTCTGAACTGCTGTTGTTGTTGTCGAGGCGGTTGTGGCTGAGGATTCGGTTGTGGCTGATACCGCTGAGGCTGATGCTGAACTTGATTCTGCTAATACTGTTGACGTCCCTGTGAGGGAGCATGTTGATTTCCTTGAGCAGTGGTGTTGATGTTGTTTACCTCTGTTGGGCGGGGAGGAGAACCACTGCGGTTTCCATTCTCGTGCCCGATAGGTCTTCCTTCCACTCTATTCCTCTTGACTGGAGTGGCTTGATGAGGCCATGGGGAGATCGTCCCGGCCCAGATCCCTGCTTCAACTTGCTCTCCAGCACGGATCAATTGTGAGAAATTCGCATATGGATGCGAGATGAGATATCCAGATATGCCTGGATATGTTGAATGAACAATCATGGAGATTTGTTCTTCGTCGTCGATAGGTGTTCGCATTCTGGCTGCCATAGCTCACCAACGTCCCACATAAGCTGATAGCGTTTCATCATTCCTTTGCCTGAGAGCCGCGAGGTCGGCTCTTCTGGGTGCCATGTTGAGATTGTATGTAAATCTGTCGATGAAAGCCTGGGAAAGCTGTTCCCACGTCCTGATGCGGTGGCAGTCCAGTGAGGTGTACCAATCTAGGGCGTCACCCTTCAGAGACTTTTGGAATAAACGAATGAGGGCCCCTTCATTTCCTGAGATTGCACTCAGCTCTCCACAGAAGGCCTTGAGATGTGCTGTGGGACAACCGCTGCCGTCGTATCTTTTGAACTTTGGAACCTCAAAGTTTTGAGGTACCTGAGCATCTGGGAAAGGACACAAGTCTCTGAACTTGGTCGAAGGTAGATCAATTCCTTGTTGTCGCTGAAGCTGATTTTGCAAGATCTGGAACTGCTCCCGCAACTCGTCCAGTCCTGAGTGATCTGTTCGAGCGACTGATGCCTCCTAGAGTAAGGCACGTTCTTCTTTGGCATAGTGGTCGATGTCTTCGACCCTATGGGCTTGCTGAAAAGCAACCGCGGGTTGCTGAAATTGGTTTGATGATTGAACTGGATTCTGATGAACTTGTGCTTGAAATGATGGTAACTGAACTGGAGACTGTATTGAAGGTTGAACTGGAACTTGCTGGAAATTGACTGGATTTTGCTGAATTGACGATTGCAGAAAATTAACTGGATTTTGCTGAATTGAAGATTGCTGGAAATTAACTAGAATCCCATCGGCGGGGATGTGCTGGAATTGAAAAGTGCTCCTGTTTGCAGGAGGCTGAGATGCTGGGAAGTGACCCCCTTGTTGGGTATTCGCCACTGTCCGCTGATTGATGTGGGCTTGACACTGACCCCCATTGTGGGCATTCGCCAGTGCTGTCCCTGTTGTTGGAAATTGAATTGAAATCCCATCGGCGGGGATGTGCTGAAATTGAAAAGGTGTCCCATCGGCGGGGACATGCTGAGATCTACTGAGATTGTTGCTTGCAAGATTGACTGGAAACTGACTGGATGTTCCTGCAACGGAAGTGCTCTGAGATGGCCTTGTCATTGCAGGAAGATATTGAGAAGGATGCCCCATAGCGAAGGGCTGAGATGGCTGCTGTCGGTAGTCTTGGGCAGACTCCGATGGTTGCGCTTGATTGGAACTGGAGGCCGAAAGGACCCGGCATGGTTGCTGAGACTGCTGAACTGGGCCAACTTGATTGTTGGCTGCTGCGGTGGCTTGTGCTTGCATGAATTGCAAGAGCATTTCTTGCATTGCTCTCACTCCTTGTGCCAATTCTTGTATGATTGGCGTATTATCAATGGGCTGTTGCGCTGGAGGTTGCGCTTCGGTCATCTCAAGAGCGGGGAGGAGATGGGTTTCTTCTTCGTGGTCGGACATGGCTTATTGAGCCCGAGTGCGGATTATGCTGCGGAATGGAAGTTGTCTCCGCGTACGTTGAGCCCGAGGAGGCGCAATGGTGAGGACTATACTCTACTCTTTTTGGGTTTTGGGATTTTCTATTTTTTTTTGTTTTGGGATCTTC
Source organism: Liriodendron chinense (assembly GCA_003013855.2). Lineage (NCBI taxonomy): Eukaryota > Viridiplantae > Streptophyta > Magnoliopsida > Magnoliales > Magnoliaceae > Liriodendron > Liriodendron chinense. The sequence goes on from ML058531.1 coordinate 606,150, forward strand.
TATTATTTTTTTTTGTTTTGTTTTGGGTAGAATGCTATGCAGATGAGATTGTATGAGGATTAGTGACTTTTAAGTACGGGAAGGATTCTGTTTTTCAAGTCGGATCACGACTAGTGGGACTAGCAAATCCCCAGCGGAGTCGTCATTCTGTGGACCTCGCCGTTTTCCGCGCTCCCCACACGACGTTCCCGTCCCTTCCCCTTTCCTTTCGGAAAAGAAGGAGATGAGGATGCGTGAGTGCGAAATCACCGTTTGTGCCATTGGCTTGCCTCGTTCTCGAGGGCTTCGTTTGGTTGTCGTGTTAAGCTGGATGTGTTTAAATGTGTTTATATAAGACCAGAGTCGCCACTAGCCAGTTACTTCGAATCTATAGTCGGCTAGACCCCGTAGAAATGTTAGAGAAGGGGATCCGAAGATTCCTTCCTCTAAAATGACTCCTTTTGATCTGCGGCCAGAGATTCGAGGTAAGGGATCACGGTTACAGGGTGGGAAGAGGTTAAGCACCCCACACACTGCCCGTACCGAAGTACGGTCTCTACTTCACAGAATCGGACTAATACTTGAAAGTCTGTTTTAATCCTCGTATATTCTCATGGATGACATGATGCATGAATGCGGGTCTGAACAGTAAGAGTTTCTGATGGGCAGGTTCCAACAATGGGCAAGCCCAGAGCATACGCTCGAACTGACAGGTGCTTTATGCGAGATGATGCATGCTGTGTGCTTGAATATTCAAAGTGCTTATAGTGATATGTATGTGAACGCAGGTCTGAACAGTAAGAGTTTCTGATGGGTAGGTTCCAACAACGGGCAAGCCCAGAGCATACGCTCGAACTGACAGGTGCTTAATATAAAGACATATGTAGTGTGCTTGAATAATCAAGGTGCTTTGTGGTGAAGCAGGGGGGTTGGAAGAGGAGTAAATGTTGCACTTATGCTAGATGCAAATGAGATGATGCTGGAAAAGAGTAGCTGGATGGACGGAGGTGTCGCAAGGGTTGGCTTCGAGTGGCTGGGTTAAGACTTGGGTGGCTTGAGAGGCTTGGACCAGTGGTCAGGCTAGGCTGGACCAAGGTTAGGCTCTCCTCACTAGGGCTCTACTTGGTGGAAAAATGGGCTAAGGATTGGAGAGGGGCTCGGGACAGATAGGACTTCACTAGACTCGAAGGGATGTCCAAATGAGAAGGGGAGGGGGGTATTTATAGCAGCGAGCAGTGGCAGAGCTCGTAATTTATTCCGGGCGGCCTGCTATGGGCCGCCCGTACGGCCGCTCCTCGGTTTCCAGTGATGTACGGTTGTTACCTCGGGGCTGCTGTTTGACTCACTGGGTCGACTCAGTGAGTTGACTCAGCGGGTCGACTCGGTGAGTTGACTCGACGGGTTGACTCGGTGATTTGACTCGATGGGTTGACTCGACAGGTTGACTCGACGGGTTGACTCAGCGGGTTGACTCGACGGATTGACTCAGCGGGTTAACTCAGCGAGTTGACTCAATGGGTTGACTCAGTGAATTTACTTTTTTAGGTTTTTTTTTTTTACTGGCCTTTTTTTCTGGTGGGTTTTTCAGGCTGATGTTTAAGACTGGGTTGACTGGGTTCAGGCTTGATCTGGGCTATGGAATGGTGCTTACAAAGGTGAGTTTGGCTGAGTTTGGACTTGGGATTTGGGGGTATGGTCCTCCATTCTTCCAGCTATCTCTACCAACATTGTAGCCGAAGGTGGGGTGTCTACAGTAGCCCAGGACACCTTTCTCTCCCATTTCTCTAACCGTTCCTCCTTCCATGTGCATGGTAGACATCATTCCCCAGCTTTAGCTTACGATAAAAGGAGGGACAGAATCCCACCATCCATGGTAGGACTTAGAGGGTTGATTTGGCTCCCACCATCCATGGTAAGACCTAGAGGCTGATTTGGCAAAAGGAAATAAAATAAAAAAATAAAATTGAAGTACTACAACTATGTTCTTGCAATATGAGGATTTATGGTGCATGTCCATCCAAACGACCTTTGTATAAAGAAATCTGATTACCTACCAAGTTACTCAGTAGGCTGTAGGCTTTTACTGTACTGACTACTGAGTAAACTTTATTGGGCCCACCGTGAATGTATGTGGTTAATTTATCCACGCCATCCATTCCCTTTTCCAGCTCATTTTAGGGGTTGAACCCAAAATTGCAGCATATCCAAACCTCAAGTGGACCACACCACAGGAAACAGTGGGAATAATGATTTCCATCGTTAAAGCTTTCTGGGGCCCACAGTGATATTTATTTGTCATCCAACCTCTTCATAAGATTAGACATGCATGGATGAAGGGAAAACACAAATATCAGCTTGATCCAAAACTTCAGTGGTCTCCAAGAATTTTTCAATGGAATAGTTCAATTCACACTGTTTCCTGTGGTGTGGTCCACTTGAAATTTGGATATGCTTCATTTTTAGGTTTCGACCCAAACGACATTTATATAAAGGGTTTAGACTACGAACCGTAGGCCCCACTTGTCACTACAACAAATATGACTTTTACCAAGGAAGTTTTTCCTGGGTAATCATCACGGTTTTCATCGAAATACCACCCTAGGGAAAAACAATTATCGATGAAATTTACTTTTGTCAGTAAATAGTTGGACCTTTGTTCGTTGGGAAAAGTCAACACTTTCATGGCTACTGTTTAATTCATCGGTAATTATGCAACTATTACCAAAGAAAACTTTCCTTGGAAACAAGCTATGACCAAGGAAATATTTCCTTGGAAATGGTAGTAGAATTATCAATGGAAAAGGCAGTGGCAATGCCAATGAAATATTTCTTTGGAACATTCAAATATCCCTACCATTTGAAAGCATTCAATATTCAATATCCTAATCACCTGATAAAGCATTCAATCACATACCAATCAAAATGACCGTTCAACCATAATAATGTTTTGAATAAAATCGAAATGTCAATCCCACCAGTACATACAACCAATATAAAAAAAAAAATCAATCAGCACGAACATCCCTACTATCACCAACAAACAATCTGCAAAATAAAACAAAATACAATATTAGTAATTAATAACTTATAAACAAAATATGCATTTAGGTGTTCATTTTTCTTTTTCAAATCACATAATGAAACTAAATACGACTTGAATTGAAGATTTATACCATGTAGGCATGCTCCATTCATTCATGCCTACTCATTCATGCCTACGTGATCTTGATTCAATTGTATGCCATGTATACAATTTTAGAATTATTTCTAAGGCACTCTTTTATTCTCATTTGAATTTCAGGTGCAAAGATGCGTAGAAATAAGTTGGTCCATGAATGCACAGAAGATATTCGATCAAGCTTCCTATAGTCTATCTGAGCCATGAAATATTTTGCGGCTCGTGTTCGCTTCCCCAAGTGTAGGGTTGCGATGTAGTAATAATCTCGGTAAGACCGAGGTCGATCCACAGGGAAGGAGGTAAGCAATTCAAACTATCCTAATAACTAGAATCTAAGAGGTTTGTGAAATCGGTTTTGAACATGAAATATGAAAATCTGATAATGAAAAGATAACCAGAGCATCAAGGATCCACTTATAGCTCTCCTTTGATGCATAATTCGCTGTGGTTTCTCAATTACTCAACTCGAATCGAAATGAAATCCTATCTAGCCGGAACATGGAGCGGTTATATCATCAAAGCAATCTAAAACTTGTGTTGTTCATCAACATGATTCCCTCAATTCAAGTTAGGACTTGAGCACACTCAATTGCATAGGTCAATCCTAATTCCAATAGATTAAGATCATAACCATAATAATCATCAAACCTTATCATAAGACTTGACTATATTATGATTTGAACTTCATTCAAATCATATGAACAATGAACACAATATTCAAAATTTAGAACAAAAGGGTAGAACTTTGGTTTGAAGTTCCCACATGATGATCTAAGTCTAGAGCATATTGAATTCGATTCCTCGGAGCGTACAGATCTAGATCATTCAAAACAATTAAGAACTAAAGCAATTCTTCTAAACATCCATGAGCCATTATAAGATTAAGAAAAACTACTTAGAACTTTATTTAAACTTTCAAAAATCATTATTCTTTATTAAATCCAAACTTGAAACCAATAAAACGAATTAAAATATCTAAGTAAGCTATAAGTTTCACTTCTTAGCTCTAGTCAAGAGGTTAGCTAATGAAAAGCATAAAAACAAACTAGAACTAGAACTAGAAGAAGAAGAAAACTAGTTGTAGGAGGCTAGGAAGCCTCCTAAGTCTTGAATCCTTTGCTCCCCACATTGCTAGATGCCTTAGGAAGAGAGTGGAGGTGGCCTTTTATAAGAAAAATCCCGCACCAACTTGGAAACTTCGAGAATTCATGGAGTCCTTTCGTAATTTGGAAACTTATCCTTGAAAATCGGAGTTTCTGGATCACCTTAGACTTGTCTGGCGACCGGTCTAAGAAATAAAAAAATAGTCCAGCAAGTTATGTTTCTCTGGACTCTTCTTGACCTGTTCAGCGACCGGTCTAGCTATGTAGATCTGTCTGGCGACCAGTCTTGGGACAGGTCTTGAGACAGGTCTTGGGACAAGTCTTGGGATATTTTCTTCTTTTTTTCTTCTTTCTTTTTTCTTCTTTCCTCCACCTTTTGACACTTGTTCTATTGATCTTCAATGCATACAAAATGACTCTTTTAACTATGAATTAGTGAACTCTCCCTCTCATTCCTACAATCACAAATCCATGCATTAGATTAGTCTTTAAATCATGAAAACCATACATAATGAGTGATGAATTGGAGTTAGAATATACACAATTAAGAGCTCAACACACCCCCCCAACCAGCATTTTACTAGCCCAAGCAAAACATGCGTGAAATAAGTTTCATTCTCCAAAACCCAACTCTTCTTCGGAAACTATGTTTCTATACATTCCAAGACATGCAAGTACAAAAATTAGCAAAATTGAGTATAGAAGTTGAGACCTTAAACTTCCAAAAGCATAACAAGTGTTCATATGGAATTCCCACTGATTAATTGATAAATAGAAGGATCTAAAAAAATTAACCTAGTGTGCTCAGTGAATGCTCATCTCATGGATTTCTGGGGTTACCTTCTTCATGAATTAGCTAAGGTATGGATTCAATGGTTTATAGATCAACAACAAGCCTATGACGGGAATTTGCCTTACCGTCCTTCCGATGGCTTTCACACTACATCCCATTTCCGGCTTTGGTTACGGGTAGACCATCCCCCGGTTGGTAATAGGTAGCTCTTTTCGGAATTTTCCACCATATTTTCCATCGTTCCCATATTTTCATCATTCCTTTCTCGTTTTCTTTTTCATTAGATACGATTTTTAAAAATCCATATCTTTCGTTATTTTCCCATGGACAAGGATGGACAAAGTACCCCGGCTTGGTTTCTCAACACGTCAAATCTAAACCTAGTCAATCCACAAATCTACATAATCATTTCAAAACATGAGAATCGTGTAAAGTGAACTAGGTGTAAAAGTGTTTCAATTTTTCTATCAATCAAATCAATAGGGGAATCCAATTAGAAAACTATCATGTTACAAGTCCTTTAAGAGTTTCAAAATCATCTTACTACATCTTTCTTCCTTTCATACTTACGACATCCCAAGTGCATATAAACATGGTTTTCCAAAGGAGTTTTGAATTTTCAGAAAAATCGAAAATTTTCTACATAATTGCTCGAAATGTCACAAAAGCTAGTAGATTCATCTAAGGAATCTCTCACCCCCCAATCAAAATCTTACATTGTCCTTATGTAATAAGATATGCAATATGCATGACATGAGAGCAATGACATAAAACAAAGGAGAGTGAGAACGAGAGTACCTGAGGTAGCAAGTTGATCAATTCTAGCATCTTCTATTGTCTCAATAAAACTTATTCAATCCTAAATGTAGAAAAGAAATTCTAACCTACCTACCTACCTTTGATTAGTCTGATCGACTACATGGTCAAATTTGAGCAGGATCTTTATGAATTTCAATAGGTTTCTCATGAGGACCATCCAAACTCCTGCTCGAATGTACACATGGGTGCGTTTCTTCATTAAGGTCCAATCATAGTGTGCACCACACGCATGTAAGGAGGAGATAAGAGCAGCAAAAAGATATCTCCTCAAGTTCTGAATTGGGTTGTAATTGATTAAAAACGGGTCCTCCCGATCAGAATTTTCAATTGGCTGAAGAACCCATGACGGTGGAGAGACATTCATTAAGTATTCTTTAGTTTGGGTTGTCTCCTCCACAAATTCAGAATTGCATGGTGTTTCCACTAAATAATGGTAAAGAGTGTAAATTAGTGGAATGATGTTCTTCAGGCACCGACACCGTGTCTAACAAACTATCCAACTCCATAATCATCTCATCATCTAGATCATAGGGGTGGGTCATGCGTTCCTCTAGGATTATGCATGTCATATGTTGGGCTATTAGATGGTTGTTGATATGTGTAGTCAAACAAGTGATCATACATTGTCCTAACTAGTGGAACATTATTCATGTCTTTCCGATACTCTCCCATTGTCTTACCCGGCGAAAAGTTATGCACATTGTTCTTATTCCGGTAATCTTGCAATGTCTTACTTGGGGGAGTATTAGAAGTAGATTGAGTCTTAGAAAAATATTCATGCTTGTAATGGTTCCAATCATAATGAGTTTTGATTTGGTTCGACCTCTCATCTTTCAAAAGGTATTTAGACAATCCACCCGTCTAATCATTCATAATGAAATTATAAGAAGTTGAAACAATCACAATCTAGGAAGAAAAACCAAAAGAAGAAAGGGAGAAGGGGAGATGTTACCCGTGGAAGTGAGAACTATGTCAGCAACTAAGTTCCCACAAAACACAAAAACAGAAAATTGTTAGTAATCTAGAAAAAAATCAGAAAACTATTTCTAAAAAAAACTGAAAATTCTACCTAACCAAGACTACTCTATAGCTACTATAACAATTAGAACCGTTTAACCTCTTCCCTAGCAATGGCACCAAAAACTTGTTCGCTTCCCCAAGTGTAAGGTTGCGATGTAGTAATAATCTTGGTAAGACCGAGGTCGATCCATAAGGAAGGAGGTAAGCAATTCAAACTATCCTAATAACTAGAATCTAATAGGTTTGTGAAATCGGTTTTGAACATGAAATATGAAAATCTGATAATGAAAAGATAACCAGAGCATCAAGGATCCACTTATAGCTCTCCTTTGATGCATAATTCGCTGTGGTTTCTCAATTACTCAACTCGAATTGAAATGAAATCCTATCTAGCCGGAACATGGAGCGGTTATATCATCAAAGCAATCTAAAACATGTGTTGTTCATCAACATGATTCCCTCAATTCAAGTTAGGACTTGAGCACACTCAATTGCATAGGTCAATCCTAATTCCAATAGATTAAGATCATAACCATAATAATCATCAAACCTTATCATAAGACTTGACTATATTATGATTTGAACTTCATTTAAATCATATGAACAATGAACACAATATACAAATTTAGAACAAAAGGGTAGAACTTCGGTTTGAAGTTCCCACATGATGATCCAAGTCTAAAGCATATTGAATCCGATTCCTTGGAGCGTACAGGTCTAGATCATTCAAAACAATTAAGAACTAAAGCAATTCTTCTAAACATCCATGAGCCATCATAAAATTAAGAAAAACTAGTTAGAACTTTATTTAAACTTCCAAAAATCATTATTCTTCATTAAATCCAAACTTGAAACTAATAAAACGAATTAAAACATCTAAGTAAGCTACAAGCTTCACCTTTTAGCTCTAGTTAAGAGGTTAGCTAATGAAAACTATAAAAACAAACTAGAAATAAAACTAGAGGAAGAAGAAAATTAGTTGTAAGAGGCTAGGAAGCCTTCTAGGTCTTGAATCCTTTGCTCCCCACGTTGCTAGATGCCTTAGGAAGAGAGTGGAGGTAGCCTTTTATAAGAGAAATCACGCACCAACTTGGAAACTTCGAGAATCCACGGAGTCCTTTCGCAATTTGGTAACTTATCCTTGAAAATCTGAGTTTCTAAATCACCTTATACACGACCGGTTTGGCGACCGGTCTAAGAAATAAAAAAATAGTCCAGCAAGCTATGTCTCTCTAGACTCTTCTCGACCTGTCCAGCGACCGGTCTAGCTATGTAGACCTGGCTGGCGACCGGTCTTGGGAAAGGTCTTTTGACAGGTCTTGGGACAGGTCTTAAGACAGGTCTTGGGACAGGTCTTGGGATATTTTCTTCTTTTTCTCTTCTTTATTTTTTCTTCTTTCCTCCACCTTTTTGCACTTGTTCTCTTGATCTTCAATGCATACAAAGTGACTCTTTTAACTATGAATTAGTGAAATCTCCCTCTCATTCCTACAATCACAAATCCATACATTAGATTAGTCTTTAAATCATGAAAACCATGCATAATAAGTGATGAATTGGGGTTAGAATATGCACAATTAAGAGCTCAACAACCCGCTTTACATCACATACAATCCTACTCATCATTTTCATTCATCTTTCCAATGAACATTGGCATTATCCATTTTTGTTTTTTGCATAATCTTATAAGACCATTGATCAACTGGCCATAGATACAGTGGAACTGTGGAATAGGATTCATGTACTCAAATATCAAAATACACTAGATTTATGTTTTGATAGGAAATTCCTGCCACAATATATTGCATATTTTTAATGATTATAAATTTCTTTACCGCTCTCTTTATGTGTCTAAACAAATGGTGGTGTATAGTATATCGATGACTAAAATGCACCACATCACCATCACATAGTGCCACCCAAACAGTTCAAAAGTTGTGGCTTAGATGGAATAGACACATGACTAGTAGACCTCATATGGTTGGTGACCCATTGCCATTGTTGACTTTGGTGTGGCTCACCTTACTTGTCGATTGGGGATTTTTTTTTTTTTTTTTCTGTGACTGCATTGTTCATAATAATATGTTCTTGGGAAAGTGACTATGAATTCTCCAGCATTTTGCTCCAATCTGGTTTGGAGATAAACGAGTAAAGTGAGCAAAATATAAGGATGTAGCCATGCCATCATTAATTCTTACACCACCTGATAGCAACATGCCAGCTAGTCACAAGCCCAGCAAAATATAAGGATTTCGATGATGGATGAAATCACAACTTAAAAGCAAACCTTTTTTTTTTTTTTTTTAAAGGAATTTTATTGAGCCAAGGGGAATATACAAAGCATACAGATTCAGGTAGCACCCCGGAACCCTGCCCGGAGGCTACCTATCATAAGCCCCCAAAGGCCAAAAGAAAAAGAAAGGAAAGGGCCTAGAAGGGACCTATATCCCTTCTAATGGAGCCCAAACCCGTTTTGTCTAACACAAAGTTTCCTATAATAGGAGGAGGAAGATCACTTAAAAGCAAACCTGTTTAGGAAGTAGAAGGCTATAGAAACTCTCAGTTGGAGGGACTTCAATCTAATTTTCTTGACCGCCTAAATTCTGCAACCAAAAGCACCATCAACTATGACTCATCCATGAAGTGGTCCATTAGATGGAGGATGGTGCCAAGGGTTTCAATCCGTCAAAGTGCATAGAAAGGAGAGGTGAATGTATGGACTAGAATGCAGATTGTCAATGTATGTAGAGAAAAGCATTGGAGAATAATACAGTAAAGAATTACCATCAGCCAAAGAAAGGGGCTAGTTAACACAAGGGCATTAAAAGAATCTTCTGCACCTCCTGTGCTTGAGAAGCAACCAGATCCAATAGAGGATGCAGCAAGGTTTCTAATATTAAAATAAAAGCATACAGTTAACTACAATTTTAACTGGAAAAATAAATGGAAACAAAAAGACATGAAAAGTAGCTCAAGCAAAAAGGAAGAAAAATAAATGCAAACTTTAAGGTAGTTCTCCACTAGAAGTTCATATGAATTGGAGTATCAAAACAAGAGAATATCATATGTTATTTTTCAAATCAAAATGGGAGCAATTATGATTATCCCAGAAAAAAAGGGGCCAGTGGTTATGAATCTCTCTCCATATGTACAGACAAGCCTTAAATTCACATGTGCTAAGGTTTTGAACTAAACCTGAATTTCTCGTAAATTCAAGGCTTTGCCAATGGTTGTAGCTGTCAAGTCACACCCGCCCCTTCCTACGGTAGTTACAGAACAATGCAGTTAGCAGATTATCAAGATGAGAAGCTACACCAACAATTGAAGTTGAATATATAACAGCATCAGTTCTTTGAGAAAATTTGTATGGAGTTACTCCCTTTATCATCGACAAAAACTGTATTTAGAAGAAAAATGGACCACTTTGTAATAAGGCAAAGCAAATGAAGCAGATTTGCAGTAAAGGCTTTCCTAGGGAGCCAGTAGCAACAGGAATCACAAGATCACTTCTCCAATCTCCATGCAATCTCTTTGCAACAACATGACAAGTTGCTTCCAAAAGGGAGTGAAATTTAGTATGATTGGCTACAAAGACCTATTCAAAACATGAAAGGAATGATCAGAGATAGATTAACTGATGCTTTTATTTTGAACCAGATCAGATACAAAACTGAATATAGTGAAAGCAAAGTTCAAACCAAGTATGTGAAATGTGAAATGTGAAATGTACCAATTGTTCAAAGGCTGAAGTAGCACTTCCTATTGTAGTACTTGGAGATGAATTCCAACAGAAATGGAATAATTTCACACCTGTTTTACCAAGATTGTTGAACAACCAAACTCTAGGCCCACATTTGGTACATGTGAAATCCACTCCATCCATAAAGGAATGTCATAGTAGTAGCTACAATCACTCAGTAATGAGTATATTTCAGCAATCTCTTACCTCCCTAAATTTGCAGATAAGGTTTCCAATGAACTGGGACGGCGTACAATTTATTCCAACCACGTTGACTTTGTCACACTTATTTAGTATATCAAAGCATTCATTAAAGCTCTCCCCTGATGAAGCATGCAGACCATCTACAGAGCTAAAGCACATCCAGGATGGTATTTGGATGTTCTCTTCCTCAAGTAGCTCGGCCTGTGAATAGATAACAAAAATGAACAAGAATAGAATGACAAGTAATCTTCAGGAGGAAAAGAAACTATAAAAGGGGAAAAAAATCACAAATTTCTATAAATTGAGACCTCCAAATGGCATAAACAGACCTTGCTGGTGTTAGCCATACCATGTCAATGGTAAGAGCAGATGGGAGGAGCAAAAGCTCCAAAAAGCAGTTGTCAGAAAGAGATTATCCTATGTCCAAGGGACACTCTCATTTATTGTTCCATTCATCATGGCTGGCTCCCTTCATCATTATTTGTGCTTACACAGATTAAGAATGAACCCATTTACCTGACAATCATCAACTTGCTACAAGATAGTGTCATATTGGTAATAAATTTTTTTTTGAAGATTGGTATTTCATTAAGGGCCAGCATTAAGTCTTTACATTTTAGCACTTACTATAGATGAATAATTGCTAATATAGAGGATGAGGACCCTTGATATATATAGTCAACGGATGACATGGTGCCTGTTTATGTTGGAGATATGATCATGCAAGACATGTTCTGTTAGTATAGCATTGAAAAAATAAAAAGAAAAAATTAATACTTCATGTAATACGTTGACATTCTACAATGAGTCGGTTTTGAAAAGAAAATGGGTCAGCCACTTGTACCAAATTTTCTGATAATACATTCTCGTAGAGATACATAAACAAGAGATCCGTTTATTGAATTGTAGCAGTGAATTCCTTTAGTGTGATCATTCCCAAGTCTCCAAGAGGTATCATACAATGACATCCTCCAAATATCTACACTTTGATCAGCATTTCAGTTTTGTACAAGTGGGACCCAAGGTTCACATTTCCAACAGGTTGAGAATGGGTCACATGGATTTCGTATGCAAGAAGATTCTCTCGAGTAGGAAAATGCTATGACTTCCAATGGCGGTCTGAAGTTGATATAATTAAAAAAAATAATAAAAAATGAAATTTAAAATCAGATTGTACAGAAATGCACAAAAATTAGATTGTAGGTCTTCATGTGGGTAGACAATCACTCAAAATCAGTCATTTATTTAAGCAAAACCACAAACACCTTGTGTGCACAACTAACAATTAATTCAAGCAAAAACACATGCTCCTTGTGTGCAAAAAAAAAAAAAATAATAAAATAAAATTAGAGTAAAATTAGAAATACCAACAACTAATTTAAGCAAAATTACAAACACATTACGTGCATAACTAACAATCATCGCCGAAAATAAGTGAGGGAAATTAAAATTGAGAAATGCACCAACCCCACCTAAAACCTCACATAATCAAAACAAAGAAGATCAAATCACCATCATAAAACCCTAAAAGCCTCAAATATCAACTACAATCTAAGATCTAAATCCCTAATCAAGCTCATAATATATCTCACACAATCAATACAATCCACATCTAAAACCCCCAAAATATCACAAAATATACCAAATCCACACCACAAAACCCTTAAAGAAACTCAAATTCCAACAACATTCGATGATCTAAACCTCAAATTAAGTTCAGGTCGTATGTCCAATTCAAATCGCCCTAGAAAAGAAAGAAAACCTTGATTTCAACGAAATCGACTGACTGTAGATCAGATTGCTATCCGGAGGAACCGAGAGGCATTGAACTCAGATCTGGCAGGGAGGATCGGATGGCTATAACAAGCACATCACGTTGGGAATGACACTTGAACAACCCGTTCCTAGAAAGAGAAGCGAAGAAGAAGAAGTTCCATTGATTTTCGAATCTGGATCGGAAAAGCTTCCGTTTTCTAAGAGATTTTCTCTTCGTCCCCATTTCAATGGATTTTGAGAGAGAGAGAGAGAGAGAGAGAGAGAGCTAATGCCGGCTATCAGGAAAGGGGGGTGAACATGGCTATCAGAACATTATCAATAGGATGGATTGCAAATAAACATTACTGAAATCTCATGACGGGCACTTCGATATTTTTAATGGTGAGGCACTCAATTACCATTATTTTCGTTGGTGTGGTCCACCTGATATTTGGATCTACATAATTTTTGGCAACCCACCCTAAATTAGGCTGAAGAAAAATATGAACGGCATGGATATAGAAACACACCATAGAGGTGGGCTACATGGAAGGGGTAACATCCGCTGGTAACAGATAAATTCTTGGTCATCGTAAGGACAGCGTGGATATACAAACCTGTTTTTTTTAATGTCAATTCTTATTGATTTGCAAATTTTTTCAAACTTTTTCATTTTTTGGACTCATGCTGAAAAATGATGATGGAAAAATGGATGGATTGCGTGGATACATTGAGGTGGGTCCACTTAATGCCCACCATTAAAACTTTCCGGTGGGCCCCACTATGATGTATCTGTTTCATCCATGTCGTCCATTAATTTATTAAAATTCATTTTAGGCTTGATTCCTAAAATGAGGCAGATCTACAGGTGGACCACACCATGAGAAAACATTAGTGATTGAATGTCCACTCTTAAAAACCTCCTAAGGGCCCGCTGTAATGTTTATTTCACATCTAACCTCTTGATTAAGTGACACATCTGGGTAGGGAATAAACAAATATCAGCTTGATTAAAAACTTCCGTGGCCCTGAAAGCTTTTAATGGTCAACGTTCAATTAACACTTTTCTTGTGATGTGGTCCACCTAAGATTTTGATCTACCACAATTCTAAACTCATACCATAAAATGATCTCGAAAGATGTATAGACAATGTGGATTGAATACATAGATCGTGGTGGGACCACAAACCACCGACCACTATTCATTAGTTCGTAGAGGGTCAATAGCTAATCCGCATCTATTCACTGCAAGATATTCCATTTTACCAACGAAATAATTCGTCGGCGTTTAGTAAAATTTCATCGGGAAATGTTTTTCCCAACGAAATTTTTCGCGGCTAACATCGTCGCAAAAAGGCCGTCGGGTTTTTCCCGACGAAAAAAAGTTTCATAGGCAATAATAAAACTATTACCGACGAAAAAAAATCGTCTGCAAAACATATAATTTTTTGTCGGAAAAAAATGTGATTCGTCGGTAAAAGAAATTTTCCCGACGAAAATTTTCGTAGGTGAAGACTTTTACCTACGAAAAGTTTCGTCGATAAAGGTTTTTCCCTACGAAAGTGTTCGTCGGTAAAAATTTTCACCTACGAAAAAATTCGTTGGGAAAAGTCTTTACCTACAAAAGTTTTCATCGGTAAAAGTTTTTATCTAAGAAAAAATTCGTCGGTAAAAGGTTTTTACCTACGAAATAATCCGTCGGTAAAAGTTTTTCAGGTTTATTACCAACGAAAAATTTCATCGGTAAAAAACTTTTTCATGTTTTTTACCTACGAACAATTTCGTCGGTAATAGTATTCCCTTTTCCCGGTTCCATTTGTTTTCAAAATTCAGGAAACAATTCCTGATATACACCTGTAAATAAACCTATACATTTTTATCCTATTCACATCCACATACATACGAATAAACAGAAACTACACCATCCATAAACAAATAATCCATTCCACATCCACAAACAACCAATATTCATCCACGCACAAATACATATAAGTTAACATTCGTATATTAAAAAAAAGGATCACGAAGATGAAGGCGGAGGTGGCAGGGCATCGGTGCCAAAGCATACAGCGAGAGCCTGAAACATCTCCTTCATCGTCGCTCATGCTCCTGCCGCGACTCCTCGATCCTCCTCTCCTGCTCCTCTCATCGCCTCTCCTACTCCTCCCGTCGCCTCTCATCTTCCTCTCGTCGCCTCTCCTCCTCCTCCTCCCTACGCCTCTGCTCCTCCTATCTCTGCCTCTCTAGCTGCTCTCTAATCTCATCAACGACGACCCGTAGCTGCTGAACTTCTCTCTCTGCGATATCAGCTCGGCGTAGAGCGTTCTCACCAGCTACAGATCGGCTGGAGCCACCTCTAGTGGGTGTCCATGAGCTTGGCACCATGGCCAAGCCCACGCACATATCCAGAACGGGTGCCAAGCACCTCGCTCAGGATTTCTGGCTCACTCTGCTGACTACCATCGGGAGTGGGCTGATTGCGTATAGTGTCTATCACCGCCTGTAATGAAAACATATGAAATTTCATAAAAAATGACATGAATGACATTATTATCAATCAATGCGCAATTAAATTTTACAAAGTAAAGATTTTTACCCAATGCTCACTAGCTCTAGGATGAACCCAAGATCCCGTCGCCTGCCGACAGTGAGTCCCTCTGTAGAGGTCTACTAGTCCAAGCTCCTGGCCGGTGACAGAATCTCACTAGCGCAATCGAAAGGAAAGACTTATAATAAATGTCAATCAAAATAATATATTAACTTAATAATCATCAATAATTTCTTACCATGTCGTAACGATGTCGTACAAATGACTTTAAACTAGCTACGTAGTTCACTTGTAACTTTTCCCTGTTTGCAGAATTTATTATACTCCTCTTCTGAACACATTATACAAAATACATTGCTATTAATTGCGAATTTAATTGTTACCTTAAGATATCATAAATTTGTAAATATTACCTGAAAAGCCTCCGACGAAAATCTCTCGAGAGTATCCGTCAGTCGTCTGTAGTAACATGCGGCGGTGCGAACAGTACGGCCTCATCGTGCGTCCTGCACCGCTTGTACCACTGGTGTAACTCTCCGCGATACTCCTTGAACCACTCTCTGATCATGTCGTCGACGGCATGAGAAATGTAAGGAACATTCAAATCGAAGTCAAATTTATCCTGCAGTTTCGTAAATAATAAATTAAGGCAATAAACTTATTAAGAATAGGACTTAACCGTAAATGAACTTTCACAAAAGAAAATTTTAATTTACTAAAATTTACCTGAAAGCGCTGACAGGATGAGCTATCGCACATCATCTGTCACGTTAGTCCAACGGGGGGTGGTGGCGAGGATCAAATATTGGCATAGGACATCGACCTCAGACGTAAACAGTCTGGCACTGTCCCCAACAGGTCTAAGGTAGTCCTGTGGGAACTCTACCGCCACCCTACCCTCACGCGTAAGTCGCTCTAAAACTAACCCATGCGTGGGTCCACGTCCTCGTTGGCTGGTAGAAGACTGCTGCCGCGAAAAGATATATGTAAGTAACAATATAAACAGAAATCACTAAATAAATGTCTAGACTTACATGCAGTGCCCGGTGTATGCTGAACCGAAGGATCAGATGCCTGTGATGCATCAGTGCGACGTCGATGCTGTCTGCGTCGCATCACGGGTGGAAGGGGTAGATCCAGTGCGCGAACGACCTGATCTCCCACCTAGTGCCATGACTGAATATGTCTAAAATATAAACTTATAACTTTAAACAATGTCAATGCAAGTTTATGAACATCATGATAGAATGAATTTGTGCTTATGCTTAAAGAGATGATAAAAATATGATTAGACTATTACACTATAATGCAAGCAGAATATAATAAAACCGTAAACAGAATATAAAAGTTGAAAAATCCATTACACATTGTCATTTTATATTAAATACATATATTTCATTGTAATACAAATCAACTTTGGATCAACTATCCGAAATACTCCATGCGTAAGTTATCGTACGCTGCAGATGTATATGTCAAGCTGTATGAAGCACTCGACATTGTTACAGCTAACATGCCAGTCACAATAGGAGAAATCTGATCTCTCGGGACTTCCGTTCATATGTGCAAGTGACAATGTCGCATCTTCCATATGAAGTTTCCCGCGGTTATATTCCTCTATCAGGTTCGGAATGTCTTTAAGATTGTATAATCTTTCATCTGAGTTATTGTCTTCCTCCCTACATTTATCAACCAGACCGGGTATCTCTCTGGCCCAACCATAAGAATATAGGGTCGGAAAGTCCATCCGCAACAGCTGATGAAGTATGCTGCGTGCTTTCGCTATGCTCCAGTTTATGGAGGACATGATCAGAAAGTGACTTAACATGTAAATGTGGATTATAAACAAGTCAATTCAGCAAATAAATCATGACTTGTAAAATATATATACATGTAATAATCAAATTAATCAAATTGAAAATGACATGTAAATCTTGTATACATTTAATAATCGTCGTCTGAATCATTATTGCTTAGGACTCTTTCTTCTTCACCATCACTATCGTTGATCAATATTTCATCTTCATCGTCTGCAACGTCGTCATCGATAAAAGCGCTATCATCTCTAATAATGTCATTTATGATTAAGGCATCAACATGATCAAGTGGCACATCATCTCTATTCAATTGCACCACATCAATATCAATATTTGGATCATTCCCTCTATCCTAAGATGGCATGTCTTCTTAATATGCTTGTTCAACTAACGACGTTCCATTTCTCCCTTCATCGCTATCTTCAACGTCTAGTTCGGGAACATCAAATATGTTCCTGGGCTTTATTTTCTGCACCACGTGCCAAGAGCTAGCCGCCTAACCTGGTGTCAGCGAGGTAGAATACTTGTTCGGCTTGGCCAGGCTATGATAAATGGGTCATCTTTAAACCACTTCCAAGATAAATTTACGCTCGTGAAGTAGTCATCAGTCTGTATTCCCAACTTCTTATTTCCAATGTCTCACCAATCGCATTTAAATACGTACACCCGCTTTCTCATACAATAACTCAACTCAATAATATCCGTCAAAACGCCATAAAAATCAATTTCTACCTCCTCATGTGTTCCCTTCACAACCACCCCACTATTTTGTGTGGTCCTATATTTCTCACGCTCTTCAGTATGGAACCGAATCCCGTTTATAATACAACCTGTATATCTAGATACACGTCTATCAGGGCCACACGCCAGTGAGTAAAGCGCATCAGACGCATCTGCAGAGTTGCTAGCGCGCAACATCTTCATCTATCATCACGTACAGAATATAAATGTTTATGGATTTAAGATTACGTGTAAATATTGTCCAATACAACAATATTGTAAGTGTGGTGAGATAAAAGGTAAATTAATCTTACACGTTTTGCAAACTATTCTGGAAACCGATCCTGATGCATTTGATCATAATTTGTAGGGTATTAGGACTTCATCTCCTCGATGTGTTCGTTATACATAATTGGTACGTTGTCAACAAGAAATTTTGAGATTACGTGTATGTAGATATATAATTATGATTGAAGACTTACTCCAAGTACGACTCTATTTCTTCACAGTTATGCAACACATACCACCGCGCCTTCCCTTGATCCCGAAGGTCCATATCCTGAAACGTCGGCGATCCTAAAGGACGGACGTTATGTGCGAATACAGATATGAGTCATTGTTCTTGCTCCTGCTGTTCGCTCGCCTCAAGTGTAAGGCTGCGATATAGTAATAAAACTCGGTAAGACCGAGGTCGATCCATAGGGAAATAGAAATAACTTCCAAACCACTCCAGCAACTCAGTTTATGGAAGAAAATCAAATTCAATTGAGTATTTAACTAAAACAGCAACTTAATGGAAAATCAGTGATATAAAGTACTAAGGCATTCAATGATCCACTTGTAGCAATCCTATGTCAATTCAGTCAATCCAAGTAGAGAACACAACTAGATTTGAAGTCCTATCTCTCATCTAGTTGGAAAATAGAGCATTCACACACATTCAATCCAAATCAAGTTGAACTTCCAAGTTCTAGTTCATTCAATCAATGTAGAATTCAAAACCATAACCTGCGGAGTAACAGCCATGCCTATGGACTATGGCCTGCTCAAGGATTATTATAATTCGAATCTAAACCAGCATTATATGATAATCTCAGAGAACTGCAAGGAATTCATGTCCGGGGTACATGAACTCTCACAAAACATCTCAAACTACCACTTTTAAAACTGAAACATGAAAGAAAAATCCAACTTGAATTTAAATTACTTGAATTAAACTGAATCCAACATAGAATTAGCTACAAGCTTCACCTCTCAGCCTTAGCTGAGAGGTTCTAGCGGAGCATACTCATGCTACAACTAAAATCTCTTAATAAAAGCATAAAACTAGAAAAACCGGAAATAGAAGAGTTGCAGACGCTCCACGACAGCTTCCCCTCCTTAGAACCTCGTTCCTTGGCTTCTCTGATGACCTAGGAAGAGCCCCTAGGTGTCCTTTTATAGCAAGAAACCTCCCTTGCGTCGGAATCTGTGAAAGGTTACGCAGTGCGCAGCGTTTTTCGGAGTCCAGATTTAGAAAGGACTCTGGTTACTCAGGGCCGACCAGTCTAGACTGGTCGGACTGATCTTTTACACATTCCAGGGAGCACAGCCGACCGGTCAAGACCGGTCGGGCTTGTTTTAACAGAATGGACAGCATGCATAGCCGACCGGTCAAGACCGGTCGGGCTTCATTCTTGCTTCCAGTACGCATGGCCGACCGGTCAAGACTGATCGATTTGGCTCTCTCCTTTCTTCAGTGCACATCGCCGACTGGTCAAGACCGGTCTGGCTCCTCTGGCCGACCGGTCAAGACCGGTCAGCTCTCTTTATTTTGTTCTTCTTTCTTTCTTTTCTCTTCTCTTTGCTTTATTCTTTCTTCGGTCCTCTTTCATCCTTCATCCACTGGCTCCAAAGGCTTCCTTCTAATCCCTAATTGAATGAAGTCCGCTCTCATCCCCTACAATCACAAAACATGTGTTAGATGGCCCTTTCAATCATGAAAATCATGCAAACTATGTTATGTAATGGGCAATGCAATGTATAAATTGGAGGTTCAACACACCCCCCAACCAGCTTTTTGCTAGTCCCGAGCAAAACATACGTGAAACAATTTCAAACCTCCAAACCCAACTCTCCTTCAGAACCCATGATTCTATCCATTCCAAGGTATGGGTTCTATCCATTCCAAGGTGTATAAGTATAAAATTTGGAAAAGTTAGGTGATAGAAGCTGAAACCTTGGACTCTCAAAACATAAAAGGTGTCTACATGAAATTCCCGCTGACTGATTGATAAATAGAAGAACTCGAACAAATTCAACCTAGTGTGCATAGTGAAAGTTCATCTCATGAGTTCCTGGGATCATCTTCTTCATAGATTAAGTAAACCAAGGATTTTAAGGTGCACAGAGCAACAACAAGCCTATGACAGGAATTTGCCTTACCGTCCTTCCGACAGCTTTCACACTACGTCCCATTTCCGGCTTTGGTTACGGTTCGACCATCCCCCGGTTGGTAATAGGTAGCCCTTTTCAAAAAATTTCACCATTTTTCTTTCCTTCCCGATTTCATCCTTTCTTTCCTTTTTCTTTTAAATTAGATAGGATTTTTAGAAATCCATATCTTCTGTTATTTTCCCATGGACAAAGATGGACAAAATACCCCGGCTTGGCTGCTCAACACCTTTAAATCAAAGTCTAGCTAATCCACAAATCACATGACCCCATCAACTCATGAAAATCGTGTAATGTGAACTTGGTGTGAAGGTGTTCAAATTTTCTATCAATCACAACAATAGGGGAACTAACATATAAAACCATTATGTCGGGAGAAAATCAAGACCTACAACATCACACACTTCGTATCTCCTCGTCTTATACTCATAGCATCTCAAATGTATAGAAACAAAATTTTCTAAAAGAGTTTTGAGATGTTAGAGAATTCGGAAAAATTTTGCGCATATGAAGCTCGGAATGTTGCAATATGCTAGATGAGGAATCTCATCTCACCCTCCAACCAAATCTTGCATTGTCCTCAATGTAAAAAGATATTCACGTAGCATGAACATGAGAGCAATGATAAAATATGAGAGAGTGAGAATCAATAGTACTTGAGAGAGCGATCATGGAAGTCTCCAACCCAACAACTAAAACCTACTAAAATAGTAAAACTGAAGAAAACCTACCTATACTATATGTTGAGCTCATAATTATGCATATTCTAACCCCAATGCATCACTCATTATGCACGATATATACGTTTAAAGAACTAACTTAATGCATGATGTGTGATTGTAGGGACAAGATGGAGAGCTCACCATTTGAAAGCTAAATGAGGCTCCTTACAAGTATTGAAGACCATAGGATGAAGTATTGAAGGAAGATCAAAGAGAAGAAAGCAAGGAAAGAAGAGAAAAGAAGAAAGAAAGAGAAGAAAGCAAAGAAGAAAAAGTGCTGACCGGTCGTGACCGGTCGGCCAAGGAAGCCAGACCGGTCAGTAACCGGTCTGCCATGTATGGAGGATGCTGCTGAAGACGTCCGACCGGTCATGACCGGTCGGACAGTGCTGCTGGGAATTCAATGAATAGGACCGACCGGTCAAGACCGGTCGGTCAGTGTTGCTGCAATGTGAAGAAAAACATCCGACCGGTCTTGACCGGTCGGAGTGGCTTGCTGGATTGAGGTTCTACAAGGCCCGACCGGTCTTGACCGGTCGGGCATACCTGCTGGAGTATTTTCACTTGAGGCCGACCGGTCTTGACCGGTCGGCCATGCGTACTGAGTTAGAACTTTCTAATTTCTTCCTGAAATTCTCTGCGCTGCGTAAGTGTTACGCAAATTTCCAATTCTTCCGACGTTGGGGAGCCTCCAAACTATAAATAGACACCTAGGGATTGTTTCTAGGGTATCCTAGAAGGCTTGAAGCGAGGTTGGAGACTGTGGAAGTGGAGATTGGAGTTTCACAACTCCTTTTGGTTTGCTTTGCTGTTTTCATGCTTTTAGGAGTTGTTTCATGTTTCCTTGGATCATGAGCAGCTAAACCTCTTAGCTAGGGCTAAGAGGTGAAGCTTGTAGTGTATCCAAGATGTTTTAATTCGTAGTTAAGTGGTTTTCAGTTTGGAATTCATGATTATGAACTAAGGTTTGAAGTTTATACAAGTTTTTAAGTAATTTCTCTTAGTCTTGTGATGACTCATGGATGTTTGGATGAATTACTTATCTTCTTATTTGGTTTGCAACGGTCTAGACCTGTATGATCTGAGGAATCGGAGTGCGCTCTAGCACTAAGCTCTTCATGAAGGGACTTCATGCCAAAGTTCTAGTTTTGGTTGATTATCTGGAATATGTATGGACTGTGCATATAATTTGAATCCAGTTCAAATCATGATCTAGCCTTGTCTTGTGAGAAGACTTGAGGATGGTTATGATTGGGAATTGGACCTATAGAAAAGGTGAATGACCTATGCAATGAGCATGCTCAGATCAGCCTAGAGTTGAGAGAACTTTATGTACAGAACTTACATGTTACAGACTTCTGGTTTAATAGTTCTATTATCCGACTAGATAGACCTGACTGGTGATTCTAGTTGAGAGAATGGGAAACCACAGCGGATTGAACATCGAGGATTGCTACAAGTGGATCCTCGAACCCCTAGTGCCTTCTTATAATTGTTTACATTCAATTTAGCTTAAACTGTTAATCACACACATTCTATTCAAACTTTGATTGTTAGCTACAATAGAAACTTGTGGATGAGTTTGTGACATCCTACATAAGTCCCTGTGGATCGACCTCGGTATTACCGAGTTTATTATTACATCGCAACCCTACACTTGGGGAAGCGAACACTATACCTCCATCAGACTAGGAGATCAATCATCCTGATAGACAGGATCATTCAGAGTGATGGACACGTCCTCTGAAACAAATTTCTCAACAAATGGTTTAAGGCGTTGTCCATTAACTTTTAAACAGTTACCATTTGCTGCATTTTCAATCTCAACAGCCCCATGAGGAAAGATTTCTTTGATAATATATGGGCCGGTCCATCGAGATCGTAATTTTCCCAGAAAAAGGTGAAGTCGGGAATTATACAAGAGTACTTTCTATCCTTCATGGAAAGATTTCCTGAAGATGTGTTTGTCATGAAAAGCCTTCATCTTACTCTTGTAAATTCTCGAGTTCTCATATGCATCGTTCCGGATTTCATCAAGCTCATTTAATTGGAGTTTGCGAAGCGAGCTAGCCTTGTCCATGTCAAAATTTAAAGCCCGAATTGCCCAATAGGCTTTGTGTTCTAGCTCCACAGGCAAGTAGCAAGATTTCCCATAGACAAGTCTATTGTTATAGACAAAATAATGGAGACCAGCTCAGCTATTAAAGATTGTATACGGACGCCCATTCGACTCGCGAGATCATCTGATCGAGAGTCGCAGATTGGGAAAGTACGGAAGTAACTCTCGAGATCATCTGATCGAGAGTCGCAGATCGGGTAAGTGCGGGATGCCCATCCGACTCTCGAGATCATATTCTCGAGAGTCGTAGGATGGATAAATACGGAGCACCTATTCGCAAGGCTTCGAGCTCCCCTAGCCGATGGTCAGATAAAGCGAAGCAAAGATTCCTTTCTTGAACAGCGAGCAGACCTTCTCACAAGTCGTTGGAAGGTATTACGTCAGAGTGAGCAAGCACTTGGACTCGCGACCATGTTCCAACTTGCGAATAGCTTTTTTTGCGGTTACACCTCTTAACCTTCAGTACCAGCACCCGATTCCCGTCGAGCAGCTTGTCTAATCCCTCTGTGATGCCAGGCAGGGCTACACCCAATTCGGTGGTTTCCGTCTCATCGGCGTCTCCTTCCTTTTCGGTGGCTATGACTCCAACTACGGTTTCCAGCTCTACATGAGCTATCAGCGCTATTACTACGCCTACCGGCAGCCCGTATAGGTCGGTTTTTGGGCTTATCTTCTCGGGTGGTTCCGGATCTCAAGGGATTGCCATCAAGGGACTTGATTGCCGAAATAAGTCATTGGGTTGGATCTCGTCTCCAAAGATGAGGATCTTATCCCACGAAATCAGCAAGATCTCAGTATCGTACACGAGATCAGCGGGATCTCGATATCTTGCGTAACAGATTGAACCGCTCCAGATCTATATAAAGGGACGACTCCATTAAGGGAAAGGTACACACAATATTCAATCCCTGCCCTATTTTGGCCTGGTGATTCTTCTTCTTGCTTCGGCCTGACTTAAGCATCAGAGGGCTAACGGCTGGACACCAGCCACCCTTAGTTGCTTTTTGTCTCCTTTCAGGTTTGGCGAAGGAAATCTGTTGGAGAGAAGGTGAACATCCGGAGGATCCAGTTACAAAATCTGACGTTAACAGTTTGGCGCCGTCTGTGGGAACGACTTGATCATCAAAATCAATCGTTCTATCGATCAAAATCCTTCCGCAATGCCTCCTAAAAAGGCTGTTCATCCTTCGACTTCAAGGCAGGCACCACCTCCGCCCAATGAGACGGAATCCGTACTTGCTCTTCCACCTACGTCAACAAATATCCCTCAAGGAGCCCCGAATATGCCATCAACAAATCCATTATTGGAGGCTTCTGGAAATCAAGATGATGTCCTACGTTTCCTCGGAAACACTCTCCTAACTCTAAACGCCGGAGTTCAGGCGCTGTCAAATCGGCTTGATCAACATTTCCCTGAACCGCAGAGACAACTCTCCAAAGGTTTACCACCGCAACCCATACCGGTGGCTTCCAGACATTCTATGGACGAACCACAGGTCCCACCACTTGGTAGCCATCCCCCTGTGCCGTCTCCACATTCTATACATTCTAGCTCGTCTCGACAACCTCAACCGCAGGGCTCCACCGCCGAAACATCAAGCTATACCCTACCATGGGAAGGAGATCTCAAAAGAATCCATGATCGTTTTGATGTCATGGAACAGCGATACCAGGCAAATCGACCATCTGCAGTCATGGCAGCGATTCATCAATCCGAATCCCCCTTCACCAGCGAGGTTATGGAAGCCCCGTTACCCAGAAAGTATCGAACGCCTGTTATCACCCCGTACACAGGTATTGGCGACCCTCTTGAACACCTGGAAACATACAGGTCCCTCATGGAGTTGGAGGGACATGGTTCAGAAATCATGTGTAGGGCTTTTTCCCTAACATTGAAGGAGGCAGCTCGTACGTGGTTCCGAGGATTAAAGCCTCGTTCCATCAGCTCCTTTTCTCAGTTATTGGAGATATTCCTTTCTCAATTCATGGGAAGCATCCGCGTCAAGAAGCCAGCTTCCCATCTAATGAATCTAAAACAGCAGCATGGGGAAACGATAAAAGAGTTCACAGTACGATTCACCGCTGAAGCCGTTCAAACTGAAGGTTATACCGAGGAAAAAGGGCTCGCAGCCCTCATAGCAGGAATAACGAGCGAGAAATTCAGGTTTGCCTTGGATAAAAGCCCACCGAAAACTATGGCAGAATTCCAAGCCAAAGCTCAGAAGTACATCAATGCAGAAGAAGTCGCATTGACACGCCATGGGGCACAGGGTAAGAAACACAAGCCAGAGGGAACCTCTTCTGCAGATAAAAAATATCGTCGTGATAAACGCGATCGTTCTCCCAAGAAGCCTTACTCCGGTAAATATCATAACTACACCCCTCTTAATCGGTCTCATGAAAAGGTTCTAATGGAGATTAAACACAAGCCATATGTAAAGTGGCCTGCAAAGATCAAATCTGATCCCGAGAAGAGATACAAGAGCAAGTTCTGTTACTTCCACAAAGATCATGGGCATAGAACCCAGGACTGCATCTCTCTACGAGACCATATCGAAGCTCTCATTCGAAAGGGCCATCTTCAGGATTATGTTGCTCGTAAAAATCGATCACCAGAAACGGCGAACACCTCGACTCGCAAAAAGGAACAACCTCATCATCAAACTGACCAAGAGGATGCTGAGCCCACGGGAAAAATTCGCACTATCGTCGGGGGACCAGCTTGCGGGGGTGACTCTCAAGCTTCAAGAAAAGCATACGCTCGAAAGGCATCCAGAGAACCCCAGCAAATCTACTGGCTGGAACAGACGTCTAGCTCGTCAAAAACCAGCCATCCTCCAATTTCCTTCACTCTCGAAGATACAAAGGAAATTCACTTCCCTCACGAAGACTCCATCGTAGTCACATTGAAGGTATCGAATTATTTGACTCATCGAATTATGGTGGATACAGGTAGTTCAGCCGATATTCTATACTTGGAGGCTTTCAACAAAATGGCACTTGCCAGAAGTCTACTCAAGCCAGTTTCGACCCCCTTAGTCGGCTTCGGAGGTGAGGTAGTAACACCTGAAGGAAGTATCGATCTCCCAGTAACTTTTGGAGAAAGTCCAGCGAAGACCACCGTCTTCATAAACTTCCTTGTCGTGGATCGAAAATCAGCGTATAACGCCATTTTGGGGCGGCTATCTCTTACTAAGGTTGGAGCGGCCTTGCACCCTTCATATTTGTGTGTTAAATTTCCTACCCCAAATGGTATCGGAGTCGTGCGAGGAAGTCAACAGGAGGCATGGTCTTGTTACCAGATAGCCCTCCAAGATCGAAAGAAGGCTCAAGCGACACCCATTATGGAGATAGCACAAGGTTCACCCAACTTTCCCTCCAGCACCTCGTTGGATCCGAGAGAAAACGCTCTTAAGTCAGGAACTCCTAGGGAGGAAACAGTGGCGATTCACCTGACCGAAGACGACCCGTCTAAGATCGTGTACATTGGATCCTCTTTAACCAGTGTCCACCGCGAAGATTTGATCCGTTTCCTCACTGAATACCAGGACGTGTTTACTTGGTCTCATAAAGATATGCCAGGCATCGACTCTAACGTCATCGTGCATCATCTCAATATCGATCCAAAGCATAAACCCGTACACCAGCGTCGACGAGCCTTCACTGCAGAAAGGCAAATGGCGATCAAAGCTGAAGTGGAAAAGCTACTCACGGTCAATTTCATAAAAGAAGTTGACTACCCAGAGTGGGTCGCGAACGTGGTTCTCGTCCGGAAAGCTAATGGCAAATGGAGAATGTGCGTCGACTATTCAGACTTGAATAAAGCATGTCCCAAAGATAGCTTCCCGACACCACGGATCGACCAGTTGGTCGATTCAACAGCTGGACACGCTCTGCTTAGCTTTATGGATGCTTATTCTGGTTACAATCAGATCACGATGCACCCACCTGATAGCCAGCATACCGCCTTCATCACAGACCGAGGATTATATTGCTACCAGGTAATGCCGTTCGGTCTTAAAAATGCAGGGGCCACTTATCAACGTCTTGTCAACAAAATGTTTGCTGCTCAAATCTGTAGGAATATGGAAGTTTATGTTGACAACATGCTCGTGAAAAGCATCGTAGAAGATGACCACATTTCTGATCTTCGAGAAGCCTTTGATTTGATTAGGAGGTATCAAATGAAATTGAACCCAGAAAAATGCGCGTTTGGAGTGTCTGCAGGAAAGTTTCTTGGGTTCATGGTTGGCCAGCGTGGGATTGAAGCAAATCCTGAAAAGATAAAAGTATTGATAGAGATGAAATCCCCCGTTACTCTGAAGGACGTCCAGCATCTGGCTGGTCGCATCGCATCATTGAACAGGTTCATCTCGCGAGCATCTGACAAGTGCTTACCATTCTTCAAACTCCTTCGAGCAACGGCCAAGTCTGATTGGAAATGGACGCCACAATGTGAGGAAGCTTTTCAACAATTGAAGCTATACATGAGCACACCCCCCATTTTATCTAAACCTGTAGCACATGAGCAACTCATTCTTTATCTCTCTGTGTCCACTACGGTTGTTAGCGCCGCTTTGATAAGAGAAGATTCCGGGGTGCAAAGGCCCGTTTATTATGTCAGTCGAGCAATGGTTGATGCAGAAACTAGGTATTCTGATATGGAGAAACTGGCCCTAGCCTTAGTCACGGCAACTCGAAAACTGCGACCATACTTTCAAGCCCACGCTATTTTAGTACCGACAAATTATCCGCTACGACAAGTCCTTCAAAAACCTGAGGCTTCCGGACGGTTAACTAAATGGGTGGTCGAGATCAGTGAGCACGATATCTCCTTCTGTCCTAGGACCGCAGTTAAGGGCCAGGCCGTGGCTGACTTCATCGCCGAATTCACATACTCTTCCGAAGATAATACCATGACCAGCGACCAGCCTCCTTGGTCACTCTTCGTGGACGGGTCGTCCCGGGCCACTGGTAGCGGAGCGGGCCTGATTTTAGTGGCTCCCGACGGGTCACATTTTCAATATGCTCTGCGTTTCGAATCTCGCGTCTCAAATAATGAAGCAGAATATGAGGCCCTGATCGTTGGCCTCGAACTAGCCATTATCCTTGCAGTTCAGAATTTGTTAATTCATAGCGACTCCCAGCTCATTGTCAACCAAGTCCTTGGTGAATTCGAGGCCAAAGTAGAAAGGATGGCCTTATACAAATCTCGTGTCCTCATCCTGCTCGCAAAACTGAAGACTTATGAAATAATTCATATTCCTCGCGAGAAGAACCAACTTGCTGATTCCTTGGCAAAGCTCGCTTCTGCACCAGAATCTGAGTTATCACATTCGATCCCCATCGAGCATCGTCAGAACCTGAGTATCGACCAAGTGACTCTCGAGCATGTAATATCGGTACAATCATCTCCATGCTGGATGGATCCTATCATCCTTTATCTCAGAGATGGACACCTACCAGAGGACAAGAAAGCTGCAAGGCAAATTCGTCTTCGGGCTGCCAGGTATACTTTGCAAGACGGAATTTTGTTGCGCAAAAGTTTTTCCTTGCCTTATTTAAGGTGTCTTCATCCAGAAGAAGCACTTCGTGTTCTAGACGAAGTACACCAGGGGGCATGTGGTAACCATCCCAGGGGGCGATCCCTAGCATATAAGGCGATGAGGCAAGGATATTATTGGCCCACTATGAAAGCAGATGCTATCGACTTTTCTAAAAAATGTGACAAGTGCCAACGATATTTACCTATACCTCATATACCGTCCGAGCGGATGACCCCAGTTGATAGCCCTTGGCCTTTTGCTCAGTGGGGGGTCGATATCATCGGGCCTTTACTCATGGGGAAGGGACAAAATAAGTTCGCGATTGTAGCGGTTGATTACTTCACTAAATGGGCCGAGGCAGAACCATTAGCCAAGATTACTGAGAAAAAAACTACTAAGTTCATATGGAGAAATATCATATGTCGTTTCGGACTTCCTCACACTATAATTACCGACAACGGAACGCAGTTCGACAACGCAGCCTTTGATGAATTCTGTGAAAAATGGAAGATACGTAATCTCCGCACTTCTCCATATCATCCTCAGGCGAATGGGCAGGTCGAGGCAGTGAATAAGATCATCAAGCACCATTTAAAGACCAAGCTAGGTGAATATAAAGGGGTATGGCCAGAACTTCTGCCAGAGGTATTATGGGCATATAGAACCACGGCTTGTACATCAACAGGAGAAACCCCTTTTTCCTTAGCATTTGGTGTCGACGCAGTGGTATCAGTGGAAATTCAAGTGCCCTCATATCGAATCGAGCAGTATGACCCCGCGAGTAATCAGGAAAATCTCCGACTTCATCTCGATCTCTTGGAAGAGCGAAGAAATGCTTCCCAAGTATGAGTGGCAGCATATCAACAATGTATTGCTCGTTATCGAAATGCTAGGGTTCGGCCTAGATCCTTCCAGCCCGGAGATTTGGTACTAAGGAAAAATCTTGGAGTTCCCACTCGTTCACTGGATCCAAATTAGGAAGGCCCGTATCGGGTTATTAGGGTTGTTCGACCCGGTACTTATTACCTTGAAGACATGCAGGGAAAGCCCGTACGTCGCCCTTGGCACGTGGAGCATTTGCTACGATACTATCCCTAGATTCGATGTAGTTCAGTACAACATTTTTATGAATAAAGTAAAAGATACCTTTTGGCCGCTATCCCATTTATTTGGATTTGAATAGCCCCGAAGAGAATATACACATCCCCTTGGCCAATTGCCTACCCTTGGTAGGACTGAAATCGTTACTAGTTGGTTGCTTCTCCATTCTATGGATTAAAGATAGCCCCGAAGGGAGCATACGTTCTCTCTTGACCAACCTTCTGCCCTTGGTAGAATCAAAATCTCAATCGATAGATCAGTATATCTCAACGCGGACACGGTCACACGACCCCCCGGATTGAGCACATTCACTCAATCCATAGATCAGTCTATCTCCACGAGGGTTTGGTCGCTACGACCCCCTGGATTGAGCACATTCGCCCAATCGATAGATCAGTCTCTCCACGAGGGCATGATCGCTATGACCCCCCGGGTTGAGCATAGCTCATTGCAAAAAGAGAAGGCATTCATTGCATGAAAGGGAAAGAGAAAACAAGAACAACACTTCCAAAAAATATCTTTTCATTGATAATAAAATGTTTACACAATATCTGCTCGCGAGTACAAAGAGAGGAAAGAGAAAATCAGTCTCTTGGAGGAGGAGCTGTGCTCTCGACTTCAGGGCCCATTTCTGGAGCCCCTCCAGCCTGCGTGGCTTCAGTCACCTCGTTCTCAGCAGCAGCTTGCTCTTCGGCAGCTATGATGGTCGCAACTCGACCAAATTCCCCCATATCGAAGGATGGGATCATTCGTTGCACTACTCTTAGTGCAAAGTTGCGACCAACATCATATGACTCGTACCTTTCGTCGTCATATAGCTGCGAAGTCCGGAACTCGGAAATTGCTCGAGGACCTTCCTCCGAGAGCATTTTTACAAGGGCGACTTTCTCCTCGTCCCAGTGGATCGAGTCGTCCTTGAGCTGTGCAAGAGCGGAGCGCTCCTTGGTCAGGTTGTCGTAGGCCTCCTTGAGCTGCGACCTGGCCTCCGCGAACTGCTCCTCCAGTGAGATCTTGTCTTTGCGGAAGATCTCCCTCTCTCTCTCTCTCAGCCTTCTCCTTCAAACCCGTGAGCTTCACGAAGTCTGAGTCCAAGGCCTGATACCTGTTGGTCAGGACTTGGATTTTCTCGATGAGGATCTTCTTCTCCTCATCTCTCTTCGCGATCACCGCCTCACGGGCCTTGAGCAGTTGATCTCTTCCTTGAACTGCCTTCTCCAAGGCAGTCCTCTTCCCCTCAGCTTCATCTATCGTGCGACGGGCGGCAACGATATCACGCCTCGTTCGCAGAATAAGATCTAAGCCCTGCAAAAGTGATGAAAAATATGAGAAAGTATTCTGGAACGTAATAACAGATTGAAGCAGGTCTTGACGAGGTCTTACCTGAACCATCTTCATCCCCGCTTCGAGGAGAAGGTTCTCAGGGCTTGGCTCGGGAAGAGAGCCTAAGGCATGAGGAGGGACGTTCTCAAATAAAAATTTGCATACTGGATGGAGGTGGTGGGAAATAGAATATGTCCCGCTCCCTGACGGTTGGGCAACGACCAACCCGGCCGTCTCGCGAGGGGGAGGCATTGACTCGCGAGCAGATCCCTGCTCGGCAGCAGGGATCAGTTCGCGAGCAGGAGCCGGCTCTTGAGGCTCCATCTGCTCTCGAGCCTCTCCAGCTGGGGGGCAGCCGGACCCCGCCCCATCCGGGGAATTGTCAGCGATGTTAATCACTGGCGGTCCAGGTGCGACCACCAGTGAGGGAATAGTGGGCCCAGCTGGGGCCCCCGTCATGCTCGCGGGAGGGGCAGGCTGATCGCTACCCGCGCGGATGGATGATTGAGATGGTTCGGCAGGTGTTCTCTTCTACCTCTTGGAGCTCGTGCCCTTCAGGCGGGGCAACAGACCCCTCTTTTCTCCGACCTTCGTCATCTCAACCTCTCTACTGGATATTAGGCCCGCTGCTGCAAGTCGCGAAGGAGATAAGCAAGCCTCGATATGCCTATCTCCAACAGGCACCTTGTACATCTTGACAATCTTCTCGTTGATTCCTCCCTTCAGATTTGGTTTTCTCAAGGCCGGGATACCTGCGAGCACAAACAGAGGTCAAAGAATGAAGTAAAAACTCTAAAATCCTAACTGGAGAAAACTGCACAATGTGGGATTGTGCCTACCTTCACAGAAAAAATGGGTAACCCCTGGACCTCTGGAGGAAGCAGACTCCCAGTTCCTGGAAGCGTAGAACCACCGTTTCCTCCAGCCGGGATAGTTCGAGGAGGGTTTCCCCAGCACGAAGTTATCCCGGTGCCAGTAACACAAATAATACCAGCCTTTGCTGGAGGGAGCCTTTTTCAGACGGAACATACGGAGGAACTCCTCCTCCGTGAGCTCCCCGTTGCCGGCCTGAGCCCAGAGGGCAAAGGAGCCCAGAACTACCCTCCATCCGTTCACGATGAGTTGCCCAGGGGCAATCTTGTAACACCGGAGAACATCGCGTATGAAGGGATGGGGGGAGGCGTACCCCCAGGATGAACTGGTACTCGTAAAAAGCTACACATCCTGGGGGGGGGGGGGGGGGGGGGGGGGGGGGGAGTCTAGTGTCTCTCCATCTCCGGGCAAACGGAGAGCGACTGAGTCGGGGATCAGGTATCTCTCCCGTAACTCAACCAGCCGGTCCTCCTATAGAACAGAAGGATATCCGGCTGCTGTATATCTCCCTGCCGGAACCCTCGCACTGCTAGAAGCAGAGGATTCCGGGGTGGCATCTCCTAGAGGAACGGTGGTCTCGTCAGAGTTCCCAGCCATGGAGTTTTTAAGAAGATTATGAAAAAGAAGAGAACCGAAGCCTATACCCAGAAAAGAAAGAAGGGAAAAGAATGAGCGCCGGAGGAAGGAGACTGAGAAAAGATGACTGCAGAAAAATTCCTTTCGAAGGGCTTCTGTAGAAAACCAGAGAAATGGCGGACTCCGTATATTTATAGGCAATCATTCCACCGCATTTGATGGCACGTGGCAGTCCCTCCTTCGGCGCAGCACTCGAGCAGGCACGCCCATTAACTCCTCAAACACGTGGCGAGCGCCCCTTCATTTTCTGTCTGCGGAAAGGCTGCGGAAAGCTGGCGCTCATTAATTCCAACCCATCATGTGAGGTTCCGTTTTCGATGTAGGCAGCGGGCGGTTATGTGTGATAGTGAGCTAAGTCCTTCCCTTAAAAATTCTTGGCGGCAAGGACTTGGGGGGCATCTGTTATAGACAAAATAATGGAGACCAGCTCAGCTATTAAAGATTGTATACGGACGCCCATTCGACTCGCGAGATCATCTGATCGAGAGTCGCAGATTGGGAAAGTACGGAAGTAACTCTCGAGATCATCTGATCGAGAGTCGCAGATCGGGTAAGTGCGGGATGCCCATCCGACTCTCGAGATCATATTCTCGAGAGTCGTAGGATGGATAAATATGGAGCACCTATTCGCAAGGCTTCGAGCTCCCCTAGCCGATGGTCAGATAAAGCGAAGCAAAGATTCCTTTCTTGAACAGCGAGCAGACCTTCTCACAAGTCGTTGGAAGGTATTACGTCAGAGTGAGCAAGCACTTGGACTCGCGACCATGTTCCAACTTGCAAACAGCTTTTTTTGCGGTTACACCTCTTAACCTTCAGTACCAGCACCCGATTCCCATCGAGCAGCTTGTCCAATCCCTCTGCGATGCCAGGCAGGGCTACACCCAGTTCGGTGGTTTCCGTCTCATCGGTGTCTCCTTCCTTTTCGGTGGCTATGACTCCAACTACGGTTTCCAGCTCTACATGAGCTATCAGCGCTATTACTACGCCTACCGGCAGCCCGTATAGGTCGGTTTTTGGGCTTATCTTCTCGGGTGGTTCCGGATCTCAAGGGATTGCCATCAAGGGACTTGATTGCCGAAATAAGTCATTGGGTTGGATCTCGTCTCCAAAGATGAGGATCTTATCCCACGGAATCAGCAAGATCTCAGTATCGTACACGAGATCAGCGGGATCTTGATATCTTGCGTAACAGATTGAACCACTCCAGATCTATATAAAGGGACGACTCCATTAAGGGAAAGGTGTTGAGCTCATAATTATGCATATTCTAATCCCAATGCATCACTCATTATGCACGATATATACGTTTAAAGAACTAACTTAATGCATGATGTGTGATTGTAGGGACAAGATGGAGAGCTCACCATTTCAAAGCTAAATGAGGCTCCTTACAAGCATTGAAGACCATAGGATGAAGTATTGAAGGAAGATCGAAGAGAAGAAAGCAAGAAAAGAAGAAAGAAAGAGAAGAAAGCAAAGAAGAAAAAGTGCTGACCGGTCGTGACCGGTCGGCCAAGGAAGCCAGACCGGTCAGTAACCGGTCTGCCATGTATGGAGGATGCTGCTGAAGACGTCCGACCGGTCATGACCGGTCGGACAGTGCTGCTGGGAATTCAATGAATAGGACCGACCGGTCAAGACCGGTCGGTCAGTGTTGCTGTAATGTGAAGAAAAACATCCGACCGGTCTTGACCGGTCGGAGTGGCTTGCTGGATTGAGGTTCTACAAGGCCCGACCGGTCTTGACCGGTCGGGCATACCTGCTGGAGTATTTTCACTTGAGGCCGACCGGTCTTGACCGGTCGGCCATGCGTACTGATTTAGAACTTTCTAATTTCTTCCCGAAATTCTCTGCGCTGCGTAAGTGTTACGCAAATTTCCGATTCTTCCGACGTTGGGGAGCCTCCAAACTATAAATAGACACCTAGGGATTGTTTCTAGGGTATCCGAGAAGGGCTCAAGCGAGGTTGGAGGCTGTGGAAGTGAAGATTGGAGTTTCACAACTCCTTTTGGTTTGCTTTGCTGTTTTCATGCTTTTTGTAGTTGTTTCATGTTTCCTTGGATCATGAGCAGCTAAACCTCTTAGCTAGGGCTAAGAGGTGAAGCTTGTAGTGAATCCAAGATGTTTTAATTCGTAGTTAAGTGGTTTTCAGTTTGGAATTAAGGATTATGAACTAAGGTTTGAAGTTTATACAAGTTTTCAAGTAATTTCTCTTAGTCTTGTGATGACTCATGGATGTTTGGATGAATTACTTATCTGCTTAAATTGTTGCAACGGTCTAGACCTGTATGATCCGAGGAATTGGAGTGCGCTCTAGTACCAAGCTCTTCATAAAGGGGCTTCATGCCAAAGTTCTAGTTTTAGTTGATTATCTGGAATATGTATGGATTGTGCATATAATTTGAATCCAGTTCAAATCATGATCTAGCCTTGTCTTGTGAGAAGACTTGAGGATGGTTATGATTGGGAATTAGAAAAGGTGAATGACCTATGCAATGAGCATGCTCAGATCAGCCTAGAGTTGAGTGAACTTTATGCACAGAACTTACATGTTACAGACTTCTGGTTTAACAGTTCTATCATCCGACTAGATAGACCTGACTGGTGATTCTAGTTGAGAGAATGAGAAACCACAGCGGATTGAACATCGAGGATTGCTACAAGTGAATCCTCGAACCCCTAGTGCCTTCTTATAATTGTTTACATTCAATTTAGCTTAAACTGTTAATCACACACATTTTATTCAAACTTTGATTGTTAGCTTCAATGGAAACTTGTGGATGAGTTTGTGACATCCTACATAAGTCCCTGTGGATCGACCTCGGTCTTACCGAGTTTATTACTACATCGCAACCCTACACTTGGGGAAGCGAACAAGTTTTTGGCGCCGCTGCCGGGGAGTTTTGACGGTTTTCACAAATTTCTGAAATTAGTGTCTATTTAGGATTTTTTTATTTTTAGACTAACTTAGTTATTTATTTGATTTTTCTTTTCAAGGATTTTTAGGAAGCCGAAGAAGAGTCAAGGATTTCAAGTGCAATTCAGGTGCTATCCTTCTAAAACCTTACTCTTCTCCTTCTCCTAGTCATTCTTATTTTATTCATCTCTTGTAGAGTGGGTGGAGACTCCTTTTGGATCTCTGAAAGGTCGGCCTTTTTGCCACCTGGATTCCTATTGGTCGGCTCTGCCGTCTTGGATCACCTTGTGCTCAGGGATTTCTTTTCTCATCTCTACTCCTCTTTCTCCTTTTTCTGCACCTTTTCTCAAAAGATTCAAAGAGTGGGTGGGGTGTTCTCTGAACCCCTATTGACCAGGAGAAATCGGTCTCTATCTTTGTTTCTGGCCTAGCCATTGCAAGACACCTTGTGCTTCGGTCTTAGAGAAGAGTAAAGAAAAAGAAGGAAGAATTCTTTTTCCTTTTTGTTTCTTATTTTTGATTTTGCATGCCACATTGGGCTCGGGATTCCAATAACCGACTCATAAGTGAAGGGGGGATAGTAGAAGGCATTGATAGAGAGCCACGTGTTAGGAGACATCTAGATTCTCCAATTTTATCTGAAAGTATGGCTACAAATCAACCTAACCCGGTTCAAAATCAAACCGAAATAGGGTAGAATGTGGTTGAGAATGTTCCCCGACCTAGGACTTTACGTGATTTCTTGCAACCTGCAAGAACGAGCACTCCCTCATGCATAGTATTTCCACCAAATGCAGGGAATGTGGATTTGAAACCGGGAGTGATCAATCTTCTCCCTAAATTCCATGGTTTAGACAGTAAAAGTGCCTATCAACACCTTAGGGAGTTTGATGAGGTAATCACCACCATGCACTTTGCAAATGTGACTGAAGATGTAGTAAGACTTAAATTCTTCCCTTTTACTCTTAAGGATAAAGCCAAGGGTTGGCTTTATGCATTGAGGCCAAGATCAATTAGGTCATGGAATGATATGCACAGAGAATTTATAAAAAAATTCTTCCCTACTCACAAAACAAACATGCTTAAGCGCCTTATCATGAACTTTGCCCAAAAGGAGGATGAAACCTTTTCCCAATGTTGGGAGAGATTCAAGGACCTATTAAACGCATGCCCACATCATGGCTATGAAAATTGGCGGATTATAAGTTTTTTCTATGAAGGACTGATTCCATCCATGCGCCAATTTATAGAGATGATGTGTAATGGGGAGTTCATGAATAAGGAAGCTGATGAAGCATGGGATTATCTGGAAGAATTGGCTGAAAGTGCACAATCTTGGGACACATCTAAACCAACAAATTCCAAGATTGGCCAACAAAAGGAAAAGGGAGGAATGTATGTCTTATCAGAAGAAGATAGCATAAGTGCACGGTTGGCTAGCCTTACAAGAAAGGTCGAAGCCATGGAATTAAGGAAAGGAGAAACAATCAACTCCACTGAGGTTGAAACTGTTTGTGGAATTTGTGCTGGAAATCAACATGCTACACCAGATTGTCCCACAATTTCAGCAGTCCAAAGCATCTTACAAGAACAAACAAATGCCATAAACAGTTATCAGCAGCAATATGGTGCTCCAAACTCAAACACGTATAATCCTAATTGGAAGAACCATCCCAACTTCAGTTGGAGGAATGGACCCACTGCAAATGCAAACAACACTCCAAAAGTATCACTAGAAGAGATGTTGGGTGCACTCGTATCGGTCCAGAATGAGTATAACAAGACAAATTCTCTAAAAATAGATGGGTTCATGTAAGAGCAATTGAAATTCAATCAAAATTCAAACCAAGCCATTAATGAATTGAAAACATCTCTGGCTAGAGTTGAAGCTCACCTGAGTGGTAGAGAGAAGGGCACACTTCCTGCTCAAACTCTTCCTAACCCAAGGACCCAGTATGAGATACAAGATGCAAGCTCATCCTCCCACCATATGGAACATGTCCAAGCTATCACCACTTTGAGAAGTGGGAAAGAAATTGATAAATCCAATCCGGAGAAGGCTCCCAAGCCTAAGGATCCGGAAACTCCCAAAGAGGATGATAGCCCAAACAATATTCCACAAGAGAAAGAACCGGAAAGACAATACAAGCCGGTTGCCCCATTTCCACAAAGGTTGATTTCACCTAAACCTTTAGATAAAAATCTGAAAATTCTGGAAGTTTTCAAGCAGGTGAAGATCAACATTCCGCTGTTGGATGCATTAAAACAAATATCATCTTATGCCAAATTTTTAAAGGAATTGTGTACAATCAAAAGAAAACATAACGTCCACAACAAAGTGCTTTTGGCTGAGAATTTGAGTGCCATCATCAAACAAGAGGTGCCCCAAAAATACAAAGATCCGGGTAGTCCAACCATATCATGCATCATAGGAGACTACCAAATTAAACAAGCCCTACTCGACTTGGGGGCAAGTGTGAATCTCATTCCATACTCGGTCTATGAACAACTTGGGTTAGGTGAATTGAAACCCACCAAAACCACACTCCAACTTGCTGATAGATCCATCCGGATACCGAGAGGAATGGTAGAGGATGTTCTAGTCCAAGTTGATAAATTCTACTACCCAGTAGATTTTATTGTCTTGGACACACATCCTGTGATAGGCACCGGTACTCAAATTCCCGTCATACTTGGACGACCATTTCTAGCTACCTCAAACGCCATTATCAATTGTAGAAACGGACTTGTACAAATGTCCTTTGGAAATATGACCCTTGAGCTTAACATATTTGAGTTATGCAAACAACCGCGGGAAGTTGATGATGATATCCACGAATTAAACATGATCGAATCATTCGTGGAAGGTACAATCCCCTTGTCACTATTTTCCGACCCTTTGGAGGCATGTGTGGCCCATCTCCATGATATGAATGATGATACAACACAAGAGATGGATGCCATTCTAGATGTGATGATGGTGCGTGAAAATAAAAGATGGAGGACCCCAATTGAACCTTTGCCTATAAATGAGAACAAGGCCCTCCCATCCAACATTAAGGCACCAAAACTCGACCTAAAACCATTGCCAAGTGAGCTAAAATATGTTTATTTAGGTCGAGATGAGACATATCCAGTGGTGATTTCTTCTCACTTGGATGAGGAACAAGAGAGTAGGCTAATAGCCACTCTATTAAAGCACAAGAGTGCCATCAGATGGACAATTGCGGATCTCAAAGGCATAGACCCACTGATTTGCACTCACCGCATACATCTTGAGGAAAATGTAAAGACATCCCGGCAACTACAAAGACGACTAAATCCAAATATGAAGGATGTGGTTAAGGCCGAAGTGGTGAAACTATTGGATGTAGGTATCATTTACCCAATATCTGATAGCCAATGGGTGAGCCCAACTCAAGTGGTGCCTAAGAAATCCGGAATAACCATCGTAGCCAATGCCAATAATGAACTCGTACCAACTAGAGTCACTACCGGTTGGAGAATGTGCATTGACTACAGGAAGCTAAACACTGTCACGAGGAAAGACCACTTCCCCCTACCGTTTGTTGATCAGATTTTAGAACGGTTGGCGGGTCATTCCCACTTTTGCTTCCTTGATGGCTATTCAGGGTACAACCAAATAGAAATTGCCCGTGAAGACCAAGAAAAGACTACATTCACATGTTCATTCGGCACTTTCGCCTATCGACGGATGCCGTTTGGACTATGTAATGCCCCTGCCACCTTTCAGCGTTGTATGATGAGCATCTTTTCTGACATGATGGGGACAATTCTCGAAGTCTTCATGGATGATTTTTCCGTATTCGGTTGTAGCTTTGATGAGTGCCTTGAGCACTTGAAATCTGTGCTAAAAAGATGTGAAGAGAAGAACCTTGTGCTCAATTGAGAAAAGTGTCACTTCATGGTTAAAAAGGGAATTGTACTTGGTCACATCGTTTCACAAAATGGAATTGAGGTGGACAAGGCGAAAATTGACCTTATCTCTAACCTTCCACCACCCAAAAGCATACGAGATATACGGTCCTTTTTAGGACACGCAGGATTTTACAGAAGGTTTATAAAGGATTTCAGTTCACTCTCTCGCCCTTTATGTAACCTACTTCAAAAGGAAAATTCATTCGAGTGGACTGAAGAATGTCAACAGGCATTCACCACCCTTAAAGGTATGTTGACATGCGCCCCAATAATGCAACCACCTGATTGGAGCCTTCCTTTTGAAATTATGTGCGATGCTAGTGACTATGCTATTGGGGCTGTGTTAGGCCAAAGAAAAGATAAAAAGCCGTGTGTCATCTACTATGCAAGTAGAACCCTAAACTCAGCCCAGGCAAACTACACCACTACTGAAAAGGAACTTTTAGCAGTAGTTTTTGCCTTGGAGAAGTTTAGATCCTACTTGATTGGATCCAAGATCATCGTATTCACCGACCATGCCATGCTTAAGTATCTTCTTTCTAAGAAGGATGCTAAACCACGGTTATTAAGATGGATCCTCCTACTCCAAGAATTCGACTTAGAAATACGTGATAAGAAAGGAGTAGAGAATGTAGTAGCTGACCACCTCTCTCGACTTGTCCTCACTGATTCCCCTGAAATGACTGCAATCAATGACATGTTCCCTGATGAACAACTTTTTGCTGTTTCCCAATCGCCATGGTATGCGGACATTGCTAATTATCTTGCTACAGGTACAATTCCTACATATTGGAAAAAGCAAGATAAGGATAGATTCTTCTCAGAAGTACGGAAATTTCTATGGGACGACCCATACTTGTTCAAGTATTGTCCCGATCAAATCATAAGGAGATGTGTCCCAGATGATGAGCAACAAAGTATCATCTCCTTCTGTCATTCTCAAGCATGTGGTGGCCATTTTTCGGCTAAAAAGACCACAGCGAAAATTCTGCAATGTGGGTTTTATTGGCCCACCATGTTCAAAGACACACATGAGTTTTGCAAAGCTTGCGAACCTTGTCAGAAATTAGGAGGAATCTCCAGTAGAAATATGATGCCACTCAATCCCATCTTAATTATCGAAATTTTTTATTGTTGGGGCATCGATTTCATGGGCCCATTCCCATCTTCTTTTGGAAACTTATACATTTTGCTCGCCGTTGATTATGTTTCCAAATGGGTCGAGGCCATCCCTTGCCGGAATAATGACCATAAAACGGTCATTCGATTCTTAAAAGAAAACATTCTTTCCCGGTTTGGAACGCCTCGAGTCATCATAAGTGATGGAGGATCTCACTTTTGCAATCGCCCTTTTGAAGCATTAATGAAGAAGGCGTAACGCACAAAGTGAGCACTCCCTATCACCCACAAACTAGTGGACAAGCTGAGATATCCAATAGAGAGATTAAACACATTTTAGAGAAAACGGTGCATCCTGATCGCAAGGATTGGTCACTTCGACTTGCCGATGCGCTTTGGGCTTACCGTACTGCCTTTAAAACTCCTATTGGAATGTCTCCCTATAGACTTGTCTATGGGAAGGCTTGTCACTTGCCTGTGGAGTTGGAACATAAGGCATATTGGGCTATTAAGAAGATAAATTTCAATCCTGACAAGGCAAGCTCGTTACGCAAACTACAATTGAATGAACTTGCAGAAATTCGTAATGAAGCTTATGAGAATGCAAGAATTTACAAGGACAAGACGAAGATATTCCATGATAAGAATATTCTTCGCAAGACATTCACGATAAATCAAAAAGTCCTCATGTATAATTCTCGCTTACATCTATTTCCGGGAAAATTGAGATCTCGGTGGACCGGTCCCTACATTGTGCAAACTGTCTATCCATATGGGACTGTTGAGCTATTAAATCCAAGGAACGGCAACATTTTTAAAGCAAATGGGCAGCGATTAAAGCCGTTCTTTGAGAACTTTCCTTCAGAAGGTATGTCCATACCTCTGAATGATCCTGTGTATCAGGATGATTGATCTCCTAGTCTGATGGAGGTATAGAGTAGTTAGGATTAGGATTTTGCTGCTTTTGTTTTCGTTTTCATAGGTTTGTTAGAAGGAGGAAGATCTTCACTTTTCACTCTCTCAGGTACTATCTTTCCTCACTCCCTTTTATTTTCAAATTGCCCTCATGTTTTGCTCATTGCACATCTTTTACATTGAGGACAATGCAAGATTTGGTTGGGGGGTGTAGGATCTCTTGGATGAATTCAGCGATTTGCAACATTTCAAGCAATCATGTGGAAATTTTTTCGATTTTTCAAAAATTTGAAACTCTTTTGGAAAACACTGGTTCTAGGCATTCGAGTTGATATGAGCATAAGAGGAGGAGATATGAAGTGTATAGGGCTGGAAGTCTGGAATTCCTCACAGCATAATGGTTTTTATATGTGAACTCCCCTATTTTGTGATTGATAGAAAATCTGAACATCTTTCCACCTAGTTCACATTACACGATTTTCATGAGTTGAAGGGATTATGTGATTTATGGATTAGCTAGACTTTGAATTAAGGTATTAAGAAATCAGGCCGGGGTACTTTGTCCATCCTTGTCCATGGGAAAATAATGAAAGATATGGATTTTTAAAAATCCTATCTAATTTAAAAAAAAAAAAAAAAAAAAAGGAAAAGGAAGGATGAAATTGGGAATGTGGAAAAATGGTGGAGAATTCCGATTAGGGCTACCTACTACCAACCGGGGGATGGTCTACCCGTAACCAAAGCCGGAAATGGGACGTAGTGTGAAAGTCGTCGGAAGGATGGTAAGGCAAATTCCTGTCTTTGGCTTGATATGGCTCTATGTACCTTGAGTTCTATAGTCTACTTGATCTATGAAGAAGATAATCCTAAAAACTCGTGAGATGAATTTTCACTACCCACACTAGGTTAAATTTGTTATAATCTTTCTATTTGTCAACCAATCGGCGGGAATTTCATATGAATGCTTATTATGCTTTGAGAGTTTACGGTTTCAACCTCTGTTACCTAATGTTTCTGAATCTTAAGCTTATGAACCTTGGAATGTATAGAAGGATGGGTTCTGAAAGAGAGTTGAGTTTTAAAGGATGGAATTAGTTTCACGCATGTTTTGCTCGGGACTAGCAAAATGCTGGTTGAGGGGTGTGTGTTGAGCTCATAATTATGCATATTCTAATCCCAATGCATCACTCATTATGCACGATATATACGTTTAAAGAACTAACTTAATGCATGATGTGTGATTGTAGGGACAAGATGGAGAGCTCACCATTTCAAGCTAAATGAGGCTCCTTACAAGCATTGAAGACCATAGGATGAAGTATTGAAGGAAGATCGAAGAGAAGAAAGCAAGAAAAGAAGAAAGAAAGAGAAGAAAGCAAAGAAGAAAAAGTGCTGACCGGTCGTGACCGGTCGGCCAAGGAAGCCAGACCGGTCAGTAACCGGTCTGCCATGTATGGAGGATGCTGCTGAAGACGTCCGACCGGTCATGACCGGTCGGACAGTGCTGCTGGGAATTCAATGAATAGGACCGACCGGTCAAGACCGGTCGGTCAGTGTTGCTGTAATGTGAAGAAAAACATCCGACCGGTCTTGACCGGTCGGAGTGGCTTGCTGGATTGAGGTTCTACAAGGCCCGACCGGTCTTGACCGGTCAGGCATACCTGCTGGAGTATTTTCACTTGAGGCCGACCGGTCTTGACCGGTCGGCCATGCGTACTGAGTTAGAACTTTCTAATTTCTTCCCGAAATTCTCTGCGCTGCGTAAGTGTTACGCAAATTTCCGATTCTTCCGACGTTGGGGAGCCTCCAAACTATAAATAGACACCTAGGGATTGTTTCTAGGGTATCCGAGAAGGGCTCAAGCGAGGTTGGAGGCTGTGGAAGTGAAGATTGGAGTTTCACAACTCCTTTTGGTTTGCTTTGCTGTTTTCATGCTTTTTGTAGTTGTTTCATGTTTCCTTGGATCATGAGCAGCTAAACCTCTTAGCTAGGGCTAAGAGGTGAAGCTTGTAGTGAATCCAAGATGTTTTAATTCGTAGTTAAGTGGTTTTCAGTTTGGAATTAAGGATTATGAACTAAGGTTTGAAGTTTATACAAGTTTTCAAGTAATTTCTCTTAGTCTTGTGATGACTCATGGATGTTTG
Source organism: Liriodendron chinense (assembly GCA_003013855.2). Lineage (NCBI taxonomy): Eukaryota > Viridiplantae > Streptophyta > Magnoliopsida > Magnoliales > Magnoliaceae > Liriodendron > Liriodendron chinense. Next base: position 649,609 of record ML058531.1, read on the forward strand.
GATGAATTACTTATCTGCTTAAATTGTTGCAACGGTCTAGACCTGTATGATCCGAGGAATTGGAGTGCGCTCTAGTACCAAGCTCTTCATAAAGGGGCTTCATGCCAAAGTTCTAGTTTTGGTTGATTATCTGGAATATGTATGGATTGTGCATATAATTTGAATCCAGTTCAAATCATGATCTAGCCTTGTCTTGTGAGAAGACTTGAGGATGGTTATGATTGGGAATTAGAAAAGGTGAATGACCTATGCAATGAGCATGCTCAGATCAGCCTAGAGTTGAGTGAACTTTATGCACAGAACTTACATGTTACAGACTTCTGGTTTAACAGTTCTATCATCCGACTAGATAGACCTGACTGGTGATTCTAGTTGAGAGAATGAGAAACCACAGCGGATTGAACATCGAGGATTGCTACAAGTGAATCCTCGAACCCCTAGTGCCTTCTTATAATTGTTTACATTCAATTTAGCTTAAACTGTTAATCACACACATTTTATTCAAACTTTGATTGTTAGCTTCAATGGAAACTTGTGGATGAGTTTGTGACATCCTACATAAGTCCCTGTGGATCGACCTCGGTCTTACCGAGTTTATTACTACATCGCAACCCTACACTTGGGGAAGCGAACAAGTTTTTGGCGCCGCTGCCGGGGAGTTTTGACGGTTTTCACAAATTTCTGAAATTAGTGTCTATTTAGGATTTTTTTATTTTTAGACTAACTTAGTTATTTATTTGATTTTTCTTTTCAAGGATTTTTAGGAAGCCGAAGAAGAGTCAAGGATTTCAAGTGCAATTCAGGTGCTATCCTTCTAAAACCTTACTCTTCTCCTTCTCCTAGTCATTCTTATTTTATTGTAAATGTGGTTGACTCTTCAATCCTAGGCATGAAAACCACATTACATAACCCGAATGGCATCCTTCTCCTAGGCATGTAAATGTGGTTTTCTCTTGGTCTTCTGGAGCTATCTCAATTTGGTTGTATCCGGAATAGCCATCTAAGAAGCAATAATAGGGATGGCCTGCCAACCTCTCCAAAATTTGATCCATAAATGGGAGAGGGAAGTGGTCTTTCATAGTAACCGTGTTGAGCTTCCTATAATCAATGCACATACGCCAACCGGTGGTCACCCTAGTCGGTATAAGCTCGTTGTTGGCGTTTTCAATTATGGTAATACCGGATTTCTTGGGGACAACTATTGAACCTCCAATTTATACATTGCATTGCCCATTACATGACATGGTTTGCATGATTTTCATGATTTAAAGGCCCATCTAACACATGTTTTGTGATTACAAGGGATGAGAGCGGACTTCACTCAATTGGGATTAAAAGAAAGCTTTTGAAGTCATTGGATGAAGAATGAAAGAGAATCGAAGATAGAAGAAAGCAAGGAGAAGAGAAAGAAGGAAAGAAGAGAAGAAAAGAAAGAAAGAAGAACAATTTGAAGAGGGCTGACCGGTCTTGACCGGTCAGCCACGGTTGCTGATCACATAGAAGAACAAGCCGACCGGTCTTGACCGGTCGGCCATACACACTGGAAGCTGGAAAGAGGAGCCCGACCGGTCACGACCGGTCGGCTGTATACGCTGGATGATGGACAACTTGGTCCGACCGGTCATGACCGGTCGGCCACATTTGCTGGAACAATGGACAGGTTTGTCCGACCGGTCTTGACCGGTCGGCAGCACTCCCTGGACTGTTTGAAAAGCTAGTCCGACCGGTCACGACCAGTCAGCTCTGTGTATGGAGAGTCCTTTCTAAATCTGGACTCCGGAAAACACTGCGCAATGCGTAGTCTTTCGCAGAATCCGACGCAAGGGAGGTTGCTTGCTATAAAAGGACACCTAGGGGTTCTTCCTAGGTCATCAGAGAAGCTAAGGAACGTGAGTTTGGAGAGTGAAGGTGATTGTGGAGCGGCTGCAACTCTCCTATTCGGGTTTTTCTGTTTTTATGCTTTATTTCAGAGTTTTTAGTTGTAGCATGACAATGCTCGGCTAGAACCTCTCAGCTAAGGCTGAGAGGTGAAGCTTGTAGCTAATTCCATGTTGGTTTCAGTTTAATTCAAGTAATTTACATTCAAGTTTGGATTTTTGCATGCTTTAGTTCTAAAAAGTGGTAGTTTGAGACGTTTTATCTGAGTTTATATGCTCCGGACATGAATTCCTTTTAATTCTCTGAGATTATCATATTTGTTTGTTTAAATTCGGATTATAGTAATCCTTGAGCAGGCCATAGTCCAGAGGCATGGCTGTTACTCCGCAGGCTATGGTTTCGAGTTTGTATTGATTGAATGGAACTAGAACTTGGAAGTTCAACTTGAATGTGATGGAATGCGTGTGAATGCTTTATTTTCCAACTAGATGAGAGATAGGACTTCAAATCTAGTTGTGTTCTCTACTTGGATTGACTGAATTGACATGGGATTGCTACAAGTGGATCCTTGAAAGCCTTAGTACTTTATATCTCTGATTTTTCATTAAGTTCTTGTTTTAAGTAAACATTCAATTGAAACTGATTTCTTTCAAAAACTGAGTTACTGGAGTGATTTGGGAGTTGTTACTATTTCCCTGTGGATCGACCTCGGTCTTACTGAGTTTTTATTACTACATCGCAGCCTTACACTTGAGGCGAGCGAACAAGTTTTTGGCGCCGTTGCCGGGGAATTAGATAACGGTTTTCAAATAGTTCAGTGGCTATAGAAGTAGATAGGTTTTTCTGATTTTCTTAGAACTAACAAAGTTTTCTGTTTTGTAGGAATTCTTCTCTAAGTTAAAGCGCGTCAGGTGATACCTTTCTAACTTAGTTTCTTTTAGATTAGTTTCAGATTTCAGTTTTCTAGGTTAGGATTAGCTTTGATTGAGTGGTTTATGTCCCGTTGGGAACGTAATCACTCAAATCGTCTCCAATCTGAAGGTGGTTTAGTTGGACCATTGTCAGTTCATAGACGAGTTGGGAATTATCAAGAGCATTGTGAAAGTTTGGGGAGTATGGATCAAACACCTGTAAGGAATCCTCCCCCCCTACTCCAACGACAAACGCAAATCAGGAAGGAGTAGGAGAGAATGAGGTACATAATGTTCCTCCAATGAGATCACTACGAGACTACCTACAACCTGCCCGTGCAATTACACCTTCTTGCATAGTTCTACCAGCTAACGGTGGAACCCTTGACATAAAACCGGGTGTAATTCAACTTTTACCTAAATTCCATGGGCTAGACTCTGACTGCCCATACTTACACTTGCAAGAATTCGAAGAAGTGTTGGCCACCAATGTTTCTGAGGATACAATCAGACTTAAACTTTTTTCCTTCACTTTGAAAGAAAGAGCCAAAGATTGGCTTCACTCTCTTAGACCACATTCGATTGGGTCATGGGTTGAGATGAACCGGGAATTCCTGAAAAAGTTCTTCCCGGCTCATAAAACAAACACTCTCCGAAGGGCCATAATGAATTTCTCAGCTAAAGAGGGTGAATCTTTTTTTCAATGCTGGGAAAGATTTAAGGATCTCCTACTTGCTTGCCCACATCATGGCTATGAGAGTTGGAGAGTTATAAATTTTTTCAATGATGGATTAAGTTCCAATATGCGCCAATTTGTGGAAATGATGTGCAATGGCGAGTTTATGAGTAAAAATCCAGATGAGGCTTGGAGTTACTTGGACATGTTGGTTGAAAACGCCCAATCTTGGGATACATCGGATAAACCCAATAACTCCAAGCCCACTCAAGAGAAAAGTGGGATCTATATCCTTAAGGAGGAAGACGATGTGAATGCAAGGATAGCCAACCTCACAAGGAAGGTTGAGGCCATGGAACTTAGCAAAAGTGGAGTTCCCAAGTCCAAGGAAGCTGTTGAAACCACATGTGGGATTTGCCTCACCGACTTACACGCTACGCAAGATTGTCCCACAATTCCTGTGTTTTAGGAAGTGCTACATGAAAAAGCCAATGCCACATATGGTTATCAACGGCCCTTCAATGGACCGGTAGGTAATACGTACAATAAGAGTTGGAAGAACCACCCGAATTTCAGTTGGAAGAATGCTCCTACGGGTAATCCTACCAACTCCCAAAGAGGGCCACCCATGCAAAATATGGCCCCACCTCAATTCTCATTGGAGGATACCTTGAGAGCGTTTATGCAAGGGCAAGCGCAAATAAATGAATCAAATCAGCAAATGTTCCAAGAGCTTAAAGTCTCGATTGATGAGATTAAGGGACGCTTGAATGCTAGGGAAGGGACCTTTCCGACCCAACCTCAGCCCAATCAAAGGCAAGTACATAAAGTAAGTATCCCTAATCCTTCTAACCAGAACATGGAGCAAGCTAAATCCATTACCACCCTTAGAAGTGGTAAACAAATTGACAAAACTATTCCGGTGAAGGCCGATGAGCCTAATGATCCGGTAAATTCTGAGGATGAAAATGGATCTAACTTAGCCCCACAACAACCGGAACGCATTTACAAGCCCGTAGCACCATTCCCTTCGAGATTGGTTGCCCCAAAATCTCTCCCAAACTCTCAAGATATTCTAGAGATTTTCAGACAAGTCAAGATCAATATCCCTTTGCTTGACGCCATCAAACAAATTCCCTCTTATGCCAAGTTTCTAAAAGACCTATGTACAACAAAACGCAAATATAATGTGCAGCAAAAGGCCTTCCTAACTGAGCAAGTTAGTGCCATCCTCACTCAAAAGACCCCCCCCCCCCCCCCCCCCCCCCCCCCCCCCCCAAAATTCAAAGATCCCGGTAGTCCCACCGTCTCATGTATCATTGGAGACTACCGGATTGAACGTGCCTTGTTAGACTTGGGGGCGAGTGTGAACTTGATCCCATACTCGGTATATGAGCAATTGGGTCTTGGTGAATTAAAACCCACCAAAACCACATTGCAACTCACTGATAGATCTATCCGTGTACCGAGGGGGATAGTTGAGATTGTTCTAGTCCAAGTTGACAAATTCTACTACCTGGTAGATTTTATAGTCTTCGACACACAACCGGTTTTGGATGCTAGCACCCAAATACCGGTAATCTTAGGCCGCCCATTCCTTGCCACATCAAACGCAATCATCAATTGCCGGAATGGGGTGATGCAACTATCTTTTGGAAACATGATACTAGAGGTGAATGTGTTTCACTTGGGCAAAAGACATAGGGATGTCGATGATGATGAGTTCTTCGATGTGAACATGCTCGAAACTTTTGAAGAAGAAGAACTCCTCCAACTTGAACCACTAGAAAGCTTGGAGACATGCTTAGCACACTTCATGGATCCTGAAGACCCTATCATTGGTGAAATTGTGCAAGCAGAAAGACCGGTAGTTGATACTAGCCGGTGGAGGCCTCATTTTGAAAAGTTGCCACCAACCACATCAAGGCCTCTACCGTCTAACATCAAACCACCGAAGTTTGACCTCAAACCACTGCCATCCGAGCTTAAATACATATATTTGGGTTAAGAGGAAACATTCCCAGTTGTCATTGCCTCCCACCTTGAGAAAGACCAAGAGCACAAGTTGATTGAGTTACTCAAAAAACATAGGGAAGCCATAGGTTGGACAATAGCGGATCTCAAAGGGATAGATCCTTCGGTTTGCACGCACCGAATACACCTTGAAGAAAATGCAAAAACGACTAGAAAACCTCAAAGACGGCTAAATCCAAACATGATGGAGGTTGTCAAAGTCGAGGTGTTGAAGCTATTGGATGTGGGTATTATCTACCCCATCTCAGATGGCCAATGGGTGAGTCCTACCCAAGTTGTCCCCAAGAAATCTGGTATTACCATCATTGAAAACGCCAACAACGAGCTTATACCGACTAGGATGACTACCGGTTGGCGTATGTGCATTGATTATAGGAAGCTCAACACGGTTACTAGGAAAGACCACTTCCCTCTCCCATTTATGGATCAAATTTTGGAGAGGTTGGCAGGCCATTCCTATTATTGCTTCTTAGATGGCTATTCTGGATACAACCAAATTGAGATAGCTCCGGAAGACCAAGAGAAAACCACATTTACATGCCTGTTTGGTACCTTCGCTTACCGAAGGATGCCACTCGGGTTATGTAATGCACCCGCCACATTCCAACGATGCATGTTGAGTATTTTCTCGGACATGGTGGGTGAGTTTCTTGAGGTATTCATGGATGATTTTTCTGTTTTTGGTTGTACATTTGATGAGTGTCTTAAGCACTTGAAGTTGGTCTTGATGAGGTGTGAGGAAAAGCAACTTGTATTAAACTGAAAAAAGTGTCACTTCATGGTACAAAGAGGAATAGTCCTTGGACATATCATCTCGTCTAATGGAATAGAGGTAGACCGGGCGAAAATTGACATAATTTCCAATCTACCACCACCCAAAAGCATACGCGATGTGCGGTCCTTCCTTGGACATGCCGGTTTCTATCGAAGGTTTATAAAGAACTTTAGTCACATCTCAAGGCCTTTATGCAACCTTCTACAAAAGGAGAACCAATTTGAGTGGAGTACCGAATGTCAATTAGCTTTTTCAAAGCTAAAAGACATGTTGACAACCGCTCCTATCATGCAACCACCAGATTGGTCTATTCCTTTTGAGTTGATGTGCGATGCGAGCGATTTTACTATTGGGGCGGTGTTAGGCCAAAAGAAGGATAAAAAGCCCCATGTCATTTACTACGCCAGTAGGACCTTGAATCCTGCCCAAGTTAATTATTCGACTACGAAGAAAGAGCTCCTAGCTGTCATTTTTGCCTTGGACAAATTCAGGCCATACTTAATAGGATCCAAAGTTATTGTTTATATGGATCATGCGGCGCTGAAATACCTTCTTTCTAAGAAGGATGCTAAGCCCCGTTTGCTTAGATGGATCCTACTCCTTCAAGAATTCGACTTGGAGATCAAAGACAAGAAGGGGGTAGAAAATGTGGTGGCGGATCATCTATCCCGCCTAGTCCTACCAAATTTCATTGACGAGTCACCTATTGAGGACTCATTCCCTGATGAGCAACTCTTTGTTGCTATGCATCCACCATGGTACGCTGATATAGCCAATTATCTTTCCACAGGTGCGATGCCGACTCATTGGACTGCGCAAGACAAACGTAAATTTCTAAGGGAAGTGCGCAGATTTTTTCTGGGATGAACCTCTATTGTTTAAATATTGCCCAGACCAAATTATAAGGAGATGCGTCCCCGATGATGAACACAATTCAGTCATCTCCTTTTGTCATGATCAAGCATGTGAGGGTCATTTTTCAGCCAAGAAAACAACTGCGAAAATTCTGCAGTGTGGTTTTTATTGGCCCACGTTATTTAAGGACACCCACGAGTTTTGCAAAGCGTGCGAGCGCTGCCAGAAGTTAGGAGGATTATCCCCTCGAAATATGATGCCTTTCACCCCAATTCAACATCTTGAAGTCTTTGACTGTTGGGGCATCGATTTCATGGGACCATTCCCCTCATCTTTTGGACATGTCTATATTCTGCTTGCCGTAGACTATGTGTCTAAATGGATAGAGGCTATCCCATATAGAACCAACGATTATCGTACGGTTCTCAAGTTCCTAAAAGAAAACATACTTTCTAGATTTGGGACGCCTCGAGCCATTATTAGTGATGGTAGTTCTCACTTTTGCAATAGACCCTTTGAAACTTTGATGAAGAAATATGGTATTAGGCACAAAGTGAGTACCCCATACCACCCACAAACAAGTGGGCAAGCTGAAATCTCCAATAGGGAAATCAAGCAGATTTTGAAAAAGACGGTGAGACCGGATCGCAAGGATTGGTCCCTAAGATTAGATGATGCACTTTGGGCTCACCGTACTGCCTACAAGACACCCATTGGAATGTCCCCTTATAGACTTGTATATGGGAAAGCTTGCCACTTGCCTGTGGAGATAGAACACAAAGCCTATTGGGCAATTCGGGCTTTAAATTTTGACATTAACAAGGCTAGCTCGCTTCGTAAACTTCAATTAAATGAGCTTGATGAGATCCGCAACGATGCATATGAGAATTCGAGAATTTACAAGAGAAAGATGAAGGCCTTTCATGACAAGTACACCTTAAGGAAATCTTTCCATGAAGGACAGAAAGTGCTCTTGTATAATGCCCGACTTCATCTTTTTCCGGGAAAATTACGATCTCGATGGACCAGCCCATATATTGTCAAAGAAGTTTTTCCTCATGGGGCTGTTGAGATTGAGAATGCAGCGAATGGTGACTGTTTCAAAGTTAATGGACAACGCCTTAAACCATTTGTTGAGAAATTTGATTCAGAGGACATGTCCATCTCCTTGAATGATCCTGTCTATCAGGATGATTGATCTCCTAGTCTGATGGAGGTATAACATAGGTAGGTTTAGTTTTGTTTTACTGTTTTAATAGGTTTTAGTTGTTGGGTTGGAGAATTCCGTGATCGTTCTATCAGGTACTATTGTTCTCACTCTCTCATTGTTTACCATTGCTCTCATGTTCATGCTAATTGACTATCTTTTTACATTGAGGACAATGCAAGATTTGGTTGGGGGGTGAGATGAGATTCTTCATCTAGCATATTGCAACATTTCGAGCTTCATATGCACAAATTTTTTTCGAATTTTCTAACATCTCAAAACTCTTTTAGAAAATTTTGTTTCTATACATTTGAGATGCTATGAGTATAAGAAGAGGAGATACGAAGTGTGTGATGTTGTAGTTTTGAATTTCTCCCAACATAATGGTTTTATATGTTAGTTCCCCTATTGTTGTGATTGATAGAAAATTTGAACACCTTTGCACCAAGTTCACATTACACGATTTTCATGAGTGACAGGGTTATGTGATTTGTGGATTAGCTAAACTTTGATTTAAAGGTGTTGAGCAGCCAAGCCGGGGTATTTTGGCCATCCTTGTCCATGGGAAAATAACAGAAGATATGGATTTCTAAAAATCCTATCTAATTTAAAAAAAAAAAGGAAAGAAAGGATGAAATCGGGAAGGAAAGAAAAATGCTGGAAAATTTCGAAAAGGGCTACCTATTACCAACCGGGGGATGGTCGAACCGTAACCAAAGCCGAAAATGGGACGTAGTGTGAAAGCCGTCGGAAGGACGGTAAGGCAAATTCCTGTCATAGGCTTGTTGTTGCTCTGTGCACCTTAAAATCCTTGGTTTACTTAATCTATGAAGAAGATGATCCCAGAAACTCATGAGATGAACTTTCACTATGCACACTAGGTTGAATTTGTTCGAGTTCTTCTATTTATCAATCAATCAGCGGGAATTACATGTAGACACTTCTTATGTTTTGAGAGTCCAAGGTTCAGCTTCTATCACCTAATTTCTCCAAATTTTATACTTGTACATCTTGGAATGGATAGAAACATGGTTTCTGGAAGAGAGTTGGATTTGGAGGTTTGAAATTGTTTTCACGCATGCTTTGCTCGGGACTAGCAAAAAGCTGGTTGGGGGTGTGTTGAACCTCCAATTTATACATTGCATTGCTCATTACATGACATGGTTTGCATGATTTTCATGATTTAAAGGCCCATCTAACACATGTTTTGTGATTACAAGGGATGAGAGCGGACTTCACTCAATTGGGATTAAAAGAAAGCTTTTGAAGTCATTGGATGAAGAATGAAAGAGAATCGAAGATAGAAGAAAGCAAGGAGAAGAGAAAGAAGGAAAGAAGAGAAGAAAAGAAAGAAAGAAGAACAATTTGAAGAGGGCTGACCGGTCTTGACCGGTCAGCCACGGTTGCTGATCACATAGAAGAACAGGCCGACCGGTCTTGACCGGTCGGCCATACACACTGGAAGCTGGAAAGAGGAGCCCGACCGGTCACGACCGGTCGGCTGTATACGCTGGATGATGGACAACTTGGTCCGACCGGTCATGACCGGTCGGCCACACTTGCTGGAACAATGGACAGGTCTGTCCGACCGGTCTTGACCGGTCGGCAGCACTCCCTGGACTGTTTGAAAAGCTAGTCCGACCGGTCACGACCAGTCAGCTCTGCGTATGGAGAGTCCTTTCTAAATCTAGACTCCGAAAAACGCTGCGTAATGCGTAGTCTTTCGCAGAATCCGACGCAAGGGAGGTTGCTTGCTATAAAAGGACACCTAGGGGTTCTTCCTAGGTCATCAGAGAAGCTAAGGAACGTGAGTTTGGAGAGTGAAGGCGATTGTGGAGCGGTTGCAACTCTCCTATTCGGGTTTTTCTGTTTTTATGCTTTATTTCAGAGTTTTTAGTTGTAGCATGACAATGCTCGGCTAGAACCTCTCAGCTAAGGCTGAGAGGTGAAGCTTGTAGCTAATTCCATGTTGGTTTCAGTTTAATTCAAGTAATTTACATTCAAGTTTGGATTTTTGCATGCTTTAGTTCCAAAAAGTGGTAGTTTGAGACGTTTTATCTGAGTTTATGTGCTCCGGACATGAATTCCTTTTAATTCTCTGAGATTATCATATTTGTTTGTTTAAATTCGGATTATAGTAATCCTTGAGCAGGCCATAGTCCAGAGGCATGGCTGTTACTCCGCAGGCTATGGTTTCGAGTTTGTATTGATTGAATGGAACTAGAACTTGGAAGTTCAACTTGAATGTGATGGAATGCGTGTGAATGCTTTATTTTCCAACTAGATGAGAGATAGGACTTCAAATCTAGTTGTGTTCTCTACTTGGATTGACTGAATTGACATGGGATTGCTACAAGTGGATCCTTGAAAGCCTTAGTACTTTATATCTCTGATTTTTCATTAAGTTCCTGTTTTAAGTAAACATTCAATTGAAACTGATTTCTTTCAAAAACTGAGTTACTGGAGTGATTTGGGAGTTGTTACTATTTCCCTGTGGATCGACCTCGGTCTTACTGAGTTTTTATTACTACATCGCAGCCTTACACTTGAGGCGAGCGAACAACAACTTAGGTAGGACTCACCCATTGGCTATCTGAGATGGGGTAGATAATACCCACGTCCAATAGCTTTAACACCTCGGCTTTGACAACCTCCATCATGTTTGGATTTATCCGTCTTTGAGGTTGTCTAGTCGTTTTTGCGTTTTCTTCAAGGTGTATTTGGTGAGTGCAAACCGAAGGATCTATCCCTTTGAGATCCGCTATTGTCCAACATATGGCTTCCCTATGCTCTTTGAGTAACTCAATCAACTTGAGCTCTTGGTCCTTCTCAAGGTGGGAGGTAATGACAACCGGGAACGTTTCCTCTTGACCCAAATATACGTATTTAAGCTCGGATGGCAATGGTTTGAGGTCAAGCTTCGGTGGTTTGATGTTAGACGGTAGAGGCCTTGATGTGGTTGGTGGTAATTTCTTAAAATGGGGCTTTCACCGGCTAATGTCAACTACCGGTCTTTCTATATTTAATGCCTGCACAATCTCACTAATGATGGGGTCTTCAGAATCCATGAAATGTGCTAAGCATGTCTCCAAGCTTTTTAGTGGTTCAAGTTGGAGGAGTTCTTCTTCTTCAAAAGTTTCAAGCATGTTTACTTCGAAGAACTCATCATCATCTACATCCCTATGTCTTTTGCCCAAGTGAAACACATTCACCTCTAGTGTCATGTTTCCAAAAGATAATTGCATCACCCCATTCCGGGAATTGATGATTGCGTTTGATGTGGCAAGGAATGGGTGGCCTAATATTACTGGTATTTGGGTGCTAGCATCCAAAACCGGTTGTGTGTCCAAGACGATAAAATCTACCGGGTAGTAGAACTTGTTAACTTGGACTAGAACATCCTCAACTATCCCCCTCGATACACGGATAGATCTATTAGCGAGTTGCAACGTGGTTTTGGTGGGTTTCAATTCACCAAGACCCAATTGCTCATATATCGAGTATGGGATCAAGTTCACACTCGCCCCCAAATCTAACAAGGCACGTTCAATCCGGTAGTCTCCAATGATACATGAGATGGTGGGACTACCGGGATCTTTGAATTTTGAGGGGGTCTTTTGAGTGAGGATGACACTCACTTGCTCAGTTAAGAAGGCCTTTTCCTGCACATTATATTTGCGTTTTGTTGTGCATAGGTCTTTTAGAAACTTGGCATAAGAGGGAATTTGTTTGATGGCATCAAGCAAAGGGATATTAATCTTGACTTGTCTGAAAATCTCTAGAATATCATGAGAATTTGGGAGAGAGTTTGGGGCAACCAATCTTGAAGGGAATGGTGCCACGGGCTTGTAAATGCTTTCCGGTTGTTGTGGGGCTAAGTTAGATCCATCTTCATCCTCAGAATTTACCAGATCATTAGGCTCATCGGCCTTCACCGGAATAGTTTTGTCAATTTTTTTACCACTTCTAAGGGTGGTGATGGATTTGGCTTGCTCCATGTTTTGGTTGGAAGGATTAGGGGTGCTTACTTCATGTACTTGCTTTGGATTGGGCTGAGGTTGGGCCGGAAAGGTCCCTTCCCTAGCATTTAAGCGTCCCTTAATCTCATCAACCGAGGCTTTAAGCTCTTGGAACATTTGCTGATTCGATTGATTGATTTGCGTTTGCCCTTGTATAAACGCCTTCAAGGTATCCTCCATTGAGAATTGAGGTGGGGCCATATTTTGCATGGGTGGCCCTCTTTGAGAATTGGTAGGATTGCCCGTAGGAGCATTCTTCCAACTGAAATTTGGGTGGTTCTTCCAACTCTCATTATACGTATTACCTACCGGTCCATTGAAATGCCGTTGATAACCATATGTGGCATTGGCAGTCTCATGTAGCACTTCCTGAAACGCAGGAATTGTGGGACAATCTTGCGTAGCATGTAAATCGGTGAGGCAGATCCCACATATGGTTTCAACAGCTTCTTTGGACTTGGGAACTCCACTTTTACTAAGTTCCATGGCCTCAACCTTCCTTGTGAGGTTGGCTATCCTTGCATTCACATCGTCTTCCTCCTTAAGGACATAGATCCCTCCTTTCTCTTGAGTGGGCTTGGAGTTATTGGGTTTATCCGATGTATCCCAAGATTGGTCATTTTCATCCAACATGTCCAAGTAATTCCAAGCCTCATCTGGATTTTTACTCATAAACTCGCCATTGCACATCATCTCCACAAATTGGCGCATATTGGAACTTAATCCATCATTGAAAAGGTTTATAATTCGCCAACTCTCATAGCCATGATGTGGGCAAGCAAGCAGGAGTTCTTTAAATCTTTCCCAACATTGAAAAAAAGATTCACCTTCTTTAGCCGAGAAATTCATTATGGCCCTTCGAAGGGTGTTTGTTTTATGAGCCGGGAAGAACTTTTTCAAGAATTCCCGGTTCATCTCCACCCATGACCCAATCGAGTGTGGTCTAAGAGAGTGAAGCCAATCTTTGGCTCTTTCTTTCAAAGCGAAGGGAAAAAGTTTAAGTTTGATAGTATCCTCTGAAACATTGGTGTATGTTGAGCTCCTAATTGTGCATATTCTAACCCCAATTCATCACTCATTGTGCGAGGTTTGCATGGTTTATAGATGAATCTAATGCATGTTTTGTGACTACAGGATTGAGAGTGAACTCCACCCATTTGAAGATGAAAAGAGCATGTTTAGGACCTTGGATGAAGACTTAAAGGAGGGCCGAAGCAAAGAAGGAAGAAAGCAGAAGAAAGAAAGGAAGAAAACAAGAAGAAAAAGAAGCTGACCGGTCGTGACCGGTCGGCCAAGGAAGCCAGACCGGTCAGTGACCGGTCTGCCATGCATGTTGGGATGTTGTTGAAGACGTCCGACCGGTCTTGACCAGTCGGACATGATTGCTGGAACTTCAATGAACAAGGCCGACCGGTCATGACCAGTCGACCATGGCTGCTGGAACATGAGGAAGGCGTCCGACCGGTCATGACCGGTCGGACATGCTTGTTGGAGTAACCATCTATTGAGTTCGACCGGTCGTGACCGGTCGGCCGTGCGTAAGAAGTTAGAAACTTCCAATTTCAGCCCGATTTTCTCTGCGCTGCGTAACTCTTACGCAAATTCTCGATTCTTCCGAAGTTGTGGAGCCTCCTGACTATAAAAGGACACCTAGGGATCGTTCCTAGGGTATCCTAGAAGGGTTCAAGCGAGGTTGGAGGCTGTGGAAGTGGAGATTGGAGTTTCACAACTCCTTTTGGTTTGCTTTGCTGTTTTCATGTTTTTTGTAGTTGTTTCATGTTTCCTTGGATCATGAGCAGCTAAACCTCTTAGCTAGGGCTAAGAGGTGAAGCTTGTAGTGGATCCAAGATGTTTTAATTCGTCGTTAAGTGGTTTTAAGTGTGGAGTTCATGATTATGAACTAAGGTTTGAAGTTTATACAAGTTTTTGAGTAGTTTTTCTTAGTCTTATGATGACTCATGGATGTTTGGGAGAATTACTTAATTGCTTAATTGGTTTGTGACGGTCTAGACCTGTATGATCCGAGGAATCGGAGTGCGCTCTAGTACTATGTTCTTCATAAAGGAACTTCCTACCAAAGTTCTACTTTTCTGATTTTTCTGTAATGTGTATGGACTGTGCATGTGATTTGAATCCAGTTCAAATCCTGATCTAGCCTTGTCTTGTGACAGGACTTGAGGATGGTTATGATTGTGAACTAGACCTTTTGGAAAGGGGCATGACCTATGCAATTGAGCATGCTCAGATCAGCCTGCAATGAGTGAATCTTATGCATAGAACTTACATATTATAGACTGTTTGGTTTAACAGCTCTATCATCCGACTAGATAGACCTGAATGTTGATTCTAGTTGAGAGAATAAGAAACCACAGCGGATTGAACATCAAGGATTGCTACAAGTGGATCCTTGAACCCCTAGTGCCTTCTTATAATTAGTTACTTTCGATTTAATTCAACTTCTGTTACTCATATCAATTTCATACAAAAATCTGATTAGTAGATTTCAATAGACACTTGTGGATGAGTTTGTGAAATCCTACATAAATCCCTGTGGATCGACCTCGGTCTTACCGAGATTATTATTACATCGCAACCCTACACTTGGGGAAGCGAACAGTGTAATGCAAGGTGGACAACACTTCTTCAAATTCTTTTAAGTGTAAGTATGGGCGGTCAAAATCTAGCCCATGGAACTTTGGTAAGAGTTGAATTACACCCGGTTTTATGTCAAAATTTCCACCGTTTGCTGGTAGAACTACGCAAGAGGGTGTAATTGTTCGGGCAGGTTGTAGGTAGTCCCGTAGTGATCTCATTGGAGGAACATTATGTACCTCATTCTCTCCTACTCCTTCCTGATTTGCGTTTGTTGTTGGAGTAGGGGGGGGGGGGGGGGGGGGGAGGATTCCTTACAGGTGTTTGTTCCATATTCCCCAAACTTTCACAATGCTCTTGGTAATTTCGGATTCGTCTATGGACTGACAATGGTCCAACTAAACCACCTTCAGATTGGAGACGATTCGAATGGTTACGTTCCCAACGGGACATAAACCACTCAACCAAAAACTAAAACTAATCCTAAATCCTAGAAAACTGAAATCTGGAATTAATTTAAAAAAATTAAGTTAGAAAGGTATCACCTGATGCGCTTGAACTTAGAGAAGATTTCCTACAAAACAGAAAAATTTGTTAGTTCTAAGAAAATCAGAAAAACCTATCTACTTCTACTTCTACAGCCACTGAAATTATTTGAAAACCGTTATCTAATTTTCCCGGCAGCGGCGCCAAAAACTTGTTCGCTCGCCTCAAGTGTAAGGCTGCGATGTAGTAATAAAACTCGGTAAAACCGAGGTCGATCCACAGGGAAATAAAAACAACTTCCAAACCACTCCAGCAACTCAGTTTATGGAAGAAAATCAAATTCAATTGAGTATTTAACTAAAACAGCAACTTAATGGAAAATCAGTGATATAAAGTACTAAGGCATTCAAGGATCCACTTGTAGCAATCCTATGTCAATTCAGTCAATCCAAGTAGAGAACACAACTAGATTTGAAGTCCTATCTCTCATCTAGTTGGAAAATAGAGCATTCACACACATTCAATCCAAATCAAGTTGAACTTCCAAGTTCTAGTTCATTCAAGCAATGTAGAATTCAAAACCATAGCCTGCGGAGTAACAGCCATGCCTATGGACTATGGCCTGCTCAAGGATTACTATAATTCGAATCTACACCAGCATTATATGATAATCTCAGAGAACTACAAGGAATTCATGTCCGGGGTACATGAACTCTCACAAAACATCTCAAACTACCACTTTTAAAACTGAAAAATGAAAGAAAAATCCAACTTGAATTTAAATTACTTGAATTAAACTGAATCCAACATAGAATTAGCTACAAGCTTCACCTCTCAGCCTTAGCTGAGAGGTTCTAGCCGAGCATACTCATGCTACAACTAAAATCTCTTAATAAAAGCATAAAACTAGAAAAATCGGAAATAGAAGAGTTGCAGACGCTCCACGACAGCTTCCCCTCCTTAGAACCTCGTTCCTTAGCTTCTCTGATGACCTAGGAAGAGCCCCTAGGTGTCCTTTTATAGCAAGAAACCTCCCTTGCGTCGGAATCTGCGAAAGGTTACGCAGTGCGCAGCGTTTTTCGGAGTCCAGATTTAGAAAGGACTCTGGTTATGCAGGGCTGACCGGTCTGACTGATCTTTTACACATTCCAGGGAGCACAGCCGACCGGTCAAGACCGGTCGGGCTTGTTTTAATAGAATGGACAGCGTGCATAGCCGACCGGTCAAGACCGGTCGGGCTTCATTCTTGCTTCCAGTACGCATGGCCGACCGGTCAAGACCGGTCGATCTGGCTCTCTCCTTTCTTCAGTGCACATGGCCGACCGGTCAAGACCGGTTAGCTCTCTTTATTTTGTTCTTCTTTCTTTCTTTTCTCCTCTCTTTGCTTTATTCTTTCTTCGGTCCTCTTTCATCCTTCATCCACTGGCTCCAAAGGCTTCCTTTTAATCCCTAATTGAATGAAGTCCACTCTCATCCCCTACAATCACAAAACATGTGTTAGATGGCCCTTTCAATCATGAAAATCATGCAAACCATGTCATGTAATGGGCAATGCAATGTATAAATTGGAGGTTCAACACCTGCCCTTCATCTGCATTCCGATCTTCTCGGTTGAATCTAGTCTCTATGCCATGAAGATACATGCAGAAAAATGTCAGGCACTCATTATCAATGTACGCCTCAGCAATGGATCCCTCTGGATGTGCCTTATTCCTCACATATCGTTTTAATGTGTGAAGGTATCTGTACACAAAATCACTATGTTTAGGACATGAAAACATGGATATACGTAGTTTATGGAATGAATAAAAATTTATGATCATTGTTCTATCACCTTTCGATCGGATACATCCAACGATATTGTACTGGGCCTGCAAGCTTCGCTTCGTGCGGTAAGTGAATCGTTAAGTGTACCATGGCATCGAAAAACGCAGGTAGAAATATTCTTTCAAGTTTGCAAAGGATTACGATAATATCCTTCTCCAGTCATTTAATAACCTCTACATTCAAAGATTTCGAACACAAATCCTTAAAAAATATCCCCAACTCAATCAGCGCAGCACTAACATCCTTGCTAAGGAATCTACGAATCGCAACCGGTAGTAAACGTTGCAGAAGGACGTGACAGTCATGACTTTTCATTCTTGTTACCTTACAGTCCGTAATGTTTACGCGCCGAGAGATATTCGATGCATACCCATCGGGAAACTTCACCGATCTCAACCATTCACATAAACATTTTTTCTCTAGTTTTGTCAATGTGTAGTAGGCTGCTGGTATAGTATATGAATTTTCATGTGGTTGCAAGTGCAACTCTTTCCTTAAACCCATTGCTTGTAGATCCAATCGAGCCTTAAAACTGTCTTTTGTTTTCTTCTCTATGTTCATCAATGTTCCAAAGACATTGTCACATATATTTTTCTCAATATGCATGACATCCAAGTTGTGTCGTAATTTCAGATGACTCCAATAAGGCAACTAAAAAAGTGCTCTTCTTCCTCCAGTTATACTCCAATACTGTACGTTTTCTCTTCTTCAAGTGGGGTGCCTTACCAAATCTAACTTCTTCAATGTTACTCAGTTGTTGTAACACAGTCTTTCCAGATAGTTCTTTCGTGGTGGCCTATGATCTTGTTTGCCATCAAAGATTATCGTCTTCCTGGGCCAACTATGATCCCTCGGAAGGAAGCGACAATGGCTCATATAACACGTTTTTTTACCATGCTTCAATGACAATGAACAAGTCTCAGTACTACATGTAGGACAAGCCAACTTTCTCTTCGTGCTCCACCCAGACAAATTCCTCGTATGCAGGGAAGTCATTTATTGTCCACAAGACCACTGCATGCAATCGAAATGTCTGTTCTGCAAAAGCAGTCATACGTCTGGACACCTTGACTCCATAACTCGTTTAACTCATCTACTAACGGTCGCAAATACATATCAATGTCATTCCCCGGTGACTTGAGTCTAGGAATAAGCAAAGACATCATAAAAAATGATTCCTTCATACACAACCAAGGAGGTAAATTGTAGGGCATAAGTATCACTGGCCACATACTGTACGAGCTACTCATATTACCAAATGGATTAAAACCATCACTTGCAAGACCTAGCCGAACATTGCGAGAATCCTCTGCAAACCAGTCATATTGCTTATCAAAATGTTGCCAGGCTTCAGAGTTAGCAGGATGCCTCAATGTATTATCATCATGAACGCGTTTCTCCTTATGCCACCTCATATCTTCAGCTGTCTTGCTCGACATAAACAATCTTTGTAATCTGGGTTTCAATGGAAAGTACCTTAACACCTTTTGTGAATTTTCTTATGCTTAGCTTCGTCATATTTCTACCTAGACTCTCCACATTGTGGACACTCTTCAACATTTTCATGTTCTTTCCAATACAATACACAATCATTTATACATGCATGTATGAGAATGTAACCAAGGCCCAAGTCTCGCATTAAGGATTTTGCCTCGTAATGAGACTTAAGCAATGTCTCACCTTCAGGTAATACTTCTTTCAACAAGCTAAGTAACATGTCGAACGATTTATTACTCCAACGATTTATTGCCTTTAAATGAAGTAACCTTGTAAGGAAATTCAACTTGGAGAAGTACCAACACCCCGGATAGAGTGGACATTGCGCATCCCTCAACAACCTACTAAACTTTTCTGATTCGGCATCACCCATAGGAGGAATATCCTGGCTACTACTTGTCGCTGCAAAATTAGTATCCGCAATTGTTCCCCTTAACACATCCCCTATGATATCTTGCATATCGTCAACATCTTCATCCTCCTCATTAGGCACAATTGGGTCAGCAAGGACTTCAGTGGCCTCAACTCTTTGATGGAAGTCTTCACCATGATGAATCCACCAAGTGTAACCCTGGTCAATCCCAACCATGAACAAATCATCTTCCACTTTGTCTAAAGTCTTGTGAACCATGTTCTTGCATTTTCGACATGGACACCTAATTTTATTACCTGAATCTGCCCGATATATCGCAAATTCCATGAACTCCTTAACACCTTGTTTATACTCTAGGCCATACCGATTCTTAGTTCGTATCCAACTCTTATCCATATCTACAATGCAAAGATTAGAGTCAGGTTTAGTTTAGAGTTGTGGATTTAGGAATAGGTGTAGGTTTAGTTTAGGTGATTTGAGTTTAGGATTAGGTTAAGGCAAAGGTTAAGAATTTCGGGTTCGGGATCGGGTATAGGGTTAGATTTTCGGGTTTGGGTTTAGGTTTAGGTTAGGTGAATGGATTTAGGAATAGGTGTAGGTTTAGTTTAGGTGATTTGAGTTTAGGATTAGGTTTAGGCATAGGTTTAGAATTTCGGGTTCGAGATCGAGTTTTGGGTTAGGTTTTCGTGTTTGGGTCTAAGTTTAGGTTAGGTGAATGGATTTAGGAATAGGTGTAGGTTTTAGGTGATTTGAGTTTAGGATTAGGTATAGGCATAGGTTTAGAGTTTCAGGTTCGGGATCGGGATCGGGTTTTGGGTTAGGTTTTCGAGTTTGGGTTTAAGTTTAGGTTAGGTGAATGGATTTAGGAATAGGTGTAGGTTTAGTTTAGGTGATTTGAGTTTAGGATTAGGTTTAGGCATAGGTTGAGAATTTCGAGGTTCAGGATCGGGTTTTGGGTTAGGCTTTCGTGTTTGGGTCTAAGTTTAGGTTAGGTGAATGGATTTAGGAATAGGTGTAGGTTTAGTTTAGGTGATTTGAGTTTAGGATTAGGTTTAGGCATAGGTTTTGAATTTCGGGTTCGGGATCAGGTTTTGGGTTAGGTTTTCGTGTTTGGGTCTAAGTTTAGGTTAGGTGAATGGATTTAGGAAAAGGTGTAGGTATAGTTTCGGTGATTTAAGTTTAGGATTAGGTTTAGGCATATGTTTAGTATTTCGGGTTCGGGATCAGGTTTTGGGTTAGGTTTTCGTGTTTGGGTATAAGTTTAGGTTAGGTGAATGGATTTAGGAATAGGTGTAAGGTTTAGTTTAGGTGATTTGAATTTAGGATTAGGTCGACGGCATAGGTTTAGAATTTCGGGTTCGGGATCGGGTTTTGGGTTAGGTTTTCGAGTTTGGGTCTAGGTTTAGGTTAGGTGAATGGATTTAGGAATAGGTGTAAGGTTTAGTTTAGGTGATTTGAGTTTAGGATTAGGTTTAGGCATATGTTTAGAATTTCGGGTTCGGGATCGGGTTTTGGGTTAGGTTTTCATGTTTGGGTCTAAGTTTAGGTTAGGTGAATGGATTTATGAATAGGTGTAGGTTTAGTTTAGGTGATTTGAGTTTAGGATTAGGTTTACGGCATAGGTTTAGAATTTTGGGTTCGGGATCGGGTTTTGGGTTAGGTTTTCGAGTTTGGGTCTAGGTTTAGGTTAGGTGAATGGATTTTGGAATAGGTGTAGGTTTAGTTTAGGTGATTTGAGATTAGGATTAGGTTTAGGCATAGGTTTAGAGTTTTGGGTTCGGGATCGGGTTTATGGTTAGGTTTTCGAGTTTGGGTATAAGTTTAGGTTAGGTGAATGGATTTAGGAATAGGTGTAGGTATAGTTTCGGTGATTTAAGTTTAGGATTAGGTTTAAGCATAGGTTTCGGGTTTACGATGTAGGTCTTGG
This sequence comes from Liriodendron chinense, assembly GCA_003013855.2. Classification (NCBI taxonomy): domain Eukaryota; kingdom Viridiplantae; phylum Streptophyta; class Magnoliopsida; order Magnoliales; family Magnoliaceae; genus Liriodendron; species Liriodendron chinense. The sequence goes on from ML058531.1 coordinate 670,666, forward strand.
AGACTCAACCAACTCACGGATAGTCCGACGCACATCCGGGTCTGCTCCACACAAAGCGGGCCTGTCCAAATGGCCAGGCGGCCCATATTGTTGTCCATAGGAAATGGACAGCTTCATCATGGTCATAACAGTTGTTCCCACCTTCCTAGGACCCCCGCTCAACATCTGGATAGCTCCGACGCACATCCGTGTCTGCTCCATCAATTTCGAGCTAATACATAAACACGGGCCTGTCCAAATGGCCAGGCCACCCATATTGCTGTCCATAGGAAACTGGACAGCTTCATCATGGTCATAACAGCGGTTCCCACCTTCCAGGGACCCCCGCTCAACATCTGGATAGCTCCGACGCGCTATCCGTGTCTGCTCCATCAATTTCGAGCTAATACATAAACACGGGCCTGTCCAAATGACCAGGCCACCCATATTGCTGTCCATAGGAAATGGACAACTTCATCATGGTCAGAACAACGATTCCCACCTTTCAGGGACCCCCGCTCAACACCAGGATAGCTCCGACGCACATCCGGGTCTGCTCCATTAATTTCGAGCTAATACATGAACACGGGCCTGTCCAAATGGCAAGGTCACCCATATTACTGTCCATAGGAAATGGACAGCTTCAACATGGTCATAACAGCGGTTCCCACCTTCCAGGGACCCCCGCTCAACACCCGGATAGCTCCAACACACATCCAGGTCTGCTCCATTAATTTCGAGCTAATACATGAACACGGGCCTGTCCAAATGGCCAGGCCACCCATATTACTGTCCATAGGAAATGGACAGCTTCAACATGGTCATAACAGCGGTTCCCACCTTCCAGGGATCCCCGCTCAACACCCGGATAGCTCCGACGCACATTCGGGTCTACTCCATTAATTTCGAACTAATACATAAACACGGGCCTGTCCAAATGGCCAGGCCACCCATATTGTTGTCCATAGGAACAGGACAACTTCAGCATAGTCACAACAGCGGTTCCCACCTTCCAGGGACCCCCGCTCAACATCAATATCAATCAACTACTCTTAATCACAAGTATCATGTTCCTCATCTAATTTGTCACTAAATGATAATATAATAAAATCAGTCGCCCATCCAAGGATGGATAGATTGAAATGCTATCATCATTTCCATTTAAATGCCCAAGCCTAAATTTCGATAGCATCTCCCCCTATCTCTCCAGATATATTTATCTTACATTTCATTTCCACATCAACTATCCACACATTGTGTGGATTAAATTGACAATGGAATTAAACATAAGAAACATATCCAGAGAGAATAGGAGAGTTATCGCACGAAACTAATGACAAAGCATGTAAATGACAAACAACGAAAACATTCCAATCTATCCAACCTTGGACTGTCCAACAGGACAATTTGGCAGATTCTATACCTCCAAAACACACTTTATCTATGCTCGGCAATATAGAAATCTCCAAATGGGCTAACTGATTCTATTATACTACCATTTGTGGACAAAAAATAACTACTAATAATAAGCCAAATACCTCCACAACAGACATCCACATAAATCAACCACGGGTAGCTCCGACGCACATCCGGGTTTGCTCCATCAATTCCAAATACACAAGCACATGAAAATGACAGAATCATCAACACCATGAATCAAGTCTAATCAAATACCTAATGACTATTTTCTGAACAAATAAGTATGTATGGGGCCCACCATGGGAATCGGATTGCGTGCGGAGTAACTCTGCACGCTCTTATCATGTAGAGTAAACTCAGTTGGGCCCACCTAGAATGTATGTGATTTATCTATTTCGTCCTTATGTTTTTTCAGCTCATTTTAGTGGTTGAGCCCAAAATTTAAGCATATCCAAATCTCAAGTGGACCATGCCGTGGGAAACAGTGGGAATAATGATTTCCACCATTCCCAGGCCCCACAGTGATCTTTATTTGTCATCCAACCTGTTCATAAGATCACATGGATATAGATGAAGGGAAAACACAAATATCGGCCTGATCCAAAACTTCTGTGTCCTCCAAGAATTTTTCAATGATAGACATTCAGTTCACACTTGTGGTGTGGTCCACTTTAGATTTTGATATGCTTTATTTTTTGGCACCATACCTAAAATTTCCTATTAAGATGGATGGACGGAGTGGATAAAATACGTAAATCACTGTGGGCCCCACATAGTTTACTCCACACAAATATATGCTTGATCCAAAATAGTGACAGCGACGGTGGGCCCCACAGCCGGTGGACAGCGACGTGGGCCCCACAGCCAGTGGACAGCGACGGTGGGCCCCACAATTAGGTATTTCATTTTTTTTTGTAAATCACAAATTTGGATTTTAAAATTTAAAATCCTTAATTAAGAAAGGAATTAGGGATTTTAATTTCGAAATCCCTAATTAGGGATTTACTAAATTAGTGGGCCCCACCAAATAGTGGACAACTTAGGCGGACCCCACATGCAATGGACGATGGAAAGCGACGGTGGGACCCACCCACATGCATTGGACAACGATGGTGGGACCCACATGCATTGGATTTTAGGAGTGGGCCCCACAATCAACAACGAGGAGAGAGGGAGAGAGGGGAAATGGAGGAAGAAGGAAGGGAAGGGAGAGAGGGTTACTGGAGGAGGCGGCGGCGTACGGAGGCCGGTGGAGGCGCGTGGCTACCGGTGACGGTGGTCGGCTGTGGGGGGGGGGGGTGGTCAGCTGAGGCGGTGGGCCGCCGGTGACGGTGAATGCCGACAGTCGGAGCTGAGGGAGAGGTGAGAAGGGTGGGCCGGCCGCGCGCACGCGAGAGAGAGAGAGAGAGAGAGCGAGAGAGTGAGAGAGACAGAGAGAAATGAGGGAGGCCCGATCGGGTTAGTAAAAAGAGGACTTTTATCGACGAAAATTTTCGTTGATAAAAGTATTTAAAACTTTTACCGATGAAAGTTTTCGTCGGTAAAAGTCCTCTTTTTTTACTTGGTCAGGAATCAAACATTATTATCGACATGCAATAATCGTCGGCAAAAATGGCTTTTACCGACGAAAATTTTCGTCAGTAAAAGTCTTCTCTTTTACTTGGGCGAGAATCAAACATTATTACCGACAGGCAATAATTGTCGGCAAAAATGGCTTTTACCGACGAAAATTTTCGTCGGTAAAAGCCAAATTTTCTGCTTTATTTTTTTAGCGACAGGTATCTTCGTCGGTAAAAAACTTTTTACCAACAAAATCATAATTTCGTCGGTAAAAGTGTATGGTGGGAAGCAAATCCGGCGGTGGCGGGAATTTGGAATGATTTTTACCAATGATTTATTATTTCGTCGGGAAAAATCATTTTTGCCAACGAAAATAATTTCGTCGGTAATACTTTCGTCAGTAAAAAACTGTTTTCTTGTAGTGATTATATTAACTATGTGAGGCCCAAGTTGATGTATTTTATTAATATCCATCTCATCCATCGCTTCTTTAATATCATTTTTTGACATAATACTAAACCTTAAAAATATCCAAATCTTAGGTGCAACATACCACTAAAAACAATAATAAATGGTCATAAAACCGTTTGCGGGTCACATATGTTTTCAATTAAGCGAATATTTGTATTTACCTTTCATCTAGATCTTTTGGACATTATCAACCGGTTCAAGTGTAAATAAACATTACTAAAACTTTATGAACATTTTAGATTTTTTAATGGTGAGCAATAAATTACCATTATTTCTTATGATGTGCTCCACCTTAGGGGAGTAATTAGGTGTTATTGGGGTAACAGCTAAGTGGGTGTTACCCCTATCGTGGGGCCCACCTTGATGATTCGTTGGATAAATAGGAAATTTCTTATAATATTTAACCCAAGAAAACAATACTTAGGTAAAAGCCTATAATCACCCAGGAAATTAGTATTTTTGTTAGTAATTATCACTTTTACCAAGGAATGTTTTCCTTGGCAAAAGGGATCTTTTACCTAGAAAAAATTTCATCGGTAAAAGTGAAAATTACCAATGATAGGTAATTATGAGCCTTTACCTAGGAATTTTTTCCTTGGTAAAATTAAGCAAAATTTTAAAATCTTCATATTTTTAGCCGCAAAATAATCTTCTATTTACCCACAAATTTTAAATTTTGTCGATACTTGTCACTTTTACCAAGGAAAATTTCCCTTGGTAAAAAGCGGAGGAATACTTACTTGGGAAATTCTACTTTCGTCAGTGAAAGTGTATTATTACCCAGAAATTCATTTCCTCGATAAATATTTCCTGGGTAAAGGTCATTTTTCTTGTAGGTGTGTATAAACTATACAAGAAGTTGTGCCTAAGGACTATAGTGGTGGCTTTCGATGTTAAGAAAGTTCACGTTAACTATGCAAAGGGCACACAAAACCAAGTAAAACTGTAGAAATTGTAGGATCCAATTTTAGATAGATCACGACTTGAATATCAGAATAGATGACCCTTCTGAACTCTGGTCGACGACCATTTATACTCTGAGATAATGTGGCTATTGATATGCAAGCACTAAAAACTTTAAGACTCGTATCAATATCCCAAAGTCTGATTGGTTGAAGATGCTAACCTCTCTTTCATAGATACTTATTTGTTGAAATAGGACCGTTGGATGCTTCTTTATTTTTACCCGTCCAAATTTCAATCTTCGCTTCTTTATTTTTAACCGTCCAAATTTCAATCATCGAATGATCAAATAATGTGCCACTTTGAGTTTATGATACATCTAAAGTGTGGTCCAGTGGTAGGACAGTTTATTTTGAAATACTTGTTTGCCGCATATGGGATTGCCAAGTAATTTCCAAGTGCCTACGTATCATCCATCACACTCTACGGGAGTATCAACTTATAATCCATCTAAAGTAGGGCATTGATTTGAACGGTTTGAGTTCCATCTGCCCCAGTACGAACATTACAATTTCTTTTCAATTTGTTGCTGTGAACCAACCTTAGTCCATCGTTGTCGATCACTTCCACGTGGCTATGCATTTTGTGAATCCCAACCTTCCATCTGGTGTTTCATATTTAGATGGCCCGATGATAAAACGAAAAACCAACAATGTGGAAATCTTTGTGATGATAGACAAGTCTATTTCACTCTATCACCACTAAAATGCACCTTTTCGGGATTTAAGGGTAGTCAAGACATTGTTTGGTAAAATATGGTATTGTTTGGTAAAATTAGAGATTCTTAGTAAATTTTGTACTAAAATTCCTTATTATTATTGTTGTTGTTTATTTATTTCAAAATCTTTCTCATGTGTAAGGTACATCCACAACTAGAGTTCGGCATCGAGTCAAGTCGGATCGAGTTAGGGCTAACCTGATTTTGAATTAGACTTGATTCGAAGCCGATCCAACTTGGTACTGAGTCTAGCATGGCTGACCTGATCCGAGTTTGGGCCTATCTAGACTAACTTAGATTGAGTCCGACTCGACTGAGTAGGTTCGAGTCAGCACCTTGTCGGGTCGGGTTGACCTCCGAAAGTTTATGCCGTTGGAAGTACCTAGAGGAATGACATGCATGAAGAAAACCATTGTATTCTAAGAAAAGCCAAGCAAAGGAGATAGTAAAATCTATGAATCAGAGAGTATATCATGAGGACAGCTAATACCCGAGGCTTGCCAATCCATGATACAGTTTCGAACAAACCCAAGAGGAGGTGAGAGGATGCAGGAAGAATGTAGTAGATGATTGGATCACCAATTGGGAGAAGACATCCCATTAAAGAGCAGGCGCATTTACGCCTGATAGGGATCTCCAGAGAAATTTCTCATTTTCGAGATTTTTAGGGCTCGTTTCTATTTCATCATAATTTTAATATATTTTACCTTTTTCTATATTTATTATTTACCAAAGAGACTATACGACTGGGACAACAACAACTTTTTGACTGGGAAAGTGAGAGATGATTTTGAGTGTCCCACCATGATGTGCATGTTTTATCCATGCCGTCCATTCATTTTGACACATCATTTTATGGTATGCCTCCAAAAATGACAAGATCTAAAGCTCAAGTGGACCACATCACAGGAAGAAAATTTACATGGTTACTTTCAATTTCCACTGTTTTCTGTACTGTGGTCCACTTGAGCTTTGAATCTACCTCATTCTTTGGCCCACGTCCTAAAATGATTTGTACTAATGATTGTTTGCAATAAAATCTTTTAAAAATATATATACAATGCTAAAGAACTGGCAAAGGCCAAACAGGAGTCTGAGGCTGAGCCTAACGAGAAGAAGAAGAAGCATGAAGAGAAGAGGAAGAAAGATGATTAGAGAGATCGCTCTCCAAGGAGAGGTCCCCTTGAGGGATGCTATTCAAAGTACACCCCCCTCAACACAACGAAAGAGAGAGTGTTCATGCACATAAAAGATCAGAAGTATACGACCTGGCCCCAAAGTTAAAGGTTGGCCTCAGCACTAGGGGCAAACGTAAGTACTAGCGAGTTCCACCGTGACCATGGTTACAATACTAAGAACTGCATAGCCCTTAAGGATGAAATCAAGTATCTAATTTGACAGGTCATCTTCGAGCGTACGTGGATTGGAAGGACCACTCCAAATGTTCTCTTGGTCAGTCGAACTGGCAGCAGCAGGAGTTGACCCAGCCACGACAAGGTCACCACAAAGGGAGAAACCAACCAGAGCCCTTCGAGCCCATAGGAGAGATCCACACTATCTTCGGCAAACCTGGAGGTAGTGGGGACTCCAACAATGCTGAGGAAAGCTCAAACAAAAAAGGCTCAGGAAGTATTTCAGGCTGAAAGGTCATTGAAGCAACCTGAATGGAAGTGCCAGCCAGTCATGTTCTCTGGGGAGGATGGCAAGGGAATCTAGTTCCCACATGATGATGTAGTCGTAGTTATGCTACGAGTCTCCAACTACAAAACGCACACGAAAATGCTTGACACGAGAAGTTCAGTAGATATCCTGTACACCTCGGCTTTCAACGCAATGAACACCTCTCGAAGCCTACTAAAGCCAATTCACACTACACTGATTGGATTCAGCGATGAGACCGTCGAACCAGAAGGATGTACACCTTGAACTCCCGGTCATCTCTAAGGAGGCTCCTAACAGGATTAATGTACATAATGGTAAATTTCTTGATCGTAGATTAGCCGTCGACTTATAACGCTACATTGGGCTGACCGTTCATGACCGAACTTGAAGTCTTGATCTCCCCGCTTTACCTTTGTTTGAAGTTCCCCACTCCTATGGGTGTTGGGGTGGTCAGAGGAAGTCAGGCAATTGCATGTGCTTGTTATGAGACAACGCTACGGAATGAAAAAGGGAAACAAGTCAGACCCATAGTGATGATGACGACTCCATCTCAACATTCGAATTCTAAAGCGAATCCATCTTTGAATCCTCGAGACGGCGATGCAAAGGGGGGCTCCTCTGCTGAGGATCTGATCCCCATCTCGCTGCCTCAGAGCCGATTGTTCAAGCATTCGTCGATCCTACTCCTCCAGCTGGCGATGCCATGGTCGACAACCCATGCGAGCTAGTCTAGCTTTGGTGGTGTTTGCAGATAATCCAGCTCATTCATCCTCAATCACAAATTAGGTGGCAAATATTTAAGTTGGTCCTGATCAACATTCGTTGACGATCTTTAGCATTAATAGCATCATCATAAAAATTTCAAATCTAAATTACCACATTAGTGTACCTTAGTGATGATTGGACATTAATGTAAGAATGACATTATTACTATTTTATTTATAGTAACGCAAACATTGGACTTGTTAGTTAAATGCACATATTGCTAAGACACTGGAAAAAATAATTTGTAGTTATTGCACATTTTCTATAATTATAGGTATTGCACATTTTCTTTACATTACCCCGTCATTGGTAAGAATAAATAGACCATGAAAACCCTATAAATAAATCAATCATATCAGCTGATTTTTTTTGGTCTTGAACTTTTCAAGTAAACTGGTATTATACCTAAACATCTTTTGTCTTCCATTCTTTTTCGTTTTCATTTTTTTGTCTTCTATCTTTCGTTTTCATTGCCTGACAAATGATACCCGAACTTTAACCGTTCGTATTTTTGCCCGATGTGGAATTGCTAGACATGCTCCATACCGACCATTACACTTACCACATGTGCTTTTTTAGATATCCAACCGTTCATCCGGACATTTGCAAAAATCAATACCGAGCAGTTATTAGGTTGGGCATTGCCGCTCATTTACATGCTTGTTGCCACTCATTTACATGCTGCAACAAGATGAATAGAAGAAAAACAAAAACGCCGATAACTCTGCATGTTTATTCATCGCGAAGGACCAGAAATTTTCTGTTCCTTTTATTACAATGTGCATTCACCACCATTTCTTAAATGTAGTCCCTCATCCGCCCTACTCATCGACTATGCTTAAGGACTCAATCCAAACCGTCCACATAACGTGTCCACTGTAATTGGAGCATTCCCCAGAAAGTACACTGACAGTTGCTGCCAAGTTCCGACCACCGACCATTAGTCTTGATCATCCATTTGATGGTTAGAAAAATAGGAAAGAATGGAATATGAAAAGTGAATGGACTATCGGCTGGTGTGAGGAGAGCTATGAAAAGCGAATGGAATATCTGGCTTAAGAAGAGTAGAATAATCACCACCACCACTAACAATACGAAATCACCATCCATTGTGTGTGTGTCAGAGAGAGAGAGAGAGAGAGAGAGAGAGCTGTAGAGGTGGGCAACGATCCGGGCTGAGCTGAGTTAGCCCTGGTTTGGATTGGCTTGTTTTTGTACCACCACAGTTTGTGGATCAGTTTGGTTTGGATTTCGGGCCGACCCTTGCAGCCCGAGTTTGGTTTGCTCCAGAAAAATCTGGTTCGAGCCGGCATCGGTTTGGTCGAAAATTTTGAACTGGGCCGGGCCGAGTTCAAACAGGCAATGGCTCTTTTTTTCCTTGTTTATTTAATTATAAAAGAAGTTAAAAAGTTAGAAGAAAAAAAAGGTACAAACAGTATCTTACCATATGATGTTTAACATCCTCTCAATGAGTGCAACTTCAAAATAGACATGTAAGAGTATTTTCCAAACAAAAATATCCAAGCATAATTTTACAAGTGGAAGGAAAGAGTGTGCATTCATGTATATGTATTATGTATTATCCATGTCATCATGTATATGTATTATCCATGCTGTCCATCGGTTTTACATATCATTTTAGGACATGATCCCAAAATGGAAGCACATCCAAAGCTCAAGTGGATCACACCACAGGAAGGAAACAATGTGCTTAAAATCTACGAGCCGAATCAAACCGAGCTGAATCAAATCAAGCTTCAAGCCGAGCCAAGCCGGTACTGCCCTAATTAATTTGAGCTTGGTTTGTTTTTTCAAATGAGCTTGACTCAGAGGCTTGGTTTGGTTTGAACTTCCATTCAAACCAATCCAAGCCAAGCTTTTTCGAACCAATCTGAGCTGAGCTTTCGAGCTGGCTTGGTTTGTGCCCACTACTAATTATGTGTGGCTGGCTTGTTTATAAGGAGGAGAGAGGCCTGTTTTCCAAGCTAAGTGACATACGCTGTGTGTTGCATGGAGAGAGAGAGAGAGAGAGAGAGAGAGAGAGAGAGTACATATATTGGGTGTATGTACGCTGGCATTTGGAAAATACGATGAGTCTAGGACTATGCCAATATGCATTTTTGAAGACTCAATTTTTAAATGGTGCAAAACTATCACTACAGCATAACCCATTAAAACCCCATAATATTGGGAGCTTCGTGGGGGCCACCGAGATGTCCGTGAGAAATCCACCCTATCTGTCAGTTTCTCCAGCTCATGTTAGGATATGACCCCAAAAATGAGGCAGACTTAAAATTCAAGTGGGCCACACTACTGAAAACAGTGGGGATGAAATGCCTACGGTCAAAACCTTTATGGGGACATTTTGGATCTTACTGGTATTTGTGTTTTCAGTTCATCCCAGTTAGAATTATCTTATGAACAGTTTGGATGGCATATAAACATCATGGTGGCCTTAGGGGCAGTTTCAATGGTGGGCATTTCCATCCTTATTGTTTCTGTAGTGTGGTACACTTAGATTTTAGAACTGCATCATTTTTGGGATCTTGCTCTAACATGATCCGGGAAAATTGACGAACGGGATGGATTTCTCATGGACGTCTTGGTGTGCCCCATATAGCTTCGGACAACTCGCTTCATGAGCCTAGGCAGTAGGCACGAACGCCCAGCAACAATGCTAATACGGCATGCAGCTAAAAAAATTAATACATGCATTAAAGGATTCCTCTATGCCAAAATTATATCGGTACATTAATTAACCAGGTTGGCTACAGATAACGAAACAAATGAGTGTACTAGCACAAGAACAAATTGCTGAACAAATTGACCAACCTAACGAGTGGACTTGCTTGTATCAAGCCGTCCATCTTTTTCAAGCATATTTGACGGTGGACACTATAGAAATCCATGAATATCATATAGAAATCCATGAATACCATAGATGGGGAAACCCAAAAATCAAGTTGATCCAACTATCAGGTGGGGGCAGGCTACTAGAAAACCATAAACAACCAAAAAAGAGAGAAAATCTCCCCGTGTAGAGCTTCCCTTTTTCATGTTTGGATAGCCTAGATTTTGTAGATATTTCATTTCCGAGTCCGGATCCTCCATCGGCTTCAAATAGAAAATCTTTGCTTGCAACCTTTTATTGGTCGATATCGTCACATGGGTTTGTAACCTCATCACATCTCAGTGCAACCTGATCACACTTACGAGATGTGGACTAATGAAAATGCTGCAAACAAGGATTTCTTATTTTACAGCTAACACAGGATCCGGACTCTTCATTTTCCTGTACAGGTGAGATGTCATAAAACACTATGGTGGGTCCACACTTGGACTAATATTTTGAATGGAGTAGATCTCAAGTCCAGCTGGTTGGACCACAAGTTATACTCCACCCAGTTGAATACTTCCATCTCATTGGGTGCATGCCCGATTCAACACATCCAATAGCTTAGTTCCCCCATGAGGATCATGCAAAATCTACTCATTGAGTGGGCCATATCATAGAAAACAATGTCTAAGCCATTGATAAGTAGAAAAATTACAAGTTCTTCATACTCAGTGAGTTTCTATGGATGATTTTTGCAATAGTTGATCCTTGTGGTGGGGCAAGCTATTGCATGCGTAGGATGTCGTATGACCTTAACAGGCTGAAAGTTATATACTAAGTGAACTGTAACTGATGGTTCAGCCGGTTGGACTTGGACCTTTTCTTTTGAATGACACCGTGTGGTATTCTTTTTTAAATGGTGGATACGACGAAAACATGCGTATTTGCTAGCTATGGAGCTTTTCCAAGATTCGTAGCAGAGATTTACTACCATACGTCTCGATGCATTGCATTAGCATACGTGGAAATCTAGTCTTTATATTTAGTGTCATTTTCCAATGATCCAAACCGTTCCTATCATGCTACTCACCTTGGATGGTGCACATCCAAATCTCTTATATTGGATTATTTCAACCCGTTGATCCTTGAACATGGACGGTCTCCATGAAGTTGAATAACATCGATTTAAAATATTTTAATCTGAGAGTTCTACTGGTTACTCCCGGTCCACCATAAGGATCATCGTATAAACAGTCTTAGTCATTGAAAAAGATCCATATCCAACGGTTGAGGCCCCTGCCGATATTATCCAAGTACATCGCGATGTATTCTAACAAAACTGTCTAATGGCATACGTTGTTTGCAGTGCATGCGGAGAGAGAGAGGGTGTTTGCTTTCTCTAGTTGAGGAGGGAGCGGGAAAGAGAGTTTTTGACAGTCAGGCCGTATATGGGACTTGGTACGCAGGCACTCAGAAGTTGCAAACGCGGCATATGTTAACTCAAATCGAACTGACTAGATTGTGAATCCCATTATTTCAAAGTCATAATTCCAACATCAGGTTTGATGAACGATCCTTATTCGTTGAAAATTGTTTGTGTAAGTTGGACGGTTGGATTGTTTTCATCATAACCATTCAATAAATGTCCACCAATCCCGCATTCAGATAATCAAATAAGATTAGATATTGGTTTTTGATATATATGTGTACACACACACACATTAGTTAACATAATTTGGACCGTTTAATTTAACAAGTTATATTCCAAGTGTGTAATATTAAGTAATTTCTATGTGCATGCGTATTATCCATAACACTCCTCCAGAGTATTAAAGAATTTCTCTAAAAGGAGAATGCAGAGTGGATGCTCTATCCTCGTGCATTGAATTTCTTCGCGGCTTCTTTTATTGGAATTATTTGATACTTTGGTAGTGTATGAAACTCTATACGCAGGTACTTCTAACTTCTACACGTCGCACATGTTAAATAAAATCAAACTAACTAAATTATAGAAAATACTGTTTCAAAATGACGCTCCTAAAATCAGATTAGTTGAATATTTCTGTCCCATGATTCGTAGGAGACTTGTTTGTTGAAATAGAACCATTGGATATTTTATTTTTAACCATCCAATAAATGTCCACCAATTCAATATTCAGTAATTAAAAAAGGTTATTTTTTGTTAATGGTACATCGATAATTGTAACCATGATTTGGACCGTTTAATTCGAATTAATTACATATCAAATATTCAATTTCTAAATAATTTCTAAGCGCCTGCATATCATCCATGACACTCCAGCAGAGTATCGACGTATTCCTCGGGAGTTATATGATACTCCGGAAGCGTATGACGCTTGATACGCAGGCACTTATACACGTGGCATACATTCACTCAATTTAAACCTAGTGTGTGTGAGTTAATTAATTCCTAGAATTGGACTGTTTGAAAATTGTAATCTTTGATTCGTGGACATTTGTTTGTTGAAACAGGACCCGTAGATATTTTTCATCCTTGACCGTCCAATGTGTCCACCAATCCCATGGTCAGATGATCATGTAACCGTTGATTTTGGTTAATAAGAACTACAAATAGATGGTTGATTAGGGAGCGGGTTACCTGGGGAATAGCTTAGTGGGTGTTACCCTAACCTGTGTGTGGCCATCGTGATGTATTTCTTTGTATATCCACGCAGTCCATATGTTTTTCCATCTCATTTAGGTGTGATCCCAAAACCGCAGGAAGTTCCAAATCTCAGGTGGACCATACCGCACCATTAAAAGCTTTTTGTGGGCCACAAAAGTTTTGGATCAAGCTGATATTATTTTCCCTTCTCAGATCTTTTTGACATTATTAACAGGTTGGATTGCAGATAAGCATTACTAAAACCTTTTGTTGGGCTCTTTGGAATTTTTAATGATGAGACACTCAAATCACCACTGTTTCCTGTAGTGTGGTCCACATGAGATTTGGATGTGCATAATGTTTGGAACCCGTCCAAAATGGGCTGTAGAAACGGATAGACTGCAGGGATATATATATATATATATATATATATATATATATATATATATATATATATATATATAAAATCATCCATGTGGGCCCCACGGTAAGGGTAACACCCACTAAGCTGTTAATGTGAGAAAATACAGATGCCATCCCCATCCGCATTCAATGGAAAATAGTCCAAAGATGGCAAAGGATTGGAATTTGCTATTCTAGTATATTTTCTGGGCGCCTGCCTTCCATTGTGGGCCATCAGACTGATGGTCTCCTGAGGATACTGTCCATATACTGATGAACGGATATTATACTTCCCCACATGTGAGAGAGGATACTTCCCACATGTGAGAGGATTGCCTACCGACACTGCAAGTAGCGACCTGGCTATATACTGTGGGCCCACCATGATGTATGTGTTTTGTCCACTCCGTAGATCCATTTTGCCAGCTCATTTTATGACTTTAGTTCAAAATTGAGGCAACGACAAATCTCAGGTGGACCGCACCACAGGAAAATAGAGGTGATTGAATGCCCACCGTTAAAAACTTCCCAGGGCCCTGCTATCCAACCTGTTGATAAGGTGATACAGACCTTGACGAAGGGAAAACCAAAATATCAACTTGATCCGCTACATTTGTGGTCCCCAAGAAAATTTTAAAGGTGGGTATTCAATCACCACTCTTTCCTGTGGTGTGGTCTGCCTAAGATTTGGATCTGCCTCGTTTTTAGGCCCATACGCTCAATTGATCTTGCAAAATGGATAGATGGCGTGGATGAAGAAACACATACATCATGGTGGGGCCCACAGAACACTTTCCACTAGTGAGTGGTAGTAGGCAATCCACCTCCCATGTCGCATGTCCACCTAGATGCATTCGGTCAATCATGCTGGTCCACTTAGCTGGTGGGCCACACATTCCTTCGACTTTCGAACTCAAAAATATTTGAAGAGTGGGAAAATGGCTACCAACGATCGCCACTAGTGGTGGCAATGTGCGGTGCAAGTGGTGGCAGTGGGCAACGGCGCCGGTTCTTTTGGACGCAGATTGCGTCTAAACTCAGTATGGACACAAAGTGTCCAAATCCTAAGATTAGGCCTGCACACGGGTTGAGTTAGGGTCGGGTTGGGCCCAATCTTAGACCGAACTGAAATATATTTTAAAGGTTCGGGTTTCGGTCTGGATTGGGACCGAGTTGGGCTGACCCAACCCTAACCCTAACCCTAACCCTAACCCTAACCCTACCCTACTTGCAAAAGGGTCAACCCTAACCCTATCTGACCCTATGTGCTGATCCGGGACAAGTTGAGTTAGGACTGTGATGGAACGTCCACCATTAGTTGGGATGGAACACTAACTTATAAAAGCCCAAATATTCTATTGTGCGATATTCCAATCAGTCCAAAGTATTTTTTATGTGTGGCCATCCACGGTGAGGCCCTTCTCATCAATGGTTTCGATCACTGAACAATGGCCCTATTTGAACAAACTGAAAATGTAAACATAACTATACAAACTTTCAGCCACAAATTCAAGTGGGCAGAAAATGTGAGGATTGAACGTCCACAATATGATGTGAGGCCACATAATTTTGAATCAAGCTAATATTTGTGTTTTTAGTCCATTAAAATAGGAATGACAATATTTTGAATGGTATGGATGGCATATAAACATCACTGTGGGCCTAGGGATGTTTCAAACGTAGGAATTTCCCAAGCATTTTTTTTTTTTTAGAATACTCTGACAGAACTTGGGGCAGTTCGAGTCAGGTCGGACGAAACGGGTCGGGTATACACGAGTCGGGTCACGTTGGGTTTGGCATGTATCCTATACCGTACCTAAATTAAAAATAGTCTAGATGCATTCACCCGAGATCGGACCCTTTTCTCTGTCGGGTCAGGGCAGATCGGGTTTTTTGTGAGTCGGTCGGGTTAAACCGGCAGATGTGCTAGGACATGGGAAAGATCAAGGACACATCCTCTTCATTCTCAAGGCATGCTAGGATATGGGAAAGATCAAGGAGGCTTGGAAGAAGGATTTCTACTTCTAGTTTTTAGTTTTCTTCTGGTTTTAGTATATTTTTTATGTTTTTGAGAGAGTTTAGTTCAAGGATGTTAGAGGTGAACTAAAACCTCTTAGCTGAGGTGAGGCTTTTTGTTCGTTTTTTATGGATTGATGCAACTTAAGTTTCCTTTTTATTGTTTTAATTGATGAACATTATTTGATGAGAGTTCGAATAAAGTACTAGTTTAGTTCTTCTTTGATCTCTTGATGACTTCGGGTTCATGTGATGTTTAGTGAATCTAAATCTAGTAGCTTACCTCTTTGCATTGTTTATACCTGTGTAGTTCATTGATCTATCATTGACCTCGGGCATGATAGACACTTTAATTGCCCTGTGTACAATGGCATGCTCTTAATCTGGGAACTAGTTCAAACTAAAGTTCTAATCTTTTTATGTTAATCTGAAATAGCTGTTTTACTGATTTATTTTGATTTAATTGAAGTTCAAATCATTGGTTGTAGTCAAGTCTAGTGACATGATTTGATAAAAGCTATGATTATGATCCTAACTAAATTGGATGAAGGCTTGGCCTATATAATTAAGTGTACCCAATGCTTGAGCATTGTCGTGGGAATCAAATTAATGAGCAAGCAATTGTTTTAGATAATGTTGATTAAATCACTCCATATTCCGATCGGATAAAAATAGAAATTAGATTCTGATTGAGTTGTGAGAAACTTAGTTGTGTTGGTGCATTGAAATAACCAAAAGTGGATCATTGACGCTCTAGTGCCTTTTAGATTATTGTTTTACCTCTCATATTCACTGTTTAATTTTAAATTTCAAATTTTTAGATTTAGTTCTTAATATAATGTCGATTCTAAGTTATTTTAGATAAATTTTGAGAATATTTACATATAAATCTATGTGGGATGATACTCGATCTTTCCGAATTATTACAACATCGCAACCCTATACTTGGGGAGTGAACAACTAACTGTGCATTTTGTCCAATTTAGCTTATTTCAATTGGACCATTTTCATGTTTTTGCTGAATATCTCTAACATGCACAAGTGGTTTAATAGCCCAACACGCACATCTACACGCAGCCACATGCATGTGTAGGACATACTAGTTGTAGATCATGCGAGGATCACTTTCTAGATGATCTGACCGTCCATTTTCCTCATTCAAATGTGCTGCCTACATGATTCAAAAGCAGGGACGCGGATTGCCTAGTGAGGCGCTCACCACCCTATACCGTAGCGTGAACTCTGTTGGGCCCACCGTGATGTATGTGTTTTATCCTCGCCATCCATCCGTCTTTCTAGCTAATTCTAAGGCATGAGACCAAAATTGAAGCATATCCAAAGCTCAAGTGGACCACACCACAAGAAAGAGTGTGAATGGAATGCCTACCGTTGACACATTCTTAAGAGCTATAGAAGTTTTGGATTAAGTAGATATTTGTGTTTTCTCTTCATCAAGGTCCGTGTGACCTTATAAATGGGTTGGATGACAAATAAACATCACTGTGTGCCCCACTATTTTCCATGGTGTGGTCCACTTGAGCTTTAGCCATGCTTCGATTTTGGGTTCCTTCCTTAAAATGAGGTGGAAAAGTGGATGGACGGCGTGGATAATGACGCACATCACAGTGGGCCCCACAGAGTTTACTCTTGAGTTACTATTACACAATCTCCATTTGAGGCAGTAAGGCCCAGAGTGCCACAGCTGTTAGGCCACAACCAGGACCATTAATCTCAAACGAGTGACTGTACTTCCAAATAAGAAGGGATAAGTGCATTGGGAGGTTGGGAAATTCCACAATTACAATCTCCAGGTGGGCCACAACTTTCATATATAGTAAAGTGGCAGTTAATTTTTCGTTTTATTTCTAATCATTCATTTTGTTTTGATATGCTGTGGCCTACCTGAGGTATGACATGGCCCACCTGAGGACATGTTGTCCTTGGCGCGGACTACGATGGATCCTTGGATCTCCTTGACTGTGGAGCCCATCGTGATGTACGGGCCTTACATCCAGGGCATCCATACGTTTTGACAAATCATTTTAGGGCATGATCCCAAAAAATAAGCTAATTGAAATCTTAGGTGAAGTTGTGGTGATTAAATACCCACCATTAAAAACTTCTTGAGGCCATCGAAATGTTTATTTAGCATCCAACCTGTATGTAAGGTCATATAGACCTGGATGAAGGGACCCTTGATCCAAAACTTTTGTAGCCCACAAGAATCTTTTAATGGTCAATCACCACTGTTTCCTTCGGTGAGGTCCACTTGAGATTTAGAACTGCTTAATTTTGGGATCATGCCCTAAAATAAACTGTCAAAATGGATGGACAGCATGGATGTAAGGCACATACATCATAGTGGGCCCCACATTCAGGGATCCATCAAAGCTGCGCCCGATTGTCCTAAACTATTTGTCAGATGTCGAATTGCCAACTGCCTTCTTCTTCTTCTTCTTCTTTTTTATATGTGGACTACCAATGTAAGGCCCACCAATGTGATGTGAAATAGGCCACATTTCAATATTTTTTTCTCTTATGGAAAGGAGAACGCATTAAAACAAATATTGAAAATGAACAAAAATACATGCCAAAGCATTGTGGCGGAGTTAGCTTCCTGAAAGGAGCGGTAGTCTCATCCATGCATGCATAAGAGGAGAGAATGTCTTTATAAATTTAGACAATGTGGACCACCTAGTAGCTTGGCTCCTAGGTACTTGGTGTTTGATGATTGCAAGGGAGCCCCCCCCCCCTCAATCGGACATGGATTAGCTACTAAACCCGACAGTAGCGTACTCGCTACTAAAGTGATGTCACCACGTTGTATGGGGCCCACCAGGATGTATGTGTTGTATCCACACTGTCCATCCATTTGGAGAGATCAATTTAGGGCACGAGCCAAAGAATGAGGCAGATCCAAAGTTCAAGTGGATCCCACCACAAAAAATAGTGGGGACAATGACGACCACCATTGAAACCTTCATAGGGCCCACCATGATGTTTATTTGAGATCCAACCTCTTTATAAGTTTAAAAAGAGACATGGAATAAGGGAAAACACAAAAATCAGCTTGATCGAAAACTTCTGTGGCTCAAAGAAATTTTTAATGATAGGCGTTCAATCCCCACTGTTTTCTATGGTGGGGTCCACTAGAGCTTTGGATCTGCCTCATTCTTTAGCTCATGCCCTAAAATGATCTCTCCAAATGGATGGACAGTGTGGATACAAAAAATACAATAGGGTGGGGCCCACGGAATGTGGTAATGTCACTTTAGTAGCGAGGATCACTACTGTCAAGTTTATTAGCTAATCACGAAAAAAAGAGCACAAAATTCAATGACATAACTAGAGCACCAAGAATGGGAGGCAGTGGATGATTGATGATTTATTTCAGTTTTAGTCAACCTGAATGGGGGGAGAGGACTAATTTGTTAATTTTATTTAGGGGCTCTTTAAAGATTAAGGCTTGTTTAGGCCCAAAAGGGCATTTTCAAGAGACATTTTATGAGGAGTGGAGGTTAGCCTCATGCGCACTACTTCTCTCGATCAAATCTCCCAATCCCCATTAAGGGGCTGGTCTCTCTAGATAATGTTGGGTTGGGGTCAATTAGGAAAGGGTAATTTTAAGGGTCTTATTCTTGATGAGGCTTTCCTTTGTATGGGGGCTAGGAGAGTTGGGAGATCAGATCATATGATATGAGAGTTGGGAGAGGGTTATTTATAAATAGTATGATAGGTGAGGCCTATTGTTTTTTGTAGTGCCCACCCAAAGTTCGACTCTGTAAATCTCTAAGCTTGTTTGGGGAGTAGTATTAGATAGGTTTAGGTCGTATGGAATTGCATTTGACCCCGTGCCAATTCCATCTGATGTTTGATAACAACAAGCAGGTTTGGATTATTAATCCTGGTATGATATATTCCAATGCCAATGGTGTGTTCCGCTGGATTTATGATGGATTTTAAAATCCACTATAATAGTGGGCCCCACATTGACATGTGTGTTTTATCAACGCCATCCATCCATATGTGCCTTTTACATGTGACATTCAAGCTGCATATGCACACAGGTGACCAAAATCAGTAGTGAAATGTGGGTCGTTGATTACAATTCCATGGTCCACCAAATGTAGACGTCACATAATACAATATATTTGGTAAGGGAAGGATTTGATCCTAAACATGAGAATTGATAATGTTGATTCCATCTAATAGCATGGTATTGCTGGACATGTAATAAATGTGCAATAATGTTGTTAACCCCATCTAATACTATTCCATCTCATGGGATACTGCTGCCCAAACAGGCCCTTTGTTGAAATAAAGTTCAGGTGGGGCTACCCCATCTGTTTGAGAGAGAGAGAGAGAGAGAGAGAGAGAGAGAGATGTTTGATCTTAGAAAATTTGGGACTGTGTTTCTGTAGATTTTGAAAAACAATTTCATAGCCTTTGGACTACTATTTAAAAAATGAGCTCATGTTCCTAAAGTCGACGTCATGTAACGTCTCCCGATAGACTCTCTCTCTCTCTCTCTCTCTCTCTCTCTCTCTCTCTCTCTCTCCCTCCCTCCCTCCCTATGGAAAGTGAAAATTACCTTATCGCGAAGTCCTCTCTTATTGCGTGATCTATATGAGGAGGAGCACAGGTAGAGAGAACGTGTTTTCTAAGAGATTTCTTGTATACTGAAAATGAGAGGTAAGTCTTATAATTTTAGTTTCTATTTAATTTTTAGTGAAGAATAAAGCTCTGTGTTGCTACCCTGTAGAGTAGGCATATTATGAAATAGCGTAAATCTATGTGCCTCTTGTCTCTTGTGTTTTGATTTGGTTTGACCTTTGGTTTTTTCCTTTAGATCTTTCCTTTAATGATTTTGTGTTGCTCGCATCGAACGTTTGTAAATGAAGTTGTGTAACAACTGGTGTCAAGCTTTGGTTCTTTTCTATATTGGTTTGTGGTCTTTCTGTTTATACACTTTTTAGTTATCCGTTCGCTATTAAGACGTCGAATGCAAAGTTTGAGGTGGAGAAGAATAATTTTAACTTGTGGTAGAATAAAATATATACGATCTCTTAATTTAGCAATGTGATATCTTACGATTTAACAAGTTTTGCATAAAGTGTTAAAGGAAAGATTGAAAATACCGCATTAACTGATGACAAGTAAGAAGATTTGTACTTGAGGGTTGTTAGCATAATCCACTTGTGTTTTGCCGATGATATGTTTTATAACGTTATAAACAAGAACTCCGTGGAAAAACTTTTGGAAAGCTAAAAGATCTTTACACGACAAGTTCTTGACCAACATGCTATATCTAAAACATCAATTATAAAACATGGAGATGAAAAATGGTACGTCTGTCCATGATCACTTTAATCAGTTTAATAAGATTTTTTATCAACTATTAAGCATTAATAGTAAAGTTGATGAAGAGGATAATGCCTTAATTTTATTGCATTCTCTTCCTCCATCACATTGCCACTTTGTTATGATGTTAATTTTGTTGGGTGCATTGCACAAAACCTTAAGATCTCACCTCCTAAACTACGTGAATTATGGGATATGAAAATGCAATAAACAAGATCATATCATCAACCACACGACATAAGAGATTTTTACGTGGAAAACCCTCACAGGACCTCGTCTAGAGAAAAAATCTCCTATGCAATAAACTATAATTTACAACCTCGATCTCAAGCACAACCCTCTTGGATCTAACCTTCTTCACTCACGCAGGAGCAGGATAAATAATAAAAGGACTAGAAACCGAGAGATCTCATCGAGCACAAGGACGTAGAAGAGTCGAACGACGATTATTGCACTGAGAATCACCTTCACAAGTAGAAATCTCTCCTTTTAACAAGCTTCATCTCTCTCTTTCTCTTCCTCTCTTCCTCTTTTCCTCTTTTTCTCTCTCTCACCTTGGACGTGTAAACCTTCGAATTAGATATCCTAATCTCGGATTATAAACCTTATTGTTAAAACTAAAAAATGCACAAGGCAGTTTTCTTATGTTTTGTTATTCTGTGGGGTTCTAAGTATGAAGACATTTATAGACAATCACAAGCATTCACATAGTACACACAAGAAGAGATATCCCAAGGCGAATTTTATTCCAGAGATTCTGAGATCTTATACATACGAGGCTTGTAATCTAGCACAAGCCTTTAATTACATCAATGGATGATCACCCTTGATTAAAAGGTAAAAGTAAATGTATGCATGCATCATAAAAATAAAGTGAACAAGGAAGCATAAATATAAATCATGCACACCACAGAGAATACAAAGATTTTTACGTGGAAACCCTCGCAAGAGAAAACCACGACATAAAGCGATAATGCTCCACTATGAATGATAATTGTACCATGGATGAAGTGCTTGAGAAAAGGCTCAGATAGATCGAGTAGGTGACTTAGTCATCAAGGACTGTGATTTTTGAGTTCGTGGTCGCAGAGACTAGTGTAGTTTTGTTATGGACTGAGCCATCATTTTAAATAGGTCGGATGCTTATGTTCCATGTTCTTTCGGGTGTTTTGAGTTGAGAGACAGTTATGATTTTAACCGAGTCGTGCAACATAGAGCCAGTGACTGTCACTGTTGATGGGTGACCGTAGTAAGACACGCCATGGTTATCATGCACGACACAAAGCAGTGACCATCGCTATGAATGGGTGATTGCAGGAAGGCATATTATGGCTATCGACTGGTACAACACAAAGCCATTGACCGTCGCTGTGGACGGGTGACCGAAGGAAGACACACCGCGACTACCTGAGCAGCTCAACCAACAGATCCCGCTTTGGATGGGTAATACATCGACTAGTTTTGGCAATAACAGTTCATAGCAAAGTGTTTCGAGTGCTCTTGAAACTCTTCAATTATGGTTTCGAGTAGTATCCATAGTCTCTTCTATTTAGTCTAGAGCCTCAATCCGGGCTAAACTCTAGTTGTGTAATGAACATAATTGATACAAAGTTTCGGTAATTAGTTGTTGAATAAGGCTGGAGTCTGCTGACTCGTCTTCAGAAGCAATCCCGATCCTGCACCTTTACTGATAGTTAATACGCAATGAAAGCTAAGTAAAGAACCTACTCATGCATGCATAAATATGTGAGACATTATAACAAGCCAAGGGATCTTTGATGCACGATGAATGCAATGGAATATATATCATATGAGATTGATTGTATGTGATGGATACAATGGAGGATATGCCATATGAGAATGAATGTATGTGAGAATACAATAGTGTGTGTGTGTGTGTGTGTGTGTGTGTGTGTGTGTGTGTGTGTGCCATGTGAGGTTGAATACATGTCAAGTTAAGTAAGGTAAATGCTAGATTAAGCATAGATGAATGTTAGATTAAGCAAGATGGGTGTTGATGCATAAGGCAAATAGTATTATCTAAGCACAGCTCCATTTCCATATGGATTTGCACTAAAATGATGTTCTAGTCATATTGTTGCCTAAAAATTCTAAATAATAACATGGATTATTAATCTATTCATAGATCGGTCATAATATATCATGAATATTTTTCCGTTCTTTAGTGTTTTAACCTAATAGGGTATTTCATATTTTTTTTGAACGGTTTAGATTCGAAGAAAATCATTCTGTTCAAAAGATGAACTTTTTGGGGAATACCAAAAAAATCGCCATTTGTACTTTGAATGGAAAATCAAAATCTTGATTATTGAAAATTTAATTTTTTAGTATTTTTTTAATCCAAATGGGGGTACTTTCTTATTTACATAAATAACTTAAAGTAAATAGAAACTTAAACGTTTTTATGTAAATAAGGTGTGCAGTGTGTGTGCATGTGCAGGTATGCAGTGCAGTGCTAGTGCAGTAAAGAGAAAGTGCAATGCAAGCGCATGTGGTGTAAGGATGGGCGCAAATGGAGAGGGGATGGGCGCATGAGCCCCATGCCTTAGAAATTTTCGGAGCCTCAAAAGGGGTTGGCGCATGTCCCTCTTCACTTTTTCTCTGTCGAATCTTTCCGGCGAGGGATTCCGGTGAGAAATTCTCTTTCCGATGAGGGGTTTCGACGAAGGGTTTTGAGACGAGCGCATGTTACCTCATCGTGATAGTGTCGCTCTAGGATTGCTTTTTGATGAAGTCATTGAGAGCTTGTTATTTATAGCTAAATTTTGGGTACGGAACCAAGTAAATTTAAGCAAGAGGGGGCTCTAAGCGCACGTGATTTTGCCCCAGGCGTATGTCTCTCTACACTTGCACGTCTCTACGAAAATGGTCATAATTTCTTCGTTACAACTCCGATTTGGACGCTCTTATACTCGTCAGAAAGATATTTCAGCAATCTACACAATGAAACTATTATGATCACCTTTAGAAACCTCTTTAATCTTCAAAAGTGCTCCCCAAGTGATCGATTCCATCAATAATGCACGATCTTCGATGAGCGACTTATATCTTCTTTGTTCAATTCGAAATTAGATGATCTTGGACTTGTCAGAATTGTGACTTAGTAAGCCTTCCCATGACATATCATTTCTTCGAACGTACATTACTTGTCTAATCATCTTTTGACTGGAAGTGAGCTCTTCACTGATATCTATTCTCAAACTTAAAAAAACTTAAGTTGTGTGCACCTACGCTCAATAGACAACTATATTTTCGGGAATCGTAGTCACTGACGCCAGAACACTTCTGAGTTCTAATCATGTTGCTGAATGAATGGGTCAGCTGGTGAATGGTCAAAATGTTGTTAACTTCGGTAGTTCCTTTCCAATTTGGATCCTTCAGTAGGCTCTTAGCATGAAAAAAATGTACTTTGGGGTGCGCAGGCGTAAATATGCATCGCACGACGTCCAAATTCAGGGGTTAGAGGTTTTTGGGCCTTCCAAATCATTTGGTAGCGAAGTGCATGTCAAGATCGGCTCTAGAATGGTAGATCTTGGTTCCGAGTGCGATTGCTTGAGCTGCCCGAGCCAGGATCGCACTGACGCTCTACTGCTTTTCTTGCTGCCTCTGGGTCTGTTTCTGACTTAGACTGCTATATTCGAGTCGTCACTTCTTCTTTTATCATTGATGATATTTTGAGCACCAACACTCATATATAACATTGCGCAAGAGTTCTAGCTGAAATAGGAAATTGCGTATAACAGTTCATGTGCACTGCCGACTGGTCGACCAAAGCTGTCGATCGATCGCGAGTGACAAAAAACTGTGTCTATGGAGTTTTGTGAGAAAAAACTATAATTCGACTTGTTTGCTAATCAGTCAGCCAGGACCCCAGATCGATTGGACGACCGGTTTGAATGGACTATAAACAGTCCAACGAGTAGCACTCCCTCTGGTCCAATATTCGGCCAGTCGACCAGGGTGGTCGATTTGTCGTGAGGCCCTGAAACTGCACAAATCTCTCCTTTGTCCTGAGGAGGAAATCCTCATTAAATTTATGGAAAAGAGACCATAACGATAGATGATGTAACATCTTTTTTCTATTAGAGGTACTTGTTAAAAAGTCAAGTGACAATGAAGGACACGCTGAAGGTTTAGTGGCTAGAGGTAGATCTATAGAAAATGGATCAAAAAATTAAGGTAGTAGGTCTAGATCGAAGTCTAAATCTGAAAAGAAAAATATAAAGTATTATTATTGTAAGAAGATTGGACACATTAAAGAGTGTTATAAATTTAAGGAGAAAAAGAAAAAAAATCTTTTGATGTAGTTAGTGTAGCAGAATGTTCTTTTGATGAGAGTGACAATGTTGTTCTATCAATAGGCTTGAGAGATGATAATTTTCAGGACATGTGGATTCTTAATTTTGGTTATTTCTATTATTTATGTTCTAATAACGATTAGTTCACTACTTATAGGACATTTAACGGTGGAACAATTCTTATATAAAATAATGTTGCTGGTAAGACCATTGAAATTGGGACAAGTTAGAATTAAGATGTTTGATGACACTGTTAGAACTTTGAAAAAGTATGGCATGTTCCAAATTTGAAAAAAAATATGATATCTTTGGTTGAGCTTGACTTCAATGGATGGAAAGTAACAATAGAATGAGGTGTCATGAAAGTTAGAAAAGAAATCTTGATTGTGATGAAAGAAATAAAGTGGGCAACTTATATAAGTATCTTAGAAGTACCGTTTCTGGTGGAGTAACAGTAATGATGTAGGAAGGGATGTAATGAGGTCAATCCTCATCTTCCTTAAAGGGGATAACTACCTTGAATTCACAAGGGATTTCTTGAATCCACGAGGAAAATCTCGAATCCATGAGATGAAGAACGACAAAAGTCGGCTTTCGATTGAAAATAACTATCGGTTGAGTCATCGAGGTTCCCGGTATCCCCTGCATCTTCTGGGTCGATCAATGGATTTCCTTTAGCACGTACTTGGTCCCCCATAATTGGATTATCTGGTATAGGTTTTATGACCACATTGACTGTATTTATGGTCAGTTGTTCATCTTTCGGTTAAGGAATCCTTAAATTAAGCTTCGTTTGATTGGGTAACCTCGTACTGGAGTTCCGCCTTATGCGATTCAGATTCCACAGTTTTGCGGCTTGTTTTCGATACCACCAGCGTTTCTAAGTATGGGCCATTCCTTCAGGTACTATTGGAAACTCAGGGTGCCTTACCTTAAGCCATACCTTGTCCTTTGTAGGGAGGGGCTTGACCATTAATTATATGCCTTGGTGTGGGAAGCTGGGTGATTCTGTTCGACATAAGGTTGAAACATTTCTCGTACCTTATGGGAATGTATGTCTTCCTCTCTTTGCACAAATTGGGATTCGGTTCGACTAGTTGTGCGAGGCACCATTGTAGTCGGTCAAATCTTTTTTGCACAATGTTGGCATAAGGATGACCTCTGCCCAACATATGGTGTAGTCATCGGCCGCAGCTCTGCATACACGACCGTCGTTCGGGGTCAGTAGCGACCTCTCTTGGGCTGTCGAGACACAGTCGTGTTACTACTTAGAGCTAAGGTCAACATTTTGTCTTGGCTGATCCAACCTGAGAAAGTAGGCAATAACCATGCTGACCTCTACTGTAATACCCTGAAAATTTAGTACATGAGTAGGTACACGAGTGAATTTAAATTTTAGGCCGTGTCATTCGTACGCATACACACACGTCACACTTTTATACGTAATTCTGACACTTTTTAGGCCTTTGAAAAACTTAGTGTACTTAGTTAAGTCAATAGACTGACATGTTAAAAAGATTTATCATTGCTAGATTGAATGATCTAACCATCCACTTCGATTTTGATCTACGCGATCAACGTAAACCCGCTGTATGATCTTTACACCGTCCTATACACATGTCTGTCCATAAATCTAATTCATACATCTCGTCCATCACTAGGCATATGCTTAGATCATTGATTTTCCAACCCAATGAACCTCCCCAGGCGTGTTTATAACACTCTAGGATTTTAGAATCATGTAAATTATAATTTAGTTAATTATTTAATAAATTAAATAACTTTAATATTGATAAATTAATATTAAATAATTCATAGGAAATTTTAGTATGATCTCTTTATTAAAGTTACTTAAAATAAACCCTAGAACAGTGTAGAAGTAGTCAGATTTCACAAAACTCACAAATTTACAATAATTACGAAAATGCCATTGTTAAACTTAAGTTAAACTGACGATTTTAAGGATGCCAATTTCTGACTATATGTTTCATGCAAAACTTCATATAATAGTTTAGGGGCATATTTTAACCGTACATGATAAATTTCAACCTTCTAATCATCCTAGAGAATACCCTAATCAGAAATCAGGCTATAAGTGGCCCACCTTAACTCGGATCTGTCCCAATCTTGGTACCAACGCCTAAGAAGTGGTGGCCCACTTGTTTGTTGGAGTGGATCTCATATAACCATCATGGTGGGACCCTAGTGTGTGGTGACAGTTGGTCGGCCACGCGGCCAAACCGCGTTTGAACACGCGTGAGACGGACGGAACGTCTTCTTCGTTAACGCAGCAGCTGTAATGTCAGCTAGCTGCCGGTTGTGGGTCTTCGCATGACCACTAAAACAGACCCCATAGGTACATCTAATCCGACCATCAGACTCGTGGCTCATCATTCCTCAATCCCTTCAAGCCGTTTTGTATTTCGTCAACACAGTGGCCCACTCCAAATCACCGTTCAAGACTTAGACGATCA
This sequence comes from Liriodendron chinense, assembly GCA_003013855.2. Taxonomy (NCBI): domain Eukaryota; kingdom Viridiplantae; phylum Streptophyta; class Magnoliopsida; order Magnoliales; family Magnoliaceae; genus Liriodendron; species Liriodendron chinense. The sequence continues at coordinate 698,237 of ML058531.1, forward strand.
AGATCTTCTGATCTGCTCTGCATGGTCTCTCCAAACTTCACCTATATCTTCTTATAGACCCCACCTACCATCCCTACAGTTCCTAAGCGATCGATTGAAAGAAAATCGGACGAGGTGTGCGCCAGGCGGTGCCAACGCCAAAACCAATCCTTCTTGAAATCGGATTCACCGTCCAACCGAGTTGAAACCTTCTATAAAACCACCGTAGACATCCCTGCCTCCTTCAGAGAAAACGCCAGAGAGAGAGAGAGAGAGAGAGAGAGAGAGAGAGAGAGAGAGAGTTGTTTGTGAGAGGAAGAGAGAGAGAATGAGAAAGAGAGAGATTCATTTGGGAGGAAGAAAAAGGGCCCACGACCCTATTACTGTTGCTGCTGAGAAGTCCTTCCAGCAAAGAAAGAAGAAAGAAGAAGAAAGAAGAAAGAAGAAGAAGAGAGAAAGAAAGAAGAAGAAAGAAGAAGATCGAGTCGACTCACTGAGTCAACTCATATTCGAGTTAGGTCCTATTTGAAGCCTAGAGATTAGCAAATCTGTGAGTGATTCTCCTATGAATTTTCCCATTGATTTTCTTAAATCATTTCTTCTACCTGTGCTTTAGTTTTACATTTAGATCTTTCAATTTCTTCCTTAAAGTGATTAGAATTATAATATTGATTTTTCTTTCTAGTTAATATGTTAGGTCCTAGGTAAGGGATTCATCTTTTAATTCTATCTTTGAATTCTAAATTCAATTCAATCTTCCTTGTTAATTTTCTTGAATTTTCCTTCCTAGTCACACGTACAAAATTTTTAGACAATCTTAACTTCACTTAGATCATGTATAAGACAACACCTTTAAGGTAATGCTCGTTAACCGTAAAAAATACTAAAAGTTGACACGTTCTCTATTTTCACGTTTACAATAAAATAGGGTTTAGATGGGGAAATACTTGAATAAAGATAATGCATGCATGGTATAATTGGACTTGCATTTTGGTATGCATTGTATGCTTGAAAAATGCTTCCATGCTTCATGACATTCATACGCACCCTTTTATGTATATTTTATTTGGATTGGACGAAGGAATGGGAGTATGGTTGATTTGACTCCCGGCGTGCATGGTTGATTTGTCGCCTCGCTGTACTTTGGGTTAGGTGAGCATGATTGAATACTTGCAATAGGTACCCTAACATCCAGGGGCAGAGGGATCTGTTCGTCGGGCATGGTTGATTTGCCTGATTGGAGATGTTGAGCATGGTTGATTTGCTCGGTTGAAGATGAGGGGCATGATTGATTTGCCCATATATATATTTATTGCATCATCCATTGAACATGCACATCCATGACATCATGATACTCACAAGTTTCTTTCAAGAACACAACTCATAAAATTATTTAGATGTAACATGAAAATAACTCTCCATATTTAGCATCATGTAGGATCTTATTTTCAATCAATTGAAATTTCCTTATATTGAAAATGATCTCACTGGGCTTTTAGCTCACCAAAATCACTACAGTTCTTGCAGGTCTCCAAGAAGAAATAGTCGGGTAGAGAAGAGTACTCAGAGGGTCACATATCACACGAGCGTCGAATGTAATCGATTTGTTTTAGTTTTGTAAAATTCAATGTAATAAGACATTAGTGGAAAAGAAACTTTATATTTGGAATTTATTTTAGTTATGCGATGTGTAGAATTGAATCACAAGGAATCTATGCTCGAATTTTCAATTCACACCCTGGAACTCGGGTTTTGGGTTGTTGTACTTGAGTCCCGAATTTTAGGGCGTGACATCTACATTAAGTGAAAATAGATCGACATCGATTTATATTGCCTCTTCTTCCTTCTTGATGAACTTTATTAGTCCCCTATCAATGTTGTCTTGAATGATATTCCTGAAAACAACACATTTGTTAGTAGAGTGAGAACAAGTTACATGCCATTTGCAATAGCCATTTTTCTTTTCTTCTTCATCTATAGTGATTTTATGATTTATAGGCACCTTAATTAATGAATTTTCAGGCCAACATTATGTTAAAAATTTTATCAGCCTTGGTAAGGTCAAAGGTATACGTTCCTTGGGTTTTCTGTGTAGCTAGCCGACATAGTTACCTCTGTTCTAACTAACACAGAACACACAAGCAACTTCTTAGCCACCGCCTCAACTATTGGGACCTCATAGTTAGGGTCATAGTAATATGTTCCCTTTAACGCATTCTTTTGTGTTGACCCCTCTTGAAGGGAGTCTTCATATCACGTCATTTTTCTTATAAGATCGTAGAAATCTGTGAACTCTGTTTTGATGAACTTTTTTCGAAGTTTGTATTCCAAACCGTCCTGTGCAAGTTGCATGAATTCGACCTCGAGAATGGCCGCTTTATACATGGATCTTAGCTCTTTTGAAGTGAGCGATATAACTCTCGCACAATTCCCCTGGTAGTTGTTGAAACCATGTGAAATTCGCTATGGTCATTTCTCTATCCTTGTAGAAAAATTGAGTATGAAAATTTTCTTCCATTTCTTGTCAATTTTGCACAGAGTTTGGTTGCAAATTAGAGTACAAGTGAAAGCTACGACGATTAGAGAATGACCGAACAATTGCAACTTGTGATAATCATTATTGGCTAACTAATTGCATTGCATGGTGAATCGACTCACATGCTCTATGGTCGATTGACTAGGAATACCTAAGAATAATACAAATTTCAGTCGATAATTTTGCAGCAATAGATACTGTTGATCGATCCATTCAGGATACGGTTATGTAAACTAGGGTAGGTGGTGCAGCTGAAGACTTGGCCTACCACCTCTTGAACCATTTTCATTATCTGCTCGCAATCCAGGCGTTGTTCTTTTACTGGCGGTGGATCTGGACCTACCAGGTGATGCCTTCCCTGATGTGTGGGTTTTTAAGGGGAGGTGGCCCCCCCAAGTATGGGATTATTTCAAAATTCCGGCATAATCACAAAATTCCCTGCCTCTTGTTCTGGTCGCTTGAACTTGATAGTCGGAGGTAGATTACACGCGTTTGAGATTGGAATGGGATGAACATTTTGTTGTGGAGGTGGCGATAGTGCCTATGGTACTAGATTTCCAACAAAACTCGTTTCAACATTTAATCGAGATGACATTTGTGCTGCTCGTGCCCTCTCGGTGGCCATCAAGGCCGTTAACCGATTCATGCTCTTGGTTCGAGTGGCCATCCATCTATTGAAGTTTTCTCTTTCAAGGCAAGACTATTCGGCCGTCAGATGTGATAGCTCGGCTTGAAATCTCCCCTGTTCCACGATATGTTGGATACCCAGTTGCATATCGCGGATCCCGAATGATATCATCTCCAAAGGATTAGTCTATGACAACGATGCCCCTTCTGGGTTAGGCATCAGATCGTTCAAATTTTAATGCATCATCGATCAGTTCCATCTGCACTTCCCCGATGGGAGAAAGTGGAATAGGTGTCGAAGGCTCACTGTTGTCAGTCGTTTGACCACCCATTCAACTCTTCTCTTTCTTCTTTGCCGACTTATAATCACACCGGTTTGTTCGTTACAATAAAGTCCCACCGGACATGCCAAAAAATTTTGCTCACTATTTTCGGCTGCACATGCTAGACTTGTGCAGTCGTGCCAAAACCAATTGTGTGGCTCGATTGTAACCGAACAACTTTGACCCCAAGCACCAAAATAAGTAAATACGTCAAAATTGACTGTATATGAACGAGATATGTGAATATCAGTCGTCTATTCAACCACTCGCAATCTATTGTTTATAATGATCAAGCGATTATCGGAGGGTAGTTTGTCCTCCGAAGATGGGTTACATTTATAGATTAAAAAAATTTACTTATAGTCGGTTGCAAAACGCCTCTTTGAATGAAGAACTTGCTTGCACTAAAATTGAAACTGGGTCCATCATATGAACATAGACTTGGATTATAGCTACTCCTAGTTACAAGGATATAAACTGTGGATTATACTAAGAAATGTAAAGTGTTGATTATGCTAAGAAATGTAAAGGAGTGATTACGATAGGGAATGTAAAAGATTAATTTATGTTAAATGACATCATATAGTAATTTGAAAAGATAGATTCTGTTGGATTTGGTTTGGTTTTGTTGGTATGAGACCCCTTGCTCTGTTGCTTTCTTCTACTTTTATAAACTTCAAAGGCGTGTAGAGTCTCCTATATATTCCCCATGTTCGACGATTACAACAACTGCCTCACATGACCAGGCCTTCTATGTCCTTCCTTCTTCAGCCACTACTCTCCAAGTACTCACCTCTATTTCTTTTCCTCATTCACTCATGCCTTGCTCAGTCAAGCGTGAGGTGGCTTGTCCAAACAGTGCTAGCTACAATTCCACAAAATCAGCCCCGATGCCATCTTTGAAATCACGTACACTACCTTATCACTATGTAACACCACGTGTCTCTTTGCCATTGAATATCCAGGAATAGTAAAAAGTAAGTAGAACAAATATCAAAATAGATGAACCCTTCTAAACTCTGATTAAGGCCATTTATTTGTTGAATTTGGAGCATTGAAGTTTTCATATGAATCATCTATTAGTTATCCACCAACAGGTCAGTTAGGACATCGTTCAGTGTGATTTTGGTTTATAATTCAGGGAAGTTATTTGATACTCTAGATAGTGTGACTATTGATACGTAGTCACTCAGAAATTTAAGACACATCAATTACCTTAAATTAAACTTATTAAATTCCCAACCTACTGTCAACAGTCCCAATGTCTCATTGGTTGAATGATACTTACCTCATTCATAAGACACTCGTTTGTTGAAATAGAACTGTTGGATACTTTTTTGTTTTTTATGTATATTTTTAACCGTCCAAATAAATGTACGAAGATCAATTTCGCCACTGTAGGGCATCTAAGGAAGACGTATTGGGAGTAGAGCTGTACACAAGTCGAGTCCAGTCGAATCGTGCATCACCCTGCTCAGCGCTCGATTCGAACCCACCTACCCCTACTCGTTACTCGGATCTACTCAGCCGAGTCGAGCAAGCCCTTGCTTGATTAGCAAACCAAGCTAGTTTGAGTTGATTTCGAGTTTTCGAGCCGAGTCCGAGTTCGATTCTTTCGAGCTGAGTTCGAGTTTGTGTTTTCAAGAAAAGGGTCACTTGAAATTTCATGAAAAATAATTGGGGGGGGGGGGGGGGGGGGGGGGGGGATTACTGGCATCAAAGAGCGGGCAAGGTTGAGAACAGGGGTGGCCGGCGATGAGTGGATAGGGTGACTGAGAACAATGGGTGGCTGGCGTCGAGCGGGCAGAGTGAGGATGCCCGGCGACGAGCGGGCAGGGTGAGGATGGCTGGCGACGAGCGAGCAAAGTGAGGGTGGCCGGCGTCGAGCGAGCATAGTGAGGGTTGCCAGCGTGGAGTGGACGACCGGCCATCGAGCTTAGAGAGGGGAAGGGTGGGTTAGGGTTAGGGTTAGGGTTTGAAAAGGGGGGTGCTCGGGTGGGTAAAAGGTAAAAATATAAAAATGATTAGGGTAAAAAACAATAACTTATATATAATACGGCTTCGAGACGAGCCAAGCCGAGTTCGAGTCTATAAACGAGTCAAGCTAAATAGAGCAAGGCCATGCTCGATGCTCGCTCGAACACATTCGAGCATCAAAAATTTGACTCGGCTCAGCTCAAACTCACTTCTGATCTCAGCCGAGTCGAGCATTTTCTGAGCGAGTTTTTCAAGCTTACTCGACTCGTGTACAACTCTAATTGGGAGATCCAAGCCACTCATCAGGTGAGTTGGGGATGAACATGTAGCCCAAAAATTAAGATAGCCCACTTATCACATGGACATATCATCTTTTCCTAACCGAACTTTTCTCTGATACACTTGTTACTCACCTAATCTTCAGACCATGCTACCGTAGGGACGTGAATTGTGTTGTGTGGAGCTCACCATGATCCAGCTCGATGTGGATTCTCTGTGGGGCCCACCGTGATGTATGTGTTTATCCACCCGCACATGTTTTTACAGTTCATTCTAGGGCATGAGTCAAAAAATGAAGCATATCCAAAGGTCAAGTGGACCACACTACTCCCCACTGTTTCCTGTGGTGTGGTCCACTTGACCTTTGGATATGCTTCAATTTTAAGCTCAAGCCCTAAAATGAGCTGAAAAAATGGATGCATGGCATAAAACACATACATCACGGTGGGCCCACAAAGAATCCACGCCACGCTATAGTATATTGTGCTCTTCACTGCATTTTGGCACTCACATCGTCCACCATAAGATGGCTGGCTCGGAACCACTGACACTCTTTTGGCACCTGCGCACTGGATTACCTCACTACAACACCTGCTTCCTGCTGCGGGTAAAACACCCAATCGCCTTTGAGGCCCATGATGTTTAATCCGTGAAATACACACCGTCCATCAGTTGTTAACCTTTTTATTTTTATCAAGCGTCATACGCAGCCGAGTACAATATACCTCCTCTTCTCATTTTGAAAAGAGAACACTAACGTTGTGAAACCGGCAACCGGTTACGGCCGGTTAATACCAGCCAACCTCAGCCCCCGGTAACCACAGCGGAACTTATTAGGTTTTACCGGGTTAACAACGTGGTGGGTGTTTCTCTCACCGTGGGCCCACCTTGATGTATGTGTTATATATCTATGCCGTCCATCAGGTTTTGCAGCTCATTTTAGTGTACATTACAAGAAACGAATCATATCTGGATCTCAAGTGGACCATACAGTAGGTATTGAATGTCCACCGTTAAAAGCTTCTAAAGGAATAAAAAAAAATTTGATCAAGCTAATATTTATTTTTTTGCCTTCATCCAGGTCTTTTTGACCTTATCAACAGGTTGGATGGAAAATAAACATTATGCTGGGGCTTAGGAAGTATTCAACGGTGGAAGTTCAGTGACCACTGTTTCTTGTATTGTGGTTCACTTAATGTTTGGATCTGATTGATTTTTGGGACTATGCCTTAAAATGATCTGAAAACAACTGATGGACGGCATGGATATATAACGCATGCATCAGGGTGAGCCCCATGATCAATACGCAGTTACCCGGTAACACCTAATCCGCCCCCAGTCATTACTGGTTATTCCGGGATCTTCGTTTCCAACGCCAGTTTTTGCCAAGTGGAGTATCCTTGTGCATGGTATAAATGCAGGCTTCTCCCCCAAACTGCTCTCTACACCAAATCAGAGAGAGAGAGAGAGAGAAAGAGAGAGAGATGGAACGTGGAGCTTTTCATGGCTATCAAAGACTCCATAAATCCAGCTCTGGTAAAGCCAAAAGAAATCTCTACTCTCAGTTTCACTAAGTTTTGTTTTGTTTTTTCAAGAGAAATCTCTCTTGTTTTTATAGCCTTTTATTTTGATATTATCATCCATTTTCTTGCATGCAGGCACAGATTCTAACCTAAAATACCCATTTCCCATTTCAAGAAAATGGGCTTTTTTTAAAAAAAAAAAAAAATTCCTACCAGTTATTTAGAAGTGGGGCCCATGGTTTGTCCATCCAGACCGTTGATCTGATGGAAAATCAGTTGATGGATCATGACCGAGAAATCTCCAGTGGTGAAAATCCTGTCCATCTAACCATTGGGTCCTTTTTTTGTGTTGAATGCTGATCGTCGATGTTTTATTCTTCACCATCTATTTTAGACCACTGATCTTCCTCGGGGAGATTTTATGGGTATGATCCATCTTAGTGGTTGCAACTGGATCAACGGACTGGATCATATAACGTCTGTCCCTCTTGGACGGACAGGGTGCTCCTATCTTGCATGCAGATGTTGGATTCCATCTCTTTCTTTCGATACTGTATTTTCTCATTCTGTCATGCTTTTTCTAATGCATGCAAATCCCAACGCTCTATTGTACTACATTCATGGTTTTTCTGTTGCATGCAAATCCTCTCTGCATGCACGTTTGCTTCTTCTGTTTCTCTCTTTGGAAGTTCATGTGCAACTGGTTGTACCTGAAGGTACAGTCCACACAGAGGATTACCAAACATTTCAGTGAATGTGAAATCCAACCCTTACAATGGGTTTGATCCACCCTGAGGATCACCTAGTTAAAAAATTAGCTCTATCTGCTCATCAGTTCGGCCATACCATGAAAGCATGTGTAACCATTGATAAAAATAAAAATACGTGTGGTCAACTCAGATGAGTAGAGATATTTTCTCAGTCTGATCTTCATGATGGGACCAACCTATTTGATGGCTTGGATGTCACACACATGTAAGGTGACAGTTTGATCGTAACTTATATTTGTAGTATTTGTAGTATATTTATGCTCTGAAGGTTCGCTACAATATTTCCTGATTTAATGTTATAGGATGCATTAGAACTATAGCCGTTGCTTCTTTGTACGGTAGAGATGGAGTGAGGGGTAGATATTGTTGGAAATCCGGTCAGCAGAAGCACCGAAGAATATCAAACAATCACTACACAACCACATAAGCAATCAACGCAAAAGCACACGAAGTTTATGTGAAAATCCCTTGTGGGATAACCATGGCACAAAGCTGACACTTCCATTATAACTCAGATGATTACAGAGCTAGACTACCTAACTAGAATCCTAAAGATGAATAAAAGCTCTCCAACCTCTCTCCTCAAAACCCTAATCTCGTTTAGAGCACCTAGGTATTGCTTAGCATGATGCCTAATACAATTGAGAAACATATATATATAGTTGGAACCAGGAATTGGAAACATATAGCGTGAAAACCGTACAGAAATTCAAATCCCGTGAGATTGGTCCAGAGAGTTTTGCCAAAAACTTCATGCCCGCTGCCTCAACTCAGACCTGTTTTTGATCGGTCTGAGCACCTGCGACCAATCGGACAACCGGTCTCTAACAGCCAAAAAAATGTCCAAAGAGTTTTCAGCCCAAACTGTGTTAAACTGCCCACTAGCCGACCGGTCGGACCGACTGGTGGGTGGACACTGTGAATGCGCAGTTTTGAGGCCTTAACAACAAACTCCACGAAGGCATCAAAACATCAAACCATCTTCTCTATTCTTCAAATTTGCTCCTCATCAATCACAGTATCGCCGCTTCTCATTCATCACTGCGTCTTCGTTAAGTCTTCGCAAATCCCAGAGAAGGTACGTAGAACTTGAACTTCTCTGTAGGGACCTACCTTGGTCAGCATATCTGCCGAATTCACGCTAGTATGAATCTTGTTTAGGGTCACATCTCCTTCCTCAAGCACCTGTCGAATAAAATAGTGATGCACATTAATGTGTTTAGTACAAGAGTGATAAATAGAATTTTTAGTCAAATTGATAGCACTTGAGCTATCACAATTAATCGGCACGGCTTCATGCTGAAGCCCCAATTGATTTATCATTCTTTTCAACCAAACAATTTCGTTTAAAGCTTCTTCACTGCCATATACTCAGCTTCAGTAGTGGAAAGAGCTACCACAAACTGAAGCTTAGACATCCAACTAATCGCTCCACTCGCTAATACAAACGAGTATCCTGAAGTCGATCTCTTATTATCCACACTACCTGCATAATCAAAATCGACATAACCAATCAACTTGTCCTTGGACATTTCAAACATCAAGACGTAGTCCTGCGTACCCCAAATGTATCGAAGCAGCCATTTCACAGCTTTCTAATGTTGTTTGCCTAGGTTAGACATAAATCGGGTAACAACACCCATAGCTTGTGAAATATCTGGTCTTGCACAGACCATGGCATACATTAAACTGCCCACAGCATTGAATAGGGCACATGAGATATAACATGCTTTTCTTCATCTATTTTGGGACAATGTTCAGAAGAAAGCTTGAAGTGAGCCGAGTGGGCAAAGCTAACCGGTTTGGACTTGTCCATCTCGTACTTTTTCAATACATTCTTAAGGTATTCTTCCTAAGATAACTATAACCTGCTCCTCTTCCTGTCTCTATGAATATCTATGCCAAGAACCCTCTTTACAGCCCTCAGATCCTTCATCTCGAATGTCCCTGAAAGCTGAGTCTTCAACACATCGATGTCAGACATGCTATGATTAGCAATAAGCATGTCATCTACGAATAACACTAGTATGAGAAACTTCTCATCGTTCAGTGTCTTGAAATAAACACAATGATCGTACTCGCTCCTAGAAAAGCCCTGACTCATCATGATGGAATTAAATTTCTTATACCACTGCCTAGGCGACTATTTGAGACCGTACAACGATCTTCTTAACCTGCAAACCTTGTTCTCGGTCCCTTGCACTATATAAGCTTCTGGTTGCACCATATAAACCTGCTCTTCCAATTCCTAATGCAGGAAAGCAGTCTTTACATCCATCAATTTCAGCTCGATGTCATATTGGGCAACCAGCGCCAATATGAACTTGATAGATACTTGTTTCACAACCAGCGCAAAAATCTCACTGAAGTCCACGCCTTCACACTAAGCATACCCTTTCGCTACCAACCTTGCCTTGTATCTATCCCGTTTCTTTCGAAAAATTCACTTACACCCCATCGCTTTTTGACCCACTAAAAGCTCCATAAGCTCCCAAGTTTCATTCTTGTACAGGGAGTCCATCTCGTCTTGCATTGTTGTCTTTCACTTTTCAGTATCTGCATCATGTAGTGCCTTCTCAAAGTTAGACGGATTTTCCTCATCTGTAATGAGAGCGAATGCAACATTCGAGTCATCCCTGTACCTTGTCGGTAACCTGCGATCCTTAGGTGGATTTCTTCGCACAAGTGGTTGCTCCACCTGATCCTGTAACTTTGTTTGCGCCTCAGTATCGGCTTGTTTCTCATCTTCATTTGTATCAACAAGTTCTGATGTTTCTGGTTCCTTTGTAGTATCCGTACGGAACAAAGAACCCTCATCGAACTTGATATCACGGCTCAGGGTGATTTTTCGTGTAATAGGATCATATATACGATAACCCTTCACACCATCAAAATAGCCACAAAGATCCCTTTTCTGGCCTTATGGTCTAGCTTATCTCTCTCAACTAACGGTACATGAGAGTAAGCCTCACAACCAAAGACCCGCAAACTTGAGTAGTCGAGCGTACGATCACTCTATACTTCCTTAGGAATTTTACATTCAATTGCCATAGAGGGAGAGCGATTTATCAAGTAACAAGTCGTGTTAACGGCTTTAGTCCATAGCTCTTTGCCTAACCCAGCATTACTGATCATGGGTCGGGCTCTCTACAGGAGAGTTTGATTCATCCGCTCTACCACAATATTCTGCTCTGGAGTACGTGTGGCGCACTCTGTTGTATCTTACGATCCCTTCCTCCTTATAATACGTGTTAAATTCCCTGAAAGTGAACTCACCTCCATTATCGGTTCTCAAAACTTTCAGTTTCTGCCCTGACTGATTCTCCACATCGCCTTCCAATACTTGAAGGTCATGAAGACATCGGATTTATTTTTCATAAAATAAACCCAAACCTTCCTGCTATAATCATCGATGAACGACACGAACCATGATGACCCCCTAACAGAAATAATGGGTGACAACCCCCATATATCTGAATGAACATAATCAAGCATCCTTTTACATACATGTTTCCCCCCTTTAAATGACAATCTAGATTGTTTTCCATACATGCAATGTTCACATATACTAAAGTCTATCGATTCAAAAGAATGAATCAAAGATCGTTTAGAGAGTACCTTTATGCTCCGCTGACTCATGTGGCCTAAGTGTGCATGCCACATACGTGCAGTCGTGGAATCCGCTACAACTGATGTAGCTCCACTTACTGAAGTGCTCCCAATCAGTCTGTAAATGTTCTCATGCCTCTGTCCCTTCATAATTATAAGGGCTCCCTTTGAAACTTTGTAGAACCGGTCAAAGTTGGTGAAACTTGCACCCCAATTAATGCTTCGAGTGCACCAAGAAAAATCAGATTCTTCCTCAACCTAGGAACGTGCCTCACTTCTTTCAAATTCTGTTTGATCCCATCGAACATCTTGATGCACATAGTACTAATCCCCACAACCTTGCAGGTGTAGTCATCGTTTAGAAATACCGAGCTTCCCTTACACTCCCTGTATGAAGTAAAGACGCTCTTATCTAGGCACATGTAATACGAAGCCCCGAAGTCCATAATCCACTCATCGCTGAGAGATCCAACTTTTGACACCATTAAGACCTCGCACACATCACTACCACATTCCTTAACTTCAGCGATATTGACTTCCCTAGAGGAGTCACCTGACTTCTCTTCCGTGTATTTAGGACTCTTGCAGTCCTTCTTCATGTGCCCAACTTGGCCATATCCCCAACACTTCAACTTGCCTTTGCCCTTGCCCTTCAATTTAGATCGAGAATGCGATGATCCTTCACCTCGCTCAGAATTCCTTCCTCTCATAAATAGTGCATCGGAGGAAGAATTAGTATCACCGCTTTTTCTGTCTCATGGCCTTCGATTGAAGGACTGAGACAATGGTCTCGACACTAATAGTATCCCTACTCGCGCACAATGAGTCCCTGAGTGACTCATATGAACTAGGAAGCGAATTCAACAAGATCAAGGCTTGATACTCGTCCTTCATGTGCTCACCAAAATCGAGCAACTTGTAAATCAGCTTGTTGAACGTGCTAATGTGGTCTTCCACATTCGTCCCCTTCGCCATCTTTTAAGTGAAGAGTTGCATCATTAGATACATGTGATTTTCTAAAGACTTCCTTGCATAGATGTTCTCTAGAATGGTCAATGTCTTTACAACGGTCTTCTCCTTCATGACGTTATAGAGGACGTCATCAACAAGGCACAAATGGATTGAGGCCATAGACTTCTCATCCATCTTTGTCCACTCATCATCTTTCATCAAGACAGGTCGCTTTCTAAGGGCGCTCATGACCCCTTGCTGAGTTAGGACAGTACACATCTTCACCTTCCACAACTCAAAGTTCTTTTTACCTAAGAATTTCTCAACGTCGAACTCCGTACTTGAAGTCATGAGATTGATTCAGAAAATTACTTCTTCTTCAACCTTCCAACGATAGCTCTGATACCACTTGTTGGAAATCCAGTCAACGGAAGCACCGAAGAATATCAAACAATCACCACACAGCCACATAAGCACTCAACGCAAAAGCACACGAATTTTAAGTGGAAAACCCTTAAGGGAAAAAACCAAGGCACAAAGCGACACTTGCCACCATGAACTTAGATGATTACAGAGCTAGGCTACCCAAGTGGAATCCCAAAGAAGGATAAAAGCTCTCCAACATCTCTCTTCAAAACCCTAATCTCATTTAGAGCACTTGGGTATTGCTTAACATGATGCCTAACACAATTAGGAATATATATATATATATATATATATATATATATATATATATATATATATATATAGAGAGAGAGAGAGAGAGAGAGAGAGAGAGAGAGAGAGAGAGAGAGAGAGAGTTGGAACCGAAATTGGAAACATAGAGCACAAAAACCGCGCAGAAATTCAAATCCCGCAAGACAACCAACCGGTCGAGATTGGTCCAGAGAGTTTTGCAAAAAACTTTATGCCTGCTGCCTCAACTCAGACTTGTCTTGCGACTAGTCTGAGCACCTTGCGATTGGTCGGATGACCGGTCTCAGCTCTAAGCGACCGGTTGGATGACCGGTCTCAAACGGCCAAAAAATGTCCAAAGAGTTTTCAGCCCAAACTGTCCACTGGCTGATCGGTTAGCCGACCGGTCGGTGGACACCGTTAATGTGCAGTTTTGTGGCCTTAACAACAGATACTTTCATGTATGCAGACGATGGGCAATGTCCTCTTTGGAAACCGGTAGAGATGGACTTTTTTTTTTTTTTTTTTTTTAAATAGGTGGGTTGGAGGTACTTATTGCGCTAGACTATTGCACTGATGTACATACATCAGACCATTCAAACTGTGGCCATTCAAACTGTGGGGCCCTTTGTGGATGGTGCAAAATCTCTTGAATCACACTGATAAATCAATTCCAACGAACCAACTGAAGTCCATCAAATGGATGGTTAAATGTAAAATTGTGAGTGTTGCAAATTTTGAAGGAAAAATCGGATGATACACCATTTGGAATGGTGGCAAACTCTCATCGTGAGATTTTATTTTCTCACGAGATGATATTTTGATTCGATTCTCTGTCGAAAATCCGTCCTTTTTTTGGAGTCGTCCTTTTTACTAATTTGTGATGCCCGGCACAGGATAAATTCTGGCATCTGACATTTTCTAAACGGCGCATGGTGCGTTACGCGCACCCTCTTGTCGTTTTGTGAGTCTGACACCTGTGGGTACGGCTGCACATCTGCCCCGTTCACCTGCCCGATCCGACCGGTAGAAACCCAATCCATCCCTACCCGGCTGACAAAATGGTCCAGGTCCCGAGTAGATGCGGCAGGACCGTTTTTAATTTAGGTACGATTTATGGTACATGCCAAACCCACCCGACCTGACCCATATCCCGACCCGTGTATCCCTGACTCATTCCACCCGACTCGAACCGTCCCGTTTATACTAGTTTATTACTTTTAGAAATATCGATATATCATTATCAATAGGTTGAATAGTCAATAAACATTACGGTGGACTCTAGAATCTTTTAATTGTGGTGTGGTCTACCTAAAGCTTTTATCTGATTCCTTTTTAGGACTATGCCCTATAATAATTTGGCAATGTAGATGGACGGCATGGATTTACAATATATACATCTAGGTGAGCCTCATGGTTAGGGTCTCACCCATATGGCTGGTTCCGGGTCTCACCGAACTCTCACCCAAGCTGCGCTCATCTCACACTCACTGGGAGTGGATTAGGTGACATCCGGGATCCACCAAGGTGGGTGGCCCCTGACTATGTGTCTTAAATCCACACCGTCCAACTATTTTGAAAGATCATTTTAGGATATGATACCAAAAATGAAGCTAACTCAAATCTTAGGTGGACCACACCATAGAAACATTGTCCTAACCTTGACCTGACCCGACTCGACTCGATTTAGCATATAGGGTAGGGTAGGGTTAGGGTTAATCCTTTTACAAGTAGGGTAGGGTTAGGGTTAGGGTTGGGTCAGCCCAACCCAATCACGACCTGGATCGAAATCCGGACCTTTAACTATATTTAGGTTCGGTCCAGGGTTGGGCCTAACCCGACCCGTGTGCAGGCCTACCTGTGGGCTCGATGGATCTTTCCGAAATCTGGATTCGTGCTTGCGTGTGATTTGTAAACGAAGACGACTAGACGTCTTTATAATTCTACACGCATAGAGCCGAGGACATACACACGCAGGCACACCTGCGAGTATGAAGTGTGTGGTTAAGATCTGAACTTTCCATAAAGTAGAAAATACTTCCTAGATCTTATGCCTAGACAATCAGACAATTTCGTTTGACAGGTGGATCAGAAAGTACAAAGCAAATTGACGGTCAGAATTTCATTCCAGCCATTCATTTGTTTTGATATGCTTTACTCCCCCAGGTTTCAAATGACCTGTAGGACAGAAGATCTATACATTGTAGCCCACCTGATGAAAAGGCTCGGATTTCACACGTGTAACATCATGACAAACCAACATGACAAATGGAGGGTAGGGATGGCGACGGACGGATGTTGATTGCGTCCGTCCCTGGTCGGACCTTTAAGCGTCTGATCAGATATGTGTAGGGGCCCACCATGATGTATCTGTTTATCCACTCCCTCCGTCACTTTTCTAAGCTCATGAGGCAGATCCAAAGCTCGAATGGACCACACCAAATAGCAATCTTTGGGTTACATTAAATGCAAAAGTAATCTCTAGTGTGGCCAACTAGATGGTTGGATCTGCCTCATTTTTTGGGTTCATACCCTAACCATGATGTTAGAAACGAGATAGATGGCGTAGATAAATAGATACATGACAGTGCCACAAAGATACGGTCGGATGCAATCCACTTCTGCGGCCGGGGCTAGGTCCTGCCTGGTCCAAAGTCCAAATTTTCCTAATCCATCCGTTGATGAAGTGGGAAAGAATGGCCTGCATGCAAGAAGCATGTGTTATATAACCGAAGGTGTACTTGTATGATAGGACACGTGTATATATGAGGTGAGTTCGAGGTGGGTTAAAATAGCTCGGATTAGGTATTACCCCTGCCTGTGTGCAGCTCAAGATAGTTTAAGTGGCTAAGTATGTGTCACGCATGTACTAGTGGAGAGTTGAGATACTACCCTAGCTCGAGATAGGTGTGTCATACACATTGGTGGAAAGCAAATGTGACAGGCTTATGTCATGTCACGGCTTGTGTCATGTGCATGACGCAAGCCTGTCATGTCTGCTCTCCACCAATACGTGGGTGACACGTACTAGCCTATCGTGAGCTTTGCACAGGCAGGTAGTACCTAGAGTTAGGGTTAAAATTACTTGATCCAGTGCAGCCTAAAGGGGACTAGGTTGAGGTCTTGTACAACACTTGTACTTGACATCACCAAGTTCTATAGGCCCCATCATGAGGTACATGTCATATCCAAACTGTCTGTCCATTGGCGAGATTGTTGTAAGAGTTAAGCCAAAAAATAAGACGGATTCTAAGATCAAGTAGACCACATTGCAGAAAACAATGAGAGTTTTGAACGTCTATTATTGAATCTTTCTTGGGGTAACCGAAGTTTTAGAACAATATAATATTTGTTTTTTCTCTCAATTTAGATATGTGTGACCTTATAAATAGATTGGATGGAGAAAAAGGGACGTGGATTGCGTCCTTCCTCAATATGGACACAAAGCGTCCATATTGATCCGTGGAGGGGTCAACTATGACTTATCTGGTTATCGATGTCGGCCATTCATTTTCTAAGATCATTTTAAGCCATGATATCAAGAATGAGTCAGATCCAACGCTCAGATGGGCCACACCAGAAATTAATCTTGCATTTAATGAGACAAAGCTTACTATTTGGTGTGGCCCACTTGAGCGTTGGATCTGACGCATTCTTGCTAACATGGCTTAAAATAATCTTAGAAAAGGGATGGACGGCGTGGATAACCAGATACATCACGGTGAGCCCCTCCACAGATCAGTATGGATGCTTTGCATCCATATTGAGGAAGGACGCATTCTGCGTCCAAGAAAAAGCATTACAGTGGGCCCTTCGAATGTTTTAATGGTGGGAATCATTGTCCCCGCTACTATTTGTGATGTGATCCACTTGGGCGTTGGATATGACTCATTTTTGGGCACATTCTCTAAAATGATCATCTCGGCAGATGGATGGATGAGGTAGATAGATATAATAAATACATCATGGACTTTGATCTTCTTTCCATCTGCTAGTTTCGGAGCTCAAGGATTGTGGGGCTCTTTTGCACGCACCACGTACATACACTAGCAAGGTCGCTAGTATGCTTTGGATTAGCTGGTCTATTGCACACCGACGACCTCACTCGTATATGTACATAGTGCGTGCAAAAAAGCTTAATGGTCCTTGAGTCCTGTAACCATATGAACGAAGGAAAGAAGATCAAAGTTCTATGGGCCCCACCAACATGTATTTATTAGTTCTATACCTTCCATTCATTTGGTGAGATCATTTTATGGAATGTATATAAAAAGAGTCATATCCAACGCTTAAGTGGACGACATCACAAATAGTAGTGGGGACAATGATTCCCATCGTTAAAATATTTGTAGAGCCCACTATAATGTTTTTTCTCTGTCCAATCTATTCATAAGGTCACACAAACATAGGTGAAGAGAAAGAACAAATATCAGATTGATCCAAAACTTTCGTGACCCCGAAGAAGGTTTCAATCGTAGACGTTCAATCCTCACTGCTTTCTTCTGTGTGGTTCACTTAATCTTTGAATGCTCTTATTTTTGGGCTCAAGCCTTAAAATTATCTCACCAAATGGATGGACAGTTTGGATATAAAACGTACCTCATATTGGGCCCTACAAAACTTAGTGACCTCACCACAGACTAGGGAGGTCACTGGTGTGCAGTAAACCAGCCATTACTCTCCCGTCTGAAGGGCGTCCTCTTTCAAAGACCCAAACCCTATACGATGGACACGGATTGGGTGTTGCCCCTAGCTGTACCAACAGTAGTGGTACAAACACTTGTACAACTTGGTGATGGGATTTCGTTGGATAGAAGGCCACTGGAAACTGTGAGGCCACATCAGGTATTTGATTGATTGTAGTAAGGCCATAACAACATCAAGCTTTGTTAAGTCATGACGTTGTTGCACTATTTCATTGGCCCATCAGACAACACAGAACACCTACTTGACAAATCCAGATCATTTACTTTGTTTTAACATGGAAACCCTATTTGGCGCCGACCTCATTGGTCCACGTCCTGATGTGGACCAATGAGGTCAGTCCCCAACAGGCTTTCCTTGTTAAAATTGAGCAGAGGATCTGAATTCCTACTTGACTTGTTGGTGTTTGGTGAGCCCTTCTCTGATAAGCTATTCCGGATCATCTGCTTAGAAATAACAAAGTTTTCCTGTTTTGCCCGACCTAGTTGGTCCAAGTAAGCATTCACTGCATTAAATGCAGTCAGTGCTGATGTGGACCAATCAGGTTGGCGCAAAATCAGAAATTCCTATTGTTGCTGACTAGACGATCCGAATTCAACAAACGGATAGAAGGGTGGGCGAAGGACTGGTTTAGGGCCAAGAAATGAGAATTTAGAGGTTTGAAACCAATGGTGGCATGCAAGATGCATGTTGTATATAGATGATGTATTTATAGCATAGGACACGTCTGCAATATATATATATATATATAGTAATGCTCATGCGCAACTAGTTGTACATCCAACTAGTTGGCGTTTTGGGCCCACCATAGTGTTTGTACAATATCTTGCCCGTCCATTAAGATTATCCCGTCAAGAAAATGAGATGACCCAAAAATCAGGTTAATCCAACTATTAAGTGGGGTACACAATAAGAAACCATGAAACAACACCTATAAACTCCGCATTCACATGGAGCATCACATTTTCATGGTTGGATCATCCTGATTTTTTGTGCATCGTATTTTTATAGTGAGACAATCTTTCTGTATGAACGAAATATCATTTGAACACCATAGTGGCCCCCACATGCCAACTAGTTGGACATACAACTAGTTGCGTGTGAGCATGACTCATATATTTAAGAAGTGGGGTTGGGGTGGGTTAAAATGACTAGATCCAACGTGGTCCAAACAGGCACTGACTGAGGTTTCCTACAACGCATCCCAACTTTGTGTAGTGACATACATGCGGACTTTAATCGTGGGTATGGTGCCTACTTTCAATAGCCCAAACTATCGATTTGAGGTACCAAATTGGGTACTGTCCCTACTTGTACAAAAGGAGGTACAAGGTACAAACACTTGAACCATTCTATGGTGGGGTTTGGATGGACAAAAGGTCACTGATTCGGTTAAGCTAGAATAACATGCATCGACCGTTAGGCTGTGTCGTGACACCATTTCATTAGCCCACCAGACATAGTCCAGCACCTACTTGACCCAACAACCTTTCTAAAATTGCTGGGTCCTTCTCTAACCAGTGTCTAGTGGGCCAATGAAATGGCGCCACATCAAAGTCTAATAGAACTCAGGTGTTACACTTCCCTGACTAAGGCTTAACCGAATCCACTCCGTTTCTTAACGTCCGTTGGGTACTATCCCCACCTAGGATGTAGATTATGTGGTGACCCTATGTCAGTTGATTACGTAGTTTATTGGGCCCCATCTCTGACAGTGGCACAAGTCTCAATCAAATCCCGTCACATTGGATTACCACATACATTGGTGCTAGTAGCGTAACCATGCAATCCGCATCCCTCCATCTGGATTGATTTTTCTATCTCTGATGTGGTGGGATTTGATTGGACACTAGGCTATTGTCATAGATAAGGCCCACGCAAGGCCTATCAGAGATAGGACACAGGCATGTTTGAAAGTAGTTTGGTACCCAGTCAACTCTGACATAGGCCTGCTCTCCCATTAAATCCTACCACATTAGGGCGGAGGCAACAAATCCAGGTGTGGATGTGTCTACAACTTTCACTTGACAGGTGGATAGTAAAGTGCAAAGCAAATCGATTATCAGAATTACTTTTTGAATCCGGATTCTCTAGTCAAACTGAATAGAGAAATTGTGCTTTTCACTTCTCTGATTGGGCTAGCTTGGCCTGACAGTGTCAGAGCTGCTGAGCTCTGACACTATCAGGCTAAGCTAGCCCAATGAGAGAGGTGAAAAGTAGAATTTCTCTACTCGATTCGAGCAGAGGATCCAAGTTCTGTTTTTGTCCTAGTAAGTCCAGATCCCCTATTTGCCACAAATAGGAAATTCCTGTTTGTTGCAAAGTAATTGAGCCACATCATCACAAACTGTATTAATTTAATGCAGCAGCGCTGACAACTTTAGTGATGGCATGGACCAATCACAATGCAGGAAAATAGAAATTTCTGTTTGTGGCAAGTAGAGGATCGGGACTCTTTTCTAGCCATTCAGTTGCTTTGATATGCTTTGTTTCCTTTAGTGTCCAATGGCCTGAGTTGAAGATCTTATACATTGTAGCTGCACTAACGTAAAGCTCAAATTTCATGTGTAAGATCATTACACATTTTCGTGCACGTGCATGGATTTGCAAACCAACAGGGGCTAGGCCCAGCCTGGCCCAAAAAGTCAAATCTCCATTAGCTGTCTGAATTTTTCTCATCCATACGTTGAAGTTGAAAAGAAATGGGAATTTAGAGGTTTGCATCCAACGGTCTACATGCAAGATAGATGCATGTGTTATATAACCCACGGTGTATTTGTAGGATAGGGCACAGTGTACAAATGAGGTGGGGTTGGGGTGGGTTAAAATGACTTGATCCAATTTGGTTCGAAGGCAGATTGGCTGAGTTTTCCTACAACACGAACTGAGGTTTCCTGCAACACATCCCAACTTACTGTAGTAATGTGCAGGCAGCTCTTTCAATGATGCAAACCATCCATGTGTGGTACCAGATTGGATACTGCCCCTGTCTATATCAACAGAGGTACAAACACTTGTACGACTCCATGGTGGGATTTGGTTGGACAGAAGGCCACTGATTCGGTTAAGCTGAAATAACATTGATTGTTAGGCTGTTTTGTGACACCATTTCATTGGCCCACCAGACAGTCCAGCACCTACTTGACCCAACAGCCTTTTGAAAGTTGGTGGACCCTTCTCTGACTAGTGTTGGTAGGCCAATAAAATGGTGCTATGTCAAAGTTTGACGGAACACAGTGTTACATTGGCCTAGCCGTCACTTAACCAAGTCCGCTTCCATGACGTCAGATGGGTACTATCCCCACCTGGGTTGCGGATTGTGTGGTGATCCTGCCACGATTGACCAATGACCATAGTGACCCAACATGGCGAGATTTGATTGGGCCATGCGCCTATGTCAAGGAAGGGCCCACTAAGGCATGTTTGAAAGGAGTTCGGATCGTTTGCTCGGCTTCAACGGGGTTTTTTTGTTTGCTGACCACCTGATTGGTCCAGCTCAGCACTGACGTTGTTAGCCTCCCGCATTTAATGCAGTCAGTATTGATCTGTGCTGAGCTGAAACAATCAGGCATCGGCAAATAGGAAAATCCTGTTTAAGCCAAGTAGAGGATCCGGATTCGTTTGAAAGATGTCGGGTTGAGTACTAATACTCAAACGGGCCCCATCTCTGACAGTGGCACATGGCTCAATCAAATCCTGCCACGTTCGATCACGAGTTACATTGGTGCTAGTAGTGTATCCACACAATCTGCATCCCTTTGCTTAGACTGATCTTCCTCTATCCTCGATGTGGTGGGAATTAATTGGACGGTAGGCCGTTGTCAGAAATGGGGCCCACACAAGGCATGTTTGAAAGTTGTTTGGTATGCAATCATCTTTGACATAGGCCTGCCATCCAATTAAATCTTATGACATCAAAGGCGGAGGCAACTGGACTAGGTAGGGATGTGTCCATAACTTTTTCTTATTAGGTGGACAGAAAAGTACAAAAGCAAATATGAGGGTCAGAATTTTTTTTCTACCCATTCATTTGCTTTGATATGCTTTTCTCCCCCAGGTGTTAAATGGCCTGAGTTGTAGGACATAAGATCTTATACATTGTAGCTCACCTGATGGAAAGCTCAAATTTCATACGTGTAAGATCGTGACACATTTTCATGCATGCGTGTGGATTTGCAAATCAACCTCACAAATGGAGGGTAGGGTTGGCTGTGGATAGGGTTGGTGCTAGGCCCAGCCCGGTCCAAAACGTTAAATCTCCATTTCCCAGCTGAATTTTCCTCATCCACACATTAATGAAGTGGAAAAGAAATGAGAATTTAGAGGTTTGCATCCAACGGCCTACATGCAAGATGCATGTGTTATACAACGGACCTTGTGTTTGGAGGTTAGGATGTGTACGTATGAAGTGGGGTGGGGGTGGGGGTGGGGGTGGGGGTGGGTGTGGGTTAAAATGACTTGAACCAACCACCTCCAAAGAAGGACTCACTGAAGTTTCCTACAACATATACCAACTTAGTGCAGTCATGTACAGGCAGACTTTAGCCATTGGAAGGGCACGCTTTTTCAATGACCCAAACCTTCTATATGATAGACAGGGATTGGGTGCTGCCCCTGCCAACTTGTACCACTCTATGGTGAGATTTAGTTGGACAGAAGGTCACCATCAAAGATTGCCTATGAAGTATTTACTTGAGAATTCAGATCCTCTGCTGGGTATTAATGGTGAATCCCTGTTTGTGACCAACCTCATTGGTCCGCGTCCGCACTGACATTGTCAGCACCGGTGCATTAGATGCAGTAGGTGCTGATGTAGACCAATGAGGCCAGCCCAAAGAGGGTGCATTAGATTAGATGCAGTAGGTGCTGATGTAGACCAATGAAGCCAGCCCAAAGAGGGCTTCCTTCTTAAAACCGAAAAGAGTATCCAGATTCTTTACTTAACAGTAGCCTGATTTGGTCAAGTTAAAATAACCTTGAGTTTTGTCATCCAGTGATGTAGTGCCATTTCATTGGCTCACCAACCAGGTCCGACACCTACTTGACCCTACCATTTTTTTTAAAATTTGGAGGGTCCTTGTATGAAATGATGCCACGTCACATACTAACGTAACTCGTTGTTAACCTAGTCTAACCCTAGCTTGACCGAATCCACTCCCTTACTTGACATTGATTGGGTACCATCCCCACTTGAGATGCGCGCGGATTGTGTGCCAGCTAATGCCCACAATGACTCAACGTGGTGGGATTTGATTGAGCCATGTGCTATTGTCTAGGATGGGCCCATATTAGACTATGGCAAATGGCCCAATCAAATCCTACCATGTTGGATCATCACATATGTTGGTGGTTGCAGTGTAACCATGCAATTTATGCCCCTCTGCTTGGGTGAAGCTCCCTCTGTTTCTGATGTGGTGGAATTTGATTGGACTGCAGGCCACTACCAAAGATGCAGTGCGTGTAGATTGAGCCATCTTTGACAGCCAATTAAATCCCATCACTTGGTCCCATTGTGGAACTTTCCAACTTTCCAACTTTCATGCACCAACAATAGTGAATTTGTGGTGGGCCACAGTTGGAGATGGCCTGGTCAAGTATTTTCTTGACGACATCCTGATTTGGTCAAGATGAATTAACATTGAGTTCTGTTAGACTGACGTGACACCATTTCATTGGCCCACCAGACATGGTCTAGCACCTACTTGATCCAACCACCTTTTGAAAGTTGGTGGACCCTTTTCTGACAAGTGTCTTGTGAGCCAACGAAATGACATCATGTCACAGCCTGATGGAACTCAGTGTTATCTTGACCCTATCTTGGATTAATCACGCACCACGCTCCACAGAGATCGGCGGTGCTTGTGCTCAACCATGTTAGGGTTTTCATACCGGAAACCCATCTTTAAAATAAATAAATAAATAAATTGTGTATGATGCTATGCATAGGGGTTGTGAGTGCAACCACGTTGCCGATCTCTGTGGAGCGTGGTGCGTGATTAATCCACCATGTCCACCTTCTCCAACCCTATTTTGGAAGGGCCGGCTAATGGCAATCACAGCAGTGATGGTAACCAGCAGCACACCTGTTCCCCGTTCCTCTTTTTTACAATCGACAATCGTCGATCATCTAGGCCCGATTCAAACAATTCGTAACCTGCCGACAGCCATGGTCGACACCAAGCCGTGGTTCACCATTGAAGCCGGCCGCTGTCTAGGTCGGTAGTCATGGCTGCAGGTGACGGCAAAACCCTCTTTCTCTTTCACGACAGCATCATGCATGGTGGTGCTATCCGTCTTGTGATGTAGATTTCGACGGCACAGGATCATCGAGATAATGGATTCGTCCGTGAAATCTGTCGATTCCGGCAAAGGGTCACCAGATTTTGGGACGCAGAGAGAGGGTAGAGCTGCGGCGGCTTCTGCTGTGAATGTTGGAGCCAAGGGAGATGGCAGCTAACAGGGTTTCTGTGGGCGAGGAGTGCTATTAGGGTTTTCGTATTTTTTTCGAGTAGGGTTTTGGCTGTAAGAAGGATTTCCAGATTTGGGAAATTCCAGCGGCCTCTGGTTTGGGTGTTCTGAGATTTCTATTTGGGGATTGGTTCTCAAAAATTTCTTTTTAGAACTAGGCTCTAATCCAGTCTATAAGAGGGTCCAAGACAATTGGGCTGGTCCAGCAACCCAGGTGTAGCACTCGGCCCATTTCAGTTTGGACCGGGTCGAGTGGGCTGAGTCCAAATGCCTAGTCCAGTGGCTAGGCCCGACAGGTCCACTAGTAGGCCAGTTCCGATAGGCCTAGTTCAGTGGGTCAGGCCTGCCAGCCTGGCCCAAGCCAAATCAATCTAGCCCATGGGCATGTTTTAAGCATGATTTGGTCTAATTTTTAGGACACACATGATATGTTTTAAGCCCATTTAAGACAGATTTTTTGAACCATAAAGATATAAATATGCTATTTAAGCTTGAATTTAGCTCAAAACAAGGCCATTACCCACATAATTGGGGCTGATCTTAAGAAGTTGACCATTAAGAACTCAAATGAACCATCACTTTGGAAAATGCTGGAACCTATTGGCGGTCAACATCAGTCATGTTTTTTTAGCCAAATCAGAATTTCTGCAGTATGGTTAGTTATGGGTTAGACCATGTAGTAATGCTTGAGTCTGGGTGTAGGGATTGAAGCTGGTTGTGTTAGCCACCAAAGTGACCTCAATTGGTGAAAATCTTTGTTCTCAGACTTTAGTATATGGAATTCAGTGACTCTCCATTATAGGATTGCATTTAGTTGCGTTCACATTCAAGCAGGCGGTGGTTAAAACAAAAAAGTATCATTGTTTGGCTGAGTGTGAGCGAGATGGAGTGATCGGTGATGGTGATATAAGTTTGAGAGACTCATTTCATCCAAAGATGATGGGCATCTTGGATTTATTTCACTAGCATTGATCAGCTTCATGTTCAGTAGAGCCTCTTGTATGTTATAATTTCGCTCAAATGAGGAATCGTGATGATACGTTGGGCTCTTGTTAGAATTGGATGATTATGGCACATCATCATTTTCGGCCATTTGATTGAAGGCCTAAATCAATCGAATGTATATACATGCATAATGTTTGTGATTTATATTCATGTATTGTTATATGCGATTTGTTTATTAATGTGAGTTTTATGCTTTGAATGTCTAGCTATGACTGTTTCCAATATTCCAACCGAATTCAATTCCATACCTTTATTTACTGGGTCTAACTATTCAAAATAGAAGTTGTTCGTTGAAATAGTTTTAGGTTTCATGGACTTGGATCTGGCCTTGGAGGAAGTAGAGCCTCCCATTCCATCTGACTCTAGTATGGAATCAGAAAAGGCTCACTACAAGGCTTGGACCAAGTCAAATAAGATGTATCTCAAGATCACAAAGAACTCGATTTCTGAGACCATATAGGGTGTCATGCCCGACATCGAGAAAGCTAAACAGTTCTTGACTGAAATTGGAAAACGATTTGAGAAATTGGATAAAGTTCAGCTAAGTTCTCTTCTAAATAAGCTGACTTAAGCCACCTATAACGGTCAAGGAAATATCAATGAGTACATTGGTGAATTGTCTGATGTAGTGGCTAAAATCCACGCATTGGGCGTTAAGATTGAGAATGAACTCCTGATTTTCTTAGTTCTAAACTCCATCCCTCCACAGTTCGGTCAATTTCAAATCAGTTATAACACTCAAAAGGAAATGGGGACATTGAATGAACTGATATTTCAGTGCGTTCAGGAGGAAGAGAGACTTCGAAGGTCGAGCAAGACACAAAGCGCGCACCTAGTGACATTTGGTTAAGGATGAAAAGGTAATAAAAAAGGAAGCGCACTTCAGGAATGCGTTCTATGGGTCTTGTGGATGGAAATCAGCCTAACTCTGGAAGAATATCAAAGAAGAAAAAGCGAAGTCCTAATGATGACTGCTTCTTCTATAAGAAGCCTGATCATTAGAAGAATGATTATGAAGGATTTAAAGAATGGCTCATTTGTAAGGGTGAGAACCATATTTGAGTCTGTTTTGAATCAAATTTAGCTGATGTATTTACAGACTCCTGGTGAATATATAGATTTTGGTGCAACTATTCACATATGTAATTCAATGCAGGATATGCTCCAAAGTCGGACGTTGACTGATGCAGAGAGATCAGTCTATATGGGGAACGACATTAGAGTAAACGTGAAAGCTATTAGAGTCTATAGGCTTAGGTTATCGTTAGGACACTTTTTTGATCTAGTAGATATTGTTTGTGTGCTTTCTATAAGGCGCGATTTGGTTTTCATTTCTCGTTTAGACAAGTATAGTTATGAGTTTAAATTTACAAATGGAAAATTAAGTATTTGCTATAATTCGGCTGTGATTAGTTTTGGCACTTTAATTAATAACCTTTATCAGCTAGATTTAGATATTTCACATGTATACGCATTAACTCCCCACATGGAAACACTGAAGGCATCAAACGAAGTTTAGACTGTGAAAACTCCTCCATGCTATGACATAGACGATTAGGCCATATCTCTCATGAAAGATTGGAAAGGCTTGTTCGTGAAAGAATTCTTCACTCACTGGACTTCTCAGATTTTGAGGTCTGTATTGATTGCATTAAAGGTAAATAGACTAGAATAAGGAAAAATGGTGCCACTAGGAGCTTAGGACTCTTAAAAGTGATTCATACAGACATCTGCGGATCATTCCCTATAGTTCCATGGAATGGGTAGAAGTACTTTATCACTTTTATAGATGACTACTCTCGTTATAGATACTTATACCTTATTAACGAAAAATCAGATACCCTGTATACATTTAAGATCTAAAATGCTGAAGTCGAAAATCAACTTGACAGAAAGATTAAATCATTAGATCCGACCATGGTGGTGAGTACTATGGAAGGTATGACGAATCTGGGCGTAATCCAGGTCCATTCGCTAGATACCTACAAGATTGTGGCATTTTGCCCAGTACACCATGCCTAGTACCCCAGAGCAGAATGGTGTAGTGGAAAGGCGTAATTGCACCCTAAAGGACATGGTGCAATCTATAATTAGTAATTCAACGTTGTCAAAATCTTTGTGGGGTGATGAATCGACTGTGTATATCCTTAATAGGGTCCCAAGTAAGCCGTAATGAAAACTCCATATGAATTGTGGATAGGGCGAAAACCTAGTCTATGATATTTCATCTATGGGGTTGTCCTGCAGAAGCCAAATCGTATAGCCCGCATGAAAGAAAATATGACCCTAAAACTATTAATTTATTCTTTATTGGATACCCGGAAAGATCAAAATGATTCAGATTTTATTGTCTATCATATTCCATGAGAGTCATTGAGACTATGAATGCTAGGTTTATTAAGAACATTGAAAATAGTGGGAGCACGAACTTAAGAAATATTGTATTTGAGAAAGAGCGGATTGTAATTCCCACCACAATCATTCAGAGTAGTGTGGTTGTCCGTCCAGCAATGGTCCCTGAGATCCCTATGCATGACAATGTATAGCCTCAAATACAACCCATTGACGAGGAAATGGAAAATCCAATTCAAAATAATGAGCCATTAAAACGATCACATAGAGAGAGAAGATCTGTAATACCAGACGATTACATCGTCTATTTGTAGGAGCATGAGTTTGACATTGGGGTTGAAAAGAATCTTGTGTCCTTTTCACAGCTCGAACAAAGTACGAATTCTTCTTATTGGTTCGATGCTATGAAGGATGAATTGAAATCCATGAAGGACAATAAAGTCTGGGACCTTGTTGAATTGCCTAAAGGGATTAGGCTGATTGATTGTAAGTGGGTGTTTAAAACCAAACGGGACTCTAAGGGCAAATCGAAAGGTATAAAGCCAAGCTAGTTGTAAAGGGTTTCAGTCAGCGTGAGGGCATTGTCTTTAAAGAGACATTCTCACGTGTCTAAGAAAGACTCATTTAGGATCATTATGACTCTCGTGGCTCACATGGATTTGGAGCTATATCAAATGGATGTGAAAACTGTGTTCCTCAATTGAGATTTAATGGAGAACGTATATGTTGCAGCCCGAAGGTTTTAAAGCCAAAGGCTCAAAACATCTGGTCTGCAATCATAAGAAGTCCATTTATAGGTTGAAACAAGCATCACGACAGCGGTACATAAAGTTTCATGAAGTTGTTTTCTCATATGGTTTCATTGAAAATACTGCGGATGCGTGCATATATGTGAAAATCGGTGGGAGTAAGTTTATCATTTTAGTCTTGTATGTTGACGACATTTTGTTGGCCTGTAGTGATATTAGATTGTTGCGTGAAACTAAGAAGTTTTTATCTCAAAACTTTGAGATGAAAGATCTTGGTGATGCCTCATTTGTCATCGGCATTCAGATTAATTGGGACAGATCACGTGGATTACTTGACCTATCATAGAGGGCCTATATTGATAGGGTTCTCGAAAGGTTTAGTATGCAAGGTTGTGCTCCTGGCAAGCACCTATTGTAAAAGGTGACAAATTTGGTCAATTTTAGTGTCCCAAAAATGACTTAGAAAAGGACAAGATGAAAGCCATTCCGTATGCATCAACAGTAGGGAACATCATGTATGCTTAGGTCTGTATGCGTCCGGATATTGCTTTGTGGTTGAAATGTTTGGCAGGTACCTTAGCAATCTAGGAATGAATCATTGGATAGCTGTAAAGAAAGTGTTGCGCCACCTACAAATGATAAAGAACTTCGAACTCACATACAGGAGATCTGATCATTTGGAGTTGGTTGAATATACAGATGCAGATTTTGCTGGCTGTCTCGACAGCAAGAAGTCCACCTCGGGCTATGTATTCATGATGGTTGGTGAAGACGTATCATGGAAAAGTGTGTAACAGTTGATTACAGTATCATCTACCATGGAAGCGGAATATGTAGCTTGCCATGAAGCCACGAGTCAGGCGATCTGACTTCAGATTTTTTCTCTGGTTTACGAGTTGTGCAAATGATCCCCAAACCATTAAAAAATTTATTGTGATAGTTTAGTTGCAGTTAACTTCTCGAACAACAACAAGCATTCATCGAGGTTAAAGCATATTGACATTAAATACCTTGTTGTGAAGGAGAGAGTTCAGAATCGTCAAGTGTCTGTGGAACTCATCGGCACGAGGCAGATGATAGCGGATCCTCTCACTAAAGGCCTTCCTATCATGTTCTTTAAGGAGCATGTGACGTTTATAGAAGTTGTTGATTCCAAGAATGTATTTCAGTAGTGGGAGTTTTCATATTTGATCCGATTATGTACGGACATTTTAGAGATCTATTTTATGCATTGATGATTCTGTTTTTCAATTTATATCTTGCTTCTCCTTCAGTGTGCATCTTCAGTTTTGAGTACGTAAGACTTTGGTTCGTGTCTTGGAGACACGTTCAGTAGGACCACTTGAAGATAAGCACGTATGATCACATAAGACGTGTAATCTTCATACCACACTCCATATCCTTGATCCATGTCATTAAGGCTATTGGTATTTTTTATCGTGATTCGTCACACTTCGAAAATATTAAATGTTGTGTTGACTACCACGATTCAGTATCAGTGGTCTTGATGGACCGGATTTGACAAGCGTTGCTCATAATTATCCAACGGCATTCTTTTGAAATCAGTAGGGCGCCCATTAGGAACTTTTGAAAAAAATGCGTTTTATAAAATATTTTTTACAAAATAAAATAAAATGTTTTGTTTTCCTTCAGAGATTAGTTTATCCCAAGTGAGAGAATATAAGACTCCATTAGGTGGGCCACACATGATCATTGGTTTAGATCATGGCCGTTAGATTATTCAGATTGAGCGATTCACTAGGCCCCACTATAGTTGTGATCATTACTAATAAGTTTGGGGCGGGATGCTTGGACCATGTTCCCTATATGCGGTTATTAAGTTGGATATGGAAACCTACGGTGTGGAGACCCTAGAGGAGAGAAGTGTGAAGGGTAAGCTTCTCTGCCTCTCTTTCCTATAAATATTATGTCTTAGTCCCCTCACCAACACTCAAGAGAAAACCCTAACATGGTTGAGCGTAAGCACCGCCGACCTCACGGCCTCCGAATCCGATGATTGTCCCTCGATCGACATGGTTGCCCAGATATGCTATACTTCACCAAAGCGATAGTTGACAACTCCGGTTGCCATGCCGCATGTGGTGTGGATCAGACGACCAAAATCGTCCCTCAATGCGACTTGCACGGGGATGCATGAGTCTGAAAAAAAAAACTTTCCCAGGATTGATGCATAGTTGGCATTGATACCAACTGTTAATCTTACATATTGTGGAATAATGGGATCGTCTATGCATCAACAATGGAGATTCTATACTATAATCATAAAGGCATATCTGATAGGGAAGACATTCCGAATGCAATCGTGTTGCCGAGAAGAGCTCTTGGTCTTCTGCACCTTACACCTTTAGGAGAATCTCTCAATGAGATTAGGGTTTTCTCTTGTATGTTGGTGAGGGGACCAAGGTGGGGTCAGGTAACACCTAATCCGCTCCCAGTCATTACCGGCTATTCCAAGATCTTCGTTTCCAACGCTAGTTTTTGCCAAGTGGAGTATCCTTCAGGATGGTATAAATGCAGCCTTCTCCCCCAAAGTGCTCTACACCAAATCTCTCTCTCTCACACACACACACACACACACACACACACACAGAGAGAGAGAGAGAGAGAGAGAGAGAGAGAGATATGGAACGTGGAGCATTTCATGGCTATCAAAGACTCCATAAATCTAGCGCCGGTAAAGCCAAAAGAAATCTCTACTCTCAGTTTCACTTCCTTAGTTTTGCTTTTGTTTTTTTTTTAAAGAGAAATCTCTCATGTTTTTATAGCCTTTTATTTTGATATTATCATCCATTTTCTTGCATGCAGGCACAGATTCTAACCTAAAATACCCATTTCCCTACTTTCAAGAATATGGTCTATTTTTGTATTTTCCTACCAGTTATTTAGGAGTGAGGCCCATGGTTTGGCCATCCAGACCGTTGATCTGATGGAAAATCAATTGATGGAACATGACCCAGAAATCTCCAGAGGTGAAAACTCTGTCCATCTAACCATTGGGTCCTTTTTTGTGTTGAATGCTGATCGTAGATGTTTTACTCTTCACCATCTATTTTGGACCACCGATCAAGGGTTAATATTCTTCCTCTGGGAGATTTTATGGGTGTGGTCCAAGTAAGTGGTTAAAACTCGATCAACGGACTGGATCATATAACGTCTGTCCCTCTTCGATGGACAGGGTGCTCTTATCTTGCCTGCAGATGTTGGATTCCATCTCTTTCTTTCGATACTGTATTTTCTACTTAAGTCATGCCTTTTCTCATGCATGCAAATCCCAACGCTCTATACTTCATTCGGCGCGGATCAGCTAGTCCCACTCAGACTAGCATAAGGGGTGGTTTCAAATCTCTGTGGGCCCCTCCATGATGTATGTGTTTTATCCACACCATCCATCCATTTTTCCATCTTATTTTAAGGCACGAGACAAAATGAGACAGATTCAAATCTCAAGTGGACCACATCACAGAAACAAGTGGGGATTGAACTTCCACCATTAAAATCTTCCTAGGGCCCACTGTAATGTTTATTTTCCATCCAACCACTTGATAAGGCCACATAGATTTAAATGGAGGGAAAAAAACAAATACCAACTTGATACCAAACTTATGTGGCCTTCAAAATGTTTTCAACTTTAAGCATCAATCCTGGTAGCGTTTTAACGCTGTCAACCTATATCAGGTAGTGCAGGTGACGCTAGATGAGAGTTGGTTGGATCGTGTAACTCTAGTGTGATTTAGATTCATTTGTTTTTGTTATCTTTCAGTTAATGTAAATTTTGAGACATTTGATTTGTATAAGTTTTATGGGCGCCACTTGTATAGTTTAATATATGTTGGACATTGCATGTCTTGATCTACATCCATTGTTATTTTTTTATCTTTAAATATTTACACTCAGGTTTTTAAAAATGTTTTTAAAAATCGGGTTCAGCTCCCGAGTAATGAAAATCGGGGCGTTACAAAAATAATCTAAAAAAAATCAAAAAATGCATCGGGCTATAATTATTAAGATTGAGGCAGTAATATTTTTGTCATTTCACATAAGGTCATTGCTATTTTTACCGAAAACCTCTATCTTAGACAAAGAAATCAACGGTGACAAGCTGTACATATACTTTCACACGCAGTGCTTTCTTCTTGCAAACATGCTTGTGTAGCGAATTGAAGCCGTGAAAACAATGATCCACACCATTGAGTTCACCGGTGGAGAAAATCAAACAATCGACGCATTTGATAGACCACAAACATGAACTGCGCCAAACCATCGCCTCTCCATTGGCGTGACAGTGTGGCCTTCATAATGAGTAGCTAACCCTGATTTTCATCCCAGATGATCTTTATCACGTGGACCACATCTTTAACGTCTACGCAAGTGGACTGTTGGCCGGACGGAGAACTTGTTTTTGAAATTTCACATGCAAACGTTGCGCGTGAACATGAAAATTGAAAACTAGCGAAAGACTTTGATACTCTGGCAGACTGTGGTGAATGATACGCAACAGTTACAAATTGCTGAGAAATTAGATACTTGGGACACAGGTGATTCAAATTCAACTATTCAAATTATGGGGACCAGCTTAGATGTATCTTTAACTAAACATTGCTTTTATTTACTTGTCCAAATACTTAGAATTCAGGATATTTATTGGACAATTAAACTCTAGGAAAAATCCAACGGTCCTTATTTGAAAAACAAGTGTGTAAGAATCAGAAGTCAGTATTGTTCAACTCATTCTATTCTTTATTATAATCAGCCACAGTGGATTCCACAATTTAAGTGGTTTAACTTTAATTAATGTGCCACGTATATAATTTCTAAATGCCTGTGTATCAAGCGTCATACGCAGCCGAGTACAACATACCTCCTCTTTTCATTTTAAAAAGAGAACACTAACATTGTGAAACCGGCAACCGGCTACAGCCGGTAAATACCAGCCAACCTTAGACCCCGGTAATATCACCGGAGAGTACTAGTCTTTACCGGGGTAACAAGGCAGTGGGTGTTTCCCTGACCGTGGGCCCACGTTAATGTATGTGTTGTATATCCACGCCGTCCATCAGGTTTTGCAGATCATTTTAGGTTGCATTCCCTGAAATGAAGAGATTCAGACCTCAAGTGGACCATATAATAGGGATTGAATGTCCACCGTTAAAAACTTCCGAGGGTCAAAAAAACTTTTTGATCCAGCTAATATTTGTTTTTTTCCCTTCATCCGGGTCTGTGCGACCTTATCAACAGGTTGGATGGCAAATAAACATTACGGTGGGGTCCAGGAAGTATTCAACGGTGGAAGTGCAATGAACACTGTTTCCTATAGTGTGGTCCACTTAAGCTATCAATCTGATTCATTTTTGGGAAAATTCTCTAAAATGAGCTGAAAAAACTGATGGACGGCGTGGATATAATGAATACATCCATGTGGGCCCAATGGTCAATATGGTGTTACCCGGTAACACCTAATCCGCTCCCAGTCATTACCGGCTATTCCGGGTTCTTCGTTTCCAACGCCAGTTTTTGCCAAGTGGAGCATCCTTATGTTCTGCATGGTATAAATGCAGCCTTCTCCCCCAAACTCACTCTACACCAAATCAGAGAGAGAGAGAGAGAGAGAGAGAGAGATCATGGCTATCAAAGACTCCATAAATCTAGCTCTGGTAAAGCCAAAAGAAATCTCTACTCTCAGTTTCACTTCCTTTGTTTTCTTTGTTTTTTGTTTAAGAGAAATCTCTCATGTTTTTATAGCCTTTTATTTTGATATTATCATCCATTTTCTTGCATGCAGGCACAGATTTCTAACCTAAAATACCCATTTTCCCATTTTCAAGAAAATGGGCTACTTTTTGTGTTTTCCTACCAGTTATTTAGAAGTGGGGCCATGGTTTGGCCATCCAGACCGTTGATCTGATGGAAATTCAGTTGATGGAACATGACCCAGAAATCTCCAGAGGTGAAAATCCTGTCCATCTAACCATTGGGTCCTTTTTTTGTGTTGAATGCTGATCGTCGATGTTTTATTCCTCACCATCTATTTTAACCACCGATCAAGGGTTGATATTCTTCCTCTGAGATTTTATGGGTATGGTCCATCTAAGTGGTTGCAACTGGATCAGCGGACTGGATCATATAACTTTTGTCCCTCTTGGACGGACAGGGTTCTCCTGTCTTGCATGCAGATGTAGGATTCCATCTCTTTCTTCTGATACTTTATTTTCTACTTCTGTCATACTTTTTTCTAATGCATGCAAATCCTAACTCTCTATTCTACTTCATTCATGGTTTTTCTGTTGCATGCAAATCTTCTCTCTCTCTCTCTCTCTCTCTCTCTCTCTCACTCTCTCTCTTTGCATGCACGTTTGCTTCTTCTGTTTCTCTCTTTGGAAGTTCATGTCCAACCGGTTGGACAAGAAGGTACAGTCCACACAGAGGATTACCAACCTTTTCAATGCGTTTGACCCAACATGAGGATCACCTAGTTAAAAAATCAACCCTTTCTACTCGTCAGTTTGGCCACACCATGAAAGCATGTGTAAAAATTGATAAAAATAAAAATGCATGTGTGGTCAACTCAATGTGTAGAGATATTAGCCTAGTTTGATCTTCATGATGGGACCAACCTATTTAATGGCTTGGATGTCACACACACATGAAAGGTGACGAGTTATCTACTGGTGGATCGTAACTTTTATTACAACCGGTTGGACTTGAGAGGATCTACTTGTAGTATTTGTAGTATATTTATGCTTTGAAGGTTCGCTACAATATTTCCTGATTTAATGTTATAGGATATATCAGAACTATAGCCGTTGCATCTTTGATCATATTTCAAAGATCCAAACCGTTCATAAGATGGACCTCACCGTGGATGAGGAAACCCAAAAAGAGAACGATTAATAAAATAAAAATGAAAATCTTTAGATTGAAATATTTGAACTCTTTCATCCTTTAGTCAAACAACCTCTTTCTCTAAAAGCTCAAACTGTTATGGTGGGGAACCCAGGTGGCCCCTGTGGGAGAATATATTAAAAGACCAAACTGTTATGGTGGAGGAACCCAGGTGGCCCCACGTGGGGGAATACATTGGATTTGAAGACAATACTTTCCTCTTTGATACCATATCAAAGAACCACTTTCTCTAACAGCTTGAACTGTTATAGGATGGCGTATCAATGTATTCAAGGGACTCTAACACCTTTCCCTCCTTCCCATTTGAACACTGAACACGTACAGCCTCCGTAACTGTTGTTTTGTGGGCCATTGATTGTACGCTTTGGATCTTCCCATCTTGAAGATTTTTCATGGAAGCCACCATCAGCTGTGTATCACGCCAGATCAACGGTTTTGATGATGAAATGTGACTGTCCACAAGAGCGATGGATAATGTACGTTTTTTTCGAATATGTGGGTTGGAGTTGGAGATATTTATTGCACTGGACTATTTTGATAGTCCCATTACCATTTTCAAAATGGTGGTGACTCATTCACCTTGGCACTGATGTACATACATCAGACCATTCAAACTGTGGGGCCCTTTGTGGATGGTGCAAAATCTCTTGAATCACACTGATAAATCAATTCCAACGATCCAACTGAAGTCCATCAAAATGGATGGTTATAAGTAAAATTCTGAGTGGTCCAAATTTAGAAGGAAAAATTCTGCGTTTGCCGCCAGCATCTGGAATGGTGGCAAACTCTCATTGTGAGATACAATTTTCTCACGAGATGACATTTTGATTCGATTTCTCTCGAAAATCCATCCTTTTTCGAGAGTCCTCTTTTTGACTATTTTGTCCAGGACAGATGCCCACCCGGGCGCAGGGTAAATTCTGGCATATAGCATTTTCTAAATGGCGCATGGTGCGTCCCGCGCACCCTCTTGTCGTTTTGTGAGTCTGATACCAGTGGGCTCGATGGATCTTTCCGGAATCTGGATTCGTGCTTGCCTGTGAATTGTAAACGAAGGTGACTAGACGTCTCTTTAATTCTACACAGATCCAAACACAGGCACACGAGCGAGCATGAAGTGTGTGGTCAAGATCTGAGCGTTCCGTAAGGTTGCAAATACTTCCTAAATCTTATGCCTAGAAAATCAGACAATTTCGTTTGACAGGTGGATTAGAAAGTACAAAGCAAATTGACGGTCAGAATTTCATTCCAGCCATTCATTTGTTTTGATATGCTTTGCTCCCCCCGAGCTGTGGTATAGAAGATCTACATTGTAGCCCACCTTTCACACGTGTAAAATCATGGCAAACCAACATGACATATTGAGGGTAGGGATGGCGATGATGAGATCTGTAAGTTTTTTTTGTTTTTTTTTATTTTTTTGATCAGTCGTGCAACCCACCCACCCAGTCATGCAACTCACCCGCTGGTGCTGATATTTCATTAGTCGAACTCGAGACTTTGAAACTCCGCAAAGTCTACCAATGAAACAAGGACCCGAAACCCATTATGTTAGAAAAAATGGATAGGTAGCTGGATCTGCCTCTTTTTTGGGTCCATATCCTAACCATGATGTTTGAAAATGGATAGACGTCGTGGATAAACATACACATGACGGTGGGCCACACAGATATGGTCGGACGCAATCCACTTCTGCAGCAGGGCTAGGTCCGGCCCAGTGGTTCGGGCATTGCCTCGTTGGTGGACCCTGCGGAGTTTCAACAAGGGGTCTCGATTTCAAAACCCATGGTGAAATATCCACATCATTGACAGCACCAGTGGGTGCGTTGCATGACTGACTGGGTGAGTGGGTTGCAAAACTGACCAGACAAAAAAAAATAAAAAAAATAAAAAAAAAAGTCCAAAAGGTCAAATCTCCATTTCCGGTCCGAATTTTCCAAATCCATCCGTTGATGAAGTGGAAAAGGATGGCCTGCATGCAAGAACCATGTGTTATATAACCGAAGGTGTATTTGCACGGTAGGGCACGTGTACATATGAGGTGAGTTCGAGGTGGGTTAAAAGAGGGACACGGATTGCCTGCAAAAGCCTTTCACAGGAATCTCCTCCTCTTCGAATCTAGGTGGGGCCCACTGTGATGTTTGTGAGAAATCTATGCCCTCCAACCATTTTGTGAGATCATTTTAGGCGTTGAGACAAAAAAAGAACGGGATCCAAGACTCAAGTGGGCCGAAAATGTGACAGTTGAACTTCCACAGTTGAAATATTCGTGGGGCCACTAAAGTTTTGAATCAGGATAAAATTTGTGTTTTCAATTCATCTTAGTAGGAATGACATTATGAACGGTATGGATGGCATATAAACATCACTATGGGCCCCATAGAGGTTTCAAGGGTAGGAATTTCCCTACCCACCTTTTGCTTTATTGCGGCCCACTTGAGTCTTGGATCCAATTCATTTTTTGTCTTAACGCCTAAAATGATCTCACAAAACCGTTGGATGACATAGATTTCTCACAAACATCACGGTGGGCCCCACCTAGATTTCAAGCGTAGGAGATGCCTACGAAAGGCTTTCCCAAGCAAAAGCAATCTGCATCCTTAAAAGAGCTTGGATTAGGTACTACCCATTCATGTGCATAGCTCAAGATAGGTTAGTATGTGTGCATAGCTCAAGATAGGTTAGTATGTGTCACACGCACATATTGGTGGAGGGCAGATGTGTGTCTATCACGTTTGCTCTCCACCAATACCTACGTGAAATGTACTAGCCTGTCCCAAGCTCTGCAGTGGTAGTTAGTACCTAAAGTTAGTGTTAAAATTACTGTATCCAACGCAACCCAGAAGGGACTGGTTGAGGTCCAGTAGAACACTTGTAGTAGACATCACCAAGTTCTATGGGCCCCAGCATGAGGTACGTGTCATATCCTTACCGTCCGTCCATTTGGTGAGATTGTTGTAAGGTTAAGCCAAAAAATAAGACAGATTCTAAGATCAAGTGGACCACATTGCAGAAAACAATAGGAGTTTTGAACGTCTATCATTGAAACTTTCTTGGGGTCATTGAAGTTTTGGATCAATACAATATTTGTTTTTTCTCTTCATCCAGGTTTGTGTGACCGGATAGAGAAAAAGAATTATGGTGGGTCCTTCGAATGATTTAATGGTGGGAATCATTGTCCCCACTACTATTTTTAATGTGGTCCTACTTGGGCATTGGATATGACTAATTTTTGGGCACATTCCCTAAAATGATCTTGTTAAATGGATGGATAAGGTAGATAGATATAATAAATATATCATGGACTTTGATCTTCTTTCCATCCGCTAGTTACAGAGCTTGAGGATTGTGAAGCTCTTCTGCACGTGTCACGTACATACACTAGCAAGGTCAATGGTATGCTTTGGATTAGCTGGTCTACTGCACACTAATGACCTCGCTTGTGTATGTACATGGCCTGTGTAGAAAAGTTCAATGGTCCTTGAGCCCTGTAACCATATAAACCAAAGAAAGAATATCAAAGTTTTATGAGCTCCACCAACATGTATTTATTAGATCTATACCTTCCATTCATTTGTTGAGATCATTTTAG
The DNA here is from genome assembly GCA_003013855.2 of Liriodendron chinense. Classification (NCBI taxonomy): domain Eukaryota; kingdom Viridiplantae; phylum Streptophyta; class Magnoliopsida; order Magnoliales; family Magnoliaceae; genus Liriodendron; species Liriodendron chinense. The sequence continues at coordinate 737,277 of ML058531.1, forward strand.
GGAATGTGCCTAAAAAGAGTTATATCCAACACTCAAGTGGACCACATCACAAATAGTAGTTAGGACAGTGATTCCCATTAGTTAAAATATTTGTAGGGCCCACTATAATGTTTTTTCTTCGTCCAATTTGTTCATAAGAAGGTCACACAAACATGGGTGAAAAGAAAAGAACAAATATCAGATTGATCCAAAACTCATGTGACCCCGAAGAAGGTTTCAATGGTAGACATTCAATCCTCACTGCTTTCTTCTGTCTGGTCCACTTAATCTTTGGATCTCTCTTATTTTTGGGCTCAACCCTTAAAATGATCTCACCTAATGGATGGACAGTTTGGATATAAAACATACATAATGGTGGGCCCTACAAAACTTAGTGACCTCACCACACACTAGGGAGGTCACTGGTGTGCATTACACTAGCCAATCCTCTTCCATTTAAAGGGCGTCCTCTTTCAAAGACCCAAACCCTATACAATGGACATTGATTGGGTGTTGCCCCTATCTGTACCAACAGTAGTGGTACAGACACTTGTACAACTTGGTGGTGGGATTTGGTTGGTTAGAAGGCCACTAGCAAATGTAAGGCCATAACAACATTGAGCTCTGTTAACAACATTGGCCCATCAAACAAGACAAAACACCTACTTGAAGAATGCGGATCTTTTGCTCTGTTTTAACAGGTAACCTTGTTTGGCGCCAACCTCATTGGTCCACGTGCTGATGTGCACCAATGAGGTCAGCCCCTAACAAGGTTTCCATGTTAAAATCGAGCAAAGAATTTGGTGGGCCCTTCTCTAATAAGCCATTGTAGGCTAATGAAATGACAACATGTTAAAGTTTCACGAAGCTCGGTGTTACCCTATCCTAACCCTAAGTTGATCGAATCAGCACACTACCTATTGATTAGTGACCTTGCCACTAATTACCAATGCCCACGGTGACCCGATGTGGCAGCATTTGATTAGACCATATGCCTATGTCAAGAAAGGGCTCACCTAAGACATGTTTGAAAGTTGTTAGGTTGATTATGTACTCAATTGAGCCCCATCTCTGACAGTGGCACATGGCCCAATCAAATCCTGCCCTGTCAGATGACCACATACATTGGTGGTGGTAAAGTAACCATACAATCCATATCTTTAAGCTTAGAATGATCTACTTCCATCCCTGATGTGGTGAGATTTGATTGGACATGCAAGCCGCTGTTAAAGATGGGGCCAGCGCAAGGCACATTTGAAAGTTGTTCGATGAAGTACACCAGGCCATTTTTTACGGAGGCCTGTTGTCCAATTAAATCTTACAACATCAGGGTGGAAGCAACTTAGTCCAGGTGTGCATGTGTCCACAACTTTGACTTAATAGCTAGATAGAAAAGTACAAAGCAAATTGGTGGCCAGAATTTCTTTCTAGCTATATCATTTGCTTTGAAACACTTCGCTCACCCAAATGTCAAATGGCTTGAATTGCAAGACAGAAGATCTTATACATTGTAGCTAACCTAATGGAAAGCTCATATTTCACACATAACATCCTAATACATTCTCACATGTGCTTGTGGGCTAGCAACCCGACGTGACAAATGGGAATTCGAATCATCTCCTTAGAAATAATAGGATTTTCCTGTTTCGCGTGACTTGGTTGGTCCAAGTAAGCACTGATCGCATTAAATGCGGTTAGTGCTGACATGGACCAATTAGGTCGACGCAAAATAGAAAATTCTTGTTATTGCCAAGCAGACGATCCAAATTCGACAAATGGATAGTAGGGTTGGTGATGGACTGAAATTCTTGTTATTGCCAAGCAGACGATTGAAATTCGACAAATGGATAATAGGGTTGGTGATGGACTTGGTTAGGGCCAAAATGAGAATTTAGAGGTTTGAAACCAATGGCGGCATGCAAGATGCATGTTGTATATAGATGATGTATTTGTAGAATAGGACATCTCTCTCTCTCTCTCTCTCTCTCTCTCTCTCTCTCTCTCTCTATATATATATATATATATATATATATATATATATATATATATATATATATATATATATATATATATATATCAAGTCCAACCGATTGGACCACAATTTGTAGTCCACCCAATGGATTGCTTCCGGTCTATTATGTGCTTGTTACATCCAATCTTCCTAAATAGTTGGCCCCACCATGAGGAACAACTCATGCAAAAAGAAGCTGCATCCACTGACCCAATGTACCACACTTATATTTTGCTATTAACCAATGACTATATGTTGTTTTCTATATTGTGGTTCACTTAATAATTGGACAAGGCTGATTTTTGCAATAGGTGATCCTCATGGTGGGGCCTACCTACTAGAAGGATGGGATGTCACAAGTGCTTACCAGGTTGGAAGAAATCCGCTAGGTGGACTGCAAACTGTGGTCCAACCGGTTGAGCTTGAGAGTAATAAATATATATATATATATATATATATATATATATATATATATGACTACATCCAACGTGGTCCAAACGGGGAATGATTGAGACTTCCTACAACACATCACTACTTTGTGCAGTGACATACATGCAGACTTTAGTCGTGGGTAGGGCGCCTTCTTTCAATGACCCAAACCATCCATTTGAGGCACCAGATTGGGTACTGCCTCCACCTGTACAGAAGGAGGTACAGACACTTGTACCACTCTATGGTGGGGTTTGGATGGACAAAAGGTCACTGATTCAGTTAAATTGGAATAACATTGACCGTTAGGCTGTGTCGTGGCACCATTTCATTGGCCCACCAAACACATTCCAACACGTACTTGACCCAACAACCTTTTGAAAATTGGTGGGTCCTTCTTTGACCAGTGTCTAGCGGGCCAATGAAATGATGCCACGTCAGAATCTAATGGAACTGGGTGTTACATTGCCCTGACTAAGGCTTAACTGAATCCACTCCCTTTCTTGACCTCCATTGGGTACTATCCCCACCTAGGATGCAGATTGTATGGTGACCCTATCACTACTGACCAAAATATCCATTGTGACCTGATATGGTGGGATTTGATTGAGCCACGTGCCTATGTCAATTGAGTATTTAGTTTATTAGGCCCCATCTCTCACGGTGGCACATATCCCAATCAAATCCCGTCTCATTGGATCACCACATACATTGGTGCTGGTAGCGTAACCATGCAATCTATATCCCTCCATCTGGATTGATGTGTCTATCCCTGATGTGGTGGGTTTTGATTGGACAGTAGGCTGTTGTCATATATAAGGCCCACACAAGGCCCATAAGAGGTAGGGCACATGCAAGGCATGTTTGAAAGTAGTTTGATACAGCAATGTCTGACATAGGCCTGTTATCCTATTAAATCGCACCACATCAACACCGAGGCAACTAGTCCAGGTGTGGATGTGTCTACAACTTTCACTTGACAGGGGACAGTAAAGTGCAAAGCAAATTGATTGTTAGAATTTTTTTTTTTTTTTTTTTTGAATCCGGATCCTCTGCTCAATCCAAATTTGCCACAAATAGGAAATTCCTGTTTGTTGCAAAGTGACTGGGCCACATCATCACAAACTGTATTTAATGCAGCAGTGTTGACAACCTCAGTGATAGCATGGACCAATCACGATGTAGGAAAACAGTAATTTCCTGTTTGTGGCAAGCAGAGGATCGGGACTCTTTTTTAGCCATTCATTTGCTTTGATACACCTTGCTTCCCTAAGTGTCAAATGGCCTGAGTTGTAGGACTGAAAATCTTATACATGGTAGCTGAACTGATGGAAAGCTCAAATTTCACGTGTAAGATCATTACACATTTTCAAGCATGTGGGGACTAGGCCCAGCCTAGCCCAAAAAGTCAAATCTCCATTTGCTGTTGAATTTTCCTCATCCATGCGTTGATGAAGTTGAAAAGAAATGGGAATTTAGAGGTTTGAATCCAATGGTCTACATGCAAGATAGATGCATGTGTTATATAACCCACGGTGTATTTGTGGGATAGGGCACAGTATACCTATGAGGTGGGGTTGGGGTGGGTTAAAATGACTTGATCCACTTATGTTCAAAGGGGGATTGGCTGAGTTTTCCTACAACACGACTGAGGTTTCCTACTACGCATCCCAACTTACTGTAGTAACATGCAGACTGCTCTTTCAATAATGCAAACCGTCCATGTGTGGTACCAGATTGGATATTGCACTTGTCTGTACCAACAGAGGTACAGACACTTGTACCACTCCATGATGGGATTTGGTTGGACAGAAGGCCACCGATTCGGTTAAGCTAAAATAACATCGATTGTTAGGCAATGTCGTGACACCATTTCATTGGCCCATCAAATAGTCCACACCTACTTGACCCAACAACCTTTCGAAAGTTGGCGTGCCCTTTTTGGACTAGTGTTGGCAGGCCAATAAAATGGTGCCATGTCAAAGTTTGACGGAACTCGGTGTTACATTGGCCTAGCCGTCGCTTAACCGAGTCCGCTCCCATGACGTCGGTTGGGTACTATCCCCCCCCCGGGTTGTGGATTGTGTGGTGATCCTGCCACTATCTGCCAATGTCCATGGTGACCCGACATGGTGAGATTTGATTGGGCCATGTGCCTATGTCAAGGAGGGGCCCACTAAGGCATGTTTGAAAGGAGTTTGGATCGTCTGCTCGGCTTCAATAGGGTTTTCCTATTTGCTGACCACCTGAATGGTCTAGCTCAGCACTGATGTTGTTAGCCTCCTGCATTTAATACAATTAGTACTGACGTGTCCTGAGTTGGACCAATCAGGCATCGGCAAATAGAAAAATCCTGTTTAAGCCAAGTAGAGGATCTAGATTCGTTTGAAAGATGTTAGGTTAAGTAATAAGTACTCAAACGGGCCCTGTCTCTAATAGTGGCACATGGCTCAATCAAATCCTGCCATGTCCGATCATGAGTTACATTGGTGCTGGTAGTGTATCCACGTCCGCATCCCTCTGCCTAGACTGATCTTCCTCTATCCCTGATTTGGTGGGATTTGATTAGACAGTAAGTCACTGTCAGAGATGGAGCCCACGTAAAGTATGTTTGAAAATTGTCTTTGACAGAGGCCTGCTGTCCAATTAAATCTTACAACATCAAGGGCAGAGGCAACTGGACTAGTTGGAGATGTGTCCACAACTTTTACTTATCAAGTGGACAGAAAAGTATAAAAGCAAATATGAGGGTCATAATTTTTTTTTTTTAGCCATTCACTTGCTTTGCTATGCTTTTCTTCCCCAGGTGTAAAATGGCCTCAGTTGTAGGACAGAAGATCTTATACATTTTAGCTCACCTGATGGAAAGCTCAAATTTCATACGTGTAAGATCATGACACATTTTCATGCATGCGTGTGGATTTGCAAACCAACCTCACAAATGGAGGGTAGGGTTGGCTGTGGATAGGGTTGGTGCTAGGCCGAGCCTCGTCCAAAACGTTAAATCTCCATTTCCCAGCTGAACTTTCCTCATCCATGCAGTAATGAAGTGGAAAAGAAATGAGAATTTAGAGGTTTGCATCCAATGGCCTACTGCATGTGTTATATAATGGACTTTGTGTTTGGAGGTTAGGACATGTATACGTATGAAGTGGGTTGGGGGTGGGTTAAAATGACTTGAACCAACCGGTCCAAAGAGGGACTGACTGAAGTTTCCTAAAACATATACCAACTTAGTGCAGTGTTGTACAGGCAGACTTTAGCCATTGGAAGGGCACGCTTTTTCCGTCCAAAGAGGGACTGACTGAAGTTTCCTAAAACCTATGCCAACTTAGTGCAGTGATGTACAGGCAGATTTTAGCCATTGGAAGGGCACGCTTTTTCAATGACCAAAACCTTCTATATGGTAGACAGGGATTGGGTGCTGCCCCTACCAACTTGTACCACTCTATGGTTGATTTAGTTGGACAAAAGGTCACCATCAGAGATGGCCTGTGAAGTATTTACTAGAGAATTCAGATCCTCTGCTCGGTATTAACGGTGAATCTCTGTTTGTGGCCAACCTCATTGGTCCACATCCGCACTGACATTGACAGCACCAGTGCATTAAATGCAGCAGGTGCTGATGTAGACCAATGAGGTCGGCCCAAATAGGCTTTCCTGTTAAAACCGAAAAGAGGATCCAGATTCTTTACTTAATAGTAGCTTGATTTGGTGAGGTTAAAATAACCTTGAGTTTTGTCAGCCAGTGATGTAGGGCCATTTCATTGGCTCACCAGCAAGGTCCGGCACCTACTTGATCCAACCATCTTTTAAAATTTGGTAGGCCCTTGTCTAACAAGCATATGGTGAGCCAGTGAAATGACGCCACGTCATAGATTGACGGAACTCAGTGTTAACCTAGTCTAACCCTAGCTTGATCGAATCCATTCCCTTACTTGGCATTGATTGGGTACCATCCCCACTTGAGACGCAGATTGTGTGCCGGCCAATGTCCACAATGACTCAATGTGGCAGGATTTGATTGAGCTATGTGATGTTGTCTAGGAGGGGCCGTATCAGACTGTGGCACATGGCCCAACCAAATCCCGCCATGTTGGATCACCACATATGTCCGTGGTTGCAGTGTAACCATGCAATTTATGTCCCTTTGATTGGGACAAGCTCCCTCTGTTCTTGATGTCGTGGAATTTGATTGGACGGGAGGCCACTACCAAAGATGCGTTGCATGCAAGGCATGTTTAAAAGTTGTTCGGTCGCGTAGACTGAGCCATCTTTGACAGTGGCCTGCTGTCCAATTAAGTCCCACCACATTAGTGCCGAGACCGCTTGGTCTCGATGTGGAAGTTTCCAACTTTCACTTGATAGGTGGATGGAGAAGTACAAAGAAAATTGATGCTAGAATGTCTTTCTAGCCATTCATTTTTTTGTTATACTTTTCACCCAAGGTGTCAAATGTCCTATGTTGTAGGACTAGATCTTATACATTGTAGCTCACCTGATGGAAAGTTCAGATTTCACACATGTAACATCGTCGCACGTGTAACAAACCAACATGAAAAATGGAGGGTAGGGTTGTCAATGGACTGGGTTTGGGATAGGCCCATCCCGGTCCAAAAGTCAAATTTCCATTGACCATCTGAATTATCCTAAACCATTAGGTGATGAAGTGGAAAAGAAATGAGAATTTAGAGGTTTGAAACCAATTGACACCATGCAAGGGTAGGACACATGTACATATGAAGTCGGGGTGGGGTTAAAATGACTTGATCCAATTGCAGTCCAAGGGGAGGACAGCCTGATTTGCTCAAGAAGAAATAACATAGAGTTCTGTTAGACTGTGATGTGGCACCATTTCATTGGCCCACCAGACATGGTCTAGCACCTGCTTGATCCAACCACCTTTTGAAAGTTGGTGGACCCTTTTCTGACAAGTGTCTTGTGAGCCAATGAAATGTCATCACGTCATAGCCTGATGGAACTTGGTGTTATCTTGACGCCACCTTGGCCTGACCAAATTTTCTCCCTTACATGACATTAATTGGGTACCATCCCCACCTGGGATGCGGTTTGTGTGACCTTGCTACCATTGACCAATGTCCATGGTGAATTGACTTGGCATGATTTGATTGGTTTATGTATTGATGTCCCGAAGGGGCGCCCACAAGATGTTTGAAAGTTGTTAGGTCAAGTATGCACTCAATTGGGCCCAATCTTTGACAAAGGCACATGACCCAATCAAATCTTGTCACTTCGGATCACCACATATGTTGGTGATGGTAGCATAACCATGTAATTTGTAACTCTCTGCCTGGAGTGAGCTCCCTTGATTCGTCCCTGATGTGGTGAGATTTGATTGGATGACAGGCCGCAACCAGAGATGGGACCAACGTGAGGTACGCATGAAAGTTGTTTGATTAAGTGTACTGGGTCATCTTTGACAGTGGTCTATTGTCCAATTAAACCCTACAACATTAGGGAGGAGGGGTTGCATCCACAACTTAGGGAGGAGGGGTGTGGATGAGAATTGCATGCATGGTGACTCAACACCATGTAACATAGTGGTGTTGAGAAGTGGCACAATTTGATTAGTCCAAGTGCAATTTTGTGGGGTGGAAGTAGATTGGGTACTATCCTACCTGTGCAGACATTGACATTGGTACTGGCATGACATGGTAGGATTTGATTGAATGGGGAGCTTTTGTTAAAGATGCGGCCCATGCAAAGCATGTTTGAAAGTTGTTTGATTGAAATAGGCACTCGACCTTGCTATTTGATCAAATCATGTCGTGCTAGGGGCGGATGAAGCTCAGGGCATCCACAACTTTCAAACATGCTTTACTTTGCGTGGGGCTCGGATTGCATGGTGAACTTAACAGTACCACATAGCTTGATGATGTTGGGACGTGGTGGGATTTGATTTGGCCTAGTGCTAGAAACAAACTGGTTACTGCCTTTGCTTGTAGTGACATCGGTACAAGCATAATGTAGGGGGATTTGATAGGATGACAAACCATTGTTAGAGATGGGGCTCATGTAAAGCACGTTAGAAAGTTGGTTAGGTAGGTACTCATCAAGCCCACCTTTGACATTTGTCATCCAATAAATTCCTACCACATCAGGAGCCAAGTAGGGACACGGCTACAACTTTCAAACATGCTTGCTTGAAAGTTGGTCAAGTATCTACTTGATTGGCTTGTTTCTAATGCGCGGCTTGCCATTCAATGAAACCCTTTCATGTTGTGTTTGTATTGACGCTAGTACAACTAGGGATAGTATACCAATTTGCATCCTTTCGTGGTTGAGCACATACTCGATGTGACAACTTTCAAACATGCTTCACATGGGCCCCATAGTCAACTGGCATGTGCCCCAAGCCCAAACCCAACAACACCAAGCAACATGGTGTTGGGGTCGGAAGCAAAAATTAGGGTCGGAAGAGGAATACCCTTGATATGGTGCCTTATCATTGGCGTGCAGAAGCTGTCAGAGTAGGGCCAATAACTTTCACGTTACTCAATCCTTTTCTGACAGTTATTTTGCATGCTAATAATAAGGTGCCAGGTCAGGGTAACACTTAATCTGTTCCTATGCCAACCTTCGGTGGCAGGGCACAATCAGTAATGATGTGTACCAATCAACTCAATCGATATTTTCATTTTTCCGAGCAGAGGATCCTCATGAAGGTGGGAGGATTCCCTGCAGCCGCAGTGATGTATTCTATCAAACCTTTTACCCATGGGAGGGTTTGCTGAAAGCAAACTCGGACAAGAACACTTTTCCTAATATTGGCTTCTCATATGGGGTGTGTAAAATCCAACTGTTCATCACGTGTGGTCCCATTGTATGGGATCTTCATTTGTAGACCTTCTGTTAATTTCTTTGCCTGTCATTATTTGTAAGCGTATGTAACACCTGATTACAATACTAGTCTACTTATGAGGGTAATATTTGAGCATATCTGATTAGCATTACGCAGATGATGAGCATATTAACCGTTGATCTGATTGGGCCCATAGCAGATAGAAGATGAATAAAAATCTTCCCAGTTTGGAATGATCTAAAACACGGATCAGTAGGCAACAAATAAAAGGTTGAGTTGAAGTATAGAAAAAGGCCCAATCCTGGAGAATTTCAGGCCGTCCCCCATCAACTGTGGGAGCCATCAAAGATCTAAGAAACCTGGTGGTCTGCAGGTCAGACGCTTGAGGATATCAGTCGATTGGGTGCAATTTCAGATCCAACACATTTATTATTGGGTTGGATCTGGTCTATTTGCACCCTTTCTGGATTGATGGGTAAATGATCCAAACCATTCATGTGGTGGGCCCCATTGGAGGATATACAAAATATTTTCACATTTGGATATTTTAAAGGGATTTGTCAATTAACCACCTACTTTTTGGTTTATCGACAAAAAAACAGCCTACTGTAAAATATTTTCAAAAAATTGTTTAACTTTTACACTGTTAATCAAATAACCACTCACCGTTTGCAATCTGTATGTATTTCGTATGGTATTTTTGAAATGACTAACATGACCAAGGTGAATGCTGTACACCTACCACCTTTCCGAGGTGAAACTACCGTGCATTTTACCATGGTTAAATGACATTTAGCCCATGGTAAATGGGTTACACTCTCTCTACTTCTCTCCCTACTCTCCTCTCTCATTTTCTCCTTCTCTCCTATGCTACCGCTGAGGCTATTGGAGCAGTGTGTGTCGTTGGTGCGGCTGTCTCTACCCTCTCTCTTTCTCTCATTCTCCCCAACGAGCTGTTGATGTGGTTGTTGAAGTGGTGTGGGTTGTCGGATTGCCGACACATCCTTGATGCTTTTGATCTGCTTCGTCTCCTTCCTCTTTAAGTTTTCAACGAAAAATGGATGGTAGATTTGGTTGGTGGCCTACTCTTTTAGAGTTGAGGCATAGGAAGCGGTGAACCACCTATCCTTCCTCATTTGTGATCCAGATTAATGATGGATGACCTGAAATCGATATGTGGCCCATCTCTCCATCCTCATTTGTGATCCACATTATTCATCAGATTGACGCTACTGTAGATGTTGGATGGCCTACAAAATTCAGTGGTGGCCCACCTCTCCTTCATCATTTATGATCTAGATGATTGATCCGATCAACCCTAAAGTGGATGGCGGATGCCCTAAAAATTCAGTGGTCTCACCTCTCCTTCCTCATTTGTGATCGAGATGAGCGGATCAGCCCTACAGTCGGTGGCAGATGCCTTAAAAATCTAAAAGATCCACAAATGGCCCGATGGGCCGTAAAGCGGCTAAAATCACTCAAATGCGAATATGATGGCCATCTTATTTTTTACCATTTTTATGTTGAATATAATCTATTGATGATTTTTTCTCTCTAAATTTTAGGACCTTAAGTAAAGGGTTAAGATTATTTACTTCTTAGTAAGAACCTATTAATATGGGGCCTAAAGTGAGAAATGGTTTAGATCATAGCACATTGGCTTCAGTTGTGCAAACTTAATTCTATAGGATACCCACACCCAAACTCATTTTGCTTTGGCCAAGGGTAAAGACACATGGGGTAGACTGCATGGAATGCCCAACATAAACATCCCAACCAACATGATTTGACCACTATTGGGCTAAGCATGGTATAAATATAAATCCAGCCCAACCCATCGTTGCCCATTTACACCCCTACTGGAATTGGGCAATTAATAATATTGACGGCGGCCATTATACTCCTTACATCTGATGCACAGTATTAATTCTCTGATCATCATTCCAACTTCATATATTCTTATTTTTGAATTTTGTAACTGAGTTCATATTTCAATTAGTTATGATAGATAGTTGGGTAGAATGTTTTAATTAGGTCAATTAGCGGTGCAGATGTCTCTTTAATTAACTATCTACACATTTAAAATTCATGTAAAACAATATATACTTTTCAATTTCTATAATAATCTTGTGTGACTCAAGTAAATACTTGTAATAAAAACATTTTGTTATAGTTATTGGATTAAAAATTCTTGTTCTTTATAGATTGTTAACATATCATGTACATAGGATGTTCTCCATTGTAATTTAATATGTAGTTTGAGTTTTGAAGCACAACCTTTTACTCATGTGCCTTTACCCTTAGCCCAAAGTAGATTGGGTACATGAGTCTAGGTATCCTCTGGCCTTGAGCTTGAATATCTAGAGCCCATGTGTTGTGATTCAAATCATTTCTCACTGGGTTCCCATATTGGTAAGTTCTTCTCTAAGATGTTTACGATCATAACTCTTTCCTAGGCGTTGAAATTAATCAACGAGCCATATTTAACATAACTATAGTGAAAGATTACACTAGTGTAGGGTCCATCCACCATTTGTGGATCTTTGAGATTTTCAAGGCATCTTCCATCCACTATAAGGCTGATTTATTCGAGTAATGATCAAAATCACAAATAAGAAATTAGAGGTGGCCACTGCTTATTTATCACCTTCCTAAACCTCATTGCTTCAATGTTAAATGGGTGGCCCACCAACTAGATCAAGCATCCATATCTACAGGAAATTAAAGAGCAAGGAAATGAAGAAAATGGGCACAAGAGATGTACGGACAATCACACTGACGATCCACATCACTCCAATGGCAGCACAGACAGCATATCGGAGAGAACGAGAGAAGGATAAAGGGAAGAGATAGCTACACCGTTGACCCACACCACTCAAACAGCTGCACCGAGAAAAGGTTGGAGTGAATGAGAAGAGGGGAAAGGAGAGATTCCAATATCAACACAAATATCGCATTCTCAAAAATCCATTGCAAAATTATTTATGTACCTGTACATAATTCTCCAGCTAAGGGTCTAGATTGAAGTTGCCGTGCCTCCTCTATTGCACATGTGGCATACATTATTGCAATCAAAACCCATTTTGATGGAAATAATTAACCTGCAAATCATAGTGATTGGATGATCATGGCCATCTATCTGGTTTGGCTTTCAGAATTTTGATGGATCATTGATTTGGTTTTGGTCGTCCATTTGATGGTTACTAAATGAATAGTTAGGACTACTCATCCATTTGATGGCCTCTAATTGAATATTTTGGATTACTCATATCAGCAAAGTTCTTGTGCTATGCTCTATTGAAGAGGTACGCTACAATTTGGATTGAACTGAGCCATGGATTGGCAGGATTTTTGGGCCCTTCGCCAAACATGGGAGGTTGTGGATGATGGTCGGATTGGATGTCATGACCATATCATGGTGGGGCCCACACAACTCAATTAGGACACAGCTGTGGTGAAAATGATTGCACTCAATCAGTTTTTAAACGCACACATGGGATCCTATCCTCCTCACTTTCACGGGGAGTTTAAACACCTCCCAGAAGTTTGATGGGGCTCCGATGGTTGGTTTGAACCATCACAGTTTTTAACCATGTGAATGGGTTTTGTTGTTGATGATGGCTTAGGACAAAGATCTCGGACCTGACAATCCTCCAAAGCAGTGTGCAATATTCGATGATAACCCTAATCACGACAGCGTCTGCACCATCTATGAGCAGGACCGCTTCATGCCCATTGCGAATGTGATACGCATCATGCGCGAGGTCCTCCCAACACATGCCAAGGAAACAGTCCAAGAGTGTCTCTAAGTACATCAGCTTCATCACCAGCGAGGCCAACGAGTGGTGCCAGCAGCGAAAGACGATCACTATGTTGAAAAAAGGTTGTTTTTTGAAACATTTTTAAAAGAAAAAAGCGTTGGGTTTTTTGTCCCATATCGGATGGGAGAAAGGATTTTTTCCTCTTTATAAGTAGGGTGTTGTGCACTTTACTTATTTATGGTGGAAGAGAGGGAGAATGGTGGCTTGCGTGTTCCAATGCTTTGCACTGGAACACCGCGCACGCGTACGCGCACGGGCACGGCCTCGGGCTCGGGCTAGGTGCGAGGGTGTGGGCACGTGAGGCAGTGTGGCTGTAGAGGCGCTAGTGGTGCACTTGGCACTTCGCACGTGCACATCGTGAGTGAGACTGCCAGTCACCCTTACCTATATAAACCGGACAGGTCTGGTTCATTCCAATAGAACAACAGCAATCACAACCTCGAATACTGAACCAGAACCCATTTTAGTCTCTTAGCCTCTCGGTTTGGTTGAAATAAACCAAGCCACTTAGACCAGTGTAGTGGTCTGCTGCTGCCAGAAGAAGACTGACATTCTTTTCTCTCTTTCTTTTCCTTCATCTGCCAGAGTGTGTTACTGAGTTCCATAGTGGTTCCTTCGTTTTGCTGAACGCAGAACCACATAAGGCTCGTCGTATCCTGGAAGTAATCTGCCTGCAACCTATCAGCAAACTCAAAATAATTTGAGTAGGGGCGAATTACGCTTTAAGTACAGAGTGTTTTTCACGTGCTTCAACCTGTCCTTATTTTTCGGTTTTTCCAATTAATTTATTTTCTAAGATCAGAAATTTCTTAACAATCTTAAAGCGTAATTTTTCTAATATGGAAACCAAATGGTATCATCAATCAAACTGACGAACCGGGATCTGATTCGTCTGGACCGGTTCGATGGAACCAATTTCACCAGATGGCAGGAGAAGATAAAGTTCCTGCTTACGGCGTTGAAGATATTCTATATCTTAGACCCGAACTTGAAGCTGCTTCCTCCAGCTACTAATACAGACACGACTGAGCAGATCAACGCACGCATCAAGAGAGAAGAAGATAATCTGCTGTGTCGAGGACACATTCTGAACACGTTATCTGATCGCCTGTATGATCAATACACCAGAACTGAATCTACCAAAGAAATTTGGACCACTCTCGAGTTCAAATTCAAGACCGAAGAAGAAGGTACGAAAAAATATCTAATAGCTAGCTATTTCGACTACACCATGCATGGTAGATAACAAATCGAAGAACTATAGCTAATTGTTGGCAAAATTAGTGTCCTAAAAATTGATATCCCTGAAGCTTTCCAAGTCGGGGCTATTATTGCAAAATTGCCCCCGAGTTGGACAGAATACAGGAAGAAACTGCTATATAAAACCGAGGATTATTCACTGGAACAAATCCAGAAACATATCCGAATAGATGAAGAATTCCGAAACCGTGAAAAGAAAAATGGAAATGGGAATTCCTCATCCAAGGTGCAAGCAGTAGAAAGTATCCAAAACAAGAATCCCGAGAAGAACGGTTCTCTGAAACCCAATAAAGGGAAATTCAAGAAATTACAGAAGAAGAACGGAAAGTTCAAAGACCCTTACCATGTCTGTGGGAAAACTGGGCATTACACTCAAGTATGCCGTCTTCGAAAATCGAAGAATGAGGCAAGTGCAGTTGAAAAAGACATAGTTGCCATGATCACTGAGGTAAACATGATCCAAGGTAAAGTACCCGGTTGGTGGTATGATACAGCTGCCACAGCCCATATAAGCTATGACAGATCAGCCTTTAAAACTTATGAGGACGTGACCGATGGTCAAGAGATCCAAATGGGTAATGAAGTCAGATCGAAGGTCGTAGGTAAAGGAACCGTGGAACTAGTCTTTACCTCTGGAAAGAAAGTGATCCTAACTAATGTACTGTATGTCCCTGACACGAGACGAAACTTAGTTTCTGGGGATCTTCTTAGAAAACCTAGAATACTGGTAGTATTTGAGTTAGGAAAACTGATTCTATCGAAGAACGAGAATTTCGTTGGTAAGGGATATGCTTGTAATGGGATGATAAAGTTTTCCTTGAATGAAAGTAACTCTTATACGTATATGATTGAATCTGTAGCATTGTGGCATGGTAGATTAGCACACATTGGTTATAGTATCTTAAAATTCATGTCTAAGAATGACTTAATCTCATACACAGATAGTCAAAATGACAAATGTGAAGTGTGCATAAGGTCCAAATTTATAAAGAAACCTTTTCCTAGTGTTGAGAGATCATCTCAAATATTGGACCTAATACACACTGATATCTGTAAGTTAAATGGCATTCTTACACGTGGAGGAAGAAGATACTTTATAACCTTCATCGATGATTGCTCCAGATATGTATATGTATATCTTCTAAAGAACAAAGATGAAGCACTCAGCATGTTCAAGATATATAAAGCAGAAGTGGAAAATCAACTAAACAAGAAAATAAAAGTTCTTCGTAGCGATAGAGGAGGAGAGTATTTTTCAAATGAATTCTCTAACTTCTGTGAAGAACATGGCATAATACACCAATGCACTGCGCCGTACACATAGCAACAAAATGGTATAGCTGAACGGAAAAATAGAACTGTAGTAGAAATGGTCAACTCAATACTAATACAAGCAAATTTGCCACTAGGACTTTGGAGAGAAGCACTTCTCGCAGCGTGCCATATCCTAAATAGGGTTCCTTCTAAGAAGTTTAACACTTCACCATATGAGGTATGGAAAGGTAGAAAACTTAATCTAGAATATCTTAAAGTGTAGGGGTGCCTCGCATATTGTAGAATGCCTGATCCTAAAAGAACTAAATTAGGATCCAGAGCTATTAAGTGCGCCTTTGTAGGGTATGCACAAAATAACAAAGCATATAAACTCCTAGACTTAGAATCTAATACCATCATAGAGTCTAAAGACTTTGAATTCTTTGAAAACTCACTATCCTTAGAGTCAAAGGATAATGAAATCCAAACTCCAACAGAGAAACCTACGGTAGAAGCTCAATATGAAGTTGAAGATCCAATAGCACCACGTAGGGGTCAAAGGGTAAGAGTAGAAAAGAGTCTTGATCTTGAAAAGATAGACTCTCAAAGTATCTATTTTCATCTCGTAGAAGGAGATAGAGAGAATATCATTAGAAAGATACCTATAGTATGACTATAGAAGATGATCCAACAACCTATAGAGAAGCTGTAACTTCTAGAGATTCAGCTTTTTGGAAAGAAGCTATCAATGATGAGATGGACTCGATTATGTCAAACCAAACCTGGGAACTGGTGGATCTACCTCCAGCTTCTAAACCCATAGGGTGTAAGTGGGTATTTAGAAAGAAATATCACACTGATGAAACTATTCAAACCTTTAAAGCTAAACTAGTAGCTAAAGGATTTAGACAAAAAGAAGGAATAGATTATTTTGACACATACTCACCTGTGGCAAGAATAACATCTATTAGAATTATGTTTGCTTTAGCATCCATACATCAGCTGTATGTACATCAGATGGATGTAAAGACTGCTTTCCTGAATGAAGACCTCGACGAGGAGGTATACATGGAACAACCTGAAGGGTTCGTTCTGCCAGGAAATGAGAAGAAAGTATGTAAATTAATTAAATCATTCTATGGACTAAAACAAGCACCTAAACAGTGGCATGAGAAGTTTGATTCTAAAATACTTTCTCATGGTTTCATGCATAATGTAGCAGACAAATGCATGTATTCCAAAACAACTAGTAACTATATAATTGTTATTTGTTTATACGTTGATGACCTGTTAATAATAAGTAACAAGATGGAAGATGTAACTGAAATAAAGAAATTTCTATCTTCCGTATTTAAAATGAAAGATCTTGGACAAGTTACCATTTTAGGTATTAAAGTAAAAACTCATAGTGGGGGTTATGCGCTATGCCAATCTCATTATATTAAGAAAATAATAAACAAGTTTAAACACCTGAATATTAAAGAAACGAAAACCCCATTCGATCTAAGTATCAAGTTAAATGAAAATACTAGAAGAACAGTTGCACAATTAGAGTATGCGAGTGTTATAGGAAGTCTAATGTATGCAATGCAATGCACTAGACCAGACATCGCATATGCTATGAGTAAACTAAGTAGGTTTACTAGTAATCCCAGTGTAGAACACTGGAAGGCAATAGGAAGAGTACTTGGTTATTTAAAAGCAACCAAAGACTTAGGATTATTTTACTCAGAATTTCCAGCTGTACTGGAAGGATATACCGATGCAAGTTGGATATCGAGTGCAGGTGACAACAAATTCACTACTGGATGGGTTTTTACCTTAGGAGATGCAGCTGTATCTTGGGGATCCAAGAAACAAACCTGCATAACTCACTCAACAATGGAGTCTGAGTTCATAGCCCTTGCTGCAACAGGTAAAGAGGCTGAGTGGCTTAGGGATCTTTTTTAAAAATTTCATTCTATGCGAAGCCGATACCGGCTGTTTCGCTACATTGCGATAGCGAAATCACATTAGCTAGAGCCTACAGCGGCACGTATAATGAGAAATCCAGACATATAAGTCTGAGACATGACTATATAAGACAACTGATTCAAGATGGAATCATTGCAATATCTTATGTAAAGTCAAGTAATAACTTAGCTGATCATTTTACTAAACCTCTAACGAGAGAGGAAGTAAGGACAACATCCAGAGGGATGGGGTTGAAACTCTTTTCAAAAGATTTCACCGGTGATGGAAACCCAACCTAAAATTAGAAAATCTCTATATAAGGGTTCAATGGGTAAAAACAAGTCACTAATACGTGAAAAGTTTCAGCACTAAATTATATATATACCTCATCCAGGATTATAGTGCTGGCCGTTACAGACAGAGGGTTGAGTCTTAGAAACTCTTAATGCAGTCCAGTCTTAAGGACAAGTGTCTAAAAGTAACGAAGACACTAGAAGGACTTCACCTATATGAACGTAGAGGTGGTGCCGCCTCTCATGAGAATGAGAGTTTTCTCGCGATCGTTCATGAAACAGGATAAGCACAAGACCATTAAATGTGCTGAGCAAGAATTGTGGGAACTCAAATAACACTTAGAAAGTATGTGTGTGGTATTTTCGGTCCTGTTATCTAAAAATAACTGGTTCAAAGCTTCGGCTACCAGTAATTTCGATGGGTCTTTGAAATACTTACACTAAGGAAGGATTCAAATCGAAAGATATCTTTCTTTATGCATATAATCTTTTATACTCTAGTAGACATCCATTTTCTGTTTTAAAATTATTTAAAAAAACAAGT
This sequence comes from Liriodendron chinense, assembly GCA_003013855.2. Lineage (NCBI taxonomy): Eukaryota > Viridiplantae > Streptophyta > Magnoliopsida > Magnoliales > Magnoliaceae > Liriodendron > Liriodendron chinense. The sequence goes on from ML058531.1 coordinate 755,644, forward strand.
GGGGGATTGTTGAAAAAAGGTTATTTTTTGAAAACATTTTTAAAAGAAAAAAGCGTTTGGTTTTTTGTCCCATATCGGATGGGAGAAAGGATTTTTTCCTCTTTATAAGTAGGGTGTTGTGCACCTTACTTATTTATGGTGGAAGAGAGGGAGAATGGTGGCTTGCGTGTTCCAGTGTGAAGCATTGGAACACCACGCATGCGCACGCTCACGGGCACGGGCTCGATCTCGGTCTCGGTCTCGGGCTAGGGCACGGGCTCGGGCTAAGTGCGAGGGCGTGGGCACGTGAGGCAGTGTGGCTGTAGAGGCGCTAGTGGCGCACTTGGCACTTCGCACGTGCGCATCGTGTCGCAGATGGGTCGCGACCTTGCTGACAGGAGCGAGACTGGTGCGACAGAGGCTAGGTGATAGGTCAGGTGGCTAGGGTTCGGAACAGAGGAGGTGCTGTGGGTGGGAGGTCTGACAGAGAGACCTCTCTGCTTTTTATAAAGAGCTGCAGGGCTAATTAGAGGGACCTGTGTAACTGCTCATGCAGTAACGGTCCATACCATGCAGTAACAGCTGTATGTGGCTAGCCCAACAGTCGGAAACGGCTAGCCATTGAGTCTAAACAGTCAGCATGCAGGTGCATAACTCCCAAATGCACAACAGTCAGAAACTGCCATAAACGGCTAGTTTCTCACAACAGCCAGAAAATGGCTAGTGCCATTATGGCTCTGGACCAAAACTGTCAGCCACCCTTGCCTATATAAACCGGACAGGTCTGGTTCATTCCAACAAAACAACAGCAATCACAACCTCGAATACTGAACCAGCACCCATTTTAGTCTCTTAGCCTCTCGGTTTGGTTGAAATAAACCAAGCCACTTAGACCAGTGTAGTGGTCTGCTGCTGCCAGAAGAAGACTGACATTCTTTTCTCTCTTTCTTTTCCTTCATCTACCAGAGTGTGTTACTGAGTTTCATAGTGGTTCCTTTGTTTCTGCTGAATGCAGAACCACATAAGGTTCGTCGTATCCTGGAAGCAATCTGCCTGCAACCTATCAGCAGACTCAAAATAATTTGAGTAGGGGCGAATTACGCTTTAAGGACAGCGTGTTTTTCACATGCTTCAGCCTGTCCTTATTTCTCAGTTTTTCCAATTAATTTATTTTCTAAGATCAGAAATTTCTTAACACACTGCAGAGGACGTGCACATATCTTCACCGGTACCGTGAGATAGAGGGTGACCACCATGGCTCAATAAGGGGTGATCTACTGCTGCCCCGGCCCGCCATGTATGGGCCGGCATTTCACATGTGGCATCGTCAGGGGCTGTTTGGAATGGGAATGGGTGGTTATTTCAGGGATGGAACAAGTGCAAACTCCTCACAAGCAGCAATGGCTGGGTATGGTCCATATGCTGCTTGCAAGTGATACAAGTGATAGAGTAGAAGCTATAGTATGTATATATTATGATCCAAGCCACTCTTCTGGTAGGTTCCACCATGTAGAGATGCCATGGCTAGAAATCCTGTAGGTTCGCTCCGGATAATCATCAAAATTGGCAGCCCAAATGGTTAGTTTTAAAAAGCGTTTCTGAGCCGTTTCGTTTTTTCTCATGTGATGGATGGCTCCCATCTTGCACACCACATTAGCACACTCAATGGCTGTCGTTGCTCGTGTAGTAGAGTAACAGCAGATGGGGTTCGGGAATGGTGTCGGGACTGCGAGAATGGCAAATCTGAGAGAGCTAGGGCAACAGTGCTGCGACATGATTTGGCGATGGTGTCACAACGTGACACTTTTTGCCACTATGATAACTAGAGAAGATTAGGAGAATTCTCCTTAGTCTTTGTTATATATTGCTTTAACTCAAATATGATTTTAAAATGAATACAAAGTTTATATAAGAAAGGAAATGATATGCATTGAAGATAATAAAACTAGAATTCATGGATGGTAATATTAGGCCTATTCAAGAATTTATCTATTGTTATCAATCAACCTTACATCTCATAATGAATTTGGTTTTAATGCTGAACGAATCACATCAAAATTGAATATCACTTTTCTTGATCTATCTGAGTACAAGAGAAGGTGGCATTAGGTTCCTTATTACTAAGGTTCTCCCGCAATCAAGTGGCATATATATTCACTAAGGTTCTCCTACAATAGTAGTTCATGATCAGGAGCATAAATGATTATTCTCCTTGCCATGTCTCTCTCACATGAAGGTAAGGATAGTCAATAAATAGTCAAAAGATAACTTTAATCTCCAATTTTTATATATGTGTGTGTGTTTTGTGGGGAATAGGGATGACGGCAGTGGAAGTGAAAGCCAAACAGAACCACAACAGAATATAAGATCAAACGAGAAACACGATAAATCACACCACACAAGCATTCAACCACAAGACACAATCCGATTTTACGTGGAAAAACCCCTCAATGGGTAAAAAAACCAAGGCACAAAGCGATCCACTATGATTCTAGAAGATTACAGAGATTGACAGCCCACAGCAAGGAAAAACAGAGAAAACTCAAGCTCTCTCTCTCTCTCTCTCTCTCTCTCTCTCTCTCTCTCTCTCTCTCTCTCAAAACACTTTCCCCTCTTCCTAACCCACTTATGAAACCTTGGACATCTTAAGATTACTCCTAATCCCGGATTCAAGCTATATATATAGCTGTTGGGGTCCCAAAAGTCAGGATCTTCAAAACAAGGGCTGCAAGTGCACAATTTGCCCCATCACTGGATTTAAAGCCAGTGCATCAGAAATCTCAGCAAAAATCACAACACACATCAGACTTAACCAAAAATGGAAAGCTGACCTGTGGTGGGCCCCACCATTCATCATGATCAAAACCCTCCAAATTTGGGAGGGTAACTTCAACAATGAAGAAATAGAGCCAGTGCATCGACATCCATCGCAAAGCGAGCCCCGCAAACCATCATTTTTGCAAGACAATCACAAAAAATTACGTCGACGCATCAGAAAATTCATTGCCAGCGCATCATGAAATTCAGTAATTTTAGAAGTGAATTTCATGACGCACTGACCCTCAGCGCATCAAGAAATTCACCCAGCGTATCCAGAAATTCAGAGAGTTTTACGAAGTGAATTTCACGACGCACTGACCCTCAGCGCATCGAGAAATTCTTCCAGCGCATCCAAAAAATCAGGAATTTCAGGACGCATTGACCCTCAGCGCGTCCAATAAATCAGGCATTTTTAGGAATTTCAGGACGCACTGATAGTCAGTGCGCCCTAAAAATCAGCATTCAAAACAAGGCATTTTAAGACGCGCCGAGTGATTTTCTCGACGCGCCGACTTATTTTCTCGTCGCGCCAATCTATTTTCTCGACGTGCTACATGTGGCGGACTCCTATTGGCCGAACTTCGATATTTTTGGGTATAAATACCCCCCTTTTCCGTTCATTTGCATGGATCTAGAGAGATAGCTTTGTCCCTTCAGCATTTCGAGAAACCGCCGGAATCCCTCGCCGGAAACCTTTTTGGGTCATCGGAATCCCCTTCCGATCAACGGAATCCCTCACCGAAAATCCCATCTCCGACCACAGCAGGTCTGGCGATGAAATAACTTCAAATTGCGCAAGTACAGTAGCGCATAACGAAAATCAATCATTTTCAAAACAAAGTTATTTTCGGACGCACTGGCCCCAGCGCGTCAGAAAAATACCCTCAGCGGATCAAACAAATCAATATTCCAAAACTAATCATTTTAAGGACGCACTGGCCCCAGCGCATTACAAAAATAAGCCAGCGGATCAGAAAAATACACATATTAAAACAAGTCATTTTTTGACACACTGGCCCCAGCGCATCACAAAAATATCCGAGCGAATCAGAAAAATCAAACACTTTAACAATCATTTTTTGACGCGCTAGCCCCAGCGCATCAGAAAAACAGGCCAGCAGATCATAAAAATCAGAACTCTGAACGTCCATTTCAGCACCTTTAAATCTTCATTTTGTGATGTTTTCGGGCCCCGTTTGGGCCTATTTTGGGTATTTCGAGCGTTCCGGACGCAATGGAGCAATCAAATTACTCATCCGGGACACCCAATGAGTAGGATACAAGCCTTCGAAGTCCGATCTAATCCAATACGATGAACGGAGTAATTTTCTTAGAAAGATACCGCCAGTGTCCAAAATCGTACCAATGCATCATCATTACATGTACTATCACAATATGACCCAGATTCAGGTCAGGACTAAGCAAATGGGACTATGGTTAACACGATAAACCATACCAAGAGAGTTCTAAACTATTACACGAAATTTGTTAAAGACTGACACTTCAAGAACAGTCGATGCCCTACCCATCCAAATGGCATCCGCTGGTTGAGCTGCTCAGGTACATACAACTGCAGATCGATCTTCCCGCAGTCACCTCATCACAAATGACGGGCGCAGGCCCAGAGTCGAACCCCTCTATTAAAAACCCTGACAGTCTCAGCCCAGATCTCCTGTCAAAACATGGGACATAGACATCCGACTCGTACAAAGATGGATCAGTCTATAACAAAACACAACAAATACAGGTCTCTTTGACCATACAAATACAGGTCTCTTCGACCATAGAAAATACAAGTCTCTACGACCACACAAAATATAGGTCTCTACAACCATGAACTCTGAGACCATAGTCCCCGCTGACTAGTCTTATGCCTTTTAATCAAGGGTCATCGATCATTCGATGTAATTAAGGGCTCGTGTCAGATTACGGCCTGGAATGTACAAGATCTCAGGATCTCTGGAATAAAATTCGCCTTACGATATCTCTTCTCTTGTGTACTTTTGTAAATACTTGTGATTGACTGTAAATGTTTCTATTATTCAGAACCCCAGAATAACAATACATACAGAAAATGTCCCGGTATTCATTTTCTAGTTCTAATAAACTGGCGACTCTGCTGGGGATCGAACTATACCAGAATCGTTGGTCATATATGAATATAGAGACACTCTAAGATCAATTACTCACAAACACGAATCTACGCATATGAAAGCTACCGCAGGGCGTAATGTTTTGGTGCCCCTTGGGCACCAAACTGGCGACTCTTAACGGGAACATTCTTCCCTTCATCTCTAAGGCAATAGACACTTAAAAGGTTTTCAAACCCACAAACTTCCACAACTACACGTATTTGTCTCCTTCTTGCTCATTTTCATCAGTTTACGCACCGCGATTGATGGGTTCACTCTCCCGACCGCATTTGTGAACTGTTCTAATGATTTTTATGACGCAGCAGAATTAGCAAGATACTAGGACAGACAGAAGAAATGGCATACTCAATGAACAGTTTGTGCACCTTCCTTGCCACCGGAGGCTTCAGCTTCCCTCGCTTCATTCCAACCACGACAACTGCTTCCAATTTAGGATGACAGTTGGTCGAAACGCGCCAACAGAAGAAAGCGGTCATCTTAACAGCGCATAAGAAGGCGAATGTTTCAAGACCTCGCCCTGCACTCAGGAAACAATGGTAGCCAAAACAGGGGCAGAAGATCCCTATCAGCAGTCAGGTCGCATTAACCAGGTCCTCAGTGCCTGCGATGATGGTAGAACAGTTTCCACCATTGTCCAGAACCACATGTGTCACACGTAAGTCGACCGAGACCACACTTGTGAAGAGCTCCAAGCCCGTGACAGTTCTCGACCCAAGACAGGGGTAGGTTCAGAAGGTACGACCGACGCTATTCGCAATGGTTCAAGTAGCAGAGGCAGAAGAGGGACTGCATGAAGTGGAAGAATTGCCTACAGTCCAAGATCAGATCGACAGATCACGATTAATGAACGAATGAGGATCATTCAGGAAGCGTTCACCACTTTGATAGCTCAGAACACTACCAAAAGTCCTAGACCACCCACACGCCGGTCAGCCGAAGAATCTTAAGGGGCAGCGGAAGGGCCAGCCGACGTCGAACAGCTTACCCAGGCCAGGAGAGTTTCAGCAGAGCGAATGTCAATCCCGACTGCGCAAATGTCAAAAGAGGAGTTGTCGCAAACAATCACAAGTCTCATGCAGTAAGAAAAAGAGAAGGAAAGAGGAACCGGGTATAAATATCAAGTCTCGTACCCATTGGAGATAGAAGAGATACCATTTCCGGTCAATTTCAGATGTTCGGACTTCGAAAAATTCGACGGTAGAGGATCGCCAAAGGAGCATATTACACATTTCCTTACAGCATTGGGGAATATGTTAGCCGTCCCACAGTACTGTATGCAACACTTTGGGTCAACGCTGACTGGGAAAGCTTTCCAATGGTACATGTCGCTACCAGCCGGATCAGTGAGATCATGGGAACAGATGCGAGACAGTTTTATCTCGAAATTCTTCTCTACAAAAAGAGAAACATCAGTGACAGATCTGGCCTTGATCAGACAAAGATAGGGCGAACCCTGTGGAGAGGTTCATGGACCGATGGGGGACGATAGCCACTCAATGTCAAGAGTTGCTGTTATAGTCAAAATAGCAGAGATCAACTATTAGCGGCCGATATTTTCATGATGTCCTGATTCTGAGAGTGCCTATTCGACTCTCGAGATCATCTGCTCGAGGCTCGTAGGTTGGATAAGTACGGAGCGCCTATTCGACTCTCGAGATCATCTGCTCGAGGCTCGTAGGTTGGATAAGTACGGAGCGCCTATTCGACTCTCGAGATCATCTGCTCGAGACTCGAAGGTTGGATAAGTACGGAGCGCCTATTCGACTCTCGAGATCATCTGCTTGAGGCTCGTAGGTTGGATAATTACGGAGCGCGGTTATCAAGGCTTCGTGCTCGTATGGCCAACAGTCGGATATAACAAGGCAGGAGATTTCCTTCTCGACCCGCGAGCAGTCCTTCTCACAAGTCGTTACACCTTTATATGTGAGCACCTGGTCTCACGAGTATCTCTCGTCGTGCGAGCAGCTTTTATTAATGACCAGTGATGACGTCTTTCATCCTTTAGTACCAACAGCCCGTATAGGCTGATTTCGGGCGTATTTCCACTTATGGCTCCGAGTCTCAAGGGACCGTTATCAAGGAACGTGCTCGACCGGGTGACTAATTGGATTAGATTATTTCAAGGATAAGTAGGATAAACATCTTATCCCATGAAATCAGTCGATGATCTCAGCATCTAACGTAACAGAGTGGATATTCAAGTCTATAAATGGATGGTTTTGTCATTAAAAGGTACATAATACTCAATCTTTAACCCCCGTTGGTTAGTTCTCTTTTCTACCTCACTCTGACTTTAGCATCGGAGGACCAACGGCTGGACGCCGGCCACCCTTAGTTGTTTTCTGACTCCTTTCAGGTCTGCGGAGAAAATTCTTTGGAGAGAAAGTGAACATTTGGAGGACCTTGTTACAGAATTCGACGTAAACAGTTTGGCGCCGTCTGTGGGAACGATTTGATCATCACAGTCAATCGTTCTACCACTGATTAAACCCCTTCCACTATGCCTCCTAAGAAGACAGTTCATTCTTCCACATCAAGGCAAACATTACCTCCGCCTGACGTGACGGAATCAGTTCCTGTTCGTCAAACCGTTTCAATAAACATCCCTCAGGGAGCTCCAAACGCACCATCGGTGAACCCGTTACTTGAGGCTTCCGGAAGTTAAGAAGATGTTATGCATTTCCTAGGAAAAACACTCCTAACTCTTACTGCTGGGTTTCAAGCCCTGTCTAACCGACTGGATCAGCATTTCCCGGAACCTCAAAAGCCACCTTCCGGGGGATTGCCAGCACAACCCACAACGATGGCCTCTAGACACTTTGTGGACGAGCCACAGGTCCAACCAAATCATCCTCCATCCAACCAAATGTCGGTTGGCAACCAACCCCCTGTGCAACCTCCACATTCCATACATTCTAACGCTCTCACCAACAGCAGCCTCAAGGGTCCACCGTTGAAACGTCAGGTTATTCTTTACCATGGGAAGGAGATCTCAAAAGAATCCATGATCGTTTTGATGACATGGAGCAGCGCTATCAGACAAGTCGACCGTCTGTCGTTGTGACAACGCTACGTCCATCCGAGTCCCTCTTCACCAGCGAAGTCATGGAGGCACCATTGCCTAGAAAGTATCGTACGCCTGTTATCACCCCATATACAGGTATTGGCGACCCTCTTGAACACCTGGAAACATATAGGTCTCTTATGGAACTGGAGGGACATGGCTCGGAAATCATGTGTAGGGCTTTTTCCCTAACCTTGAAAGAAGCAGCCCGTACTTGGTTCCGGGGGTTAAAACCTCGATCTATCAGTTCCTTTTCACAGCTATTGGAACTGTTCCTCTCCCAATTTATGGGAAGCATCCGTGTCAAAAAACCGGCGTCTCACCTAATGGATTTGAAACAGCAGCATGGGGAAACAATAAAAGAGTTTACAGTACAGTTTACAATCGAAGCAGTCCAAACTGAAGGTTATACCGAAGAAAAAGGCCTCACCGCCCTAATAGCAGGGATCACCAGTGAAAAATTCAGATTCGCGTTGGATAAGAATCCTCCCAAAACTATGACTGAATTCCAAGCTAAAGCTCAGAAATATATCAATGCAGAAGAGGTGGCATTAGCACGTCATGGTATACAAGGCAAGAAACGCAAGTAGGAGGAGGTTTCTTCCTCGGACAAGAAGTACAGGCGCGATCGGCGAGATCGCTCTCCCAAGAAAGTTTACTATGGTAAGTATCGCAACTATACTCCCCTTAATCGCCCTCCAAAAAAGGTGCTAATGGAGATTAAGCATAAATCATATGTGAAATGGCCCACAAAAATAAAATCCGACCCGGAGAAGAGGGACAAGAGCAAGTTCTGTTATTTTCATAAAGACCATGGGCACACTACCCAGGATTGTATAACTTTGCGTGACCACATTGAGGCTCTTATTCGGAAAGGTCATCTTCAAGATTATGTTGTCCAGGCAAGGTCGCTCGCCAAAGAGGGGGGAAGCAATGCAACAACGGAAGAAATCACCTCATCGCCATGCTCCACAAGAAGACGCTGAGCCCACTGGGGAGATACGAACCATCATCGGGGGACCTGCTTGTGGGGGAGACTCTCGAGCTTCAAGGAAAGTATACGCTCGTAAGGCGTCCAAGAAGCCCCAGCATATTTATTGGCTGGAGCAGACACCCAACGCATCAAAAATCAGTCATCCACCAATTTCTTTCTCCCTCGAAGATGCTGAGGGAATTCATTTCCTCACGAAGACTCCATCGTGGTCGCACTAAAGGTATCTAATTATTTAACTCATCGTATTATGGTGGATACAGGTAGCTCAGCCGACATTCTGTACTTGGAGGCTTTCGACAAAATGGCACTTGCCAGAAGCCTATTCAAGCCCGTCTCAACTCCCCTCATCGGCTTCGGGGGCGAGGTGGTAACGCCTGAAGGAAGCATTGATCTTCCAGTCACTTTTGGGGAGAGTCCAGCGAAGACTACCATCTTCATAAACTTCCTCGTGGTAGATCGAAAATCAGCATATAATGTCATTTTGGGGCGACCATCGCTTAATAAGGTTGGGGCAGCTTTATATCCTTTGCATTTGTGCGTCAAGTTCCCTACCCCAAATGGTGTTGGGGTTGTACGAGGAAATAAAAAAGAGGCCCGGTCCTGTTATGAGATAGCCCTACAAGACTGAAAGAAAGCGCAAGCAGCACCCGTTATGATGATAGCACAAGATTCACCTAACTCCTCGACGGACAACTCGTTAGACCCAAGAGAGAACGCTCTCCAATCGGCAACTCCTGGGGAAGATACAGTGGCGATTCACTTAACCCAAGACGACTCGTCCAAAGTTGTTTACATGGGATCCTTTTTGAAGAGTGCCTTCTGGGATGAGTTGACTCGTCTCCTCACCGAATACCAAGACGTGTTCGCTTGGTCTCACAAAGATATGCCAGGCATCGACCCTAACGTCATCGCGCACCGTCTGAGTATCAACCCGAAGCATAAGCCCGTACATCAGCGCCGACGTGCCTTCACTGCAAAAAGGCAAATGGCAATCAAAGCTGAAGTCGAGAAGCTGCTTAAGGTCAATTTCATAAAAGAAGTTGACTACCCAAAATGGGTCGCGAACGTAGTTCTCGTCCGGAAAGCTAATGAAAATGGAGAATGTGCGTCGATTATTCAGATTTGAACAAAGCATGCCCCAAAGATAGCTTTCCGACGCCGCGGATCGACCAGCTAGTCGATTCAACAGTTGGGCATGCCCTGCTTAGTTTTATGGACGCTTATTCAGGTTACAACCAGATCATGATGCATCCACCTGATAGCCAACATACTGCCTTCATCACGGATCGAGGACTATATTGTTATTAGGTAATGCCGTTTGGACTTAAAAATGCAGGGGCCACCTATCAGCGTCTCGTCAATAAAATATTCGCCACCTAAATCGGCAGGAATATGGAGGTCTACGTTGATGACATGCTCGTGAAAAGCATCGTAGAAGAAGATCATCTTTCTGATCTTCGAGAAGCCTTCGACCTGATGAGGAAATATCAGATGAAGCTGAACCCAGAAAAATGTGCGTTCAGAGTATCTGCTGAAAAATTTCTCGGATTCATGGTCGGCCAGCGAGGGATTGAGGCAAATCCTGAAAAAATAAAAGCGTTAATAGAGATGAAATCCCCAACCACTCTGAAGGATGTCCAACGTCTGGCTGGTAGCATTGCATCGTTGAATAGGTTCATCTCGCGAGCATCTGATAAGTGCTTACCTTTCTTCAAACTACTCCGTGCCACGGTCAAATCTGATTGGGAGTGGACACCACAGTGCAAAGAAGCTTTTCAACAACTGAAGCAATACATGAGCACACCCCCTATTTTATCTAAACCTGTAGCACACGAGCAACTCATTCTTTATCTATCTATGTCCTCCACGGCCGTTAGCGCCGCTTTAATAAGAGAAGATTCCGAGGTGCAAAGGCCCGTTTATTATATCAGTCGAGCAATGGTTGACGCTGAAACTCAGTATTCTGATATGGAAAAACTGGCCCTGGCTTTGGTCACAGCAGCTCGAAAACTGCGACCATACTTTCAAGCTCACACTATTTTAGTACCAACAAATCATCCGCTACGACAGATCCTTCAGAAACCTGAGGCTTCCGGACGTTTAACCATGTGAGCAGTCGAGATCAGTGAGCATGACATATCATTTTGCCCCACGACTGTAGTTAAGGGTCAGGCCGTAGCTGACTTTATCAGTCGAGTTCACGTACTCCTCTTCCGGTGATAATGCCGCGATCAGCGACCAGCCTGTCTGGTCGCTCTTCATGGACGGATCCTCACGGACCACTGGTAGTGGAGCGGGACTAATTCTAGTCACCCCAGACGGATCGCATTTCCAATACGCTTTACATTTCGATACTCGCGTCTCAAATAATGAAGCGAAATATGAGGCCCTGATAGTTGGCCTCCAACTAGCAATTGTCCTTTCGATTCAAAATCTGCTCATTCACAGCGACTCTCAGCTCATTGTCAACCAAGTTCTCGGTGAATTCGAGGCTAAAGAAGAAAGGATGGCCTTATACAAATCTCGAGTGCTCATCTTGCTCGCCAAGTTGAAGAATTATGAAATAATCCACATCCCTCGTGAGAAGAATCAACTCGCGGATTCTTTGGCAAAACTCGCCTCTGCACCAGACTCTGAGCTGTCATATTCAATTTTTATCGAGCATCTTCAGAAGCCGAGTATCGACCAGGTAACTCTCGAGCAGGTGATTTTGGTACAACCGTCTCCATGTTGGATGGACCCCATACTCCTTTATCTCAGAGACGGATACCTTCCAGACGATAAGAAAGTCGCACGACAAATTCGTCATTAAGCCGCTAGGTATACCTTACAAGATGGAATACTGTTGCGTAAGAGTTTTTCCTTGCCCTATTTAAGGTGTCTTCATCCAGAAGAAGCACATCGTGTCCTAGATGAAATACACTAGGGGGCATGTGGTAACCACCCCAGGGGCGATCCCTAGCATATAAGGCGATGAGGCAAGGATATTATTGGCCCACTATGAAAGTAGATGCGATTGAATTCTCTAAAAAATGTGACAAGTACCAGCGATACTCTCCTATACCTCATATACCGTCCGAGCAAATGACTCCGGTGGATAGCCCTTGGCCTTTCGCTCAATGAGGGGTCGATATTATCGGGCCCTTGCCTACCGGAAAAGGACAAAATAGGTTCGCAATAATAGAGGTCGATTATTTCACCAAATGGGCCGAGGCAAAACCATTAGCCAAAATCACCGAGAAACAAACTACTAAGTTCATACAGGAGAAATATCATATGCCGTTATGGACTCCCCCACACTATAATTACCGACAACGGAACGCAGTTCGACAATGCAGCTTTTGATGAATTTTGTGAAAGTGGAAGATACGCAACATCCGCACCTCTCCGTATCATCCTCAGGCAAATGGGCAAGTTGAGGCGGTGAATAAGATTATTAAGCACCACCTAAAGACCAAACTTGGAGAATGTAAAGGTATGTGGCCAGAACTTCTGCCAGAAATATTATGGGCATATAGAACTACAACCCGTACATCAATAGGCGAAACTCCTTTCTCTTTAGCATTTGGTGCCGACGTTGTAGTACCAGTTGAAATTCAGGTACCTTCGTATCGAATCGAACAGTATGACCTCGCGCGTAACCAGGAAAGTCTTCGACATCACCTCGATCTTTTGGAAGAACGGAGAAATGCCTCCCAGATGCGAGCAGCCGCATATCAACAACGTATTGCTCGCTAACGAAATGCTAAAGTTCGACCTAGGTCTTTCCAACTCGGTGACTTAGTCCTCAAACAAAACCTCGGGGTTCCTGCCCGGTCTCTTGATCCAAATTGGGAAGGCCCGTATTGGGTCGTTAAAATTGTGCGACCCGGCACTTATTATCTTGAAGATATGTAGGGGAAGACCCGTACGTCGCCCTTGGCACGTGGAACACTTGCTACAATATTTCCCTTGATTCGATGTATCTCTCAACAACATTCAAATAACAAAGACAAAAGAAATCTTTTAGTCATTACCCCATTTACTTGGATTCGAATAGCCCAGAAGAGATTACATACATTCTCTTGGCCAATTGCCTACCTTTGGTAGGGTTAAAATCACCCTTGATGGTCGCTTTTCCATTTTATGGATAAAAAATAGCCCTGAAGAAGAACATGTGTGTTCTCTTGACCAATCTTCTACCATTGGTGGAATTGGAGTATCAATCGATAGATCAGTCTATCTCCACGAGGGTATGGTCACTACGACCCCCCGGATTGAGCATAACTCATAACTACTTATTAAACGAGAAGACATTCATTGCATGAAAGGTATTAAACGAGAAGAAGTTCATTGCATGAAAGGTATTAAAAGAGAAGGCATTCATTGCATAAAGGAAGACAAGAGAAAGGAAATAAAGACAACATCATCAAAAGTATCTTTTCATTGATAAACATTTGTTTACAAAGTTTCTCATAAGTACAGGAGAGAAAGGAAAAAATCAATCTCTTGGAGGAGCCGCGCTCTCGACTTCAGGGCCCATTTCTGAAACCCCTCCAGCCTGAGTGGCTTCAGTCACCTCATTCTCGGCCGCAGCTTGCTCCTCTGCAGCTATGATGGTCGCGACTCGGCCGAATTCCCCCATATCAAAAGATGGAGACATCCGTTGCACTACTCGTAGCGCGAAGTCGCGACCAGCATCATATGACTCATATCTTTCCTCGTCATATAGCTGCGAGGTTCGAAACTCGGAGATTGCTCGAGCCCCTTCCTCAGAGAGCATCTTGACCAAGGCGACTCTCTCCTCGTCCCAGTGGATCGAGTCATCCTTGAGCTGCGCGAGAGTGGAGGGCTCTTTCTCCAAGCTTTCGCTAACTTCCTTGAGCTGCGACTTGGCCTCTGCGAGCCGCTCCTCCAGCGAGATCTTGTCTTGTCGGAAGATCTCTCTCTCTCTTTCTGCTTTTTCCTTCAACTCCGCCACTTTGGCGAAGTTGGAGTCCAGGGCCTCATTGAAAAGATCCTCTTTCAATGAGGATCTTCTTCTCCTCGTCTCTCTTCAAGATCACTGCCTCACGGGACTTGAGAAGCTGATCCCTTCCTTGGACCGCCTTCTCCAAGGCGATCCTCTTCCCCTCCGCCTCATCAATTACACGACGGGCGGCGACGATATCACGCCTCGTCCGCAAGATGAGATCCAAGCCCAGCAAAATGAAAAAGGGAACGTAAGATAAAATACTTTGAAGCCCAAAACCAGTAAGTTAAAACAAATATCAGCGAGATCTTTACCTGGACCATCCTCACTCCCGCCTCGAGGAAGAGGTTTTCAGGGCTTGGTTCTGGAAGGGTACCGAAAGTTTGGGGGGAGATGTTGTCAAAAAGAAATTTACAGATAGGATGGAGATGGCGCAAGACAGTGAAGGATCCACTGCCCGACAGCTGGGCTACGACCAGCGCCGCCGTGCTCGCTGCAGGAGCGGCAGCCGAATCACGAGCAGGAGCTACCTCGCTAGTAGGAGCCACCTCGCGAGCATGAGCCGACTCCCGATGTCCGGTTGGCTCACGAGTTTCTTCGGCTGGGGAGCAGCTGGATCCTGTTCCGTTATCCCTCGGAGAGTTGTCAGTGATATTAATTACTGGTGGTCCGGGTGCGACCACCAGCGATGGGATGACAAGCGCAGGAGCTGCTGGCGCCCCCACCGTGCTCGCGGGTCGGGTGGATGGTTGAGACGGTCCGGCAGATGTCTTCTTCTGCCTCTTGGAGTTCGTGCCTTTTAGTCGAGGCAGCAAGCCCCTTTTATCTCCAGCTTTCGTCATCTCAACCTCCTCGTTGGGTATTAGCCCCGCAGTCGCGAGTCGCGAGGAGGATAGGCAAGCTTCGATATGCCTATCGCGAGCAGGCAGCTTGTACACTTTCACGATCTTCTCATGAATTCCTCCTTTTAAATTCAGCTTCGTCAAAATCGGGATACCTGCGAGCACAAACAGGAGTTAGAAAACAAACTCACAAGCCCTAAGTCTGATTGGAGGAAAATGAGCCACGTGAAACAGTGCCTACCTTTACAGAAAAAGTAATTTACTCCTGAGCCCCTGGAGAAAGCAGACTCCCAGTTCCAGGAGGCATAGAACCAAGCGTTTCCTCCAGCCGAGATAATTCGAGGAGGGCTTCCCCAACACGAAGTTATCCCGGTGCCAGTAGCACAAGTAGTACCAGCCTTCGCTGGAGGGCGCCTTCTTCAAGCGAAACATACGGAGGAACTCCTCAGCTGTGAGCTCCCCGTTGCCAGCCTGAGCTCAGAGGGCGAAGGAGCTCAGCACCACCCTCCATCCATTCACAATAAGTTACCCGGGGGTAATCTTATAGCATCGAAGAACATCGCGGACGAAGGGATGGAGAGGAAGGCGTACCCCCAGAATGAGCTTGTACTCATAGAAAGCCACACACCCTGGGGGGGAATCTGGCGTCTCTCCATCTCTGGGTAACCGGAGAACGATTGAGTCGGGGATTAAATATCTCTCCCGTAGCTCAAGCAGCCGGTCCTCCGATAAAATGGAGGGATACCTAGCCGCTGTATATCTACCTGCCGGAACCCTCGCATTACTGGAGGCAGAGGATTCCGGGGTAGCATCCCCCAAGGGAACGGTGGTCTCCTCAGAATCTCCGGCCATGGAGTATTTAAGAAGAAAAAGAAAAGAAAGAGGGAATACCAAGTATGAGAAAGGGAGGAAGAAAGACACCAAGAAGGACACCAGAAGGACACCAGGAAAGCACGGAGGAAGATGACTGAAGAACGAAGAAAATTCTTTTCCTGAAATTTCTGAGAAAATCAGAAGATATGGCGGACTCCGTATATTTATAGGCAATCATTCCGCCGTATATGGTAACACGTGGCTGCCTCTCGTTTGGTACGGTAGTCGAGCAGGCACGCCCATTAATTTTCTAGACACGTGGTGAGCGTCTCTTCACTTCCTGATTGCGGAAAGGCTGCGAAAGGCTGGCGCTCATTAATTCCAGCCCAATCATGTACGCTTCTCAGTAAAAGCAGCTACGCGTGACAGCAAGTAAGTCCTTCCCTTAGAATTCTTGATGGTAAGGACTTGGGGGGCATCTGTTATAGTCAAAATAGCGGAGATCAACTATTAGCGGCTGATATTTTCATGATGTCCTGATTCTGAGAGTGCCTATTCGACTCTCGAGATCATCTGCTCGAGGCTCGTAGGTTGGATAAGTACGGAGCGCCTATTCGACTCTCGAGATCATCTGCTCGAGGCTCGTAGGTTGGATAAGTACGGAACACCTATTTGACTCTCGAGATCATCTGCTCGAGGCTCGTAGGTTGGATAAGTACGGAGCGCCTATTCGACTCTCGAGATCATCTGCTCGAGGCTCGTAGGTTGGATAATTACGGAGCGCGGTTATCAAGGCTTCGTGCTCGTATGGCCAACAGTCGGATATAACAAGGCAGGAGATTTCCTTCTCGACCCGCGAGCAGTCCTTCTCACAAGTCGTTACACCTTTATATGTGAGCACCTGGTCTTGCGAGTATCTCTCGTCGTGCGAGCAGCTTTTATTAATGACCAGTGATGACGTCTTTCATCCTTTAGTACCAGCAGCCCGTATAGGCTGATTTCGGGCGTATTTCCACTTATGGCTCCGTGTCTCAAGGGACCGTTATCAAGGAACGTGCTCGACCGGGTGACTAATTGGATTAGATTGTTTCAAGGATAAGTAGGATAAACATCTTATCCCATGAAATCAGTCGATGATCTCGGCATCTAACGTAACAGAGTGGACATTCAAGTCTATAAATGGATGGTTTTGTCATTAAAAGGTACATAATACTCAATCTTTAACCCCCGTTGGTTAGTTCTCTTTTCTACCTCACTCTGACTTTAGCATCGGAGGGCCAACGGCTGGACGCCGGCCACCCTTAGTTGTTTTCTGACTCCTTTCAGGTCTGTGGAGAAAATTCATTGGAGAGAAGGTGAACATTTGGACCTTGTTACAGAATTCGACGTAAACAGTTGCCCAGTGAGAAAGAACAGATGAAGATGTGTATGCGAGCCCTGGACCCAATGATATCATACGGGTTATCGGGGAATAGTTTTCACTCTTTCCGAGAACTAGCCACCAAAGCGCACCTGGTAGAAGAAGCCGCAACACGGGTGAACTTCAGGCCCGAAAGGCAAAGAAGGGAAGGAGTAAGGATTCCAGAAACGCACAATATAAACAAAGGCAAAGGTATAATAGATCGGAAGTGGCCCACCGTGGACTCCAAGACGGATATGAAAGCAACACCTACCCAAGACAGAGGCAAGAGGCTTACGTTTCTCGAGGAATAACAATAGCCGAGAGAGAAAGAGCCAATGCCCCGTACACATTTGACATGGCCGATCTGATCCCCATCATGGAACAACTAGTGGAAGAGAATGTAATCCGCTTGCCAGAATCAATTCGTCCACACGAAGTTGGGAGGGTGAATGATCCCCGATATTGTAAATACCATCGATGTCTAAGCCACAAGATAGAAGACTATTTCAGTTTAAAAGGGAGAAGACAAGGGTTGGTCAACCAAGGGGTGATCAGTATGAAATCACCTAGAAGTCACAAGGAAGGAAATATCTAGGGTAATTTCAGTGTTCCCCTTAAAAGAAAGCATCCGATTGCACATCCTGTTCCCTGAACCCGAAGAACCCTGGACATTGGTCAGCAGCAGGAAGAGGCTCGAGAATAGACGAAGACTCCTTAACTGCAAGAAGAAAGGGATGAGAAAAGAGAATAGCCAGGAGGAGCCGATTTATCGAGGCTCAGGTACATTGTGCAATGGTATCGTTCACAGAACAGTCATCAACAGGAGAAACATCACGGGCAGGCGAAGAAGAAGTCAATGCCGTCATCCTCCGATCCGGAAAGCAAATGCCGGAACGTGTTCTACCAGAACCAGTCGACCCGATGCAAGAAGATAGAAACCCGGATATACCATCAACAAGGCCCCAGGGGCAGAAGTCGAAAGAGAAAGTTGTTGAAGCCACGCCCAGTCGGCCGGAGCCAAGGAAAGGGGCATCACCAGTAGCATATGATGTCGTATCACACCTACAAAAGGTCCCAGCTCGCTTGAGCATATATAACACCTTGTGTCTCTCAAAGGTATATAGGGAGATGTTGATCAATGCGTTGTTAGACAGTGAAGTCAGAGAAGTGATGATGACAGAGATCGGAACAAACATGAACGATTTAGATAAGTTTTGGGAAGGAAATGCACCGATTCAGCAAGCAATGCACATAGATCACCCCTCTGTAATCACATTCTCCGAAGAAGACCGCATGATTGAAGCGATAGACCACAATCGCCCGTTGATGGTTACAGGAACGATTAGAGACATGGAAATTAAGCGATGCATGCTTGACGATGGATCCGCAGTAAACATCATGTCGTTGAAGACACTACAGAAGTTGGGTTACAGACCGTCAGCCTTGCGTCCCAGCACCATGATTATTCAAGGGTTTAATCAAGATAGCCAGCACACTTTGGGGACGATCACCGTGATGCTAGAAATTGAAGAGCTGAAGACGAAAGTAACATGCTAAGTAATCGACGCAGTAACAACATATAATCTTCTGCTAAGGAGGCCTGTGGCTTCATCAGAACTGCGTTATTCCCTCAACCTATCATCAGTGCTTCAAGTACAATAGAGAGGGGGTTCAATATAGAGTGGCAACAGACCCAAAGCCTTATACGATTGCAGAATCATTCTTGGCTGATGCCCGGTACTATAACTTGGTCGACGAAAGAGAGGTCGCGAAGAAGCCCGATGTAACGCGGAAAGGGCAAGGGGCAAAACCTCGAGTCGATAAGTTTAAACAGAAAAGCAAGTCTCGGTTTATCATTCAGAAAGAAACCATAAGTCAATCAGTCGAAGAACCTCAAGAGACTACCAAGAAATTTTATATAATCCCGAAGCACTTGTGACAGCCAGGGCAATCCGTCTTAGAGATGATATCGAACCAGCACATGAGTGTGTTCAAATCTAGCTTCAACGTGCCAGTACCGAAAATAGGAAGAGTTAAGCCTTTCCCAAGAGCTCTTAGCCAGTTTTTGGTACCACCAAGTGTCAATGCAAAGAAAGAAATCAAATTTTATTCAGTGCCAAATGAGTCTGTGTAGTCTAAGGACGAGGCTGAAAAATCATTCCGTTTGCCTCAGCCAATTGAAGAAGAAAGATACAGTGAAGCCAGCCGCAACATCATGAAGAATATGGGTTTCTATTATTCGGAATCATCCCCGAATGGTAGAATGTTAGCCCCATTCGAAGAAAACACCGAAGCTTACCAAGGAAGAGAAGGGTTAGGGGCAAAGATGAAGATTAGACATGTCAACATGGTGACAATCAGTCCCACAGAAGAAGTACAGCCCCAAGAGGATAGTCGACATCATCCAACCCAGTGCCACACCCGCACAGATAGAGGACGGGGGACAACCCACGATAGATGAGCTTGAAGAAATAAATCTGGGAACTCCGGAAGAGCCTAGAAATACATACCTAAGCAAGAATATCCCAAAAGAAGAGAGGGAGAAATACATTCAACTGTTGAAAGAGAGCAAAGATGTGTTCGCTTGGACATACTCAGAAATGTCAGGGCTCAGTCCAACAATTGCGATGCACAAGCTGGACATCATGAAAGGGAAAAAGGTGGTCAAGCAACCTCAACGATGATTCCATCCAGACATAGTGCCCAAGATTGAAGAAGAGGTTGAAAAGTCAATCCAAGCCTGGATTCATCAAAGAAGTCAAATACCCACTATGGATTTCAAATATTGTGCCGGTCAAGAAAAAGAGCGGTCAAATCCGAGTCTGCGTAGACTTTCGAAACCTCAATGAAGCATGCCCTAAAGATGACTTCCCACTACCTATCCCAGAACTACTGATTGACAGCACGACAAGATACGCAGTGATGTCCTTTATGGATGGTTACTCGAGGTGCAACCAAATTCGTATGACCCCAGAGGATGACGAATCGATAGCCTTCTGTACGACATTGGGCATATACTGCTACCGTATGATGCCGTTTGGGTTGAAGAACGCAGGGGCAACATATCAACGTGCAATGCAAGTAATCTTCCAGGACATGATGCATAAGCACGTCGAATGCTACGTAGACGATCTGGTAGTGAGGTCAGCCGAGCATGAACAGCATAGAGAGCATCTGCGGCAAGTGTTTCAAAGATTAAGAAAGAAGAGCCTTCGTATGAACCCGTTGAAATGCGCGTTCGGGGTTTCCTCCGGCAAGTTCTTGGGGTTTGTCATCAGGCACCGAGGCATAGAAATTGACTCGACGAAGATTAAGGCAATAAGGGAGATGTCACCTCCGAAGAACCTCAAAGAGCTGAAAAGATTTCAAGGCCGGGTCGCTTACTTAAGAAGATTCATCTCAAATTTATCTGGCCGCTGTCAGTCATTTTCACGCCTCAACAAGAAAGGAGTCCAGTTTGAGTGGGATGGTGCTTGTCAGAAAGCATTCGACTCTCTGAAAGACCTGCTTGAAAATCTCCAGTCCTCACAGCACCGATCAAAGGGGAGTCACTAATTCTCTATATCGCAGTTGGTGAAAATTCACTAGGAGCCCTCTTAGCCCAGAAGAACGAAGAAGGAAAGGAAAGCACACTCTATTACTTGAGCCACACGCTAGTGGGAGCCGAGTTTAACTACTCAGCGATTGAAAAGATTTGTCTGGCATTGATCTTTACCGTCAAGAAACTCAGACATTACTGTCTCTCTCACCAGATAACATTGATATCCAAAGCAGATCCCCTCAAGTTTCTCATGAACAGACCCATGTTGTTTGGACGGTTGGCCAAGTGGGCCCTTCTCTTGTCAGAATTCGACGTGACATACATGCCGGCTCGGGCTATCAAAGGACAAGAAATTGCAGACTTTCTTACCTCACATTCAGTACCGAGTGGTGAAGAAATAGAATATGACCTCCCAGATGATCAGGTTATGGCAATTAATGAAACACGCCATTGGGAGATGTATTTCAATGGTGCGGCCAGAACGATAGGGTCAGGGGCAGGAGTTATATTCATCAGTCCGCAATGGGACTTGTTACCCTATTCATTCACAATAGTCCCGACATGCACCAACAACGAAGCAGAGTACCAAACTCTTATTATCGGGTTACAGTTGGCCCTAGAAATGCAAATCAAGGAAATACGTATCCATGGAGACTCCCGGCTCGTTATTGGACAACTGACAACAGAATATGAAGTCCGCAAACCTGAGTTATCACCCTATTGCCATCAAGCACAATCAATGTTTGACCAGTTTCAGAACAGCAGTATCTTGCATATATCGAGGCAGGAAAATGTACGAGCGGATGCACTTGCTAGTTTAGCTGCTGCTTTAGCTAACCCTGGGGGCAGCCTGCTTCAGGTAACAATTGAAGAAAGAAGAATTCTGCCGACAACCACGTTGTGCAATGGAGAATTGAGTGCCAATCCCATTTGTTGCTTCGAGATTATAGAGGAAGATGATTGGAAAAGATCATTCATCGATTATCTAAAGTACGAATTTCTACCGGAGGATCCCAAAATGCGCACACAGGTCAGAAGGCGTGCCAATTCATTTATACTCTAGAATGACGTACTTTACAAACGGTCATACGAGGGAGTACTACTGCGATGTCCAAAACGAGATGAAGCACATGATACGTTGAAAGAAGCTCACGGAGGAGAATGTGGTGCTCACCAGGGAGGGAAGAATTTACATCACCGTGTACGACACATGGGTTACTACTGACCCGCAATGACGAGGGATGCGATAGAATACATCAAGAAGTGTCACCAGTGTCAAATCCACGCAGATATCATACATTCACCACCAGAGGAATTGCACCAGTCAATAATGTCCTGGCTTTTCATAGCCTAGGGCATGGACGTGATCGGGCTGATTAGTCCACCATCCTCCCAGGGGCATCAGTACATCCTTGCAGCAACTGATTATTTCTCCAAATGGGCTGAAGCAACTGCCCAGAGAAATGTGAAAGCCAGAAACGTCGAAGGTTTCATCTGTCACACCATATTGTACCGACATGGTATCCCTGAGAGAATTACCATGGACAATGGAACACCTTTCAAGAATGCTACTATCGATAAGCTGTGCGGAAAGTTCAAGATCAAGCACTGCTATTCATCGCCTTATTACCCTAATGCGAATGGATTGGCAGAGGCATTCAATAAGACTATCGTGAAGATTCTGAAAAGGACAGTGGCAGAAAATAAGAAGGACTGGGACAGACGATTACCCAAAGCATTATGGGCATATCGAACTACGCACCGCACAGCCACTCGAGCTACACCCTACTCACTGGTGTACGGTACAGAAGCTATGATCCCGATGGAAATCCAAGTTGAATCGCTACGGGTCGCACTTCAGCATTCCCTGATAACTGAGCACAATGCCAAGATTAGAATGGACAAACTCGATGATTTAGATGAAAAGAGGCTCGCTGCCCAACAAAGTCTCGAAATGTATCAAAAGCAAATTTCAACCGTGTACGATAAGCGTGTTAGGGGCAGATCATTCAAGAAGGGTGATCTCGTGCTAATGATGAGACGATCGGCACTGACCTAAGAACCGAAAAGTAAATTCGACCCGAATGGGATCCCGTCTGCATCATCGATGAAATATATTCCAATGGAGCCTATCGGGTAATAAATTGCAAAGGGCAGGGCATCAGTTCGCTGGTGAATGGCCGATTCTTGAAAAGATATTACACTTAACATAGGCTTATCGTTGCAAGTTGTAAACACCCCAGTAGAGGGAAAGTGTAATAAAGTAGACACCAAAAGAAATGACGCCATATAATGATTGAATCAAAACACTAATCATCTACTTTGTGCTTGCACAGGTATCAGAAAAGTCAATAAGACTCAAGACACGTCGGGCATGACACCCTATCCTTTCCAAGGCCATCAAGGATTGGGATAAGCCTAAACCAAGACCCGGTTACGTCTTTACTCACATGAGTGTAGGTTTGAGTCCTGACAGGGGGACATTCCTTTCCAAATGGCCTAATTTATTCGCATTCAAACTCAAATGAAATGACAAGAAGGCTAAAAACACAATATGAATTCAGAACTACAATAGTATACATATTGTTACAACATCCATTACAAGCATATTCCAAATTACAAATAAAAAATCATTACAGCTTAACTGTCTAAAGTTCTCAAACATTGTTCTAATAGGTTAACTGCAGATTCTTCAATCACCTTTTGTTTTGCCTCAGCCTCGGCCAAGACTTGGGCAAGGTCAGGAGTGTCCTGAAGAGACTGCTTCAGCTCTGTAACTTGTGCCCTCACTGGCATTACACTTCGCCTCATGCTGATCGATGGAGGACTGCAGGCGTGCCTTCTAACCACTGAACTTCGAAAGTTTGAGATGGACGACAGAATGTTCAGCTCGTAATCGGGCCATCTCATTTTCAATCTCCGCGAGATGTCCAGTAGCCTCTTGGTATTCAGCGTCAACAGCCTGCCAATCCTTCTGTACTACAGCCACGTCCGCCTCATGTAACTCAAGTTTCGGAAGAAGGGACCGCAAGTGACCGCGTTTCTCCTCGACGGAAGGATCAACCTTGAGGTGCCTCGCCTTGTTCACTTGAGCCATCTCGTCCTTGAATTGGGACAAGTGGCTGACTATCGAAGAGATGTCAATCCCGAGCCATGTGGCACTAAGCTCTAATGCCTGCAGTGCCTCGTCCAAGACAGACCATTCATCCCCATTCTTCAACGAGTCAACGATGTCGGACAGAAAGCTCTTCAGAAGATTCGCTTTGGTCCTTGATAAGCCTCGGAGAGATGAAAGGAATGCCTCACGCAAGACCACAGGAACTGGGACGCTGGCGGGAGCAGTGGCTGGTAAAGAAAATGATAAAACATCAACATACAGAAACCACAGAAGAAAGGAAGCAAACGAAATAATAAAGGCAAGCAGTATACCAGCAGCTTCAGGAACTTCATCAACCGGTGCACTGGTTGAAGCAACAGGTGTTGATGAGGCAGGGGCACATTCAGTTACAACCTCCGCTGCTGGCTCAGGAAATTCAGAAGAAGAAAGAACGACGATCTCAAGGGCGATGATAGCTTGAACTGGTTCAGTGATGAGGGATGCTTCTGCGACAGGCTCTGGTGCACTAGCAGCATCTGAGGGCATGATTTCTTGGGCGGGAGGTGCTACCTCTTCAGTAATAGTAACAGGGCCTGCCTCAGGAGTAGGGGTTGGGTTGGTTACAGCTACAGTACTGGCAGGGTCGGCAAGGGGAGGATCTTCAGCTTGTACCCCACTATCGAGGTCCATATGGATGGGTTCTATGTCTTCTTCGGGAACAGATCTATCGTATATTGGCTCATTATCTTCACCCTCCCCTGTGGGGCGGTTTCCACTTAGGTCTGCTTGCGAGCTCATATCCCCTTCCTCCCTTGGTCCACTCACGTCGACGATGGGGACGCTGCCGGTAGCTTTGGAGAGTCGACTCTGTGCTTTTTCATCCATGTACAGCTTCCACATGTCATTTATTTTTTTCCCTCCATCGATGACAGGGATGCGATGAGCAGTCTTCACTCAAGGCCCGGACCGCTCAGGAGACGGCTTAGAATCGCTATCTCCTGGAACAGAGCGTCTGGATAGACTCATCCAACTTCCTAGACTCTGATCACGACCTCTCCAACCGCCAGTCGACGGGGTCCTTGCTGCAGCACCATCACCGCCCTCACTGTCACCTTCCCCACCATCCTCAGCATCGTCATCACCATCGCCGTCGCCTCCTCCAACATTGCCCTCACCAAGATCAGTGTCATTGTTATCCCAACCATCATCCCCACCGGCATCCGTATCTCCACCAACACCACCTGCCTCGTTGGCCTCGTCGTCATCATCATCACCAATGTCATAACGTTCTCTCTATCCCTCTATCATGGGACCAACGAGCGGGGAATCCAGATTCCCTTGTAGTGTGACCCTCTGCCCATAAGCGATCCACCCTTCAAGTGTATGCTCGGGTTTCTCATGATCTATTATCACATTCAGAGAGGTCATAAACTTCTACACGCCCGGGGTGGCTAATTGACGAAGTGGCTCTGACACGTAGCCCAGGCCGTCAGCAGGAGTAGGGTCGACTGATCGGGGGAGAGACAAAGACAGGATCAGCTACATGTCGATTGTTTCGGATCAAGGAATATTGGTGAGCTCACCACCTCATCCATCCATATGTAGCACCAGGGGTATATTCTGTGCCCGGAACAATGAAAGAGCAACCCGATTTGGTGAGCAAGAGCTGTCGCCATATCCATTTCCAATGTATTGGCCCCATACCATAAGCTCGATGTTCTCGTGTCACCGGTTCGAGCGTCTCCGGTACCCCTTGGTCATAACCAAATTG
Organism: Liriodendron chinense; assembly: GCA_003013855.2. Taxonomy (NCBI): domain Eukaryota; kingdom Viridiplantae; phylum Streptophyta; class Magnoliopsida; order Magnoliales; family Magnoliaceae; genus Liriodendron; species Liriodendron chinense. The sequence continues at coordinate 781,071 of ML058531.1, forward strand.
TCTGGCGAATCTGTTCGGGTAGTAGGGTTCTCTCCAAAATTCAGCTCCCTCCCTCAAGGGCAGTGAGCCCGGGCGGATTGATATCAGAAAGCAACACCCGTAGGAGCCAAGACTTTCATCGTCGTCGAGCAAAATCGGGTCTTCACTGTTAGTGCCCGAGAAGAGAAAGAAGTCGATGTCATCCTCGCGAGCTATCTTTGTCTCGATAGTCGCTAAGTTTTCGCTGTTCATCTTCCGTTTTTGAAAGGCATGCAGTGGAACCGATCCTCTTTGAATGAAATCCTTGAGCTCCATGCCATAGACCCACGGGAAGTAAACCCCGAGCCAACTTGACAAGAAATGTCATCCGCAGAAGGAGGAATTTATCCCAAAGGAAGCAGAACCCTTGTTGCTGATGACACCCCCGAAGGCCCAATATATGGAGCACAAAACTACCGGGGCCAGTGCATAACGATGGCCGTTAGCCAGGCTCCCTACTGTGGCGAAACAGGAGACCCTCACACTGTCTGCCTGCTTAGAACTCGGAAGGGCCATGCAACATAGCCAATAGGCTAAAAATCTGGCAAGCTCGCAGGTGGGAGATAACTTGTTCGGCTGCGGAAACTTTGTCTTCATCTTGGCCTCCATGACCAATTTATCTCTACGGCCTTCATCATATGACGTGTAATCCAAGCTGAAAAGGAAAGAGAGATCATCAGTAAAAGAAAAAGACAGAATGAAATGGAATGCACGATTTAAGTTAAGAAACTCACTTCAGACCATGACTGAAGTAAATCAGCCAATCTTCAAATGGCACCTTATCCTTGGAGCCCAGGAACTGCGGAAGCTCTGCGAACAACTCATAGTAGGCTTCAGAATAAAAACCTTCATCGATGCCCTTTTTCTTTTTGGATAACTCCTCGTCTCTAGGCGTCTATTCATCATAAATCCTATCGCGGATGGGAAGACCTGCTATCTGATACAAGTCCCAAAGTGATATACTCATTTCTCGGCACGGCAGGTGGAAGGAGTTTGTGATAGAGCTCCAATGATTAAGAAACCCTTTGTAGACGCACGAATCGCGATGAAAATAGCTCGACGTTGCCTGAATGGCCCTCAGGAGACCCACTTGCTTCAAAGTCTCTTCATGCTGCTCGACGATCTGGTTAGCCCAAGCCTCATAGCCATGGTGAGCACTCAGATGTCCTCGGGTCCTGAACCCTCCGATCGGCCAAATTTCCGCATCGGACAGAGGGCCAAACCTTTGGCGTAAGGTCTCGTAATAGTGGGTTGGAAACAGTAAATGTGGGTTGTGGTTTGGCTCCAAGAAGATCATGTCCTCTCCAAGGACAGATTGAAGCGTACCGTTCTTAGATACGGCACAGCTGAGGAATGTCTTTAGGATAGACGTCCAAGAGTCTACATTGTAAAATGAATTTGCACGACACACATCGGACGGCTCGATGCTTGGGAGGGATCAATACTGTTGGAAGCTCTTGGGGAATTGGATGTACTGCTTCGTATAGGGATTAGGGATCATGAGAGATGACACCACCATTTTCACCGAAGACCAGACGACCCTCATTTATCAGATTTCGACTTAGCCTGATTCTCCATATACACTTGCTTGGCACTCTTACCGGCCGTCTTAGGGCGACTGCATTTAGCAGACTGAATGGGCACAATTGGGCTCGCCTCACCATCTTCGAATCTGACAACTTCATCAGTACGAAAACCTCGTAGCAAAGCGTACCAGGCAGTCCCATTCTTCCTCCGTGCCTTTGTCTGGAGGGGTCGATAGTACCTTATCACAAAGGATCTTCCATTGAATATCCTTCGGTAGTGTGAGGATGCACTCATAAAAGTTGAACTTTTCGGGCTGATGAAACCACTGAGGGTTTTGATCGGATGGCCGTGTCACTTTCCTGGGCGAAGGTCTCTTGCGCTTGCGTGTGGTCGCCTTAGAACCTGAGGAACCAGCCTTTGAAGGGCCAGCATTGGAAGCACCACCAGCCATGACGATCTGCACGAACACGTTAAAACATCAGATAAAATGCAAGAGCCAGAAAATCATGCATTCAGGTACGCATAAATTCTACACGACCTAAACTAAAAGGAACACCATGCTTAGTTCAACACACCTTAAGAAATCCGGACGTATAGGGGCTGGCATTCCCCTAAAATGAAGAGCATGCATGTGTAAAAGCTGAAGAGAGAGGAGTACCAGACCCTATATGCCCCAAAATACCAACCCCCAATATCATGTGTAATGACCCGTCCAATTAGGGCACATGGTTTATATCAGGCATGTTTAACTGGAAGTGTCAAAGGGCAGACAATTTAATAAGTCAGAAAATCAGTGTAAGCCAGACCCAGCGCGTCCAATAATTGGACATTCCCAGGACAATGTGCGCCAGGCCTAGCGCGTCTAGTAATGGGACAACCTTCACAAGTCTGAAAAAATGATGCGCGTTGGACCCAGTGCATCGATAAAATGACGCGCCAGGAGCTGGCTCATCGACGAAATAAACCAAACATATGCCGCTGGTACGCGCTGGGCATGTCGCGTCCAATAATCGAGCAAGTCCAAAGACGCTGGTATGTGCTGGGACTGGCGCATCGACAAACTACCAAAATTTCACTAAGGACTACGCGCCAGCACCCAGAGCGTCGTAAAAATGAGTTTTTGCCAAAAGCACGTAAGGGCGCACTAGCCCCAGCACGTAGATAAAATGGGTTATTTCACCAAGTCCTATTTCAGGACACGCTGGAGCCAGCGCATCGAGAAAAGGGTCCGACTTTGTATTGTTGGACGCACCAGCCAATTAATCGACGCACTGGCGATAATTGTTCGACGCACTGGCGATTTTTTTCGACGCGCTGGCAGAGAGCTCTAGTCGCCGAAAATGTGTGAAACGACTGAAATGACCTAGACTTTACTATTTATAGTGGGACCCGAAAAATCCGACGTGATGCAATGAACGATCGATGTCCATCTCATCACATCGGAGGGGCATCTGTTGGGGTCCCAAAAGTCAGGATCCTCAAAACAAGGGTTGTAAGTGCATAATTTGCCCCATCACGGGATTTAGAGCCAGTGCATCAGAAATCTTAGCAAAAATCACAACACACATTAGACTTAACTAAAAATGAAAAGCTGACCTGTGGTGGGCCCCACCATTCATCATGATCAAAACCCTCCAAATTTGGGAGGGTAACTTCAACAATGAAGAAATAGAGCCAATGCATCGACATCCATCACAAAAGCGGGCCCCGCAAACCATTATTTTTGCAAGACAATCACAAAAAAGTATGTCGGCGCATCAGAAAATTTATTGCCAGCGCATCATGAAATTCAGTAATTTTAGAAGTGAATTTCATGACGCACTGACCCTCAGCGCGTCAAGAAATTCACCCAGCGCATACAGAAATTTAGACAGTTTTACAAAGTAAATTTCACGACACACTGACCCTCAGCGCATCGAGAAATTCTTCCAGTGCATCCAAAAAATCAGGAATTTCAGGACGCATTGACCCTCAGCGCGTCTAATAAATCAAGCATTTTCAAGAATTTCAAGACACACTGACAGCCAGTGCGCCCTAAAAATCAGCATTCAAAACAAGGCATTTTAAGTCGCGCCGAGTGATTTTCTCGACGCGCCGACTTATTTTCTCGACACACTAACCTATTTTCTAGACGCGCTACACGTGGCAAACTCCTATTGGCCGAACTTCGGTATTTTTAGGTATAAATACCCCCCTTTTCGGTTCATTTGCATAAATCTAGAGAGAGAGCTTTGTCCCTTCTGCATTTCGAGAAACCGCCGGAATCCCTCGTCGGAAACCTTTTTGGGTCACTGAAATCCCCTTCCGATCAACGAAATCCCTCACCGAAAATCTCATCTCCGACCACAGCAGGTCCGGCGATGAAATAACTTCAAATTGCGCAAGTACAGTAGTGCATCACGAAAATCAATCATTTTCAAAACAAAGTTATTTTCGGACGCACTGGCCCTAGCGTGTTAGAAAAATACCCTCAGCGGATCAAACAAATCAATATTCCAAAACTAATCATTTTAAGGACGCACTGGCCCCAGCACATCACAAAAATAGGCCATCGGATTAGAAAAATACACATCTTAAAAAAAGTCATTTTTGGACGTACTGGCCCCAGCGCATCACAAAAATACCCCAGCGGATCAGAAAAATCAAACACTTCAACAATCTTTTTGGACGCGCTGGCCCCAGCGCATCAATAAAATCAGGCTAGCGGATCATAAAAATCAGCACTCTAAACGTCCATTTCAGCACCTTTAAATCTTCATTTTGTGATGTTTTCGGGCCCTGTTTAGGCCTATTTTGGCTATTTCGAGCGTTCCGGACCCAATGAAGCGGTCAAATTACTCATCCGAGACACCCAATGAGCAGGATACAAGCCTTCGAAGTTCAATCCGATCCAATACGATGAATAGAGTAATTTTCTTGAAAAGATACCGCCAGTGTCCAGAATCATACCAATGTATCATCATTACATGTACTATCACAATATGACCCAGATTCAGGTCAGGACTAAGCATATGGGACTATGGTTAACACGATAAACCATACCAAGAGAGTTATAAACTATTATACGAAATTTGTTAAAGACTGACACTTCAAGAACAGTCGATGCCCTACCCATCCAAACGGCATCCGCTGGTTGAGCTGCTCAAGTACATACAGCTGCAGATCGGTCTTCCGGCGGTCACCCGTCACAAATGATGAGCGCAGGCCCAGAGTCACACCCCTCGGTTAAAAATCCTGACAGTCTCAGCCTGTCTCTGGTCAAAACATGGGACATAGACATCCGACTCGTACAAAGATGGATCAGTCTATAACAAAACACAACAAATACAGGTCTCTTCGACCATATAAATCAGGTCTCTTTGACCATACAAAATACAGGTCTCTACGACCACACAAAAGACAGGTCTCTACGACCATGAACTCTGAGACCATAGTCCCCGCTGACTAGTCTTCTGCCTTTTAATCAAGGGGCATCGATCATTCGATGTAATTAAGGGCTCGTGCCAAATCACGGCCTGGAATGTACAAGATCTCAGGATCTCTAGAATAAAATTTCCCTTACAATATCTCTTCTCTTGTGTACTTTTGTGAATGCTTGTGATTGACTATGAATGTTTCTATTATTCAGAACCCCAGAACAACAATACATACAGAAAATGTCCCGGTATTCATTTTCTAGTTCTAACAATAGCAAGTAACCCTGAATTAGAAACGTCTTACGCAAGAAAAACCTTACTGCATAAGTCACGCATAACTGGCCGACCAGTTAGACCGGTCCAAAAACAGTCCAGGGAGAAAAATCAACACGGTTTCACATCCGCCTCAACATTGGCCGACCGGTCAAGATTGGTTAGCCCCCACTGCCTGACCGGTCTGTGACAGTCTAGGGACCTAGTTTGAAGGCTCTTCTTCCAACAAACTCCATCGAGGCTTCAAACATTGAATTAGAACATGCTTGCTTCAGTCATCTCATCTTTATCATAGCTTCACAGCTTCTCGTGCCACCTATCAACCCTAACCTTGCACTTTCTTGCCATTTTCTGCTCTTCTCATGTGGCCCTTGGGCACTTGCCACACATGAGCAACCGTAGATCTCGCTGCCGATCCCGTAACTCCATCGTGAATTGTGCTCCCGATCAACTTGTAGAGATGGCCACACCTCAGTGCCTTCTTCCAGACGAGTGCCCCTTTCAACACCTCACAACAACGACGCGGCCAATGAACATGCACCCTTTCGCCTCGAGTGCACCAAGAGATATCACATTCATCTTCATCTTGGGGACATGTTTCACATCTTCTAGGACTCGTTCGATCCCATTGAACATCCTGATGCGCACCGTACTAATACCCATCACCTTATGAGCGTAACCATTGCCCACAAACACAGATTCACAACCATACTCCCTGTATGTCCTGAATGAACTCCGGTCAGGATAAATGTGACATGAAGCCCCTGAATCTAGGATCCACTCTCTACCATGAGATCCCTTACCAGATACGGTCAGAACTTTATAAAGATTGCCACCGTCCTCTATGGTATTGGCTCCATCTCCAGAAGAATTTTCATACCTCTTGCTTCAACTTGGGATTCTGACAATCCCCTCTCATGTGGTCCTTCTTAACCACAACTCCAACATTCACCTTAGCTTTCCCTTTACCCTTGGCCTTAGATCCAAATTTTAAATATCCTCCACAATACTCAAAATTTCTTCCCCTGACAATCAGTGTTTTTGAGAAAGAAAGAGAACCCACGTCACCACTTTCCTTTCTCATCACCTTCGATTGGGGGGCTAAGATAACGGTCTCGACGTTGATGGTCTCCCTCCCTGCGCACACAAAGTCCCTGAATGACTCATATGAATCTGGAAGAGAATTCAACAAGATGCATGCTTGATCTTCATCCTTCATCGGCTCATCTATCTCCACCAACTTGCAAACTCGCCAATTGAACATGCTTAAGTGGTCATCCACATCCGTCCCCTTAGTCATCATCAAGGTGAACAACTGCATTAACAGATACATGCGATTCTTTAAAGATTTCTTGGCATAGACCTTCTCTAACTTTCCCATTGTATCAGCATTGTCTTCTCCTTCATGACATGATAGAGGATATCATCAGTAAGGCATAATAGGATCGAGATTCTAGCCTTCTTGTCAAGCTTCGTCCACTCATCATCTTTCATAGCCTTAGGTCGCTTTCTAAGAGCTTCATTAAGCTCTTATTGAACTAGAAGGGATTCGATCTTCACCTTTCATAGCTCAAAGTTACTTTTATTAGAGAACTTCTCTACCTCGAACCTTGTGCTTGATCCCATATTCTCATCTCAGATTCGAATTCTACTCCACCCCAACTTTAACTCTGATACCACTTGTTGGGAATAGAGACACCGATAGCGGAAGCGAAAGCCGAACAACACCACAACAGAATACAAGATCAAATGAGAAACACAATACAATCATACCACACAAGCATTTAACCACAAGAGACAATCCGATTTTACGTGGAAAAACCCCTCAACGGGTAAAAAACCACGGCACAAAGTGATCCACTATGATTCCAAAAGATTACCGAGATTGATGTTGAGCTCTTAATTGTGCATATTCTAACCCCAATTCATCACTCATTGTGCAAGGTTTGTATGATTTGTAAGCTAATTCAATGCATGTTTTGTGACTACAGGATTGAGGGTGAACTCTACTCAATTGAAGACATAAAGAGCTCACTTAGGATCATTCTGATGAAGAATGTTTGAGGACCAAAGAAGAAAAGAAAGAAAGAACCAAAGCAGAGAAGAAAGCAGATGAAAGAAAAGAAGAAAATAAGAAGAAAATGAAGCTGACCGGTCGTGATCGGTCGGCCAAGGAAGCCAGACCGGTCAGTGACCGGTCAGCCATGTATGTTGGGCATTACTGAAGAGGACCGACCGGTCATGACCGGTCGGTCATTGGTGCTGGAAAAGTGCTGAAGGCGTCCGACATGTCATGACCGGTCGGACATGCTTGTTGGACCAAGGAGGAATAGGCCCGACCGGTCATGACCGGTCGGAGATGCTTGCTGGAGTGTTTTCACTTGAGGCCGACCGGTCTTGACCTGTCGGCCATGCGTACTGAGTTAGAACTTTCTAATTTCTTCTCGAAATTCTCTGCGCTGCGTAAGTGTTACACAAATTTTCGATTCTTCCGACGTTGTGGAGCCTCCAGACTATAAGAGGACACCTAGGGATCGTTCCTAAGGCATCCTAGAAGGGCTCAAGCGAGGTTGGAGGCTGTGGAAGTGAAGATTGGAGTTTCACAACTCCTTTTGGTTTGCTTTGCTGTTTTCATGCTTTTTGTAGTTGTTTCATGTTTCCTTGGATCATGAGCAGCTAAACCTCTTAGCTAGGGCTAAGAGGTGAAGCTTGTAGTGAATCCAAGATGTTTTAATTCGTAGTTAAGTGGTTTTAGTTTGGAATTCATGATTATGAATTAAGGTTTGAAGTTTATACAAGTTTTTAAGTAATTTTTCTTAGTCTTGTGATGACTCATGGATGTTTGGATGAATTACTTAACTTCTTAATTTGTTTGCAACGGTATAGACCTGTATGATCCGAGGAATCGGAGTGCGCTCTAGTACTAAGCTCTTCATAAAGGGACTTCAGGCCAAAGTTCTATTTTAGTTGATTTTCTGGAATATGTAAGGACTGTGCTGGTGATTTGAATCTAGTTCAAACCCTAATCTAACCTTGTCTTGTGAGAGGACTTGGGGATGGTTATGATTGAGAACTGGACCTATAGGAAAGGGGAATGACCTATGCAATTGAGCATGCTCAGCTCAGCCTAGACTGAGTGAATCTTATGCATAGAACTTACATATTACAGACTGTTGGTTTAACAGTTCTATCATCCGACTGGACGGACAGGAATGTCGATTCTAGTTGAGAGAATAAGAAACCACAGCGGATTAAACATCAAGGATTGCTACTAGTGGATCCTTGAAACCCTAGTACTCTCTTATAATTAATTACTCTCGATTTAATTCAGCTTTTGTTACTCACATCAACTTTATACAATAATCTGATTAGTAGACTTCAATAGACACTTGTGGATGAAATTGTGAGATCCTACATAGTCCCTGTGGATCGACCTCGGTCTTACCGAGATTATTACTACATCGCAGCCCTACACTTGGGGAAGCGAACAATTGACAGCTCACAAGCAAGGAAAAATAAAGAAAACCTAAGCTCTCTCTCTCTCTCTCTCTCTCTCTCTCTCTCTCTCTCAAAACACTCACCCCTCTTCCTAACCCTCTTAGGAAACCTTGGGCACATTAGGATTACTCCTAATCCTGGATTCAAGCCATATATATAGCAAGCAACCTCGAATTAGAAACGTCTTGCGCAAATCCACGCAATAGTGCAAGATAAACCTTGCTGTGCAAGTCACGTGTAACTGGCCGACCGGTCGGACCGATCCAAAAACAATCCAGGGAGAAAAATCAACAATGTTTCACGTCTGCCTCAACACTGGCCGACCGATCATGACCAGTCGGTGATAGTCCAGGGAGCCCAATTTGAAGGCTCTTCTTCCAACATGTGTGTGTGTGTGTGTGTGTGTGTGTGTGTGTGTGTGTGTGTGAGAGAGAGAGAGAGAGAGAGAGAGAGAGAGAGAGAGAGAGATCTGATCTATCATCTTGTATGCAAAATTATAGTTGTCCTTTTTTTTGGTTTGTTTCTGTTAAGAGCGAAAACCAAATCCTAATTTGTAAATGAAGTTATCTAGCTTCAATACATATTAAATTTGAATGTTCTCACAACTCACCTTGAGTTGGAAGCTTCATCCAAACTGTGCCTTTACCTTTTGTGTGTACCCTCCATTCGTGTAGGTAGGCCATGACACCTTTCTCTCCCATTTCTCTAACCGTTCCTCCTTCCATGTGCATGGTAGACACCATTCCCTTTAGCTTACAATAAAAGGAGGGACAAATCCAACCATCCATGGTAGGACTTGGAGGGTTGATTTGGCTCCCACCCTCCATGGTAAGAATTAGAGGCTGATTTGGCAAAAGAAAAAAATATAAAAAAAAATAAAATTAAAGTACTCCAACTATGTTCTTGCAATATGAGGATTTATGGTGCATGTCCATCCAAACGACCTTTGTATAAAGAAATTTGATTACTACAACTATGTTCTTGCAGAGGGGGAGCTGGCAACCCAGGTCTGGAAGTACTTCAGCTTGGCGCTGGACGTTTCCTTCCTTCATGGTCAGACACTGCAAGTGTAGGCCATGCAATGCTGGCAAATTGCTTCGATAGTGGAGGATTTCACCACCATTCATGGGTTTATTCCAAGCCTCATCTCTTGGGAACTGTGGATTGAAAGAAATGGGTGTCGTTTCGAAGATCATCGGGCATCTGTTCAAAGGACGGTGGGGCGTATTAAGGGTTGGCTGCTGAAATTAAGCTACAGACTTCCAGTGTTAAAGGATAGTCTTGCCGCTAGAAGGCTGGAGTTTGGTAAAACCTTTTTTCAGTTCTAATGGGCCTGTTTGGTAAAACTTTTTTCAGCCCTTAAGACTGAAACATGCTATTTTCAGTGATTTCCTTTATTCATACCATTTGGTAAATCAAAGAAATTAAGAGCTAAATTTGAATTTTCACTTAAAAATTTAGCAATCTTTTAAGCCACCCTCATGTGACTTAAAACTTAAGACTGAATGCAGTAAGTGATTTTGTTTAAAATCTTTAGTTTGTTTTTACTAAAATATCCTCCAAATATTTTATAAATGACAACTTTATCCTTTTACAAGGGACTTCCATGAAGCTTTGAAATAGACTCCACATGCAACACTTGGTGAAGTTTTGCAAGCCCCATCATAAAGTATGTGTTATATCCACACCGTCCATCCATTTACCATATCGTTTTAGGGCATAAGCCCAAAATGAGGCAAATCCAAAGCTCTAGCAGACGACACCACAAAAATCTATGGAGATAATGACGTGACCGTTGAAACCTTCTTAGGGGCCGTGGTGATGTTTATTTGCCATCCAAACTTGTTGATAAGGTCACATAGACCTGGATGAAATGAAAACACAAATGTAAGCTTGATCCAAAACTTTTGTGGCCTCCAAGAAGTTTTCAATGGTAGGCATTCAATCCCTACTATTTTCTATGGTGCGGTCCACCTAAGCTTTGGATTTGCCACATTTTTGGGCTCATGCCCTTAAATGACCTGACAAAATGGATGGACGGTGTGGATATAACACACATATCATGATGAAGAACACAAAACTTTTCAAGGCCCACACAATTCCTAGGTGCCGTGTTTAAAAGGGATTTAGATTTTGTAGTAACCCCTCTGGTACCAAGCTCGGTACCGATCAAAGCTTCATAGGACCCACTATAATGTTTATGTATTATCCACACCATCCATTCATTTTTTTCAACCTATTTTAATGTATCATTCAAAATATGAGGCAGATCCAAAGCTCAAGTGGACCATACGATATGAAGCAGCAGGGATTTGATGACTATTGATAAAAACTTCTTATGGGCCACAAAAGTTTTATATCAAGCTAACTTTCCCGTTCATCCATGTTTATATGACTTTATGAACAGGTTGGATGGCAAATAAACATCTGGGTGGACCCTTAGGAAGCTTTCAACGGTGGGCATCACTATTCCCATTGTTTCTTATAGTATGGTCCACTTAAGATTTGGATCTACTTCATTTTTTGGAACATGCCCTAAAATGAGATGGGAAAACTGATGGATGGAGTGGATACACAAAATATACATCAAGGTGGACCCCACTGTCAAGGTAGCATCGATAAGGTGTTACCCCTCCACCAAAACCAGGACTCACGTTCCTAAGTGAACCATCCCAGTGGTGGAAAAGCTTGTGAGCCCATCATCATGTGTGTGTTTTATCCACACCATTCACCTAATTTTCCAGATCATTTTAGGACATGAGCCAAAGAATGAGGCAATTCAAATCTTGAATGGACCACACTATTGAAAATATTGGTGATTAACACCCACCATTAAAAACTTCTCAGGGGCACACAAGTTTTGGATCAAGCTGGTATTTGTGTTTTCTCTTCATCCATGTCTGTGTGACATATTCAATAGATTGGATTGAAATAAAAATTACAATCAGCCCTAAGAAGTTTTTAATGATGGCACTATTTCCTATGGTGTGGTCCAATGAGATTTGAATGTACTTCTTTTTTTTTATCATGCACAAAAATGTAGTGAATGGATGGATGACTTGGATAATATATACAATGTGATGGGGTCCACATATCACCAATATGTTACCTACTAGGTGTGCTTGTCCCCTAATGACACCAATAGAAGGTTATGATGATTCTATTAAGAAAAATATAATATATGATACATAATATGGCTCATCTTACCAATCCAATTTGATCACCAATCTAAAGGCATCACTTGCATTATCACCCACTCTCATTACACAATTAGTTTGTAATTATGCACGTCGCAAACACGAAAGATCAAGACTATTCATCTGCTCAACTTTAATTGGAGGGGAAATCATTAAATTTTTACTGCATTAAGCATAGGTATGCCAAATTTGGAGGCATGGCAATAACGAATTTCGGTTTTTGCTCTACGAAAGTTAGAAATTGGGACAATATTGGTAAATGTGACAATTTGTCAATTCTCAGACATTTGTAACTTGTGTTTACCAAACAAGTTTTTTTTGTGAAAAAAGTGTTTATTTTCATACACCAGGACTTCTTTCAGACAAATTATCAAAGAGATTTTAAGTACTTAAGTACTAAAATTCAGCACTTTTAAGTTTTCAGCACTTCAATTAATTTTCAGAATTCATTTAACTTATTTAATAAGCTGAAAGTGCACGTTAACCATGCAAATGGCACACAAACCCAAGTAAAACGGTAGAAATGGTGGAATCCACTTTTAGATAGATCACAACCTGAATATCAGAATAGATGATCCCTTCTAAACTCTGGTGGACGGCCATTGATACTCTGAGATAGTGTGACTACTGATACGCAGGCACTAAAAATTTTAAGCTCCATATCAATTACCTCAAGTTAGACCGACTAAATTTCCGAACTACCGTCAACAATATCCCAAAGTCTGATTGGCTGAAGGTGCTAACCTCTCATTCATAGATACTTATTTGTTGAAATAGGACCGTTGGATGCTTCTTTATTTTTAACCGTCCAAATTTTGATAGTCGGATGATCAAATAATGTGCCACTTTGGGTTTATGATACATCTAAAGTGTGGTCCAGCAGTAGGACAGTTTATTTTGAAATACTTATTTGCTGCATGTGGAATTGCTAAGTAATTTCTAATTGCCTGCGTATCATCCATCACACTACGGGAGTATCAAATATTTCTCTTATAATCTATCTAAAGCAGAGCCTTGATTTGAACGGTTTTTATTCCCTCTGCCCCGTATGAACATTACAATTTCTTTTCAATTTGTCGCTGTGAACCAACCTAGTCCATAGCTGTCGATCACTTCCACGTGGCTATGCATTTTGTGGATCCGAACCTTCCATCTGGTGTTTCACACTTATATAGATGGCCCGATGATAAAACAAAAAACCAACAATATGGAAATCTTTGTGATGACAGACAAGTCCATTTCACTCTATCACTACCAAAATGCACCTTTTCGGGATTAAGGGTAGTCAAGACATTGTTTGGTAAAAATATGGTATCGTTTGATAAAATTAGAGATTCTTAGTAAATTTTGTAGTAAAATTCCTTATTATTATTGTTGTTGTTGTTTGTTTATTTCAAAATCTTTCTCACGTGTAGGGTACATCCGAAACTAGAGTCCGGCATCGAGTCCAATTGGACCGAGTTAGGGCTGACCCGATCAGACCTGATTTTGAATTAGACCTAATTTGAACCTAATCCAACTTGGTACTGAGTCCAGCATAGCTGACCCAATCTAATTCTGGGCCTATCTAGACTAACCAGATCGAGTCTGACTCGATCGAGTAGGTTCGAGTCAGCACCAAGTTGCATCGGGTTGACCTCCGAAAGTTTATGCTGTTGGAAGTACTTAGAGGAATGACATGCATGAAGAAAACCATTGTATTATGAGAAAAGCCAGGCAGAGGAGATAGCAAAATCTATGAATTGGAGAGTAGAGCATGAGGACAGCTAATACCTAAGGCCTACCGATCCATGATACAGTTTCGAACAAACCCATGAGGAGGTGATAGGATGCAAGAAGATTGTAGTAGACGATTGGATCACCGATTGGAAGAAGACATCCCATTAAAGAGCAGGCACATTTACGCCTGATAGAAAATCTCCCAAGAAATTTCTCAGGTTCGAGATTTTTAAGGCACGTTCTTATTTCATTATATTTTACCTTTTTTTGTATTTTTTATTTACCAAAAAGACCATACGACTAGGACAACAACAACTTTTTGACTAGGAAAGCGAGAGGCAATTTTGCCGATCCCTCCATGATGTACATGTTTTATCCATGCCGTCCATTCATTTTGACACATCATTTTATGGTATGCCTCCAAAAATGACAAGATCTAAAGCTCAAGTGGACCACATCACAGGAAGAAAATTTAAATGGTTACTTCCAATTTCCACTGTTTTCTGTAGTGTGGTCCACTTGAGCTTTGAATCTGCCTCATTTTCGGGCCCACGTCCTAAATGATTTGTACTAATGATTGTTTGCAATAAAATCTTATATATATATATATATAAAAGATCAGATGGGAGTCTGAGGCTGGGCCTAGCGAGAAGAAGAAGCAACATGAAGAGAAGAGAAAGGAAGAAGCAGCATGAAGAGAAGAGAAAGAAAGATGATCGGAGAGATTGCGTTCCGAGGAGAGGTTGCGCTCCGAGGAGAGGTCCCCTCGAGGGATGCTATTCAGAGTACACCCCCCCTCAACATGACAAAAGAGAGTGTTCCTGCACATAAAAGATCAGAAGTATACGACCTAGCCCCTAAAGCTAAAAGCTGACCTCAGCACTCGAGGTAAAGTAAGTACTGCGAGTTCCACCGTGACCATGGTTACAATACTAAGAACTACATAGCCCTTAAGGATAAAATCGAAGTCCCTCATTCGAAAGGGTCATCTTCGAGCATACGTGGATCGGAAGGACCAGTCCCTCAGAAAATGCGAATAGTCTCCTGGTCAGTCGGACTGTCAGCAGCAGGAGTCGACCCAGCCGTGACAAGGTCACCGTGAAGGGATAAACCAACCTAGAGCCCTCCGAGCCCACAAGAGAGATCCACACTATCTTCGGCGGACCTGGAGGAGGTGGGGACTCCAACAATGCGAGGAAAGCTCACACCAAAAAGGCTCAGGAAGTATTTCAGGCTAAAAGGTCGTTGAAGCAACCTGAATGGAAGCGCCAGCCGATCACGTTCTCTGAGGAGGATGGCAAGGGAATCTAGTTCCCACATGATGATGCAGTCGTAGTTACGCTATGTGTCTCCAACTACAAAATGCAATGCTTGACACGGGAAGTTCAACGGACATCCTGTACACCTAGGCTTTCAATGCAATGAACATCTCTCGAAGCCTATTAAAGCCAGCTCACACCACACTGATTGGATTCGACGATGAGACCGATCAAAAGGATGTATTGACCTCTCGGTCATCTTTGGGGAGGCTCCCAACAGGATCAACATAATGGTAAATTTCTTGATCGTGGATCAGCCGTTGACTTATAACGCTACATTGGGCTAACCGTTCATGACCGAACTCAAATCCTTGATCTCTCTGCTTTACCTTTATGTGAAGTTCCCCACTCCTACAGGTGTTGGGGTGGTCAGAGGAAGTCAGGCAGTTGCACGTGCTAGCTCAACATAATGAAAAGGGGAAGCAAGTCAGCCCTATAGTGATGATGACGACTCCGACTCAACATTCGGATTCTAAAGCGAAGCCATCTTTGAATCCTCAAGACAGCGATGTAAAGGGGGGCTCCTCTGCCGAGGATCTGATCCCCATCTCGCTGCCTCAGAGGCGATTGTTCAAGCATTTGCCGATCCCAATCCTCCCGCTGGCGATGCCACTGCCGACAACTCGTGCGAGCTAGTCTAGCTTTGGTGGTGTTTGCAAATAATCCATCTCGTTCATCCTCAATCACAGATTAGGCAGAAAATATTCAGGTTGTTCCCTGATTAACATCCATTGACGATCTTTAGCATTAACAGCATCATCAAAAAAATTTCAAAATCTAAATTACCACATTAGTGTACCTTGGTGATGATTGGACATTAATGTAAAAATGACATTATTACTATTTTATTTGTAGTAAGGCAAACATTGTACTCGTTAGTTAAATCCACATATTGCTAAGAAATGAATAAAATAATTTATAGTTATTGCACATTTTCTATAATTTATAGATATTGTACATTTTCTTTACATTACACTATAATTGGTAGAATAAATAAACCATGAAAACCCTAAAAATAAATCAATCATGTTAGCTGATTTTTTGGTCTTGAACTTTTCAAGTAAATTGGTATTATACCCAGACATCTTTTGTCTTCCATTCATTTTGTTTTCATTTTTTTGGCCCATTTTTCACCATATTCTTTACATTACAAATGATACCCGAACTTTATGTTGAGAAAATTGGCAGCGGAAGCGAAACACCGAAACGCGTGAAGCAATGTAAAATCAAATGAGTAAACAAGATGCAATCAATCACACAAAAGCATTCACCACAAGAGAATCCAAATTTACGTGGAAAACCCATCAACGAGTAAAAAACCACAGCACAAAGCGATCTACTATGAATAAACAGAAGATTACAGAGATTGACAGCCTACAAGCAAGGAAAAATAGAGAAAACCCCAAGTTCTCTCTCTCAAACACACCTCTCTCCTCTTCCTAATGCAAATAGGAAACCTTTGACACCTTAGGATATATACCATCTTAGTCCGGATACATGCCATATATAAAGCAAGAATCCTAAAAATAGAAGCATCTTACGCACTACCGTGTAATGCGTAAGAAACCACGTGCATAGTCGACCGGTCGCACCTCGCACAGAACCAGTCCAGAGGAAAAACATCAACACACTGCCTCACAGCCGATCGGTTGCCCTACCAATCAGAGCCCCCTCCAGACCGGTCGCCCGACCGATCTAGGGCCATACAGAAACTGTTCTATCTTCACGTACATCTGGGCCACAAACATCAAACCGGTCACCCGAATAGTCTGAGCACCTAAACGTGCACAAGTTTGAAGACTCCAACAATCTCCACCGAGGCTTCAAATGTCGAAACAACACATCCTTGTAATGTCATCTCATCTTTAATCATAACTCCACTACTTCTTGTGCCACCATCGACCCTGACCTTGCAAATTCACGCCATTTTCCGCTCTTCTCGTGTGGCCCTTGGGCACTTGCCACATATGAGCAACTGTGGATCTCGCTGCCTTTTTCCGCAACTCCACCGTGAATTGTGCTCCCGATTAACATGTAAAGATGGCCACACCTCCGTGCCTCATACACACGAGTGCCCCTTTATCACTTCACAATAATGATCGCGGTCGATAAACACTGCACCCTTTCGACTCGAGTGCACTAAGAGAAATCACATTCATCTTCATCTTGAAGACATGCTTCATGTCTTTCAGGACTCGTTCTATCCCATCGAACATCCTGATGCACACCGTACCAATACCCACAACTTTATAAGCGAATCCATCACCCACAAACACTGATTCACCACCATACTCCCTGTATGTCGTGAATGAACTCCAATCAGGACATACGTGACATGAAGCCCATGAATCTAGGATCCACTCACTACCATAAGATCCCTTGCCGGATACAGTCAGAACTTCACACAGATTGCCACTGTCCTCTACGGTTCCCTCTCTAGAAGAATTTTCATACCTCTCTTGCTTCAACCTGGGATTCTAACAATCCCCTCTCATGTGGCCCTCCTGTCCACAATTCCAGCACTTCACCTTAGCCTTTCCTTTGCCCTTGGCCCTAGATCCCGATTTCGAGTATTCTTCATGCTCAAAACTTTTTTCCCTCATAACCAGTGCCTCTGAGGAATAACGGGAAGCCACGTCAACGCTTTTCTTTCTCATCGCCTTCGACTGGAGAGCTGAGATAACGGTCTTGACTTTTATGGTTTCCCTCCCCTGCGCACACAGAGTCCCTGAATAACTCATATGAATTTAGAAGTGAATTCAACAGGATGCATGCTTGATATTCATCCCTCATCGGTTCATCGATCTCCACCAACTTGCAAACTAGCCTATTGAACGTGCTCAGGTGGTCCTCCATCTCAGTTTCCTCAGTCATCCTCAAGGTGAACAACTGCATCAACACATACATGCGATTCTTTAGAGATTTCTTGGCATAAACATTCTCTAGCTTCGCTATCGTTTCAGCTGCAGGCTTTTCCTTCATAACATGATAGAGAACATCATCCATAAAATTTAACAGGATTGAGGTTCTAGCCTTCTTATTGAGCCTCGTCCACTCATCATCTTTCATAGCCTCGGGTCGCTTTCCAAGAGCTTCATCAAGCCCTTGATAAAGTAGGAAGGATTCAACATTCACCTTCCATAGCTCAAAGTTATTTTTTCCGAAGAACTTCTTTAACTCGAACCTCGCGCTCGATCCCATCTTCTTGTCTCAGATTCAAATATACTCCACCCCAACTTTATCTCTGATACCACTTATTGGGAAAACCGACAGCGGAAGCAGAATGCTGAAACACGTGAAGCAATGCGAAATCAAACGAGTAAACAAGATGCAATCAATCACACACAAGCATTCACCACAAGAGAATCCGAATTTACGTAGAAAAACCCCTCAACGGGTAAAAAAATAGGGCACAAAGCGATCTACTATGAATAAACAGGAAATTACAGAGATTGACAGCCCATAAGTAAGGAAAAACATAGAAAACCCCAAGTTCTCTCTCACACACACCTCTATCCTCTTCTTAACGCAAATAGGAAACCTTGGACACTTAGGATACCATCTAAGTCTGGATACATGCCATATATATAACAAGAATTTCGAAAATAGAAGCATCTTACGCACTACCGCGTAATGCACAAGAAACCACTTGCACAGTCGACCAGTCGCCCAACCAATCGCACCTTGCATAGAACCAATCTAGAGGAAAAACATCAACACGCTGTCTCACAGCCGACCAGTCGCCCGACCTAGTCGGAGCCCCCTCCAGACCGGTCGCCCGACCGATCTAGGGCCACACAAAAACTATTCTGTCTTCACGTGCATATGAGCCACGATCGCCCGACCGGTCTGAGCACCGAAACGTGCACAAGTTTGAAGACTCCAAAACTTTGACCGTACGTATGTTTGCCCGATGTGGAATTGCTAGACATGCTCCATACCCACCATTACACTTACCACATGTGCTTTTTTAGATATCCAACCGTTCATCCGGGAGCAGTTATTGGGTGGCGCATTGCCACTCATTTACATGCTGCAACAAGATGAAGAGAAGAAAAACAAAAACGCCCATAACTAAGAATGTTTATTCATCGCCAAGGATCAGAAATTTTCTTTTACTTTTATTACAATGTGCATTCACCACCATTTCTTAAATGGAGCCCTCACCCGCCCTACTCATCGACTATGCTTAAGGATTCAATCCAAACCGTCCACATAACGTGTCCACTGTAAATGGAGCATTCCCCAGGAAGTACACTGACAATTGCTGCCAAGTTCCGACCACTGACCATTGATCATCCATTTGATGGTTAGAAAGATAGGACAAGTGGGACTTTCAGAATATCCTGCATCCACAGTGGGGTCCATTATCTAGACGGGCTAGATTTACGTGCATGCATGCCATGTGTAGGGTGAGCAAGTGGCCAATACACTAAAGAAAAGGGTGAAAGGCACGTCTAAAAGTAGGCATGGGAGATTAATCAGCATCAGAGGGGAGTATGAGTGCTACGTAAAAGAGAGCCAAGAATAACGGCTGGTGTGAGGAGAGCTATGAAAAGTGAATGGAATATCTGGCTTAAGAAGAGTAGAATAATCACCACCACCACCAACAATACGAAATCACCATCCATTGTGTGTGTGTGTGTGTGAGAGAGAGAGAGAGAGCAGTGAATTGTGTGTGGCTGGCTTGTTTATAAGAAGGAGAGAGAGAGAGCAGTGAATTGTGTGTGGCTGGCTTGTTTATAAGAAGGAGAGAGAGAGAGAGCAGGATTGTGTGGCTGTTAAGGAGACTTGTGGCTGGCTTGTTTATAAGAAGGAGAGAGACCTGTTTTCCCAGTTAAGTGACATACGTTGTGTGGTGCATCGAGAGAGAGAGAGAGAGAGAGAGAGAGAGAGAGTTTTGGGTGAATGTACGCTGGCATTCGGAAAATACGATGGAACTAAAAAATCCGGTTTTTAGTCTACAACTATGCCAATATGCATTTTTGAAGACTCAATTGTTAAATGATGCAAAACTATCACTACAGCCCCATCAAAAACCCATAATATTGGGAATTTGGGAGCTTTGTCATGAGCGGACGCCAGTTGCCTGCTATGTGGGGGCCACCGAGATGTCCGTGAGAAATCCACCCTGTCTGTTAGTTTCTCCACCTCATTTTAGCATATGATCCAAAAAATGAATCAGACTTAAAATTTAAGTGGGCCACACTACTGAAAACAGTGGGGATGAAATGCCTACCATCAAAACCTTTATGGGACAGATAAGTTTTGGTCTTTTGGATCTCACTGGTATTTGTGTTGTCAGTTCATCCCAGTTAGAATTATCTTATGAACGGTGTGGATGGCATATAAACATCATGGTGGACTCCGGGGCAGTTTCAATGGTGGGCATTTCCATCCCCACTGTTTATGTAGTGTGGTACACTTGGGTTTTAGAACTACATCATTTTTTATATCTTTTTTTACCATGATCTGGAGAAACTGATGAACGGGATGGATTTCTCATGGACATCTTGGTGGCCCCATATAGCTTCAGACCCCACTAACTTCTGTTGGCCGAGGTGAACGCAACTCGCGTCATGAGCCTAGGCAGTAGGCACGAACGCCCAGCAATTATGCCATTACGGCATGGGGAGCATGCAGCTACGAAAATTAATACATGCATTAAAGGATTCCTCTATCCCAAAAATTATATCTGTACATTAATCAGGTTGGCCACAGATAAAGAAACAAATGAATGACTTAAGAACAAATTGCTGAAGCCACTAATCTGTGTCAAGCACAAGACTAATGAGTGGACTAACTTGTATCCAAGCCGTCCATCTTTTCAAGGGTTCGGAGCCCTGCCTCGTTAGTAGACACTGCAGAGTTTTAACCGGAAGTCTTGGCTTCAAAACCCATCAGGGGTGAAAATGCGCTGCATGACTTACTGGGTGGTGTATTAGGTGCGTTGCATGACTGACAAAAAAATTAGATGGGGACACCCTATATGGGAAACCATGAATACCAGAAATGGGAAAACCCAAAAATCAAGTTGACCTGACAGGGTTGGATCGTCCAGATCCCGTAGGTATTTCATTTTCATAGTGGGACAATCTTGCTGTGCGGGTGAGATGTCATACAAACACTATTTTGGGTCGTATAAAATACATTTTATATGCGTGCTCCGGAAATGCGTGAATTAAACTGTACTTTTTTATTCTTTGAATGAAGCAGGTGTCAAGTCCCACTTTGATAGGACCACTAGTCATAATTTACCCAGTTGAATACTTCCTATTGCGTGTATACCTAATCCAACACATCCAATAGCTCCACCGTGATGATCACCATATGCTAAAATATGTCATCCCAATTCAATGAGTTTCTATGGATGATTTTTGCATTAGGTAATCCACGTGGTGGGGAAAGCTATTGGATGGGCAGGATGTTGCATGACCTTAACAGGTTGGAAGCTCTGTGGCTCAAAATTAGGTATTACCTCCATCAGGACACGAGGAGATAGACAGGTACATGTAGCGTTGCTGTTGGCCAGCGCAGCAGGCCCGCCCTGTACCTTGAGTCTGACACAGAGCCATCACATCTCACTGATACAGAGGCACATATCACTAATGATGCGGTGTGTGGCCCGCTTGCATCGACCAACGACGACGGTCCCGTCCGTATCCTCTTGCGTCTTGGTGGGGTAGTACCTGATCTGAGCCCAAGTTCTGTTGGGTGGACTGGACTGTAACTTATCAGTCCAACCGGTTGGACTCGAGGCCTTTTTCTTTTGAATGAAATCGTATAGTATTTATTTTAAACGACGGATAACATATATATTTGCTAGGTACGGAGCTTTTCCAAAGATACGTTGCAGAGGTTTGCTACCACGCATCTCAATGTCTTGCATTAGTATAAGTGGAACTCTAGCCTTTATATTTGGTGTCATTTTCCAATGATCCAAACCGTTTGTACCATGGTACTCACCTTGGATGGTGCACATCCTAATCTCTTATATTGGAATATTTCCACCCGTTGATCCTTTGTACATGGACGGTCTCTAAGTAGTTGAATAAACATAGATTTTAAGTGTTTTAATCTGAGAGTTCTTTTGGTTGCTCCCAGTCACCTTAAGGCTCAACATATAAACAGACTTAGTCATCGAAAACGGCACATATCCAACGGTAGAGGTCCCTACGTGTACTATCCCAGTGCATCGCGATGTATTCCGACAAAACTCTCCATGGAATGCGTCGTTTGCAGTGCATGCGGAGAGAGAGCGTGATTCGTAGCAAAGAGGGAGCGGGAAAGAGATTTTTTGACAGTCTGGCAGGGTATGAGGCTTCATACGCAGGCACTCAGAAGTTGCACACGTGGCATATGTTAACTCAAATCAAACCGACTAGATTGTTTCAAAATCATAATTTCAATATCAGATTTGTTGAACAATCCTGATTCGTTCACAACGGTTTTCGGAAGTAGGACCGTTGGATTTCTTTCATTTTAAACCGTTCAATAAATGTCCACCAATTATACATTCAAATAATCAAATAAGATTAAAAAATTTCCTATAGCATATCTACATTAGGTAACGTAATTTGGACGGTTTAATTTGGCTACCTATATTCCAGCATGTACAATTTTAAGTAATTTCTAAGTGACTGCGTATTATCCATGACACTCTGCCGGAGTATTAAAACTTTTCTATAAGAGGAGAAAGCATAACAGTCAGGTGCGAGGCTCGAGAGATGGCAGGATGCCCTTTTCCTAGTGCATTGAATTTCTTCTTGGCCTCTTTTATTAGGAGGATTTATTTAAAACTCTGGTAGTAAATGACGCTTGATACGCAGGCATTCCTAATTTGTACACGTCACACATGTTAAATCAAATTTAAACCAACTAAACAATCCCAAAATCAGATTATTTGAACATTTCTAGCATATGATTCATGGGGACTTGTTTGTTGAAATAGAACCATTGGACATTTTATTTTTAACCATCCAATAAATGTCTACCAATTCAATATTCAGCTATTAAATAAGGCTAATTTTTTATAATGGTACATCATACTCGTAAGCATAATTTGGATAGTTTAATTTGAATTAATTACATACCACATATTCAATTTCTAAGTACCCGTTTGAAATGCTGTAATTACATGTACTTATATGTATTTTCTCTCACATCATTACTAAATATGCACACACCACTGCGTTTTGAAAGTGAGGAATCTCCGTTATTACCTAACACAGGAATTTGAGGCCAAAACTTTGTGGGCCCATCATAAAATGTGTGCTTTAGTTATGCCATCCATTCATTAGTAGAGATCATTTTAAAATGTGGGTGCTAAAATGAGATAGATTTAAAGCTCAAGTGAACCACACTAGAAAACAGTAGAAATTGAATACTAACCATTTAAATGTCTTTGTGACGTGGTCTATTTGAGTTTTGGATCATGTAATTTTTCAACGAATATCCTCAAATTATATGGCCAAATGAATCGATGGCATGGACAAGACATGTACATCAATGGGTACCCACAGAATCCCATCTCATTTTGTCTATATAAAAAAAAAGATGCTGTGGTACATTCTCTAATTACCTTTGGTAAATAATAAATGCAAAAAAAAAAGAAAAATAAAAAAAGTAAAAAATACTACAAATATTACGAAATACATCGTTTCAAACATGCCCTGAATAATTTATAATAGCCTGCAGGTCATCCATGACACGGCAGCAGAGTATCAACGTATTCCTCGGGAGATATGTGATACTCTGGATGCGTACGATGCTTGATACGCAGGCACTCACACTTATACACGTGGCATACATTCACTCAATTTAAACCTACTGTAGGTGAGTTAATTTCCATGAATTATGACTGTCTGAAAATTTGTAATCTCAGATTTGTGGACATTCTTTCGTTGAAACAGGACCTTTAGATATTTTTCGTTCTTAACCGTCCAATATATGTCCACCACTCCGATAGATAATCATGCAACCGTTGATTTTGGTTAATCGATAAAAGAACTACAAATAGATAGTTGGTTAACTGGAGAAAATACAGATGCCATCCGCATTCAATGGAAAATGGTCCAAAGATGGCCTTTCAATCACCCTAGTGGGCCATCAGACTGATGGTCTCCATCATCAATGCATGGGCCCCACATGTGTAACCCTGCACATCAGGATACTGTCAATATGTTGATGAATGGGTATTAATTTAGACTTCCCCACATGTGAGCGCGGATTGCCTGCTGATACTGCCTGTAGCGACCTAGCTACTGTGGGTCCATCATAATGTATGTGTTTTATCCACGCCGTCTGTCCATTTTTACAGCTCATTTTATGGCTTGAGCCCAAATTTGAGGCAAATACAAATCTCAGGTGGACCGCAGGAAAACAGTGGTGATTGAACGGCCACCATTTTATCTGCTATCCAACCAGTTGATAAGGTCATAAAGTTATGACCTTATCAACTTGATCCAAAACAGTTGTGGCCCCTAAGAAATTTTAATAGTAGGTGTTCAATCACCACTCTTTCCTGTGTTGTGGTCCACCTGAGATTTGGATCTGCCTTGTTTTTGGGCTCATGGCCTAAATTGATCTTGCAAAATGGATGGACCACATGGATAAAATAAATACATCTTGATGGGCCCGTAGAACACCGTCCAGTAGCGAGTGCCACCTCCCATGTCGTTTGTCCACGTAGATGTCCTCCGTTAATATGCTGGTCTACTTAGTAGGTGGGCCACACTCATTCCTTCAACTTTCGAACTCAAAAAGATTTTAAAAATGGGAAAATGGCTGCCAACGATCGCCACTAATGGTGGCAATGGGCACCGGCGCTGGTTCTCTTCGTCCAATAGCTAGGCTCATCTTCAAAACAGGCATAATTTCCAAGTTGGGCTGGCCTCAGGGAATGATCAATGGTCTTGTCCAGTCAACAAGTGGGCCATTAAAACTGATGGGAGCGGATTAAGCGTGGCCTCACCCAAGGTATCTTTGCCCTTACCATGGGCCCACCTGGATGCATTTATTTTATATCCGCACTATCCATCCATTTTTTTGGATCATTTTTCAGCATATACCCAAAATTAAGAGGATCCAAATGTCAGCTAGATCATACTATAGGAAACAGTGGTGGTTGAATGCCCTACCATTAAAAACTTCTCATGGTATTTGCCGGAAACAGTAGTGATTGAATGCCCTAACACTAAAAACTTCTCATGGTATTTGCCATCCAACCTGCTGATAAGGTCACATAAACCTGGATGAAGTGAAAAGAAAAAAATTATCAGATCCAAAACTTTTGTAGCCCATTAATTGTTGATCACCATTCTTTCCTATGGTATGGTCCACTTGAGAATTGGGTCTGCTTCATTTTGGGTGCATACCCTAAAATAAGCTGGTAAAACTAATGGATCATGTCATGGATATAGAATACATACATCAAGGTGGGCCCCACGACAAGGCTACAATGTCTTGGGTGAGGCTCAAGTTGCACCTAATCCAGTCTCCCATAGGGTTTATCTATGAGACTACTTTGGATGCTTTGATGGAGGATACTCAAAGAAAATTCTTAAATAAAACTTATTTTAAATCTCTGATAATTTATCTCTTCTGCTTTGAGAGTCCCGGCCCAGTAAGTATACTCTCATGGCCGTTTTAGTTCAGTCAGGCAAGCCTAGGTGGGGTTGGGGACAATCCTGAACTGGGCCTAGCCCAGCCCATTGCCGCCGTTACCACTCGCTACTAGGAGCATGTTGATCTCTCCCACATCATCATAACTACAGTACCATTGGTTGAGTGGGCCGCATCTCAAAAATGAATGTGATGGATGCTCCTAACTGTGCATTTTGTCCAATTTTGCTTATTTCAATTGGACCATTTTCTGTTTTTGCTCAATATCTATCATGCACACGCGGTTTGATAGCCCAACACGCACATCTACATGCAGTCACATGTGTAAGATATGTCAGTTGTGTATCATGCAGGGATCACTTTCTAGATGATCTGACCGTCCATTTTCCTCATTCAAATGTGCTGCTCACATTGTTCATAAGCAGGGACGCGGATTGTTTAGTGAGGCCCTCCCTTATGGTTCAAAATCAGGACGCCACTTGTGTAGTGAGGCGCTCACCTCCCTTTATCATGGCATGAAGACTGTGTGGGGCACACTGTGATGTATTTTATCCACGCCATCCATCCGTCTTTATAGCTAATTCTAAGGCACGAGACAAAAATTTAATCATATCCAAACCTTAAATGGACCACACCATAGGAAATAGTTTTAATTGAATGACTACCGTTGACACATTCTTGGGGGCCACAGAAGTTTTGGATCAAGTAGATATCTGTGTTTTCCCTTCATCAAGGTCCGTGTGACCTTATGAACAGGTTGGATGACAAATAAACATCACTGTGGCCCTAAGAAAGTTTCAACTATGGATGTCATCATCCCCACTTTTTTCTGTGGTGTGGTCCACTTGAGCTTTAGACATGCTTCAATTTTGGGTTCCTTCCCTAAAATGAGCCGGAAAGTAGATCGACGGTGTGGATAATGATGCACATCATGGTGGGGCCCACAGAGTTTACTCATGAGTTACTATTTCACAATCTCCGTTGGAGGCGGAAAGGGCCCAAAGTGCAACAACTGTTAGGCTACAACCAAGGACCATTAATCTAAAATAAGTGACTCTACTTACGAAGAAGAAGGGATAAGTGCATCGGGAGGTTAGCTAATATTCCACAATTTCAATATCTCGGTGGGCCACAACTTTCATAGTAAAGTGGCGGTTAAATTTTTTTATTTTATTTTTAGTCATTCATTTGTTTTGATATGCTCTGGCCTACTTGAGGTATGACATGGCCCACTTGAGGACACGTAACCAAGTTATCCTGGGCGTGGCTTTCATGGATCCCCAGATCTCCCTGAGTGTGGAGCCCACCGTGATGTATATTCCTTACATCAATGCCATCCATCTGTTTTGATAGCTCATTTTAGGCATAATCCAAAAAATTAAGCAAATCGAAATCTTAGGTGGACCACACCATAGGAAACTGTGTTGATTAAATACCTACTGTTAAGAACTTCTTGGGGGCCACCCAAATGTTTATTTGCCATCCAACTTGTATGTAAGGTTACAAAGACCTGGATGAAGGGACCACACAAATATTAGCTTGGTCCAAAACTTTTGTAGGCCCACAAGAAGCTTTTAATGGTCAATCACCACGGTTTCCTTTGGTGAGGTCCACCTGAGATTTGGATCTGCTTCATTTTTTGGATCATGCCCTAAAATAAACTAACAAAATGGATGAACAGCATGGATGTAAGGCACATACATCACAGTGGGCCCCACATTCAAGGATCCATTGAAGCTGTGCCCGGTTGTCCTAAACTACTTGTCAGATGCTGAATCTTCAACTGGCTTTATTTTTATTATTATTATTTCTATGGCCCACCAATGTGATGTGAAATAGGCCACATTTTAATTCTATTGTCACTTGTGAAAGTGGAATGTATTAAAAGAACTACCGAAAATGAATAAAAATACACACTGAAGCATTGATGGTGGAGTTAGCTTCCCGAAAGGAGTAGTAGACTCATCTATACATCAGAGGAAAGAATGTCTTTACAACTTTAAACAATGTGGACCACTACAAGTGGTGTTGACGATTGCAAGGGAGCACCCCCTCAATCTCTAGCCATCCTGTCCGTCCCAACGTATATGCATCAGCTGTAAATCACGAAAAAAAGAGCACAAAATTCAGTGACATAACTAGAGCACTAAAAATGAGAGTCAGTGGATAATTGATGATCTATCAATGTTTAGTTTTAGTCAACCTGAACGTGGGAGATGACCAATTTGCTAATTTTATTTGGACTATGTGGACACTGGAATTGTGTGGGGGCTCCTGAAAATTTTTAGAGTCACTACTAGCCAATTACCTCAAATCTACAGTCGGCTAAACCCTGTAAATATGCTTAAGAGAAGGAATCTGAAAATTTCTAATTCTAAGAATGACTACTTGATCAGTGTTTAGAGACTTAGAGTAAGGACCATAGTTACAGAGAGGGAAGGGGTTAAGCACTCACTTTGCCCATACTGAAGTATGGTCTCTATACTTCACAGGACTACATGAATTCTGAGGATTAGCTTTGGTTCTTGCACTTTGATGATATGCTATGTGTGGGAGAT
The DNA here is from genome assembly GCA_003013855.2 of Liriodendron chinense. Taxonomy (NCBI): domain Eukaryota; kingdom Viridiplantae; phylum Streptophyta; class Magnoliopsida; order Magnoliales; family Magnoliaceae; genus Liriodendron; species Liriodendron chinense. The sequence continues at coordinate 809,219 of ML058531.1, forward strand.
GATGGTGTGTTTTGATGAATCCTCGCATTCCAATAGTGTCTCAAGACAAGACGAATCAGTCCTTAACTCACGTACTGGGTTAACGGTTCTTGGAGTACGATAGTATGCTGTATGGAAATGATGTGTGGAATGCACCCTCACCTCCCAATAGTGTCTCGGGACAAGATGAATCAGTTTCTGACTCACGTACTGGTTAGCGAATAAACCAGTCAACTTGACTTTTTGATGGACAGGATTCGAGTTACTCGGTAAGCCTCAAAGCATGCACTCAAGAAAAATGGTTGAGATGTTATATATGGATGCTATGCATACCAATCAGGATTTCTAATGCGCAAGATATGATTAGATCGACTGGCCACAGAGCATACTTTCCTAAGTCGGTATGAATGCAAGATGATATGCACTATGTGTGGATGTGATAAGCAGGGGTTGAGAAGGGAATATATGTTGCACAAATGCTGATGCAAAGTTGAACAAAGATGGCTAAAGATTAACGGTTTGATAGACGGAGGTGTTGCAAGGGTTGAGTTTGAGTGGATTAAATTGGAAAATGGATAGATCAAGAGGCTAGGGCTAGGGATGGATTAGACTAGACCAAGGCTAGGCTTACTTCCTCACTCTCACCCTCCTTGGTGGAGGGATGGCTAAGCTTAGTTAAGGTTAAGGCCAAGGCTAGGACTATGACTAAGGCTAAGGGAGAGGCTCTCTTGGTGAGATGTGTGTTAGATGGGTTTGTGTTGTGAAGGCTTGGTGTGTGTGTTATAATGGGATGGGGACGGGACTATTTATAGACTCCAGTCCTAGTATTGTTGTAAGTTCAGGTAAGACTGGAGGTAAAAGGGTTGTAAGGGGGGGATTTAAGATCGCAACATGACGAGATCTCAATAGTTAGATGGCTTCGTAAAAAGGTAAATAATATAAAGGGGGAAAGTTATTTCCAGAGGTGACTTTCCTCACATGTGCCAGAGAGGTAGAAGAGAGGGGAAACAAGGCTCACATGAATCTATCTTGGAGGGTAGTATAACACCACGTGGCTGGCTTCCACCTAGTGGGCGCCACCCCTCCAGCTAGCTGCCAGGTTTGGTAGGGAGCTTCCCCCCCCCCCCCCCCCCACACACACACACACACACCCCAATGTACGGAGGGCTCTTGCCTTGGTTTTTATCAAACGTTGCCCCCTCTCACGGCCTCATCTAGGCTCAGTTTGGGCTTGGGCTATGGTTTATGTGTGGGCTTAACTAGGTGAGTTGGCAGGGTTGTGGGGACTGAGTTAGCTGACCGGGTGAGTTGACTCAAAGATTTCGCTCAAAAAGCTTACTCAAAGAGTTAACTCAGAGACTTGACTCGCAGTCTCCTTTTACAAGTTCTAAGGTTTTGGAGTCAGATTGGCTAACCTAATAGGCTTGAGTTTTGTTGAGTTTGGTTATAACATCGAGGTTCTAGGTTGGGTTGAGGTTTGGATTAGGGTTTAAGACTGAGTTAGGATTTGGATAAGGGTTTGGGATTGCGTTAGGGTTAGGATAAGGGTTTGGGACTTGTTAGGGTTTGGATTTGGATTTAAGAGTGAGTTAGGGTTTGGATTTGGGTTTGATGGGCTATGGATCGCTATCCATCCTAACTGTCCAATCTTGATCATCCTATCGGCCTAGTGTGGGGTGTCTACATGCTCTTTAAAGGTTAAGGCTTGTTTGGGCCAAATAGGGCAGTTTCAACAGATGTTTGATGGGGAATGATAGCTGGCCTAATGCATGCTACTCCTCTCGATCGAATCTCCCAATCACTATTAGGGACTGGTCTTTCTAAATAATGCCGGGTTGAGGTCAATTAGGAAGGGGTAGTTTTAGGGGTCTTATTCTTGATGAGGCTTTCCTTTGTGTGGGGGCATTATCTACCCTTTCATTTTTCTTTATTTCCTTAGGCACAAGTTGTTTTTAGATCATATGATAGGTAAGGCCAATTATTTTTTGTGTTACCCACTTGAAGTACGAGCTTGTAAATCTTTTTGTTGAAATAAAGTTCAGGTGAGTTTGCCCAATTCATTTAAAAAAGAACTGAGAGATATTTGATCTTGGAATATTTTAGGTCTGTGTGTTGTGGTAAGTTTTGAAAAAAAATCATGACCTTTGGATTATTAGTTTAAAAAATGCTCATGTTTTTAAAGTTGACGTTTTGTGACATCTCCTAGTAAACTCTCTCTCTCTCTCTCTCTCTCTCTCTCTCTCTCTCTCTCTCTCTAGGGTCTGTGTGTGTGTGTGTATGTGGCTAGTGAGTATTAATTCCTCTAGGCTTCTTGCAAAACCCCATTTTCTATGGTGTGATCTATATGAGCATAATTAGAGAGAGGGTATCCTCTAAGAGATTTTTTGTACAGTGGAAATGAGAGATAAATGAGAGATAAGTCTTATAATTTTAGTTTCTCTTGTTTTTTAGTGAATGATAAATCTCTATGCCTTTTGTGCCTCTTGTCTCTTACATTTTTGTTTGGTTTGACGTTTGGTTTTTTGCTTTGGATCTTTCTTTTTGTGATTTTATGTTGCTAGCACTAAACGTTTGTAAATGAAATTATGCAACAACTAATATTAACCTTTAGTTCTTGTAACGTCCCGTAAATTTTCGTACAGATAATAGCGTACGGATGACCGTACATCTTAGTTAATTAGATTTCCTAATCCCTAATCTAGAAAAGGAAGATTAGTTTAGGACAAATTGGACTAGATTGTTAACATTCTGGAAAATTTATGGCCCTTGCTCTAAATAGCCTTCTGGAGGGCTATATATATATAAACCATTAACTACACCTGGGTCATAAAACTAGTAACTAAATTTTATAAGGCCATTTGGGCTAATTGCCCAACTATTATATAAATCCATTTGCTGAGAAATCCCCAAATCGAATTGGGGATTTAGGTCTGAGAGAAAGAGAGAAAGAGAGAGAAAGAGAGAGAAATTAAGAGAAGAAGAAGAAAGGAGATTGAAGTCTTCATTTCCTCTTGAAGTAAGATGATGTTAGAGGTTGTTGATTTTGTCCCTGGAGCGGTTCCTTGTGCAATTGGAGGTAAGAATCGAATTAAACCTTTCAATTCCAAGCTCTCTTAGGTTTGAGACAGAAAATCTCATCCTAATCTTGTTTCTTATAGGAATAGTTGATTCTCTTTTACCCTAACCGTAGACCATTGGACGAACGAGAAACCCTAGACCTTAAGGTGCGGGCTATACTTCAAATCTTCTATTTATCATTCCTAGAGGGTATTAGACAATGATTCTTGCAGTCATAGTGTAGGACTTTGGAATTTTATATCTGATTGTTTATCTCCGTATTATTACATTATACAACATGCATGTGTGTTTTATGGTTTTAGTGTTCGATGAAATGGGTAAATGACTCAACTGTTATATCTGATTTGTGAAATTCGTTGAGGTGATGGAGTTTATGTTTCATTGGGATGATGGAATTTGTATATGATATGCTCTCAACGGTTATAACTGATTTGTGGAATTAGTTGAGATGATGGAATTTGTATATGATATGCCTAATTTTATGTTATCGCACATGTACTGTTTGTCATGGGTGAAAGGGGCCAATCGACTAATGTGGATATCCTAGTTGGATTGGATATTCAGGATTGGCTGGTTGACGGGGTGAACTTGATCGATCGACAGTAGTCTGGACTACACGGGTCGTCTGTGCCCAATGTCGGTTTGGTCAATGTTCTCCCTATATCAAACAAACACATCCAAAGCCAAGAAATGTTGTGTGGTAGATAGATTGTATTGAATGACTCTTCCAGAATCTGAAATACTAATGTCATTAGATGAAGTGTCCAATGTATAAATGTATGTGCGACACGACCCTACTATATCTCCTTGGGCCGGGCATGGTGGTATGGGACACCGTGTTCATGCCGTCGGCCTACGTTGTGGCATTTAGCCTCCCCGTAGTGACCATAAGTTATTGTGAGGATGCCGGCCTGTTTTGGGTAAATTTGAAATAGTTGAGGTACTTAATTGAATAGAATGTTCTTGTATTCTAAATATATTAGAAGTTGGAGAAGGGATTCGTGGGCTACTGGCGATGATAGACAATCGCACCGTCGGGAGCCAGATGGTCCTGTTCAGGACCTACTGTATGACATTAGTAATTCAGCATCACCAATCTTGCTGAATGAAATTTATATTAATAAAGGCCAAACTAAACATGCATACATGTCATCGGCAATCTCAGTGACTGGCTGACTGTTTGAAAGGCCAGGGCATTGGTGATAGCTTTCATACTTGCACTATGTGTATATGAGTTATAGTTGGAAGGACTATTGTATCAATTTTGATTCTGTTGAGACTGCCCGGGACATGCATTGTGTGCGAATTCATAACATTCATGCATTAATACAACTAGTCTAGGACTCTTATATGTTTTGTCTACTCATTACCTATGCTTGTTTCTTGTATGCTTGCTTGATTGTTAATCGTAGAATTATAGTAGCATTGAGTTGATTACTCACCCCCTCAATCCTGGGTGGTGTTTGGAAAAACATCAACCAGACTCTAATGTAGAAACAAGTACTGTGGATGAGGACGTCCTTCAAAATGAGTTAGAAGAATTTGTAGAAGACGTCAGTTACTTTCAATTCTTGGATGGCCGAGAATAAGATGCAATGGTATCTGTTTGGTGTTTTGGGGCCGTTTGATGGCTAAAAGTATAATGGCCCAAATTCTTTTGGACTTGTATATTGGGGCTCCCTGTTGTGTAGGCCCCCTTATTTTGGAGATTAATGTAAATTTGTAAATGCTGGACCAGGTACGCACTTATCTTTTTGTCCTTACTTTAAAGTTTATTTAGTTTTAAAACTTGCGACAGGATACCATCTATCATAAATGCATTAATCACGCTTCCGCATAAGCATAGTGACACCCGAAATCTCAAGGGTCGAGGTCATGCTCGACTTCTGAAATTTGGGGCGTTCCAGAGTTGGTATCAGAGCGCGAGTTTAGAGCTAAACTGGACCTTGAGTTATGGACTTGACCTAACCTTTACGCTGACGTAGTTTGGACTCTGTGGTTTGAAACCTTGGAATCTTAGGTTTTTCCATGCATTCATTATTAGTTATATTAAGTCATTTTTTTTTTTTTTGGATTCCCAGGATTCTATTTGAACTGATATATGGTTCTAGGTAAGGTGTTAAGGTTCTAGGATTAAGACTCCAAGTTTTGGGCTTGGTGTGTTGAGAAATGGAGAGTAGAAATGTACGTTTGAATGATGGATTTTAGACAGATTGGTGGCCCATAACCATTTGATACAAGTGATCCCTTTTCGTTTTGTTTTCTGTGCCATTTTCCATTGAGATGGAAGAACTGTGGGCCTATTGTGTTTTTTTGTTTTTCTCTTCCATAGAGAAGGAAGACATTTTGGTGGGCCACTAGTGTTTGAGTTGGAAAAGAAGAGAGAGAGATGGGCCAGGGACTTGCATTATTTTATCAGGATGAAAGGATTATGGTGGACCATTGGGGTGAGTTAGAGGTGAAATGGTTGAGGGGTTATGTGGTTTGAAGTAGGAGAGTAGAATGTATTTTGAATTTTTGGTGGGCCACTAGTGTTTGAGTTAGAGAAAGAAAGAGAGAGAAAGTAGAATGAGTTAGAGAGAGAAAGTAGAGTGAGTTTAGAGAGAGAGGGAGAGTGAGATGAGAAGGGAAGAGAGACAGATGTTAGGAATTGGAAAGATGACCAGCAGGAACCGGCCGACCGGCCAGAACAACCGGCTGACCGGTTGGCGCTGGCCATGGAGGGGCCCTTGGTGATGTTTTGGGCAGGTAGCTGGCCAGGAACGACCGGCCGACCGGCCAGAGGCGACCGGCCGACCGGTTGACGCTGGAGGGTGGTAGAAAAAGGGAGCTGTGTTGAGGTTTTCTGGAGGAAATCATCCATGGAGAACCGGCCGACCGGCTGAGAGCATCCGGCCGACCGGCAGTCGCTGGAAAGCCAGCAGATGGTGGAATTTTCAGATTGTTCAGGAAGATGGTGAGTCAGAGGGATCCGGCCGACCGGCTGTAGCCGGGTTTGACCGGATTTCAGTGGCTGACTGATGTTGTGTACATCCGGCTGACCAGCCATGGTGACCGACCGACCGGTTACAGCTGGGAAGCTAGCAGACGGTGGGGGGTTTTCAGATTTTTAGGCAGAGGTGAATCAGGGGAGCCGGCCGACCGGCTGAAGCCGGGTCTGACCGGATGTTGATGACCGGCTGACCGGTTTGGGCTGTTGAGTGGAAAAACGGGTGGACAGCAACAGCCGGCCGACCGGCTATGGCCATGGTCGACCGGCCGGATGTGGTGGGGCTGTGTATTAAAAGAAAAAAAAAAGAAAAAGAAAAAGAAAGGGTTTGAGATACAAACCTTCTCATATTTCGTCTAAACCCATTTTCTTTCTTCTTTCTTTTCCTTTCTCTCTTCTTCATCTACAAAACCTAGGTATCAAATCCCTCTAAATCCAATTCCAATAGAAGTAGAGTTGAAGAAATGGGGATTTGGGTAAGAAAGATGGATTGGGTGGGTGATTGGAAGATCTCCCCCAAATTTCTAGTAAATTAGTTTCCCTTTTCCAGATTTTCTTTCCTTGTTTCTTCTCCTTTTTCACTCACCATCCCTAGTTTCTCAAATCTCTGAAAAGTATTTCAAACCCTACCATCTATTAACATCATCTTAACTGTTCCAAGCTTTATTTAAGTTTTTTTTCTTCCAACTTATCTGTTTGGGGGTTTTCTTGATTTTAATACTTTTTAAAGTCTCCCAAACCCACTTGGATTAGGTTCTTTCTTTCTCTTGTATTATTGGAAGGTAATTGTGACATATGTGATGTGGAGTTGCCCTTAATTGCGTATTATATGTCCAAACTACAGGACATGCAGCCTAAAAGTAGCTACACTTTTGTTCGACGCCCACATGGTAGCGTAATGGAAGTTCCTGGCCCAGTGGCCTCTAGTGGGGCAGAGGATCCAACTGTCGATGTGGGTCAAGGACTTAACTCTGAGCATCCACCCACGACACACGATCAGGTGGTCCAAACAAATATCCATTCAACTTCTGGGGCAGATCACACAGTCATCCCAGGACCGCTACCACTTGATTATCAAAGGTTAATACCACCACCCATAGCCCAACCAGCCCCAGGTATGGACATGATTGCACAAATGTTATTGCTCATGCAACAACAACAATAACAGACTACTATGTTGCAACAACAACAACAACAACAGAATGCCCTACAACATCAGCAGACCCTTGCTGCTTTGGTTGGGGCAATTACTCATACTGGGAGTGCTTCGACATCCACCCCTCGACCAGTGTATCAGACCACCCCAGCCCCTCGGGAGGGTCCATTTGAGCGGTTCCAGAAACTTCGACCGCCCACCTTTATGGGTTCTCATAACCCGGCCGAGGCAGAGTATTGGTTAGACCGAATGTTGAAGATGGTTCAGCAGATGGAGTGTTCTGAATCGGAACAGGTGAATCTGGTAACCTTTATGTTAGAGAAAGAAGCTAATATTTGGTGGAAAAGCGTCTGTAAATCAGTCCCAGATACCTATGTGTGGACTTTGGAGGACTTTGAAACTAAGTTCCATGACAAATATTATCCTCTCACCTACCGCCTAGAACGCGAGAAACAGTTTCTTAGTCTACAACAGGGAAATATGTCTGTAGCAGAGTATGAGCGTCGATTCACAGAACTCTCGAAATACGCACCAACAATAGTGAACGACGAAGCGACAAAGATGCGTCGTTTCGCGACGGGTTTGAGACCTGGAATACATACCAAGATGTGTTGTTCTGATATTTATACATATGCTGGAATGGTAGAGAAAGCCTTCCGATCTGAAGAGGATGGTATTCGTCTCGCACAGGCGCGAGTTCAGATGGGGCAAAAGGCTAAGCCCGATGTGGTGTTATAACAACCGTTCAATAAAAGGGCTCGGATAGGACCATCACCAGCCGATATTAGAAGAATACGAAAAGGTAAAATTTCGTGGGCGAAATTTCTTTAAGGGGGGTAGATTGTAATGTCCCGTAAATTTTCGTACAGATAATAGCGTACGGATGACCGTACATCTTAGTTAATTAGATTTCCTAATCCCTAATCTAGAAAAGGAAGATTAGTTTAGGACAAATTGGACTAGATTGTTAACATTCTGGAAAATTTATGGCCCTTGCTCTAAATAGCCTTCTGGAGGGCTATATATATATAAACCATTAACTACACCTGGGTCATAAAACTAGTAACTAAATTTTATAAGGCCATTTGGGCTAATTGCCCAACTATTATATAAATCCATTTGCTGAGAAATCCCCAAATCGAATTGGGGATTTAGGTCTGAGAGAAAGAGAGAAAGAGAGAGAAAGAGAGAAATTAAGAGAAGAAGAAGAAAGGAGATTGAAGTCTTCATTTCCTCTTGAAGTAAGATGATGTTAGAGGTTGTTGATTTCGTCCCTGGAGCGGTTCCTTGTGCAATTGGAGGTAAGAATCGAATTAAACCTTTCAATTCCAAGCTCTCTTAGGTTTGAGACAGAAAATCTCATCTTAATCTTGTTTCTTATAGGAATAGCTGATTCTCTTTTACCCTAACCGTAGACCATTGGACGAACGAGAAACCCTAGACCTTAAGGTGCGGGCTATACTTCAAATCTTCTATTTATCATTCCTAGAGGGTATTAGACAATGATTCTTGCAGTCATAGTGTAGGACTTTGGAATTTTATATCTGATTATTTATCTCCGTATTATTACATTATACAACATGCATGTGTGTTTTATGGTTTTAGTGTTCGATGAAATGGGTAAATGACTCAACTGTTATATCTGATTTGTGAAATTCGTTGAGGTGATGGAGTTTATGTTTCATTGGGATGATGGAATTTGTATATGATATGCTCTCAACGGTTATAACTGATTTGTGGAATTAGTTGAGATGATGGAATTTGTATATGATATGCCTAATTTTATGTTATCGCACATGTACTGTTTGTCATGGGTGAAAGGGGCCAATCGACTAATGTGGATATCCTAGTTGGATTGGATATTTAGGATTGGCTGGTTGACGGGGTGAACTTGATCGATCGACAGTAGTCTGGACTACACGGGTCGTCTGTGCCCAATGTCGGTTTGGTCAATGTTCTCCCTATATCAAACAAACACATCCAAAGCCAAGAAATGTTGTGTGGTAGATAGATTGTATTGAATGACTCTTCCAGAATTTGAAATACTAATGTCATTAGATGAAGTGTCCAATGTATAAATGTATGTGCGACACGACCCTACTATATCTCCTTGGGCCGGGCATGGTGGTATGGGACACCGTGTTCGTGCCGTCGGCCTACGCTGTGGCATTTAGCCTCCCCGTAGTGACCATAAGTTATTGTGAGGATGCCGGCCTGTTTTGGGTAAATTTGAAATAGTTGAGGTACTTAATTGAATAGAATGTTCTTGTATTCTAAATATATTAGAAGTTGGAGAAGGGATTCGTGGGCTACTGGCGATGATAGACAATCGCACCGTCGGGAGCCAGATGGTCCTGTTCAGGACCTACTGTATGAAATTAGTAATTCAGCATCACCAATCTTGCTGAATGAAATTTATATTAATAAAGGCCAAACTAAACATGCATACATGTCATCGGCAATCTCAGTGACTGGCTGACTGTTTGAAAGGCCAGGGCATTGGTGATAGCTTTCATACTTGCACTATGTGTATATGAGTTATAGTTGGAAGGACTATTGTATCAATTTTGATTCTGTTGAGACTGCCCGGGACATGCATTGTGTGCGAATTCATAACATTCATGCATTAATACAACTAGTCTAGGACTCTTATATGTTTTGTCTACTCATTACCTATGCTTGTTTCTTGTATGCTTGCTTGATTGTTAATCGTAGAATTATAGTAGCATTGAGTTGATTACTCACCCCCTCAATCCTGGGTGGTGTTTGGAAAAACATCAACCAGACTCTAATGTAGAAACAGGTACTGTGGATGAGGACGTCCTTCAAAATGAGTTAGAAGAATTTGTAGAAGACGTCAGTTACTTTCAATTCTTGGATGGCCGAGAATAAGATGCAATGGTATCTGTTTGGTGTTTTGGGGCCGTTTGATGGCTAAAAGTATAATGGCCCAAATTCTTTTGGACTTGTATATTGGGGCTCCCTGTTGTGTAGGCCCCCTTATTTTGGAGATTAATGTAAATTTGTAAATGCTGGACCAGGTACGCACTTATCTTTTTGTCCTTACTTTAAAGTTTATTTAGTTTTAAAACTTGCGACAGGATACCATCTATCATAAATGCATTAATCACGCTTCCGCATAAGCATAGTGACACCCGAAATCTCAAGGGTCGAGGTCATGCTCGACTTCTGAAATTTGGGGCGTTACAGTTCTTCTTTTGTTGGTTTATGGTCCTTTTGTTTATACACTTTTTTAGTTATTTGTCCGTTATTAAGGGTGTGTAATGACCACAAAAATGTCGAATGTAAAGTTTGAGGTGGAGAAGTTTGATGGAAAAAATAATTTTAACTTGCTGTAAATAAAAGGTATATAATCTTTTGATTTAGTAAGGTTTGCATAAAGTGTTGAAGAAAAAATAAAAGATATTGCATTAACTGATGACGAGTGAGAAGATTTAGACTTGGTGGTTGTTAGCATAATCTACCTGTGTCTTGTGGATGATGTGCTTTAAACATTATAAAAGAGAATTCTGTGAAAAAACTTTCGAAAAAACTAAAACATCTTTACGTGTAAAGTTCTTGACCAATAGGCTATATCTAAAGTAACAATTATATAACATTGAGATAAAAGAATGTATGTATGTCCGTGATCACTTTAATCAATTTAATAAGATTTCTTATCAGCTATTAAGCATTAATATTAGAGTTGATAAAGATGATAATGCTTTAATTTTATTTTATTTTCTTCCTCTATCACATTGTTACTTTGTTACTACTTTAATATATGGGAAGGAGACCATAACTATAGATGATATAACAACTTTTTTTTCTACTGAAAGTGCTTGTTAAAAAGTCGAGTGACAAGGAAGGACAAGCTGAAGGTTTAGTGGCTAGAGCTAGATTTATAGAAAATGGACTAGAAAATCAAGGCAGTAAGTCTAGATCGAGCTCTAAATTTAAAAAGAAAAATATAAAATATTATTATTTCAAGAAGATTAGGTACATTAAAGAGTGTTATAAATTTAAGAAGAAAAAGAAAGAAAAATCTGCTAATGTGGAGAGTGTAGTAGAAGGTTATTCTAATAAGAATAACAATGGTGTTCTATTAGCGGGCTTGAGTAATGATAATTTTCAAGAGACATTGATTCTTAATTTTGGTTGTTCCTATTATCTGTGTTCTAATAACGATTAGTTTATTACTTTTTTGCCAATTATTGGTGGAATAGTTCTTATAAGAAATAATGTCGCTTGTGAGACTATTGGAATTTGGGACAATTAAAATTAAGACGTTTGATGGTATTGTTAAAACTTTAACAAAAGTGTGGTATGTTCCAAATTTGAATAAAAATCTGATATCTTTGAGTGAGCTTGACTCCAATGGCTACAAAGTAGCAACAGAATGTGGTGCCATGAAAGTTACAAAAGGGGTATTGATTGTGATGAATGGAAATAAAGTGGGCAACTTATATGAGAATTTTAGAAGTATAGTTTCAGATGGAGTAGCAGTAATCACACCAGGAGATGTAGATCAGACACTTTTGTAATACATGCATTTGGATCATATAAGCAAGCATAATTTATCAAAATTGCAGAAGAGGAACTTACTCAAGGGTATAAAATCTTGTAAATTGAACTTTTGTAAGCACTATGATTTTGAAAAGTTGAATAGAGTAACTTCAAGGTTTCAATTCATCGTACAAAGTTTATTTTAGATTATGTACACTTAGATATTTAGGGTCCTTTTTAAAGTTACTTCAAAGGGAAGATCAAATTATTGTCTCATTTATTGATGATTACTCCAGAGAAGAGTGAATTTATACTTTGAATATAAGTCTAAGGTATTTATCGATTTTAAGCAGTGGAAAACTTTTGTTGAGAAAAAAAATATGCAAAAAAGTGAAGTGTTTGAGTACAGATAATGGCAGAGAATTTAAGTTGACTTATTTTATAAAATTATACAAATATGAGAGTGTTGTTGTAAGTTCACTGCACCAAGTATACCACAATAGAATGGTGTTGTAGTATGGGTAAACAAAACACTCTTAGAATGGAAATACGATGTTGAGCAATGCTGGTTTATCAAAGAACTTCTGGGTAGAGGCAATGGATATAACATATTTTCTTATCAATAGTCCACCTTACATAAAATAGAGTTGAACACTCTAGAAGATATATGGTCTAGTCACTCTCCTAGCTACTATAATTTGTGCATATTTAGTTTTCTTGCATATGTTTCATGTAAATACTGATAAGTTGGAACAAATGATAAAGAGATGCATTTTTTTTTTAGTTATATGGCTGGTGTTAAATGTTTCAAATTGTGGTATCCTAATATTAAAAAGCCTGAGTTTATTAATTATCAGTAAGGATGTTTGGTTTGATGAATCTTTTAAAGTGAAAGCAACCAAATTGAATGTGTATGATAATGTTCATGTAGAGTTTAGCGTCAAAAATTAATTAGTCAGTGATACTTCAATAGATAATATAGAAACTTTCACAGATAAATCAAGGCTCATACTAAACAAGAGGTGGGGTTAGATACATATAAGGATTAAAAATTCAAAAGGGATCAGAAGCCTAAGGTGATGCCAAATATAGTTAGGTAGGCTTTATTAACAGAACATGGAGATATTTCTACATTTCAAGAAGCTTTAAATGATAAGGGTTCTAATAAATGAAAAGCTGCTATAAATGTGGAGATGAAATCTTTTTATAAAAATTAGACATAAGATCTAGTTGATTTGTCTTAAGGGATAAAAAAAACTATTTGTTGTGAGTCTTTAGAAAAATGAATGTTCTCCTTATTCTGAAGATGTGATATACAAGGCAAGATTAGTAGTAAATAACTATATATACACAAAAGGAAGGTATTGATTTCAATGAAACTATGTGAAAAAATCCAAATTCGACGACTAAAGTCGTCAATTTTTTTAAAATTCGACAGATGTGATGTAAAAAACGGTCGTTGAGTATTTTAAAATTGAAAACAAAATTCGAAATGTCGAAACCATTTGATTATTTTAGTCGGTTTAAAGGAGTCGTTGAATGAGAATTTCGATAGAGACTTAATTCGACGGTTCAAAACTGTCGACTAGCCACCAAATGTTTTTCGTCGGCCTAGGGGAAGATGTTTGAGGTGGAGAAGTTTGATGGGAAGAATAATTTCAACTTGTGGTAAAATTAAATAAACTATATATGATCTCTTGTTTTAACAATTTTTGCACAAAGTGTTGAAGGAAATATCGAAAATATCGCATTAACTTTTGACGAGTGAGAAGATTTAGACTTGAGGGTTGTTAACATAATCCACTTGTGTCTTACAGATGATTTGTTTTATAACGTTATAAAATAGAACTGTATGAAAAAACTTTCGGAAAGCTAAAAGATCTTTACATGAAAAGTTATTGGCCAACGGGCTATATCTAAAGTTGCAATTATATAACATAGATATGAGAGAAGGTACATCTGTCTGTGATCACTTTAATCACTTTAATAAGATTTCTTATAAACTATTAAGCATTAATGTTAAAGTTAATAATGAAGATGATAATGCCTTGATTTTATTGTATTCTCTTCCTCCATCACATTGTAACCTTGTTATGACTTTAATTTATGAAAATGAGACCATAACGATAGATGATGTAACATCTTTTTTCCATTGGAAATGCTTGTTAAAAAGTCGAGTGACAAGGAAGGACATATTTGAGATTTTGTGGTTTGAGGGAGATCTATAGAAAAAGGATAAGAAAATTAAAGTAGTGGGTCTTGATTGAAGTCCAAATTTGAAAAGAAAAATGTAAAATATTATTAATGCAAGAAGATTTGGCATATTAAAGAGTTATAAATTTAAGGAGAAAAAGAAATAAAAATCTTCTGATACAGTGAGTATGATAGAAGGTTCTTCTGATGAGAGTGACAATGTTGTTTTATTAACAGGCTTGAGTGATGATAAATATTTTCAGGACGTGGATTCTTAATTTTGGTTGTTCCTATTATCTATGTTCTAATAATGATTAGTTCACTATATACAAGACATTTAATGGTGGAACAGTTCTTATATAAAATAATATTGTTTTCAAGACTAGTAGAATTGAGACAAGTTAGAATTATGATGTTTAATGACACTGTTAGAACTTTGACAGAACTATGGTACATTTCAAATTGGAAGAAAAAATCTAATATCTTTGAATGAGCTAGACTCCAATGGTTACAAAGTAGCAGTAGAATGTGGTGACATAATCGTTATAAAATGGGTCTTGATTGTGATGAAAAGAAATAAAGCGGACAACTTAGATAAGCATCTTGGAATTGCAGTTTCAAATGGAGTAGCAGTAATCATACCAAGAGATGTAGATCAAATATTTTTGTAACACATGCATTTGGGTCATATAAGTAAACATGGTTTATTGAAATTGTATAAGAGAAACTTACTCAAGGGTATAAAATCTTATAAATTGGACTTTTGTAAGAATTATGTTTTTGAAAAGTAAAATAGAGTGAATTCAAGGTTGCGATTCATCGTACTAAAATTATTTTGAATTATATACACTCAGATTTTTAACGTTTTTTTTAAAGTCGTTTCAAATGGATGATCAAATTATTTTATTTCATCTATTAGTAATTACTCAAGGAAAGAGTGGGTCTATACTTTGAACATAAATATAAGGTATTTGTCGCTTTTAAGCAGTGAAAAACTCTAATTGAGAAAAAAAATAGGTAAAAAAGTGATGTGTTTGATGACGGAGAATGGATGAGAATTTAAGTTTACTCGTTTAATAAAATTCTATAAATATGAGGATATTGCTCATCACTTCACTACACCAAATATACCACAACAGAATGGTATTGTAGTATGAGCGAACAAAACACTTTTAGAATGGGCATACAATGTTGAGCAATGCTAGTTTATCAAAAAACTTTTAGGTAGAAACAATAAATACAATATGTTTTCTTATCAACATGTCACCTTATATAAAAATAGAGTTGAAAACTCTAGAAGATGTATGGTCTGGTCACCCTCCCAGCTACTATGATTTGTGCATATTTGGTTGTCTTACATATGTTCATGTGAATACTGATAAGTTGGAACAAAGGGCAAAGAGATGCATCTTTCTCAATTATATGGCTAGTGTTAAATATTTCGGCTTATGGTATCCTAATCTTGAGAAGCCTAAGTTTATTATTAGTAAAGATTTTTGGTTTGATAAATCTTTTATGGTGAAAACAATCAAACTGAATGTGCATGACAATGTTCAAGTGGAGTTTAGGGTCAAAGATTAATTAGTATGTGATACTTCAATAGATAATATAAAAATTTTACAGATGAATCAAGGCTTATGCTAAACATGAGTAGGTGAAAATATACAAGGATTAAAAATTCAAAAGGGATCAGAAGCCTAGTAATGCTAGATATGGTTGCGTATGCTTTATTAATGGAACACGGAGATTTGTTTACATTTTAAGAAGCTTTAGATGATGATGATTCTAATAAATGGAAAGCTATTATAAATGACGAGATGAAATCTCTTTATAAAACTCAGACATTGGATCTGGTTAAATTGCCTAAGGGAAAGAAAATAATTTGTTGTTAGTCTTTAGAAAAATGAAGGTTCTCCTTATTTTGGAGTTATAAAAGGCAATATTAGTAACAAGTAATTATGCACAAACGGAAGGTATTGATTTCAATGACACCATGAAAAATGTCAAAATTCGATGACTAAAGGCGTCAAATTTTTTAAAACTCGATGGATGTGGGCATAAAAAGTGGCCGTAAAATATTTTAAAGTTGAAAATGAAATTTGATGGCTCGAAATCATCAAATTATTTTTGTCGGTCTAGAGGAGTCGTCGAATGAGAATCTCGAAGGAGACTTAATTCAACGGTTCTAAATTGTCAACCAGTCGCAAAATATTTTTCGTCATCCTAACAGGAGAACTTTGATGGGAAGAATAATTTTAACTTGTTGTAGAATAAAATGTATGTGATTTCTTCATTTAGTAAGTTTTGCACAAAATGTTGAAGGAAAGATCGAAAATACTAGCATTAACTGATAATGGGTAAGAAGATTTGATGTTGAGTGTTGTTAGCATAATCCACTTATGTCTTACGGATGATGCATTTTATATTGTTATAAATGAGAACTTTGTGAAAAACTTTTGGAAAGCTAAAAGATCTTCACTTGAAAAGGTCTTTACCAACATGTTTTATTTAAAGCAATAATTATATAACATGGAGATGAAAGAAGGTACATTGGTCCATGATCACTTTAATAAGTTTAATAAGATTTCTTATCAACTATTAAGCATTAATGTTAAAATTAATAATGAAGAGGATAATGCTTTAATTTTATTGCATTCTCTTCCTCCATCACATTGTCAATTTGTTGTAACTTTAATTTATGGAAAGGAGACCATAACGATAGATGATGTATCATCTTTTTCTGTTGGAAGTGTTTGTTAAAAAGTCGAGTGACAAGGAAGGATACGTTGAAAGATTGGTGGCTAGAGGAAGATCTATAGAAAATTGATAAGAAAATCAAGGCAGTGGGTTTAGATCAACGTCTAAATGTAAAAAGAAAAATGTAAAATATTATTATTACAAGAAGATCAGACACATTAAAGAGTGTTATAAATTTAAGGAGAAAAAGAAAGAAATTTTTTTAATGGAGCGAGTAGAATAGAAAGTTTTTCTAATGAGAGTTATAATGTTGTTCTATCAACAAGCTTGAGTGATGATAATTTTCAGGACATGTGGATTCTTAATTTTGGTTATTCCTATTATCTATGTTCTAATAATGATTAGTTTACTACATATAGGACACTTAATGGTGGAACAATTCTTATATAAAATGATGTTGCTTGCAAGACTATTGAAATTGGGACAAGTTAGAATTAAGATGTTTGATGGCACTATTAGAACTTTGAGAGAAGCATTGCATGTTCTAAATTTGAAGAAAAATATGATATATTTGGTTGATCTTAACTTCAATGGCTGCAAAGTAGTAGCATTATGTGGTGCCATGAAAGTTACAAAAGGGATCTTGATTGTGATGAAAGGAAATAAAGCGGGCAACTTATATGAGCATCTTAGAAGTACCATTTCTAGTGGAGTAACAGTAATGATCTAGGGAGGGACGTGATGAGGTTGATCACCATCTTCCTCAGAGGGGATAACTACCTTGAATCCACAAGGGCTTCCTCAAATCCACGAGGGAAATCTCAAATCCACGAGATGAAGAAAGACAAAAGTCAACTTTTGATTGAAAATAATAATAGGTCGAGTCATCGGGGTTCCAAGTATCCCCTGCATTTCCCAAGGCGGTTGGTGGATTGACTTCAAGTACTCAGTCCCCTGTAATTGGATCATCTGGTATAGGTTTCGTGACCATATCGACTGTATTTACGATCAGTTGTCCATCTTTTGATACTAAGGAATCCTCAGAGTTTGGTTTGGCTGTGTTACCTTGCATTGGAGTTCCTGCCTTATGTGATCTAGTTTTCACCATTTTGCGGCTCGTTTTTCATACCACCAGTGTTTCTGAGTACGGGTTATTCCTTCAGGTACTGCTGGAAACTTAGGGTGTCTTTCCTTCCACCATACCTCATCCAATGTAGGAAAGGGTTTAACTATTAATTCTACACTTTGGTGTGGGAACTGGAGGATCCTGTTCGACATAAGGTTGAAACATTTCTCGTACCTTATGGGAATGTATGTCTTCCTCCCTCTACACAAATCAATATTTAGTTTCACCGATTGTATGAAGCACCATTACGATCAGTCAAATTGTTTTTGGACAATGTTAACATAAGGATGGCATCTGACCAACATATATATGGCGTAGTCATTGGTTGCGGCTCTACATGCACAATTGTTGTTCGAGGTTTGTAACGACCTCTCTTGGGCCGTCGAGGCACGATCATGTAACTACTAGAGCCAAGGTCAACCTTCTATCTTGGCTGATCCAACCCGCAGAAGTTGGTAGTAACCATGATGACCTCTACATTAAGTGAAAATGGATCGACATCGATTTACGTTACCTCTTCTTCCTTCTCGGGGAACTTCAATAGTCCCTTATCAATGTTGTCCTGAATGATATTCTTGAAAATAACACATTTGTTAGTAGAGTGAGAACAGGTTCCGTGCCATTTGCAATACCCATTCTTCTTTACTTGTTCATCTATAGGGATTTTATGATTTATAGGCACCTTAATGAATTTCTCGGCCAACATTATGTCAAAAATTTCGTCAGCCTTGGTAAGGTTAAAGTGTACATTTTTTTGTGCTTTCTGCACGATCAACATTGTTGCCTTTGTTATAACCAACGTAGAACACACAAGCAGCTTCTTAGCCATCACCTCAGCTACTGCAACTTCATAGTTAGGGTTATAGTAATATGTTCCCTCTAACGCATTCTTCTGTGTCAACCCCTCTTGAAGGAGGTCTTTAAATCAAGACACTTTTCTTATAAGATGATACAAATTTGTTAACTCCGTTCCGATAAACTTTTTTCAGGAGTTTGTATTCCAAATTGTCCTATGTAAGTTGTATGAATTCGTCCTCGGGAATGACCACTTTACACCGGCTCTTAGCACTTTTGAAGCGAGCGATATAACTCTCGCATGATTCCTTTGGCAGTTGTTGAAACCATGCGAGATTTGCCATTGTTATTTTTCTACCCTTGAAGAAAAATTGAGCATGAAAATTTTCTTCCATTTCTTGCCAATTTTGCATAGAGTTTGGCGGTAAATTAGAGTATTAAGTGAAAGCTATGATAGTTAGAGAATGATCAAACAATTGTAAGTTGTGATAATCATTATTGGCTAACTCGCCGCATTGCATGGTGAATTGACCCACATGCTCTATGATCGATTGACAAGGGCTACCTGAGAATAATGCAAATTTCGACGATAATTTTACAGCAACGGATACTGTCGATCGATCCATTCAAGATACGGTTTATGGTAAATTGGGGGAGTGGTGAAGCTGAAGACTTGGCTTGCCACCTCTTGAACCGTTTTGCATTATCTGCTCACGGTCTAGGAGTTGGAGTTCTTCCACTAGTGGTGGATCTGGGCTTGCCAGGGTAATGCCTGCCCTGATATGTGGGTTTCTAAGGGGAGGCGGCCCTCCCAGGTATGGGTTTATTTCAAAATTCTAGGTATAGGCACACCATTTTGGTCTCGTGAACTCGACCGGTCAGAGGTAGATTCCACATGGCTGGGATTGGAATGGGATGAACATTCTGCTGTGGAGGTGGCAGTGACACTTGTGGTACTAGATTTCCAACAGAAGTCATTTCAACATTTGGCTGAGATGATATCTGTGCTGCTGGTGCCCTCTCGACGACCATTAAGGCCATTAATCGATTCACACTCTCGGTCTAAGTATTCATTCATCTATTGAAGTTTTCTCTTTCAAGGTGAAACTGTTCGACCATCATACGTGATAGCTCAACTTGAAATCTCCCTTGTTCCATGATATGTTGGATACCCAGTCACATATATATTGCAGATATCAGATGATATCATCTTCAAAGGACCAGTCTGTGACGATGATGCCCCTTATTGGTTAGGCATAGGATATTTAATGCATCATCGATCGGTTCCATCTGCACTTCCTCGATGGGAGAAAGTGGAATAGGTGTCGCAAGCTCACTGGTGCACTCATTCGACCACCCATTCCACTCACTCTTTCTTCTTGCCAACTTATAATCACACCAATTTGTCCGTTAGAATAGGGGTCCCATTGGGCGTGCCATAAATTATTGCTTACTATTTTCGACTGCATGCACTGGATGTGTGCGAGTGTGCCAGAGCTGATTATGCGGCTAAATTCCAACCAAACAACTTTGACCTAAGCTCCAAGATAAGTAAATACGTCAAAATTGATCATATATGACCAAGATCTGTGAAGATCGATCGTCTATTTAGCCACTCACAATCTATTGTTTATAATGATCAGACGATTATCGGAGGGTAGAGTTTGTCCTCCAAAGATGGGTTACACCTCTGCCTTCCGTATGAAATGACTTTTTAATACAGATAAAACAAAAGGAAAATACTTATAGTTGGCCGCAAGGGAACAACTACAGAACACCTCTTTGAATGAAGAACTTATTTACACTAAAATTAAAACTAGGTCCAACATATGAGCATAGATTTGGATTACAGCTAATGATTATAGCTACTCCTAATTATAAGAATAAATTGTGAATTACACTAAGAAATATAAAGCGTTGCGTTGATTATGCTAAGAAATGTAAAGGACTGATGGCACTAGGGAATGTAAAAGATTGATTTATGTTAAATGACATAGAGCAATTTGAAAGATAAATTTTGTTGGATTTGGTTTGGTTTTGTTGGTAGAGATCCCTTGTTCTGTTGCTTTTTTCTGCATTTATATACTTCAAAGACGTGTACAGCCTTCTAGATATTCCCCACATTCAAGGGTCACGCGTGATGTGGCTTGTATAAACAATGCCAACTACACTTCTACAAAATCAGCCCTGATACCATCTTTGAAATCACTTACACTACCTTACTGGCTGTGTAACACCACATGTCCCCTTTCCATTGAATATCACATGAACCGTCAAAAAATGAGTAGAACAAATATCAAAATGGATGAACCCTACTAAACTCTAGTTAATAGCCATTTATTTGTTGAATTTGGACCATTGAAATTTTCATATAAACCATCTATTAGTTATCCACCAACGGGTCAGTTAGCACATGGTTCAGTGTAATTTTGGTTTATAATCCATGAAGTTATTTGATACTCTGAGATAGTGTGACTATTGGTATGCAGTCACTAAGAAATTTAAGACACATCAATTACCTCAAATTAAGCTGATTAAATTCCCTACCTAAAGTCAACAGTCCTAATGTCTCATTGGTTGATTGATGATAACCTCTCATTCATAGACACTCGTTTATTGAAATAAGACCGTTGGGATACTCTCTTTTTTTAATGTATATTTTTAATCATCCAAATAAATGTATGGAGATCAGTTTCGCCACCATATAGGCGATCTAAGGAAGACCCAAGCGCATGATCGATATAGATTCAACAAACCGTACCCTCATGTATGATAATGAGGAGTGACGGACCAAACCAGTTCATCACCCATAGAACTAGTCGAGCTTGTGCGACGTGGGCTGTCGATATATAGATTGAAGAGACTGCATGCAAACCAACTAGGCACATGTATGGGAGATCTGGGCCACTCATCAGGTGAGTTGGAGATGAACATATGGCCCAAAAATTAAGATGGCCCACTTATCATATGGACAAATCATCTTTTCCTAACCGAACTTTTCTCTCATACACGTGTAACTCACCTGATCCTCAGACCATGCTACCGTAGGGATGTGAATTGTGTAGTGAGGAGCTCACGACGATCTAGCTTGGTGTAGATTCTTTGTGGGGCCCACCATGATGTATGTGTTTTATCCACGCCACACATCCATTTTTACAGCTCATTCTAGGGCATGAGTAAAAAAATGAAGTATATCTAAAGGTCAAGTGGACCACACTACTCCCCACTGTTTCCTATGGTGTGGTCCACTTGACCTTAGATATGCTTCAATTTTACGCTCAAGCCCTAAAATAAGCTGGAAAAATGGATGTGTGGTGTGGATGAAACACATACATCACGGTGGGGCCCACAAAGAATCCACGCCACACTATATAGTGTGGTGAGCTCCTCACTACATTTTGGCACTCACATTGTCCACCATCAGATGGCTAGCTCAGGACCACTGACACACTTTTGGCACGTGTGCACTGGATTACCACACCATACCCTTCTATTTTGTATGGGAATCGTCTACACATACAACACCTGCTTCCTGCTCCGAGTAAAACACCCAATCTCCTTTGAGGCCCATAATGTTTAATCCGTGAAATCCACTCTGTCCATCAGGTGTTAACCTTTTTATTTTCACGGTAAGTATAAAATATTAGCCCGATGAACTGTTTGATGAAATTACACACCATGGTGCACTACACACAAACACTCATTTCCATTGTTCTCTGTGGCGTGTGGCTCACCTGAGATGTGGAGCTTACTATTGTTTTGCAAGAAGTACTCAAATCAAGGAATGCTCCGGATGGACGGAGTGGATTTCACATATACAACATGCTGGGCTCCACAGAGCTAGGGTAACATACGCGCTACACAAAACAGATGCGGTAGAGGAACGTAGCTTAGGTGCGACCTTGAATCCAGCCAAGTGGGTGTGGACCCTGACGGTGGGACCCACCTAGATGTATGTGTTATATATCCACTCCATCCATCCATTTTTCCATATCATTTTAGATTAAAATTACAAAATTCAAGAAGATACAAATCTGAAGTGGACCACACCACAGGAACAGTAGTGATTGAATGCACACCATTAAAGAATTTCTACAGTCCACCATAATGTTTATTTGCCTTCCAACCTGTTGATAAGGTCACACAGACCTGGATGAAAGAAAAATACAAATAACATGTTGATCCAAAACTTTTGTGGCCCTAAAGAGGTTTTTAGTGGTGGGCATTCAATCCCTATTGTGTGGTCCACGTAAGATTTTTATTTAATTAGTTTTGGTACCATGCTCTAAATTGGGTTGGAAAATGGATGGACGGCGTGGATATACAATACATACATCTACGTGGGCCCCATGGTCACGACCGCACCCAATTGGCTGTACCCAGGTTCGCACTTAATCCGTGTCCGTTCTGAAGGATCGATCACCCATTTTAGAAAGAGAAATCATCAGAGACAAGCTATACATGTATTGGTTTCTTCCTGCGAACATGCTACTTGTGTAGCGAATCAAAGCCGTTAAAACAATGATCCACACCATTTACTTCACTGGTGGTGAAAATCAAATAAATCATCTAATTAGGTAGGCCACACACATGAACCGTGTCAAACCATTGGTTGTCCATTGACGTGATGGTGTGGCCTGCCTAATGAGTATATAATCTTGATTTTCATCCCAGATGATCTTTATCATGTGGTCCACATCTTTCATGTTTAAGATGTTCTACACAAATGGAATGTTAGCTGGATGAAGAACGTTATGTTTGAAATTTCACATGCAAACGTTGTGCGCTAACATGAAAACTAGACAAAGACTTTGATACTCTAGCAATGTGTGGTGGATGATACGAAACAGTTACAAATTGCTGAGAAATTGGATACATAGAACACAAGTGATTCAAATTTAACCATTCAGATTATGGGAATTAGCTTAGATGTATCTTGAAATAAACATTGCTTTTATTTGGTTGTCCAAATACTAGAATTTATGACATTTATTAGACAATTTTGTTGAGAATTTGATCTCCAAAAATAAAATTATATAAAATTGAAAAAATCGAATTTATAGGACAGATTGAAGCACGTGAAAATACGCTGTCCTTATAGCGTAATTCGCCCCTACTCAAATTACTTTGAGTCTACTGTTAGGTTGCAGGCGAATTGCTTCCAAGATACGACGAGCCTTATGTGGTTCTGCGTTCAGCAAAAACGAAGGGAGCACTATGGAACTCAGTAACATAATCTCTGACAAAAAAGAAAAAAAAAAGAGAGAGAAAAAATGTGTGGCTTTCTTCTGCAGCTAGTAGACCACTTCTCTGGTCTTAGTGGTTAGGTTTGAATGAACCAAACTGTGAGGCTACTTTGCTTGGAAGATGCTGATTTAGTAGAAGACTCGAAATGGTTGTGATTGTTGCTGTGAAATGAACCAGATCTGTCTAGTTTATATAGGCAATGGTGGTTGGCAGTTTTGGTCCAGAGCCATAATGGCACTAGTCGTTTTCTGGCTGTTGGGAGAAACTAGACGTTTTCTAACAATTTCTGACCATTGTGCATGTGGGAGTTACACCTGCATGTTGGCTGTTTAGACTTAGTGGCTAGCCATTTTCTGACTGTTAGGGTAGCCACATGCAGCTGTTACTGCATGGCCTGGACTATTACTGCATAAGCAGTTACAAAAGTCCCTCTAAATAGCCATACAACTCTCTATAAAAAGCAAAGAGGTCTCTCTGTCAGACCTCTTACCCATAGCACCTCATCTGTTCTGAACCTAGCCACCTGACCCACTACTTAGCCTCTGTCGCACTAGTCTGTGAGGTCGCGACCTATCTGCGCATGTGCGAAGTGCAAAGTGTGCCACTAGCACCTCTACAGCCACACTGTCTCACATGCCCACGCCCTCACACCGAGCCCATGCCCGAGCGCGTGCGCGGTGTTCCAGCTCGGTGTGGATTTTCTGTGGGGCCCACCGTGGACATGAGTCTAAAAATGAAGCTTATTTAAAGGTCAAGTGGACCACACTACTCTCCACTGTTTCCTATGGTGTGGCCCACTGGACTTTTGGAAACGCTTTAATTTTAGGCTTAAGCCCTAAAATGAGCTGAAAAAATGATGTGTGGCATGAATAAAACACATACATCATGGTGGGCCCCACAAATAGTCCATGCCATGCTATAGTATGGTGAGCTCCTCACTACATTTTGGCACTCACATTGTACGCCATCAGATGGCTGGCTCAGGACCACTGACACTCTTTTGGCACGTGTGCACTGGTTTACCTCACCATACCCTTCTATTTTGTATGGGAATTGTCTGCACCTATAACACCTACTTCCTACTGCAGGTAAAACACCCAATCTCCTTTGAGGCCCATGATGTTTAGTAGGTGTTAATCTTTTTATTTTCAAGGTATGTGTAAAATATCAGCTGACGAACTGTTTGATGAAATATACACACCATAGTGCACTACACACAAACCTATGTGGCGTCTCATTCCCATTGTTCTCTACGGTGTGTGGCCCACCTGAGATGTAGAGCTTACTGGTTTTTTTTAACAAGTATTCAAATCAAGGAATTCCCTGGATGGACGGAGTAGATTTCACATATACAACATATATGGTGGGCTCCACAGAGCTAGGGTAATATACGCGTTGCACAAAACAGTTGCCGTAGAGGAACGCGGATTAGGTGCGACCCCGAATCTAGCCAAGTGGGTGCAGGCCCTGACGGTGGGACCCACCTAGATATATTTTGTATATCCACTTTGTCCATCCATTTTTCTAGATCATTTTAGATGAAAATTACCAAAATCAAGCAGATAAATATCTGAAACGAGCCACACCCCAGGAGCAATGGCGATTGAACGCATACCATTAAAAGCTTTCTACAGTCCACCATAATGTTTATTTGCCTTCCAACCTGTTGATAAGGTCACACAGACCTAGATGAAGGCAATATACAAATAGCATGTTGATCCAAAACTTTTGATGCTCTAAAGAGGTTTTTAGTGGTGGGCATTCAATCCCTACTGTGTGGTCCACGTGAGATTTTTGTTTAATTATTTTTCGGTACCACGCCCTAAATTGGGCTGGAAAAATGGATGGATGGTGTGGATATACAATACATACATCTACATGGGCCCCACAGTCACGGCCACATCCAATTGGCTATACTCGGGTTCCCATTTAATCCGCGTCCGTTTTGAACGATCAGCCGTCCATTTTAGAAAGAGAAATCATCGGAGACAAGCCGTACATATACTCTCATGTGCAGTGGTTTCTTCCTGCAAACATGCTACTTGTGTAGTAAATCAAAGCCGTTAAAACAATGATCCACACCATTTAGATCACTGGTGGCGAAAATCAAATAAATAAACTAATTAGGTAGGCCACACACATGAACCTTGTCAAACCATCGGTTGTCCATTGACGTGAAGGTGTGGCTTGCCTGATGAGTATATAGTCCTGATTTTCATCCCAGATGGTCTTCATCAGGTGGTCCACATCTTTCACGTTTCAGATGTTTTACACAAATGGAATGTTGGCTGGAGGAGGAACGTTGTGTTTGAAGTTTCACATACATAAGTGGTGCGCCAACATGAAAACTAGAGAAAGACTTTGATACTCTGGCAGGGTGTGGTGGATGATACGCAACAGTTACAATTAGTTACAAATTGTTGAGAAATTAGATACATGGAACACAAGTGATTCAAATTCAACTATTCAGATTATGGGAATCATATAGCTTAGATGTATCTTTAACTAAACGTTGCTTTAATTTGGTTGTCCAAATACTTAGAATTCATGACATTTATTGGACAATTAAACTGAGGAAAATCCAATGGTCTTATTTAAAAAAACAAGTGTCTAAGAATCAGAAGTTAGTATTGCTCAACCCATATTAATCTTTATTATAATAGCCACAGTGGATTCCACAATTTACTCGGTTTAGCTTTAATTAGGGTGTCACATATATAATTTCTAAATGCCTGTGTATCAAGCGTCGTACGCAGCCGACTACAATATATATTCCTCCCCTTCTCATTTTGAAAAGAGAACACTAACGTTGTGAAACCGGCAAACGGTTACAGCTGGTAAATACCAGCCAACCTCAGCCCCCGGTAACAACAGGGAGGTTATTAGGTGTTACCGGGCTAACAACGTAGTGGGTGTTTCTCTCACCGTGGGCCCACCTTGATGTATGCGTTATATATCCATGCCGTCCATCAGGTTTTGCAGCTCATTTTAGGTTACATTCCGGGAAACGAATCATATCCAGATCTCAAGTGGACCATACAGTAGGGATTGAATGGCCACCGTTAAAAACTTTTGAGGGGACACAAATGTTTTGGATCAAGTTAATATTCGTTTTTTGCCTTCATCCAGGTCTTTGTGGCCTTATCAACAGATTGGATGGAAAATAAACATTACGGAAGTATTCAACGGTGGCAGTTATATGAGCACTGTTTCCTGTATTGTGGTCCACTTAAGATTTGGATCTGGTTAGTTTTTGGGAAAATGGTCTAAAATGATCTGAACAAATTGATGGACGGCGTGGATATATAACGCATGCATCAAGGTGGGCCCCATGGTCAATACGGTGTTACCCGGTGACACCTAATCTGCTCCCGGTCATTACCGGCTATTCCGGGTTCTTCGTTTCCAACGCCAGTTTTTGCCAAGTGGAGTATCCTTCTGCATAAATGGTAGCCTTCTCCCCCAAACTGCTCTCTCCACCAAATCAGAGAGAGAGAGAGAGAGAGGTGGAACGTGGAGCTTTTCATGGCTATCAAAGGCTCCGTAAATCCAGCTCTGGTAAAGCCAAAAGAAATCTCTCCTCTCAGTTTCATTTCCTTAGATTTGTTTTTGTTCTTTTTTTTTTTTTTTTTTTTTTTTAAGAGAAATCTCTCTTGTTTTTATAGCCTTTTATTTTGATATTATCATCCATTTTCTTGCATGCAGGCACAGATTCTAACCTAAAATACCCATTTTCCTATTTTCAAGAAAATGGGCTATTTTTGTATTTTTCCTACCAGTTATTTAGAAGTGGGGCCCATGGTTTGTCCATCCAGACCGTTGATCTGATGGAAAATCAGTTGATGGATCATGACCGAGAAATCTCCAGTGGTGAAAATCCTGTCCATCCAACCATTGGGTCCTTTTTTTGTGTTGAATGCTGATCGTCGATGTTTTATTCTTCACCATCTATTTTAGACCACTGATCAAGGGTTAGTAGTCTTCCTCGGGGAGATTTTATGGTTATGGTCCATCTTAGTGGTTGCAACTGAATCAACGGACTGGATCATATAGCGTCTGTCCCTCTTGGACGGACAGGGTGCTCCTATCTTGCATGCAGATGTTGGATTCCATCTCTTTCTTTTGATACTGTATTTTCTGCTTCTGTCATGCTTTTTCTAATGCATGCAAATCCCAACGCTCTATTGTAATTCATTCATCGTTTTTCTGTTGCATGCAAATCCTCTGCTCTCTGCATGCACATTTGCTGCTTCTGTTTCTCTCTTTGGAAGTTCATGCACATCAGCTCTATCTGCTCATCAGTTCGGCCATACCATGAAAGCATGTGTAACCATTGATAAAAATATACATGTGTGGTCAACTCAAATGAGTAGAGATATTTTCTAGATTGATCTTCATGATGGGACCAACCCATTTGATGGCTTGGATGTCACACACATGAAAGGTGACAGTTTGATCGTAACTTATATTTGTAGTCTATTTATGCTCTGGAGTTTTTTTTTTTTTTCAATCAAAAAGCTTCCATTAAAGAAGAAATGGAAAACAAAAGGTTTCGGGCAAGTCCTCGTCACAAAGGAGAGGACCCACCTATCATATAGCTACACAAACGTCCCTCAAACCTTCCAGAGATTCCCCAAGCCCTACCTGGCCAAGCCATTTATGCTCTGAAGGTTCGCTACAATATTTCCTGATTTAATGTTATAGGATGCATTAGAACTATAGCCGTTGCTTCTTTGTACGGTAGAGATGGAGTGAGCGGTAGATATTTTCATGTACGCAGAGGATGGGCAACGTCCTCTTTGGAAACCCGTAGAGATGGACTTTTTTTTTTTTTTTTTTTTAATAGGTGGGTTGGAGATACCTATTGCGCTAGACTATTGCACTGATGTACATACATCAGACCATTCAAACTATGGAGCCCTTTGTGGATGGTGCAAAATCTCTTAGAAGGAAAAACCGGATGATACACCATTTGGAATGGTGCAAACTCTCATCGTGAGATTTTATTTTCTCACGAGATGATATTTTGGTTCGATTTCTCTCGAAAATCCGTCCTTCTTTTAGAGTCGTCTTTTTGACTAATTTGTATTGCCCCACCCCGGCGCAGGGTAAATTCTGGCATCTGGCATTTTCTAAGCGGCGCATGGTGCGCCACGCGCACCCTCTCTTCGTTTTGTGACTCTGACACCTGTGAGCCCTATGGATATTTCCGGAATCTGGGTTTGTGCTTGCGTGTGATTTGTAAACGAAGATGACTAGACGTCTCTTTAATTCTACACGCATAGAGCCGTGCACATACACACGCACAAGCACACGTGCGAGCATGAAGTGTGTGGTTAAGATCTGAAAATACTTCCCAGATCTTATGCCTAGAAAATCAGACAATTTCGTTTGACAGGTGGATCAGAAAGTACAAAGCAAATTGACGGTCAGAATTTCATTCCAGCCATTCATTTGTTTTGATGTGACCCGACCTGTAGGACAGAAGATCCGTACATTGTAGCCCACCTGATGAAAAGATCTATGCATTGTTGCCAACCTGATGAAAACACGTGTAACATCATGCAAACCAACATGACAAATGGAGGGTAGGGATGGCGAGGGACGGATGTGGATTGCGTTCGCCCTGGTTAGACCTTTAAGCGTCCAATCATATCTGTGTGGGGCCACCATGATATATCTGTTTATCCACTCCCTACGTCCCTTGGGCAAAAAATGAGGCTGATCAAAGCTTGAATGGACCACACCAAATAGCAAGCTTTGGGTTGCATAAATGCAAAAGTAATCTTTGGTGTGGGTAACTAGATGGTTGGATCTGCCTCAATTTTCAAGTTCATAACATAACCATAATGCTACAAAAGATATAGATGTTAGAAAATATATAGATGGCAGTAGATAAATAGATACATGACGGTGGCCACAAAGACATGGTCAGAAGACGCAAGCCACTTTTGCGGCTGGGGCTAGGTTTGGCCTGGTCCAAAAAGTTAAATCTCCATTTCCTATCCAAAATTTCCTAATCCATCCTGTTGATGAAGTGGGAAAGAATGGCTTGCATGTAAGAAGCATGTGTTATATAATTGAAGGTGTACTTGTATGATAGGACATGTGTGCACATGAGGTGAGTTCGAGGTGGGTTAAAAGATCTCAGATTAGGTACTACCCCTAAAAGAGCTCGGATTAGGTACTACCCCTGCTTGTGCACAGCCCAAGATACGCTAATACGTGTCATGCATCGTACTAGTAGAGAGCAGTAGTACTACCCCAGCTCGAGATAGGTGTGTCACACGGGCTCAGATTGGGTACTACCTCCACCAGGACACAGCTGGAGATGGACGGGTATGTGTCAACTTGGCATTGGAGGAGAGCGGGTGTGACCTGCACCTCGGTAATGATGGGGAGTTGACAGACCTGTCACATCAGCTGGGTCCCACCTGCTCTCTACCAATGCTGATGTGACATGTACCCGTTCATCTCCAGCTGCATCCTGGTGGGGTAGTACCTAATCCGAGCTCGTGTCACACACATTGGTGGAGAGCAAATGCGACAAGCTTGTGTCATGTCACGGCTTGTGTCATGCGCATGACATAAGCCTATCACGTCTTCTCTCCATCAATACATGGGTGACACGTACTAGCCTGTCCCGAGCTCTGCGCAGGCAGGTAGTACCTAGAGTTAGGGTTGAAATTACTTGAAAGGGAACTGGCTGAGGTCCTATACAACACTTGTACTTGACATCACCAAGTTCTATAGTTCCCATTATGAGGTACGTGCCATATCCAAAATGTCTATCCATTTGGCGAGATTGTTATAAGGGTTAAGCCAAAAAAATAAGATTGATTTTAAGATCAAGTGGACCACATTGCAGAAAACAATGGGAGTTTTGAATGTCTATCATTGAGACTTTCTTGTGGTCACTGAAGTTTTGGATTAATATAATATTGATTTTTTCTTTCCATCTAGGCATGTGTGACCTTATAAATAGATTGGATGGAGAAAAAGCATTATAATGGGCCTTTCGAATATTTTAATGGTGGGAATCATTGTCCCCGCTACTATTTGTGATGTGATCCACTTGGGCGTTGGATATGACTCATTTTTGGGCACATTCTCTAAAATAATTATCTTGGCAAATGGATGGATGAGGTAGGTAGATATAAAAAATACATCATGGACTTTGATCTTCTTTTTATCTACTGGTTTCGGAGCTTAAGGATTGTGGGGCTCTTTTGCACACACCATGTACATACACCAGCAAGGTCGCTAGTATGCTTTGGATTAGTTGGTCTATTGCACATCGGCGACCTCACTCGTGTATGTACATGGTGCATGCAGAAAAGCTTGACGGTCCTTAAGCCCCATAACCATATGAACGAAGGAAAGAAGATAAAAGTTCTATGGGCCCCACCAACATGTATTTATTAGTTCTATACCTTCCATTCATTTGGTGAGATCATTTTAAGGAATGTGCCTAAAAGAGTCATATCCAACGCTCAAGTGGACCACATCACAAATAGTAGTGGGACAACGATTCCTATCGTTAAAATATTTAGTAGGGCCAAGTATAATATTTTTTCTCCGTCCAATCTGTTCATAAGGTCACACAAACATAGGCGAAGAGAAAGAACAAATATCAGATTGATCCAAAACTTTCGTGACCTCGAAGAAGGTTTCAATGGTAGACATTCAATCCTCACTGCTTTCTTCTGTGTGGTTGACTTGTTCTTAGGATCTCTCTTATTTTTGGGCTCAACCCTTAAAATTATCTTACAAAATGAATGGACAGTTTGGATATAAAATATACCTCATAGTGGGCCCTACAAAACATAGTGACCTCACTACACACCAAGGAGGTCACTGGTGTGTAGTACACCAGCCATTCCTCTTTCGTTTGAAGGGCGTCCTCTTTCAAAGACTCAAACCCTATACGATGGACACGGATTGGGTGCTGCCCCTATCTATACCAACAGTAGTGGTACAGACACTTGTACAACCTGGTGGTGAGATTTGGTTAGATAGAAGGCCACGGGAAAATGTGAGGCCACATCAGGTATTTGATAGATTGTAGTAAGGCCATAACAACATCAAGCTTTGTTAAGTCATGACGTTGCACTGTTTCATTGGCCTATCAGACAATGCAAAACACCTACTTGACGAATCCGGATCATTTGCTTTGTTTTAACAGGAAACCCTGTTTGGCGCCGACGTCATTGGTCCACGTGTTGATGTGGACCAATGAGGTTGGCCCCCCAACAGGGTTTCCTGTTAAAACTGAGCAGAGGATTCGGATTCCTACTTGACTTGTTGGTGTTTGGTGGGCCCTTCTCTGAAAAGCCATTTCGGATCATCTGCTTAGAAATAATAGAGTTTTCTTGTTTTGCACAACCTGGTTGGTCCAAGTAAGCATTGACTGCATTAAATGCAGTCAGTGCTGATGTGGACCAATCAGGTTGGCGCAAAATCAAAAATTCCTGTTATTGTCGAGCAGATGATCCGAATTTGACAAATGGATGAAAGGGTGGGCGAAGGATTGGTTTAAGGCCAAGAAATGAAAATTTAGAGGTTTGAAACCAACCGCCGAGTTGGTGATGGACTTGGTTAGGGCCAAAATTGAGAATTTAGAGGTGTGAAACCAATGGCGGCACGCAAGATGCATGTTGTATATAGATGATGTATTTATAGGATAGGACACATCTCTCTGTGTGTGTGTGTGTGTGTGCCTATATATATATATATATATATATATATATATATATATATATATATATAGGGTCGGGGTGGGTTAAAATGACTAGATCCAACGTGGTCCAAACGAGGATTGATTGAGGTTTCCTACAACACATCCCAACTTTGTGTAGTTACATACAGGCAGACTTTAGTCGTGGGTAGGGTGCCTACTTTCAATGACCTAAACCATCGATTTAAGGTACCAGATTGGGTACTGCCCCTACTTGTAGAGAAGGAGGTACAGACACTTGTACCACTTTATGGTGGCGTTTGGATGGACAACAGGTCACTGATTTGGTTAAGCTAGAATAACATTGACCGTTAGGCTGTGTCGTGACACCATTTCATTGGCCCACCAGACACAGTCCAGCACCTACTTGACCCAACAACAACCTTTCGAAATTGGTGGGTCCTTCTCTAACCAGTGTCTAGCGGGCCAATGAAATGACGCCACATCAGAGTCTAATAGAACTCTGTGTTACACTTCCCTGACTAAGGCTTAACCGAATCCACTCCGTTTCTTGACGTCCGTTGGGTACTATCCCCACCTAGGATGCAGATTATGTGGTGACCCTATATATGTCAATTGAGTATGTAGTTTATTGGGCCCCATCTCTGACAGTGGCACATATCCCAATCAAATCCTGTCACATTGGATCACCACATACATTCGTGCTAGTAGCGTAACCATGCAATTTGCATCCCTCCATCTGGATTGATTTCTCTATCCCTGATGTGGTTGGATTTGATTGGACACTAGGCTATTTTCATAGATAAGGCCCACGTAAGGCCTATCAGAGATAAGACACAGGCATGTTTGAAAGTAGGTTGGTACTCAGCCATCTCTGACATAGGCCTGCTCTCCCATTAAATCCTACCACATCAAGGCAGAGGCAACTAGTCCAGGTGTGGATGTGTCTACAACTCTCACTTGACGGGTGGGTAGTAAAGTGCAAAGCAAATTGAGTGTCAGAATTATTTTTTGAATCCGGATCCTCTACTCAAACCGAATTGAGAAATCCTGCTTTTCACTTCTCTGATTGGGCCAGCTTAGCCTGACAGTGTCAGAACTCAGCAGCTCGGACACTGTCAGGCTAAGTTGGCCCAATGAGAGGTGAAAAGTAGGATTTCTCTACTCGGTTCGAGCAGAGGATATGGATTTTGTTTTTTTCCTACTAAATCTAGATCCCCTATTTGCCACAAATAGGAAATTCCTATTTGTTGCAAAGTGACTGGGCCACATCATCACAAACTGTATTTAATGTAGCAGTGCTGACAAGCAGAGGATATGGATTCTGTTTTTTTCCTACTAAATCTGGATCCCCTATTTGTGGCAAATAGGAAATTCCTATTTGTTGCAAAGTGACTAGGCCACATCATCACAAACTGTATTTAATGTAGCAGTGCTGACAACGTTAGTGATGGCATGGACCAATCACGATGCAGGAAAACAAGAATTTCTGTTTGTGGTAAGCAGAGGATTCAGACTCTTTTCTAGCCATTCATTTGCTTTGATATGCTTTGTTTCCCTAAGTGTCAAATGGCCTGAGTTGTAGGACAGAAGATCTTATACATTGTAGCTGAACTGATGAAAAGCTCAAATTTCATGTGTAAGATCATTACACATTTTCATGCATGTGCGTGGATTTGCAAACCAACATCACAAATGGAGGGTAGGGATGATGGTGGACAGGGTTGGGGCTAGGCCCAGCCTGGCCCAAAAAGTTAAATCTTCATTTCCTGTCTGAATTTTCCTCATCCATACGTTGATGAAGTTGAAAAGAAATGGGAATTTAGAGGTTTGTGTCCAATGGTTTACATGTAAGGTAGATGCATGTGTTATATAACCAACAATGTATTCGTAGGATAGGGCACAGTGTACCTATGAGGTGGGGTTGGGGTGGGTTAAAATGACTTGATCCAATTCGATTCAAAGGGGGATTGGCTAAGTTTTCCTACAACATGACTGAGGTTTCCTACAACACATCTCAACTTACTGTAGCAATATGCAGACAGCTCTTTCAATGATGCAAACGTGGTATCAATGATGCAAACGTGGTACCAGATTGGATACTACCCCTGTCTGTACCAACAGAGGTACAACCACTTGTATCATTCCATGGTGGGATTTGGTTGGACGGAAGGCCACTGATTTGGTTAAGTTGAAATAACATCAATTATTAGGTTG